>JASCIT010000002.1:31200000-32400000 GCA_036711955.1 Digitonthophagus gazella
AAAATCTAATCGGGCAATCCAATTTATCAAATCGGGCGAGATTTTTGGAATATAACCACTCTGCATTTCTTTTTTTAATAGTTTTTTAAGAAAACGCTTCTATGTAAGTAAGTGGCGAACTGTTTTCAAGCCTGATGGAGGGCAAAATAGCATATGTTTACTTAACTGCTGTAATTGTTAAAAAAATCCAGTAAAAGAAATCTGGAACGGTTAAAACTAAGAAAATAACCCTTCTGGGTTTCTGTGTCAACGGTTTTTTGAGAAAAATTTGCCCTGAAGCAAGCGACAGTCTGATTTCAGATCTGATGTAAGCAATAGACTGGTTTCAGTTCTGAAGAATAGGAAATAGTTGCTTAACTGTTGCAATTGTTTAAAAAATCCAATAAGAGAAGTCTAGAACGGTCAAATCAAACGAGATTTTTGAAAATAATCGTTCTAGGTTTCTTTCTCAATGGTTTGTTGGGAAAAACGTGTCTATGTAAGCAATCGACAGTCTAGTTTCAGATCTGAAGCCTATACAAGTAAGCAACAGCCTGGTTCCAGGTTTGAAGAAAAGCGAATGGTTGCTTAACTGCTGTAATTGTTAAAAAAATCCAGTAAAAGAAATCTGGAACGGTTAAAACTAAGAAAATAACCCTTCTGGGTTTCTGTGCCAACAGATTTTTGAGAAAAATGTGCCCAGAAGCAAGTGATAGTCTGATTTCAGGTCTGAAGTAAACAACAGACTGGTTTCAGGTGTGAAGAACAGCAAATAGTTGCTTAACTGTTATAATTGTCTAAAAAAAATCCAATAAAAGAAGTCTAAAACAGTCAAATCAAACGAGATTTTTGAAAATAATCGTTTTAGGTTTCTTTCTCAATGGTTTGTTGAGAAAAACGTGTCTATGTAAGCAATCGACAGTCTAGTTTCAGATCTGAAGCCTATACAAGTAAGCAACAGCCTGGTTCCAGATTTGAAGAAAAGCAAATGGTTGCTTAACTGCTGTAATTGTTAAAAAAATCCAGTAAAAGAAATCTGGATCGGTTAAAACTAAGAAAATAACCGTTCTGGGTTTCTGTGTCAATAGTTTTTTGAGAAAAATGTGTCCAGAAGCAAGCGACAGTCTGGTTTCCGGTCTGAAGTAATCAACAGACTGGTTTCAGGTCTGAAGAATAGCAAATGGTTTGTTAACTGCTGTAATTGTTCAAAAAATCCAATAAAAATGTCTGGAACCGTCAAGTAGAACGAGATTTTTGGAAAAAAACCGTTCAGGTTTCTTTCTCAACGATTTCTTGACAAAAAGGTGTCTGTGTAAGCAAGTGATAGTGTGACTTCAGATCTGAAGCCTATAGAAGTAAGTGACAGACTAGTTCTAGGTTTGAAGAATAGCAAATGGTTTCTTCATTGCTGTAATTGTTCAAAAATGCAATAAAAATGTATGGAACGGTTAAATTGAGTGAGATTTTTGGAAAATAACCCTTCTAGATTCCTTGTTCAAAGGTTCTTAGTCACGCGTTTTTGTAAGCAAGCGATAGACTGTTTACAGATCTGAAGGATAAGAAATATTTACCTCACTGCTACATTTGTTTAAAAAAATCCAATAAAAGAAGTCTTGAACGGTCAAATCGAGTGAGACCTTTGGCAAATAAAACTTCTAGATTCCTTGTTCAAAGGTTCTTAGTCACGCATTTTTGTAAGCAAGCGATAGACTATTTTCAAGTCTGAAGGATAACAAATGTTTACTTAACTGCCATAATTGTTCAAAAAAATCCAACAAAAGAAGTCTTGAACAGTCAAATCGAATAAGATTTTGGCGAATAACTATTCTAGATTCCTTTCTCAAAGGTTTTTTGAAGTAACTCGTTTTTGTAAACAAGCAACAAACTTTTTCTAGGTCTCAAGGATAGCAAATCATTAAATCGTTTCCTAACTGCTGTAATTGTCCAAAAAAATCCAATAAAAAAGTCTTGAACGGTCAAATCAAGTACATTCCAGATTTCTGTATCAATGATTTCTTGACAAAAAGGTGTGTGTGTAAGTAAGCGACAGTCTGGTTTCAGGTCTGAAGTCTATACAAGTAAGTGACAGACTGGTTCTAGCTTTGGAAAATAGCAAATGGTTTCTTAACTGCTGTAATTGTTCAAACAAATTCAATAGAAATGTCTGCACAGTCAAATAGAACGAGATTTTTAGAAAATAAGCATTCAGGTTTCTTTCTTAATGGTTTTTTGAGAAAAACATATCTATGTAAGCAAGCGACAGTCTGGTTTTAGGTCTGATGCCTATACAAGTAAGTGATGAACTGGTTCCAGGTTCCAAGAATAGCAAATGGTTGCTTAACTGTTGTAATTGTTTAAAAAATCCAATAAGAGAAGTCTGGAACAGTCAAATCGAACGAAATTTTTGGAAAATAACCACTCTAGGTTTCTTTTTCAATGATTTTTTGAGAAAAGCGACAGTCTGATTTTAGGTCTGAAGCCTATACAAGTAAGTGACAGATTGGCTCCAGGTCCTAAAAATAGTAAATAGTTGCTTGACTGTTGTAATTGTTAAAAAAAAAAAAACAATAAAAGAAGTCTAGAACAAGATTTTTGGAAAATAACCGTTCTAAGTTTCTTTTTCAATGGTTTTTTTGAGAAAAACATATCTATGTAAGTAAGCGACAATCTGGATTTAAGTCTGATGCCTGTGCAAATAAACAACGGATTGATTTTAGGCCTGAAGAATAGCAAATGGTTTTTTAACTGTTGTAATTGTTCAAAAAATCTAAAAAAAAAAGTCTGGAACAGTCAAATTTTTGGCTAATAACCCTTCTAGATTTATTTCTCAAGGTTTTTTTGAAGTCATACACTTATGTAAGCAAGCGACTTATTGATTCTAAGTCTAAAGGATAGCAAACGGTTGCTTAATTGCTGTAAATATTGAAAAATCCAATAAAAAGGTATAAAATGGTCAAATCGAGTGAGATTTTTGGAAAATAACCGTTTTGGATTTCTTTCAACAAGATTTTTTGAAATCATATACTTATGTAAGCAAGCGACTTACTGATTCTAGGTCTAAAGGATAGCAAATGGTTGCTTGACTGCTGATATATTGAAAAATCCAATAAAAAAAAAGTATAAAATGGTCAAATCGAGTGTGATTTTTTGGAAAATAACCGTTTTAGATTTCTTTCACAAAATTTTTTTAAGTCAAGCGTTTATGCAAGCAAACGACAGATTATTTCCAAGTCTGAAAGATAATAAATGGTTGCCTAACTGCCGTCATTTTAGGATGCCTTATATAAATTTTTATCTACATTCAACCTAAGATGTTAAAAGTTTAAATTGAAATAAATGGAAGATTGAAAAAATATTTTCAACCAAAAAACAATGCGGAAAAAACAGGATGTTTAGAACTTGCATCAGGAAAAAGTTCGTCTTATTTTGTAGCTTATAATCACTCAAATGTAAAAGGTTACTTGAAAATCTGTTTGGGAAATAATATAAAAACTGTTTATATTTAATTTTATATTCAGTAGATTTCTTCAATTAAATATAAATACAGTCATATCAATTCTCGGTTCGGTTTCAATCCCCATTTTCGTTTCAAATCACTCCAAAAGGAGATTCGTTTTTACACAATTCGTTTAATTTTAGTCAATTCTCAATTATTTCAGTTCACTGTTCACAACGAGATGAACGAAAACAAGAAAACTAACTTGTTTAATAAATTATGGTGTTAACAAATAGCTTACGTTCCTTTTTTTAGTTCTTCATCTCCGCTCAGTAATTAAATTTTAGTTTTTACAAAAAAAATATATATTAACAGTTCGACAACTAATGTGAGTTTGTAAAAGGTCATAGTCATCGTCAAAATAGAAATTTCATTCCTGATGCCTTTACAAAAACATAATAGATAATAGATGGACTTTGATTTAAGTAAGATTCATCACTTTACAAAAACACGCGATTCCGAAATTTTGTTTTTCTTTTTAACTTTTATCTTTAGAATAAAGTTTCTAGAAAATCCATCTAATCAGCAAAATATTTGGCTGTAATAACCTTCTTGCGTAGGTTAATTTTATTTTAAAACTGGCTATCGATACTTGTAAACTAAACTTTAACAAAATTTGATACAAAATACATCATTGATTTCTGATAAAAAAATCAATTTCCTTCGATAAAACTTTCTAGTACTTTGTTATAATCTTGACCTAATTGATAAAAAGCATGTAATTAAGGCGAAAGGTTAAGAAACGCGGAAATTATCTTTTATGCAAAGATAACAAATTACTACCACATTTAACGAGTTTATATTCGAAATTATCTTCCATCTATATTTATAAAACATCCATACTTACCACAGGGTTTACTATTGTCCCTAAAACCGTTCCCATTCCTTCTGCGGATATCGAAATTAAACAACAAACCAAAATAAACATAAAAAATCGACTAGCTTCTGGTGGTTGAGCGGTTAGAAAATATGCTACAGATGCATAAGCAATACAATAGATAATCTACAATTAAAATAAAATGTTACAATTAAAATAATAATAATTGACGTAAAATATTAAAAATTAAAAATAAAAAATTAAAAGTGATAAGAAAATTTACCTGGATTGGAATATGAGTCAGTAAAAACGAAGCATAATACGTTCTTAATTTATACCAATTATTAAATTGTTCTCTTTTTATTACAGGAAGTTCTAAAGGAACTAAAAATAATTTTAAATTAGTTTTATTAATTTATTTTATTTAATTATTTTTTTTTAATAAATTTTTTTTCTTTAATAAAATTTTTTTTTTTAATAAAATTTTTTTTTAATAAATTTTTTTTTTAATAAATTTTTTTTTTAATAAATTTTTTTTTAATAAATTTTTTTTTTAATAAAATTTTTTTCTAATAAATTTTTTTTTAATAAATTTTTTTTATATAACTTACATTTGAGTACTGCTGGCATCATCGCTGTATACGCAAGATAAACAGCCGTAATTATCATAAATCCACTATTTGAGATCGATTTTGAACCATCGTTACCGTAATTTAAGAAATTTAAGCCCAATAAAATACCTATTAAAGTGTGTAAAGCTAATTTTAACTGTGTAACCGTCTAAAATAAATTGAATAAGTAAAACGACTTTTGTATTTTTTGATTTTCTTTTAAATCCCTACCCAGTCTCTGTAAAGTTGCAAACAGGTTCTCTTAAAAAGGACCGTAAACTTGTAGAATTCAGATGGTGGTTGATATTCTGTGCAATCTTTGTCCGAGAGCATAAGTTCAACATCCTCGCCGTCTAGAAATCAAGGTTTTTTTTTTAGTTTTTTGAAATAAATTTTTCAGGTTTATAATTTTTACCACTTACATTCTTTTAAAATTAATGCTTCTTCAAATTTCATCTTTTTGTTGTAACCCACTAGTAATTCTGTTAAGTCGCCGTAGTCACAATTTGCTATTTCTATCACTTTAAATAAAATTAAATTAATTAAAAAAAAAATTTTTAAAGTGGGGTAAAATTAATGTCATAATGTAAATTGGTTTCTTTAGATTTTTTTTAAATAAGAAAAATAAAATACATTTGAGTTTATTTTATGGCATTTTGAATTGTTATTTTGAAAAAAATCTGATTTTAAAGTGGAAATTTCTTCTTTAATGGTAGCTTTTAAGACTTACAAAGTTTCTGTTTTTTTTTGTGAGATTTTAAAAAAGCTCATATAATAAAATCTGATGTTAGATTTAGAAAATTGATTGGTCAGTTCAAATGACCAAAAACGAGATCAGAAAATCCACAAATTTAGTGTTTTTTTTTTATCGTTACCAGAGTTGAATGATTTCTCAGTCAAATTTTACACATATTCATTCATTCGGTTCGATTTGTTTTAGATACGATTTCAGGTTTGACCGATAAACGTAAACTGGTGTTTCAGTTTTTATTCAGTTTTTAATAGAAATCGTAAAAGAATCTGAACATTCCCTTGACACGAATAGATTTCATCAGATTTGTATAAGGTATGAACTCGTGTACAGGGAATATAAAACAATCAGGGCGTTCATAAAATCACGTTTTTTTTCTGATAATAATCTAACAGTGGAATAAAATATGTGAAAAATATAAGGGTTAATTTAAGATGCAAGAAGCTAGGAAAGAAATCATCAAATCTGTACATTGAGGTAAACAGTCGTAAATCCAATAATGTAAGTTTTACTAAAATGTCAAATAATGTTAACCTGGCAATTAAAACTGAAATTTTTTTATATAGTAAAAATTAATTAAATACATTTTTTTGGTCGTTACTGTAACTTCAGACGCCTTTTCCATAACCTTAACCCTAATTCTCAACCTTAACTCCCAATAGACGAAAACTAGAGTTACAACTGTTTACTTCTAGGGTGCAGAAATGATTTCCGAAAGTCTTCATTAACTTCCTGAAATAATTAAAAAATGTATCTTTGTGTTTTCATAGCTTTGGAAAAATGGTGTGGAAAATTCCAAATTCCAGCTGTGAAGTGAGATGATACTTTTAATGAATTCGTTTCTTCTTAATTTTTTTATTCTACTATAGAAAAGCAACATGGCAATAATTTGACTTTTCTCCAATGATGATTACTGTTCACCATGTTTGTAAACATATGTATGACATAAAACTTAAGTTTTGAGAAATGCAAAAGCTAACATAAAATGTCAAAGCACCAGGTATGTGTGAAAGGTCTCCATTCGTTTTTTATTACAACTGAAAACGAACCGAACCGAATGGAACCGTATCGTCCCCTTTCTCACGTAGTGACGTATCTAGCAAAAAATGAAAAAATGAGATATACCGGCAGTAAGTTTAAAGCGTCCACACCATCTCACGTAGTGGCGTATCTGAATTCCCAACACAATACTAGGAATTCGTTAATCTTGTACTGTCGTATGTGTTAATATTATGTGCTTATGTTATAGAGTTTTAGTTTTTTGCATCTCCTGTAAAATTGTGTGCATGTCAGATACGCCACTACGTGAGAAAGGGGACGGTATACAGAGTATTCCAAGGCCAAAGCCAGTGACTCATTTCTGTAGTGTGTCCAAAAATTGGTACCACAGAAAATCCAAATATTCCTTCTGCACTTAATCATAGGCGGGTGAACACGAGGGGGGCAGAATTGTCTGATGTAATTTAATTTTATTGCTCTTGAAAGTTTTAACACATTATTTTAGTTAAATTAACACTTTTATGAGAGCGGCGCTTCTTATAAATGTATCGCCGTAATCTTCCGGCACGCGTATTTGTACATTTTAACTTATTTGAATTAGAATTGACACGACAATGGTTTTGGTTACCACAGAATGTGAGGGAAGATGTCAAACAGGAATCAGGTAAACATCAAAATTACTAAAGACTTCAATGAATCACTGGCTTTGGCCTTCAAATACTCTGTATGTGTGAAAGAGGTCTTAGAATGAACAAGCTTGAAACCCAATTCAGCAAGTTGTTTGTGTAAAAACTCAAATAAGAAAGGAGAAATCAATAAGCTCAAAAATTTGGTGTTTAAAAATCTTTAGATCTTTTAGATCTTTAAAAATCTGTTGATAGAATTGAATGTTTGCTTAATGAATATTCTTATTAGAATGAACAATTCTTGAAACCTAATTTAGCAACTTGTTTGTGCAAAAACTCCAATGGAAAACGAGAATTTTGGTTTCTCGCCTAAAAATTTGGTGTTTTGAAGATCTTCATCGTTACCAGAGCTGAATGTTTGCTTAATCCCATTAAAATGAAGAATAAACCTAACCCAATCCAAGTCCAAAGTCCAAAAATTTGGTGTTTAAAAATGTTCATGGTTGTCAAAGTTGAATGTTTGTTCGATGCTATTAAAACGAACAATACTTGAAACCCCTTGAAGTTTATCCATTGAACCCATTGAAATTCAGCAACTTATTTGTGCAAAAACTCTAATGAGAAACGAGAAATCATAAAATCCAAAAAAAAATGGCATATAAGAATCTTCACCGCTACCAGGGCTGAATGTTTACTCAATTCTATTAGAATGAACAAAGCTTGAAACCCAGTTCAGCATCTTGTTTTTGCAAAAACTCGTTTAACGTCTAGATCTTTCTAAGAGATTTTTTGAAATTTTGTCTTTATCGCAACAATCCCTTTGCAAACCAACACTGAAGAAGAAATCATTTTGACGTCAACGGGAATCTTCGTCATTCACAAAACCAAGACAAGGCCGAAAGAGTTAATCAAAATCGCAACTATAGTCTATACCTATTTTCAGAATAACACATCAGACCGTTGAAATGATTGCATTTAACCAGTTAACTGTTTCTGACGAATATATTCGTCAAGGCGCAATATTGTGCAACTCACAAAAAGGGGTGATATTGGCTATTTAAATCGTAATTTTTGTGAAATTCAAAACATATTCTCAAATTTCAAGATGTTTAGAATATTTTGAGGACAGATCGAACTAAAACAAATAAATTAAAAATATGAAAAATTTCAGATGAAGTCGTATAGGTGCGCGCTTTCAAAACGGAGCGAAACAGTTAACTGGTTAAAGGATTGAAGTAAATCATTTTGATGTCAACGGAAATTTTCGTCATTCACAAAATCAAAGTAAAGTCAAAAGAGTTAATCAAAATCGGAAATATAATCTGTACCTATTTTCAGAATAACACATCAGACCGTTAAAATTATTGAATTCAAAGGATTGAAGTAAATCATTTTGATGTCAACGGAAATATTCGTCATTTACAAAACCAAGGTAAAGTCGAAAGAGGTAATCAAAATCAGAAATATAGTCTCTAACTATTTTCAGAACAAAAAGTCAGACCGTTGGAATGAAAAACTGCCTTTCGTTCAATGTATGAAAAGTAGAACTTATCATTCTAAGATCAAAACAACATTATACCATCACTTCTACCTACAAGTAAAGCAATCATTGGTTATTAGCAGTTACATTAAAACACAATTCACTTCTTCTTCTAAAAATTTTCCTAAAAATTAAAGATATTTCTAACAATTAAGTAATAATTTAGAGGGAAGTTAACCAATTATCGGGATGCAGAAATTAAACACACCCTTTAAACATAGCCTGAATAAATTTTGTAATTCTGGTTGGCGTTTGAGTCCTAATTGGTTTAAACTATAGGTTTATGCATCCTTTTATTTACATTTTCCAACAACATTGGGGTTTTTTATCGCTGTTCTTCACCTCCAATTGTAAGTATTTGTCACGTGGCCACGTTGTTTACTCTTTAATCTAGTTTTATTTAGTTTTTAAATCACTTACATCTTTTCAATTCATTGACATTACTGGGAAGTCAACAAATTATCAGGATATAGAAATTAATAATTTAATTTAATAGTTTAATTTCTATATCCTGATAATTTGTTGACTTCCCAGTAATTTATTGTTTAATTCCTAGACCTACAATCAGTACTTTTACTCAACAGTATTCCTAACTATATCCCACATCCATATTCTTTTCCAATTAGTTGCAATTATTCAATTCAATAAAAGTAACTGAGGGTTCGTTAAATATATGTGTAAAACAACATAGAAACCAATTTACATTACAACATTACTTTTACCCCACTTAATGATTTTTTTTAAACTTACAATAGTCAGCAGGATTATGATATTTAGGACAATACAACCCCAAATTTGATAAATACTGCACTGTGTTCGTTGGAGCTCCTTCATAAACGCACTGTCCTTTTGCCAAAACATAAATTTGGTCGAACATTTCAAAAACTGTAGCGCTGGGTTGATGAATTGTACAAATAATCGTCCTACCAGCTTTAGCCAAACTTCTTAAGATGGAAATACATTGGTATGTGGATAAACTATCCAATCCACTGTGAATCAAATCAAATTATTAATCAAATCTAATCATAAAAAGATTATATCGACCTATCCAACGAAAACTGTCGTAAGTCAAAAATGGTGATTTTGAAAAATTTGAAAAGAAAACAGAATTAATTGCTATTTTTCTATGGTGAATCCTTTCGGAATCCTCTGTAAGATATCTATAGTAACCAAGTAGGAAATTTTTACCCAAAAAATTTTATTTCTTAAAATACGATCGGTTCAAAACCTTTAAACACTTATATCTGACTCACAATCAGTTCTATCAAAAATGACTTACAATAGTTTTCGTTGCATAGGTCGATATGAGATAAAAATAAAAAAAAATCATCATAAGAGATAAAAATAAAAGAAAAAAATCATCATAAG
Source organism: Digitonthophagus gazella (assembly GCA_036711955.1). Taxonomy (NCBI): domain Eukaryota; kingdom Metazoa; phylum Arthropoda; class Insecta; order Coleoptera; family Scarabaeidae; genus Digitonthophagus; species Digitonthophagus gazella. The sequence continues at coordinate 31,210,188 of JASCIT010000002.1, forward strand.
AGATAAAAATAAAAATTTAAAAAAAAATACATAAGATAAAGCTCTCTTCTTAAAGGTAAACTTAAGAGGTGATTATCCTTCGAAGGTCACGTTCAAGAAATGGAAAGTGAAATGACCCCAAACCAGCCGAGTGTTAGCAACGTCAGTTCTCATCAAGTTCTCGAAGATTTTAAAGATTGTAAAGAGTATAAAGAGTTTAACGGTTAAAACTGTCAACTAACGTCATACTGCTTATAATAATAACAATCTCAGAAAATATGTCAAGGTTGTACATTTATAAAGATCGTCTCATTATGAAATATTAAAGTATTATTTCACCTAATTAGAAGTAATTTTCTAATTGTTAGTTTCAAAATTATATTTTAAGAAATGATTTACTTATAAGAAAATCCTTTGTTTCTAATTTACATTTGTTTCGTAAAATATGCGAGAATATGACCTTCGAGCCAATGTCAAGAGCGTACAATACGGATATTAACCGCGAAAATTGCTATAACTCATCCGCTCGTGTGGTAATTATACAAAAGTGGTTAATATAAGACACATGTAATAATTTGTGTATGTTATTAAGCTTACTACATGTGGGTAATTATCGACAGGTATTAATCACCGGCATAAATTAAAAAAAATTGTCTAACGGGAAAAACTTACGTGGTTGGTTCATCTAGAAACATAACTGGTGGGTTATCAATGAGTTCTAGAGCAATGGAAAGTCTTTTCTTTTGTCCTCCTGATAACATTCCGCATCTGGTATTTTTAGAAGATGTTAAAGCCAACGAAGTTAAAATTTCATCAATCTAGAAAAGTATTATAACTGTTAATGAAATAAATATTTAAATAAAATAAAAATTTAAATAAAAAAATTTAAATAAAATAAAAATTTAAATAAAATAAAAATTTTAATAAAATAAAAATTTTAATAAAATAAAAATTTAAATAAAATTAATATTTAAATAAAATTAATATTTAAATAAAATTAATATTTAAATAAAATTAACGTACTAAAACTTCTTTGGATTTTTTGCTTAAATTTCTTCCTCTTTTAAGGTCCGTTGCTATAGACATTATTTCCCAGACGGTGAACAAAGGGTTTAATTGGTCGTCTTGCATAATGTAGCAGGAATTTTTCCTTAACTTGTCTTTTATAATAGCGTTTGTGTCCGATGACACTCGCCTAATACTGCCCACTGTTCCTCTTTTTCTGTAATAATAAAAAATATGGTTTTAGGGAAATTTTTTTAATTTTTTAAAAGTATAGTTCTCAAATTTTTTTTAACTCTTTGAGGGTTGGTTGGTGGCTTAATGTACCTTTTTGAATTTCGATTTTTTTGCGCGCTGGTACACAAAATAAACCACTTTTTTAATCTCTGCTCCTTTTGCTGTATAATGGTTGAGAGCGCGTACCATCTCACCACTTAAACTCAGATTATGCTTTTTGCTAAGAGAATCAATTATTTCTTAAAATTTGATATCTATACTGGAAAGAACGAAGATTCCACAAAGGTGGGCTTAGGAAGGCGCGTTGTAAAAGATCTGTGTAAAGGTTTAGAACAGTGATTCTCAACCACTATGCCGCGGCACTTCACTGTGCCGCGAGATTCTTGATATGTGCCGCCAAATTTTACGGATGCATACAGTAAAATATTAAAGTTTAATAAAACAGAAATATGGAAAGCAGAACTTAAGATAAAGATTGTCTACATTTAAAGGATTTCGATAACTAAAATGAATGCGCTCCTGATACAACTGCTATCGAATTTTTTGTATCGAGAAACACTCACTACAAAACAGTTACCATTAGAACTGAAAACAATGCTAAAAAGTGTGTTAAAATAATTAATTACATAACATCAAGACCATTAAAAAGTCGCCCATTTAGTCAATTATGCCAGGCGATAGAATCTAAATATGAATCGTTGTTACTGCACACGGAAGTTAGGTGGTTGTCCAGAGGGAAAGTTTTATTTCGCGTGCTTGAGTTGAAAAACGAGATAAGGATATTTTTTGAACAAGATGGTAAGGATTTTGCTGATCTGTTGGATGACAAAGCGTTGTGTGCCAAGCTAGATTATTTATTTGATATCTTTGTTATTTTTAATAACATATATACAAGTATGCAAGGACTGAAAGAGAAGATTTTAGCCTCTACCAATAAATTATTGAAATATAAAAAAAAATTGACTTTATGGAAGAATAAAGCATAAAAAGGTAGTTTGGAAAAATTTGAATCAGTTCCAAAAGAGTGTTCCAAAATAATTCATAAAACAGTTGATGATTATTTGACAATACTAGAGAAAAGAATTGTTCAACATTTTGCGAATTTAGAAATAAAAAAAGTGATTTGGTTCGAAATCCATTTATGATAAGTGACACGTCTGTATATGAATTAACATTGAAAGAAGAGGAATAACTAATTTTGCTGTCATAACCGAGATTTAATTTCAAAATTTTCAGAAGAATTATTTTATTCTTTCTGGATTAATCTTATTACATGTCTTATTACATTAAGTAACCATTTCCTTTACTTTGTAAGGCTATTTTATTTTATATTCAATTGAAAATTATCATCGCTTGCTATTTTTACAAAATACATATATCGTATTATAGGTATAACAGTTAATAAACCATGCTTTTAAATTTATCTAATTGTTAGTGTGCCGCCAAGTTTTTAAGTTATTAAAAGAGTGCCGTGGCGACAAAAAGGTTGAGAATCACTGGTTTAGAAAATAAAGGCCATCATGTGTACTTCGATAATTTCTTGACTTCGTCCAAACTGATGATAATCTTCAGGAGAAACATATTTATGCATGTGGTACTGTAAACCCTACTAGAAAACTATTGCCTAATTTTCGCCCAGACAACGAATTAAAAAGGGGAGATTTTGACTACTCTATTAGCAATAAACTGGTCGCTGTCAAGTGGAAAGACAAAAAAAATGTGTACTTATTGTCTAACTACCACCACCACGAAGATCTCTCAGAAGTAAAGAGGGGGAAGAAAGATGGATCACATGAAACCATTCTATGTCCAAAAATGTTGACGGATTATAATTCCAACATGAATTTTGTCGACAAATTTGATCAAAATTAGCTTATGAGCTAAATCGAAAAAGTCACAAATGATGGCACTGGTTTTTTTTACCTAATTGATGCATGCGTTGTGAATACTTTCATCCTACACAAAAATCTGAATTTGCTTAAAATGTTTATGAAAAACTTCAGGTTATTACTCTTAGATAGTCTGATAAGTGTACCTATTAAAAAACGAAAATCATCAGGACTTCCTGTACAAATAAAAAACACAAACCAGAAGTACCAAAAATAGACTTCAAAATTCTTAAACCTATTCGAACCACAAGAAGATGCTGTGCACTTTGCAGCACGTTAGATGTTCGATCTAACTGGCAGTGCTTAGTGTGTAAAGTGGCACTTTATTTAAACAAAAATAAAAATTGCTTTTAACAATACCATTCCAAAGTGGTTATTGTGGACGGTGGTACATTGAATAAATCGCATCTTAATTTTTTGCAAATACACAAATTTTTGGAAAAATTGTTTATACTACTTTTAATAATCATCAAATTAGACACATTAACAAAAGTTGATCAAATAAAAACACTTTTAAAATGTTGTGCCCACTTTGGGGTTTTTTGTTTGAAAAAATCCGCCCCTTAAAGAGTTAAGAAAAATGTAAGATATTTCTTAATAAATTTTATGCTATTATTTAATAATTTTCTTGCTTTTTATAAAAACCGGTTATGTTTGGTTAAACAAACCTGAAATTTCAAAAAAAAATAAACTGGTGTAATAATGAAGAAAAGTTACGTGATGTTTATCCTGTTTTTTTTTAATGGATTCAGATTGAGACGTTTTAAACAATAATATGATTAGTCAGTTTATAAATAATTCAAATAATAATGTTTAATTCCAAGTATTTTAGGTTCATAACAATTTTTCATGATTATACAGGGTGTAACTTAAGTGATGACTTTAATTTCAAGGGGTGATTCCTTGTTATATTTTAAGCACAAAAGTTCATATAAATAGGGGTCTGCAAATGCTTCGTTTTTGAGATATAGGGTGTCAAAGTTGAGAAAAAAAATCGTATATAAATCGTAAGATTACTGTCAGTTAAATATCTGTTATTTTGCAGTTAACTATGAATAACGTTGAATTAGCTGAAATGCCATTTATGAGCTAGCAGATGGAAATGTTGCAGAAGCTTGTCAACTTTACCAGGTACGATATCCCAATAGATCACTTCCAACAGCAAGAACTTTCATAAGGCTACATGCTAGACTGTGTGAAACTTGTAAATGCTCACGCTAAACGTATTGGTAGACCGACAACAATAATGACACCACAACTAGAAGAAGCAATCTTATAAGAAGTGGAAGCTAATCTGTCAAGTAGTACGCGAAAATTATCTGCACAGTTTAACATCAGTCATCAAAGTGTTTGGAGGGTTTTGCACAGAAATTTACTTTATCCATACTAGAGATGGGACCGAAGCCGAATAATTATTCGGTATTCGGCTTCATTTGTAATATTCGGTTTTCGGCCGAATATTGAATTTATTTACCGAATATTCAGTTGTCTATGTGACTGTTGTAAGTTTTAATAAATTCGAAGAATATATTGAATGAGCATACAAATGATAAGCTATTCAGAAAATAGCTGGTCACTGAAAACTTTATTTGATGAGGCTGATAAATACACTTTTGCCAGTTTACTCATTTTTGGGTATTTCAAGCTATGTTGTTTCCACTGAATAAATGAAACTTGTTCTTTCATTGGTAATTCCTGAGACAAGTAACCGTCCAGTTCAATTGCTACTCTATTCCTAGGACTGCAGTCATCAACGGCCTTGGTAGATGTGGCTATAGCTTTATAGTAGTCCCAAAACGAAAAATGACCTCGATTCAAATTTTTACCTGTTGTAAAATTTCAAAGAGTCATTTCCATCGCTCTCTGTATTATCTCTGCTACTGCTTCCGAAGTTTAAGTCACTTCCAAGTGCTTCCAAAAAATAGTATGCCCTATAATGGAAATATATTCTCACGAGAAAAAGTTTAAGCGATATTGGGGATTCATCAACGTTGCCATAAAATAATTTTTTTCCCTCTCTATTTCTTTGAATCTTATTTTCATGCCATTCAATAAAGTCCGAATATTCGGTTCACATTTAGCCGAATGTTCGGTATTCGGTTATTCGGTAGACTTACTATTCGTCACATCACTAATCCATACCACATTCAACGCGTGTAACCACTGCTGCGAAGAGATTTTCCTGCACGGTTAGATTATTGTTGATGGTTTCTCCAAAGAACTAGAATCCTAACTTTACATCTAAAATTCTATTCATAAATGAGGCAAATTTTTCACATGATGGGAAACTTCCACAATAATCATTTTTAGGACTATGGAAATCCCCATGTCATTGAAGAACATGGAGCAGCTTTCGGTCAATGTGTGAGCTGGAGTTCTTGGTGATCATCGGACCGTATTTTCTTCCTCCTTGAATGGTGAGACTTACAGACAATTTCTATATGACACATTGCCTGGTCTGTTAGATGATGTATTACAACCAGAAATGCGGTTTATGCAAGACAGGGCACCTGCTTATTTCAGTTTTGCTGTTTGCCAACATCTTAATGACACTTTTACTCAGCGATGGATAGGTTGGGGAGGATCTTAGCCGTGGTCACCACCCACCACAATCTCCAGACTTTAATTCGCTGGACTATTTCTTTTGGGGACATTTGAAGTCGCTTGTTTATGCAACCCCAGTTGAAGATGAACATGATTTAAGAAACAGAATTGTAAATTCTTGTAATGTCATACGCAACACTCCAGGAATTTTGGAACGTATGCGACAGTCGATTAGTAGAAGATTACGGTCCGTATTTAGAGACGTAAGTTAAGCAGCTACTCACCGAGATTTTTTGCTCAACCCTCAAAGCAGGTAAACGCACTTGTGCAAAAAATCTCGGCGAGGAGCTGCTTAACTTACGTCTCTGTATACGGGCCTACATGTTTGTATTGAAAGTCGCGATATCTCAAAACAAGTCAGTGAACTTTCGGATGCTCACACTCCGAAAGTTTTTGTCAAAAAAAAACTGTGGTAAAGACTGTTTTAATCGGTGATTATCTCTACTTAACATAGTCAAAATTCAATATTATAAATCACGCGGTTTAGGAAATATCGCCAGTTAAATAAAAAAAGGCTAATTTCAATCGATATGTTAAGTTAAGCTAAAATTTCGTTTCTGTAACAAAAACTAAAAGTTGTAGAAAGTTCAACTTTGATAAAAATAAAAACTAAGTTTCAGTCTAAATAGTGGTAAAATTTCAAGTCTCGACAACAATTAGTTTTTTAGATATGAATTTTTAAAAATTGACAAGTTGTAATGAACATATTAGGTTAGAATTTCTTCTATCTTAAAAAAACTAAAGGTCGTAGAAAATTTATCCTTGGCACAAACAAAGATCAAGTATTATTCTAAATCATTACAAGATTTCAAGTTTCAACAACAATTAGTTATTGAGATATGAATTTTTAAAAATTGACTAGTTGTAACAAACATGTTAGGCTAGAATTTCTCTTCTGTAGGAAAAAAACTAAAAGTCGTAGAAAATTTTTATTTGGTAAAAATAAAGATTAAGTTTCAATCTAAATCCTGATAAAATTTCAACCCTCAATAACAATTAGTTTTTTAAGTATAAATTTTCAAAGATTGACAAATTTTAATCCACATTAAGTTACATTTTCTCTTCTGAGGGAAAAACTAAAAGTCGTAAAAAATTTATGTCTGGCAAAAATAAAGATTAAGTTTCAATCTAATAGTTCACAAGATTTTAAATTTGAAAAACAATTAGTTTCTTAGATATGAATTTTTTAAAATTGAGAAATTTTAACGAACATGATAATAAAATTAGGTTAGATTTTTCTTTCTGGAGAAAAAACTAAAAGTCGTGGAAAATTCATTTTTGGTAGAAATAAAGATTAAGTTTCAATTTAAATCCTGATAAAATTTCAACTCTCAATAACAATTAATTTTTTAAATATAAATTTTCAAAGATTGAAAAATTTTAATCGACATTAAGTTACATTTTCTCTTCTGAGGGAAAAACTAAAAGTCGTAGAAAACTTATGTTTGGCAAAAATGGAGATTAAGTTTCAATCTAAAAGTTCACAAGATTTTAAATTTGAAAAACAATTAATTTCTTAGATATGAATTTTTTAAAATTGAGAAATTTTAACGAACATGATAATAAAATTAGGTTAGATTTTTCTTTCTGGAGAAAAAACTAAAAGTCGCGGAAAATTCATTTTTGGTAAAAATAAAGATTAAGTTTCAATTTAAATCCAGATAAAATTTCAACTCTCAATAATAATTAATTTTTTAAATATAAATTTTCAAAAATTGAAAAATTTTAATCGACATTAAGTTACATTTTCTCTTCTGCGGAAAAAACTAAAAACTTTAGAAAATTTTTCTTTGGCAAAAATAAAAATTAAGTTTCAATCTAAAAGTTCATAAGATTTTAAATTTGAAAAACAATTAGTTTCTTAGATATGAATTTTTTAAAATTGACAAGTTTTAATAAACATGTTCATTAAGTTAGGTTAGAATTTCGTTTCTCAAGAAAAAACTAAAAGTCTTAGAAAATTAATTTTTGGTAAAAATAAAGATTAAGTTTCAAACTAAATCCTGATAAAATTTTAAATCTCAATAATTTATTTTTAAGATATCAATTTTAAAAGACAACAAAAAATTATCTTAATATAATAATAAATAATTCTTTATTTTTTAAACAATTAAAAATATTACTACTAAAATAAGTACTTAATAATAATTACATATAATTTTTAATAGTCGAAAAATATTCTTAGTAATTATATTTAATTATAAAATTTACCCATTATTAAGCTATCATAAATGTATTTTAATTGGTTTTTCATGAAACCCAATCTCTTTTTTTTTCCTCTATTAATTACATCCCATTTTTTAGCCTAGATGTTACTTAATAAGGTTGTTTTCAAGTAATTTTATATAGTTTAATCGCATTTCGAAGGCCATCCAATTAAATCACGTGCTTTTCTAACAATCAAGAATTATTCATACCGGCTCTTATATCACACTTTGACCATTTTCCGGTTTCATTCAGGAAAAATAAATCATACCAATTTATTAAAATTGAATTTATGTGACAATTTTTGAAAGAAAATAACTTAATCGGCCCATAAAGGTAATTATTAAATGATTAATAAAAACTCTTCAATTAAAATCGCTTCCGTGTAAGTAATAATAATTATTTTTTAATTAAATAGAATTTGATACATACTGGTATCCTGTTAGTATGTTTAATAATGTTGATTTTCCGGCTCCGGATGGACCCATGATAGCAGTCATTTCTCCAAATTTAAAAACGCCACTTAAATTGGATAATATTTGCTTTCGCCCTAAAAAGAAGGAAATAGTTAATAATTATATTAATTAAAATTAGAATATTTTAAGTTTCGTTTAGAAAAAAAATCAAATCAAATACTTTAAAAATCAATTTTTGATGAATTTTTAAAGTTGATCGACTTTCTTAAGTTAGGTTAAAAGTATCAAACATTTTATACTAACTTTGAAAATTTTTTAAATTTTTTGGACAACATTTGGAATAAAACGGTCTTTTCTAATGAAAATTAGAATGTTTTAGGTTTCATTTAGAAAAAAAATCTAATCAAAATCTTTAAAAATGAATTTTTGATGAATTTTTAAAATTGATCGATTTTCTTAAGTTAGGTTAAAAGTGTCAAAAATTTTATACTAACTTTGAAAATTTTTTTAATTTTTTTGACAACACTTGGAATAAAGCGGTCTTGTTTACATAAAATTAGAATGTTTTAAGTTTCATTTAGAAAAAAAATCAAATCAAAATCTTTAAAAATGAATTTTTGATGAATTTTTAAAATTGATCGATTTTCTTAAGTTAGGTTAGAAAAAATTTTTTACCAGCTTTGAAAATTTTTTTAATTTTTTTTGACAACATTTAGAATAAAACGGTCTTTTTAGATCAAAACTAGAAGATTTTGGGTTTCATTTAGAAAAAAAATAAAGTCAAAATCTTTAAAAATGAATTTTTGATGAATTTTTAAAATTGATCGATTTTCTTAAGTTAGGTTAAAAATGTCAAAAAATTTTTACCAACTTTGAAAATTTTTTTAATTTTTTTGACAACGTTTGGAATAAAATGGTCTTTTTTGATTAAAATTAGAATGTTTTGAGTTTCATCTAGAAAAAGAATCAAATCAAAATCTTAAAAAATGAATTTTTGATGAATTTTTAAAGTTGATCGATTTTCTGAGATATGAATTTTTTAAAATTGACTAGTAATATATAATAAATTTTTAAATTTTAAATGTTAAATGTGAAATTTTAATCTAATTGGAAGAAAATTGTATTTTTAGAATGTAGCGTAATTTTTAAAGTCTTAAAAAATTTCAATTGAGGACATTAAAATATATTTTCACTTCTGAGAGAAAAATTAAAAATTGTAAAAAAATTATCTTTGGTAAAAATAAAGATAAAGTTTCAATCTAAATCGTCATAAAATTTCAAATCTCTTAAACAATTAGTTTTTTAGATATAAATTTTTAAAACTTGACAAATTTTAATCGACATTAAGTCACATTTTCGCTTCTGAGGGAAAAACGAAAGGTCGTAGAAAATTCATCTTTGGTACAAATAAAGATGAAGTATTTATCTAAATCTTAATAAAATTTCAAGTCTCAACAATAATTAGTTTTTCAAATATGAATTTTTAAAAATTGAGGGATTTTTCAATCATATGACAATTAAGTTAGGTTAGGATTTTTATTGTGTGGAAGAAACTAAAAATCGTAGAAAACTCATCTTTGGTAAAAATAAAGACTAACTTTCAATCTAAATCGTCATAAAATTTCAAATCTCTAAAACAATTAGTTTTTTAGATATAAATTTTTAAAACTTGACAAATTTTAATGGACATTAAGTCACATTTTCGCTTCTGAGGGAAAAACTAAAAGTCGTAGAAAATTCATCTTTGGTGCACATAAAGACTAAATATTTATCTAAATTTTAGTAAAATTTCAAGTCTCAACAATAATTAGTTTTTCAGATATGAATTTTTAAAAATTGAGAGATTTTTCAATCATATGTCAATTAAGTTAGGTTAGGATTTTTATTGTGTGGAAAAAACTAAAAATCGTAGAAGATTCATCTTTGGTAAAAATAAAGATTAACTTTCAATCTATATCCTTATAAAATTTTAAATCTCAACAACAAGTAGTTTTTAAGATATGAATTTTTAAAACTTGACAAATTTTAATCGACATTAAGTCACATTTTCACTTCTGAGGGAAAAACTAAAAGTCGTAGAAAATTCATCTTTGGTAAAAATAAAGACTAAGTATTTATCTAAATCCTAATAAAATTTCAAGTCTCAACAATAATTAGTTTTTCAAGTATGAATTTTTAAAAATCGAGGGATTTTTAATCATATGTCAATTAAGTTAGGTTAGGATTTTTATTATGGGGAAAAAACTAAAAATCGTAGAATATTCATCTTTGGTAAAAATAAAGATTAACTTTCAGTCTAAATCGTCATAAAATTTCAAATCTCTAAAACAATTAGTTTTTTAGATATAAATTTTTAAAACTTGACAAATTTTAATGGACATTAAGTCACATTTTCGCTTCTGAGGGAAAAACTAAAAGTCGTAGAAAATTCATCTTTGGTACACATAAAGACTAAGTATTTATCTAAATTTTAGTAAAATTTCAAATCTCAACAATAATTAGTTTTTCAGATATGAATTTTTAAAAATTGAGGGATTTTTCAATCATATGTCAATTAAGTTAGGTTAGGATTTTTATTGTGTGGAAAAAACTAAAAATCGTAGAAAATTCATCTTTGGTAAAAATAAAGATTAAATTTCAATCTAAATCGTCATAAAATTTCAAATCTTTAAAACAATTAGTTTTTTAGATATAAATTTTTAAAACTTGACAAATTTTAATCGACATTAAGTCACATTTTCGCTTCTGAGGGAAAAACTAAAAGTCGTAGAAAATTCATCTTTGGTACACATAAAGACTAAGTATTTATCTAAATTTTAGTAAAATTTCAATTCCCAATAATAATTAGTTTTTCAGATATGAATTTTTAAAAATTGAGAGATTTTTCAATCATATGTCAATTAAGTTAGGTTAGGATTTTTATTGTGTGGAAAAAACTAAAAATCGTAGAAAATTCATCTTTGGTAAAAATAAAGATTAGCTTTCAATTTAAATCGTCATAAAATTTCAAATCTCTAAAACAATTAGTTTTTTAGATATAAATTTTTAAAACTTGACAAATTTTAATCGACATTAAGTTACATTTTCGCTTCTGAGGGAAAAACTAAAAGTCATAGAAAATTCATCTTTGGTAAAAATAAAGACTAAGTATTTATCTAAATCCTAATAAAATTTCAAGTCTCAACAATAATTAATTTTTCAAGTATGAATTTTTAAAAATTGAGGGATTTTTAATCATATGTCAATTAAGTTAGGTTAGGATTTTTATTATGGGGAAAAAACTAAAAATCGTAGAATATTCATCTTTGGTAAAAATAAAGATTAACTTTTAATCTAAATCCTTATAAAATTTTAAACCTTAATAACAATTAGTTTTTTTAGATATGAATTTTTCAAAACTGAGGGATTTTAAATCGATGTGAAAATTAAGTTAGGTTAGAATTTCTTCTCTCTTAATAAAACTAAAAGTCGTAGAAAATTCATCTTTGGCAAAAATAAAGATAAGATATTATTCTAAATCCTTATAAAATTTCAAGTCTCAACAACAATTAATTTTTTAGATATGAATTCTTAAAAATCGACAAGTTTTAATGATCATGTAAATTAAGTTAGGTTAGTATTTCCCATTAATAAAAAAGCAAATAACTATGCTAAATAACCATATAAAACCTTGACATTGTCTGCTAAAACCGTTTGTCTCGTTTTAAATGTAAACATGTTTTTGTTGATTTCAAACGGTTGAATTTTGTAATATACAAGAATAATAATATAGCAGTGCAACGCACTGTACTTTGAAACGAGAATTCCATTGATTTTATTTTCTTACAAAAATGTAGTAATCACAAAAAGAAAAAAAAATTTCTTAATTTTTAATTTTCTTCAAACGAAAGTTATGAATAAATAATCCTTATTTTATCTTTGAAACATTGACACAAATTAATCGAGAAAATCATTTCAACAAGGATATAGGTGCTGATGTATTAACGTTTGAATTATCACGTATTCTAGCATTGAACCACAACAATATTTCTTCGATAAGATAGTTCCTAGTATATATTTTTTTGTGTAATAACCAATAACACGTCATTTGATACTAATTTCAAATTAACCACATAGTCGCTAACTATTCTGGTAATAGTTAAATTGAATTATTTTCGTTTATTAAAAATAATACGAATTTAATTCATTTAAAAACGGTAAACAATTAATATCTCGTTATATAAAGTTTCAAGTCTCATTACTCGTGTATTACAGCTATTAAAATAACTGGGCAATTTTAAAAATTTATTTCTAACAAAGTAATTGTTGTTGAAATTTGAAATTTTATGACGATTTAGATTGAAATTTGATCTTTATTTTTACCAAGAATTAACTTTATACGACTTTTAGTTTTTTCAACGGAAGAGAAATTCTAACCTAACTTAAAAAACATGTTGATTAAAAATCTCTCAATTTTTAAAAATTCATATTTAAAAAATTAATTGTTGTTGAGACTTAAAATTTTATAAGGAGTTAGACTAATACTTGATTTTTATTTATACCAAAGATGAATTTTCTACGACTTTTAGTTTTTCTCTCAGATAAGAAAATGTAACTCAATGTTGGTTAAAATTTGTCAATTTTTAAAAATTCATATCTAAAAAACTAGTTCTTGTTTAGATTTGAAATTTTATGAGGATTTAGACTGAAACTTAGTCTTTATTTTTACCAAACAAGAATTTTCTATGACGTTTAGTTTTTTCTAAACAGTAGAAATTCTAACCTAACTTAATTAACATATTGATTAAAAATCTCCCAATTTTTAAAAATTCATATCTAAAAAGCTAATTGTTCTTGAGACTTGGAATTTGATGAGGATTTAGATAAATACTTAGTCTTTATTTTTACCAAAGATGAATTTTCTACGACTTGTAGTTTTTCTCTCAAATAAGAAAATGTAACTCAATGTCGATTAAAATTTGTCAATTTTTAAAAATTCATATCTAAAAAACTAATGATTGTTGAGATTTGAAATTTTATGAGGATTTAGATTAAAATTTAGTCTTTATTTCTACCAAAGAAGAATTTTCTATGATGTTTAGTTTTTTCTAGACAATAGAATCCCTAACCTAACTTAATTAACAAATCGATTAAAAATCTTCCAATTTTTAAAAATTCATATTTAAAAAACTAATTCTTGTTGAGACTTGAAATTTTATAAGGATTTAAATGAATACTTAGTCTCTACTTATACCAAAGATGAATTTTCTACGACATTTAGTTTTTCTCTCACAATCAGATAAGAGAAAGTAACTCAATGTCGATTAAAATTTGTCAATTTTTAAAAATTCATATTTTAAAAACTTATTATTATTGAGACTTGAAATTTTATCAAGATTTAGATTAATATTTAGTCTTCATTTTTACCGAAAATTAATTTTCCACGACTTTTAGCTTTCCGTCAGAAGAGAAAATGTAACTTAATGTCTTTAATTAACGTTTTTAAACATTAAAAATTAGGCTAAAAAGTGATTTTTTTATCACATTAAAATTTAACTTTTAGAAATTACAGCTTTAATATACATAACAACATACCTTTTTATGAAATTCAACAAATTTAGATAAAGTTAAACAAAATTCAATAATTTTAAACAATTTTATAAGAAATTTGGCGAAATTTTAGACGAAATTCGACGATTTTTTAAGGTTTCAATCAAAATTTCTCAATTTTAAGCTAAATTAAGTTATTTTTTAAATAAAATTTAACAATTTTTGATTGAATTAATCGAAATTTAATAATTTTGGACAATTTTATACGAAATTTGGTGAAATTTTGAACCAAATTCAACGCTCTTTGAAAGTTTTAGCCGAAATTTCATAATTGTAAGCTAAATTAAGTCATTTTTAAAATAAAATTTAATAATTTTTGATAAAATTAAATTAATTTTAACAATTTTAGACAGTTTTATACAAAATTGGATCAAATTTTAAACCAAATTCGGCGATTTTTAAAGATTTTTATAAGAAATTTGACAAATTTAAGCGAAATTAACAAATTTCTAAGTAAAAATTAAAAATTTTAGATCAAATTAAAAAAAATTTTTATAATTTTATACAATTTTACACAAAATTGGATGGAATTTTAGACAAAATTTGATGATTTTAGAAAGAAATTTCTAAATTTTCACGATTTTAAAGTAATTAAAAAAAAAAAAAACGATTGTAAATACAATTAAGTCATTTTTTAGATAAAATTTAACAATTTTAAGAAGAAATTCGACAATTTTACATTAAATTAGACAAAATTCAAAAATTTTAAACAATTTTACAAACATTTAAATAAAGTTTTTATCAGTTTTGATAAAAATCATTTTTTAGACAAAATTTAACAATTTTAAGAAGAAATTCGACAATTTTACATTAAATTAAACAAAATTCAATAATTTTAAACAATTTTACAAACATTTAAATAAAATTTTTATCAATTTTGATAAAAAATTTTAAAATTTTTGTAATTTATTTACGATTTTGTGAAAAATGTTAGAAAATAGATAATTTTCTAACAATTTTAGATGATTTTCAACTAATTTTATAGAAATTGTTTAAGAATTTTAGTCATTTAAAGCAATTCTATAAAAAAATGGACAATTTATTAACAATTTTAGTCAATTTCATTGAAATTTAGACGATTTTTTGAATAATTTTGAAACAATGTTAACAAAAATTTTAAAATTTTTAACTATTTTAAACAATTTTGTATGTTTACTTTTCTTTTAATTAAAAATTTAAACAAATTTTAATTTTTTTTTTAATTATGGCAATTTCTTAATATTTTTCAAAAATTTTAAGTTTTTTAAAAAAATTTTCAAAATTTAAACGATTATTATATTTATTTTTATAAATTTCAAACAATTTTATTAAATTTTACATAGTTTTTAATGATTTTTACAAAAATTCTAACAATTTCGGGTAATTTTCTTGAAATTTCTGAGAAATTTCAACAATTTTCCTAAAATTTTCAAGTTTTTTAAAAAAATTTCCAAAATTTAAACGATTTTTATATTTATTTTTGTTAATTTCAAACGATTCTTCCAAAATTTGAACAATTTTAAACAATTTTCTTTTAATTTTGAAACAATTTTAACAAAAATTTTAAAATTTTTAACTATTTTAAACAATTTTGGATGTTTACTTTTCTTTTAATCAAAATTTAAACAGATTTTAATTTTTTTTAAATTATGGCAATTTCTTAAAGATTTTTCAAAAATTTTAAGTTTTTTTAAAAAAAATTTCAAAATTTAAACGATTATTATATTTATTTTTATAAATTTCAAACAATTTTATTAAATTTTACATAGTTTTTAACGATTTTTACAAAAATTCTAACAATTTTGGGTAATTTTCTTGAAATTTTTGATAAATTTCAACAATTTTCCTAAAATTTTGAAGTTTTTTAAAAAAATTTCCAAAATTTAAACGATTTTTATATTTATTTTTGTTAATTTCAAATAATTCTTCCAAAATTTGAACAATTTTAAACAATTTTCTTTTAATTTTGAAACAATTTTAACAAAAATTTTAAAATTTTTAACTATTTTAAACAATTTTCGATGTTTACTTTTCTTTTAATCAAAATTTAAACAGATTTTAATTTTTTTTTTTTCAAAAATTATGGCAATTTCTTAAAGATTTTTCAAAAATTTTAAGTTTTTTAAAAAAATTTTCAAAATTTAAACCATTATTATATTTATTTTTATAAATTTCAAACAATTTTATTAAATTTTACATAGTTTTTAACGATTTTTACAAAAATTCTAACAATTTCGGGTAATTTTCTTGAAATTTCTGATAAATTTCAACAATTTTCCTAAAATTTTGAAGTTTTTTAAAAAAATTTCCAAAATTTAAACGATTTTTATATTTATTTTTGTTAATTTCAAACGATTCTTCCAAAATTTGAACAATTTTAAACAATTTTCTTTTAATTTTGAAACAATTTTAACAAAAATTTTAAAATTTTTAACTATTTTAAACAATTTTGGATGTTTACTTTTCTTTTAATCAAAATTTAAACAGATTTTAATTTTTTCTTTCAAAAATTATGGCAATTTCTTAAAGATTTTTCAAAAATTTTAAGTTTTTTAAAAAAATTTTCAAAATTTAAACGATTATTATATTTATTTTTATAAATTTCAAACAATTTTATTGAATTTTACATAGTTTTTAACGATTTTTACAAAAATTCTAACAATTTCGGGTAATTTTCTTGAAATTTCTGATAAATTTCAACAATTTTCCTAAAATTTTGAAGTTTTTTAAAAAAATTTCGAAAATTTAAACGATTTTTATATTTATTTTTGTTAATTTCAAACAATTCTTCCAAAATTTGAACAATTTTAAACAATTTTCTTTTAATTTTGAAACAATTTTAACAAAAATTTTAAAATTTTTAACTATTTTAAACAATTTTGGATGTTTACTTTTCTTTTAATTAAAAATTTAAACAAATTTTAATTTTTTTTTTTAATTATGGCAATTTCTTAAAGATTTTTCAAAAATTTTAAGTTTTTTAAAAAAATTTTGAAAATTTAAACGATTATTATACTTATTTTTATACATTTCAAACAATTTTATTAAATTTTACATAGTTTTTAAAGATTTTTACAAAAATTCTAACAATTTCGGGTAATTTTCTTCAAATTTCTGATAAATTTCAACAATTTTCCTAAAATTTTCAAGTTTTTTAAAAAAATTTCCAAAATTTAAACGATTTTTATATTTATTTTTGTTAATTTCAAACAATTCTTCCAAAATTTGAACAATTTTAAACAATTTTCTTTTAATTTTGAAACAATTTTAACAAAAATTTTAAAATTTTTAACTATTTTAAACAATTTTGTATGTTTACTTTTCTTTTAATTAAAAATTTAAACAGATTTTAATTTTTTTTAATTATGGCAATTTCTTAATATTTTTCAAAAATTTTAAGTTTTTTAAAAAAATTTTCAAAATTTAAACGATTATTATATTTATTTTTATAAATTTCAAACAATTTTATTAAATTTTACATAGTTTTTAACGATTTTTACAAAAATTCTAACAATTTCGGGTAATTTTCTTGAAATTTCTGATAAATTTCAACAATTTTCCTAAAATTTTGAAGTTTTTAAAAAAAAATTCCAAAATTTAAACGATTTTTATATTTATTTTTGTTAATTTCAAACAATTCTTCCAAAATCTGAACAATTTTAAACAATTTTCTTTTAATTTTGAAACAATTTTAACAAAAATTTTAAAATTTTTAACTATTTTAAACAATTTTGGATGTTTACTTTTCTTTTAATCAAAATTTAAACAGATTTTAATTTTTTTTTAATTATGGCAATTTCTTAAAGATTTTTCAAAAATTTTAAGTTTTTTTAAAAAAAATTTCAAAATTTAAACGATTATTATATTTATTTTTATAAATTTCAAACAATTTTATTAAATTTTACATAGTTTTTAACGATTTTTACAAAAATTCTAACAATTTCGGGTAATTTTCTTGAAATTTCTGATAAATTTCAACAATTTTCCTAAAATTTTGAAGTTTTTTAAAAAAATTTCCAAAATTTAAACGATTTTTATATTTATTTTTGTTAATTTCAAATAATTCTTCCAAAATTTGAACAATTTTAAACAATTTTCTTTTAATTTTGAAACAATTTTAACAAAAATTTTAAAATTTTTAACTATTTTAAACAATTTTGGATGTTTACTTTTCTTTTAATCAAAATTTAAACAGATTTTAATTTTTTTTTTTCAAAAATTATGGCAATTTCTTAAAGATTTTTCAAAAATTTTAAGTTTTTTAAAAAAAATTTCAAAATTTAAACGATTATTATATTTATTTTTATACATTTCAAACAATTTTATTAAATTTTACATAGTTTTTAACGATTTTTACAAAAATTCTAACAATTTCGGATAATTTTCTTGAAATTTCTGATAAATTTCAACAATTTTCCTAAAATTTTGAAGTTTTTTAAAAAAATTTCCAAAATTTAAACGATTTCTATATTTATTTATGTTAATTTCAAATAATTCTTCCAAAATTTGAACAATTTTAAACAATTTTCTTTTAATTTTGAAACAATTTTAACAAAAATTTTAAAATTTTTAACTATTTTAAAGAATTTTGGATGTTTACTTTTCTTTTAATTAAAAATTTAAACAGATTTTATTTTTTTTTTAATTATGGCAATTTCTTAATATTTTTCAAAAATTTTAAGTTTTTTAAAAAAATTTTCAAAATTTAAACGATTATTATATTTATTTTTATAAATTTCAAACAATTTTATTGAATTTTACGTAGTTTTTAACGATTTTTACAAAAATTCTAACAATTTCGGGTAATTTTCTTGAAATTTCTGATAAATTTCAACAATTTTCCTAAAATTTTGAAGTTTTTTAAAAAAACTTCCAAAATTTAAACGATTTTTATATTTATTTTTGTTAATTTCAAATAATTCTTCCAAAATTTGAACAATTTTAAACAATTTTCTTTTAATTTTGAAACAATTTTAACAAAAATTTTAAAATTTTTAACTATTTTAAACAATTTTGGATGTTTACTTTTCTTTTAATCAAAATTTAAACAGATTTTAATTTTTTTTTTTTTTTCAAAAATTATGGCAATTTCTTAAAGATTTTTTAAAAATTTTAAGTTTTTTAAAAAGATTTCATAATTTAAACGATTATTATATTTATTTTTTTAAATTTCAAACAATTTTATTGAATTTTACATAGTTTTTAACGATTTTTACAAAAATTCTAACAATTTCGGGTTATTTTCTTGAAATTTCTGATAAATTTCAACAATTTTCCTAAAATTTTGAAGTTTTTTAAAAAAAATTCCAAAATTTAAACGATTTTTATATTTATTTTTGTTAATTTCAAACAATTCTTCCAAAATTTGAACAATTTTAAACAATTTTCTTTTAATTTTTATTTTTTTTTAACAATTTTTTTAATTTTTTTTTAAATTTTTTAATAGTTTTTAATAATTTTTCGAAAAAAATTTAACAATTTTGAATAATTATTATATTATTGAAAATTTCGACGATTTTTTAAACATTTTCTCATTTTTTTTTTAAGATTTAAATCATTTTTAGATACTTCTTGAAAAATTTCATCAATTTCCGACAATTTTTAAACACTTTTAGACTATTTTTGTAAATTTAAGCAATTTTTAACAATTTTTTAAATTTATTTTTAAACATTTCAAACACTTTTATTAAATTTTACATCATTTTTAACCATCTTTAGAAAAATTCTAATAATTTCAAACAATTTTTTTTTAATTTCTAATAAATTTAAAACGATTTTTCTAAAATATTGACATTTTCTCACAAAATAAAGCAATTAACTGTCAAAAATTTTCACTAACTTTAAAAAATTTTTTAATTTTTTTGGAAATAATTAAGAAAAAATTGGCTTTTTTAATTAAATAAGATTTTTTTCTTTCTTTTCATTGCAAATGTGTAACCAAGCAAGTTAACCTTGGTTAAGTACTTGATTTACAAAGAGAAAATAAATGGTTTTACCCTTGAAATGAAATTGTTATTCGCTCCTTAAGAAACTGGAGTTTCTAGTTTCCGTATTTCACTTAAAAACGATTAAAATGTTGCTTTTTAGAAAGATTGCCTTACAAAAAGTTTGACAGTTCTAGATCATTGCCGAAATTGAACACTAATTGACCAGTAAGTTAACGTTCAAATACGTAAACAAACTTATCTTTTTGGTGGTTTATAAATAGCAGTACGTAATACTATGATTTTGTTTACTGTTGCATTTCGATAATATTTTGACTAACACAAAAGACAATATCATAATCTCATAATATATTTTTTCTTTAGCGTATTTTTTCTCTACCATATTTTTATTTTTATTATAAATGTAAGGTTATCGAATTATTTAATTAAGAGTCAATTAAAGAGACAGATGTGTAAATTTCCATATTAAATTTTTATTCCATAAAAAACAGGAGATAAAAAATAATATCGATTGAAGGATTTTAAATATTTAATATGAATCATTTTATTAGTGTATTAATTTTATTATTCTATTAAATGTATAAAAATGCATAAAAATGTATAGAAATATATAAAAATGTGTCTTAAAAAAAGTAGCTGATTGTGAGAGAATTTTAGTTTGAAAACAAATTTCTTATCTAAGAAGGAACATTTTATTTTATTTACTTCTTCGCCACGTTAATTTGTTTATAACATTTTTACCTTAAATTACAAGATAAAGTCAAAGAGATAACGATAATTTAACGTTGAGTTTATTTATTTATTTTTTGGAAATAATTAGAAAAGATAATAAAGGACTTTGTATGTATGTTGTTTTTGGGGAATTTACAAACTGAGTTGAGGTTACTTGAAATGTTTTGTAAAATGAGGTATTGATATAAACAATTTATTAAAAAAATTATTGTTAATGATGCTGAGATCTGCATTATTCTCATTCATTTATCAGGTTTCTTTAATTTCAAATCATCGAATATAAGCTGAGGAATCAACCGATTCAAGAATAGCATCAAATCATCTTTAGCAATGAATATCGGTTTTATCTATCGAAAATCTTCCACAATTCGATTCCTTATTCCTTCTAATAGGATTTAATTGAACGTGATGTTGATTTCGATGGTCACAGATTGATTCACCATGATTCAGATGGTCACAGAATAACTATAAAAGTAAAGGAGTTAACAAAGTTTAGATTTCTAATGGTCATTAACGTAGTCATACAGAGTGTGTAAGAAATGTACCGGTTAAACCATCAAATTCTAGATAAAAACAGGGTTTGTGAATGATGTCAAAATTTTGGTCACTTATTACTTTGTTTGAAATGTATACTTGGCGTTTTTAAAGTATATCTTTAAGAATAGAGATGTGTAGAAAGTTTTACATGATACCACATACGATTTCAGTCTACTTATTTGTCTCACAACAGAAAAGTTTATCGAATTATAACCCAAAAGTTGGAATAACCCCAAAATGACATACTTCAACTTTGACTCCATCTAACTCAAAAACTAAGCAAGTTAGCAAAAAATCTTTCAAATAAAAGTTGTTTTGTATTTAACTGCAAACATCTTTTATTATAAACATTTTTTCGTGTAATCCATATTTATGGAATTATAAGTCAGAAACTGGAACAACCCCAAAATAGCATACTTCAACTTTGGTTCCTTTTCACTCAAGAACTAAGCAAGTTAGCAAAAACAAATTCAAATAAAAGTTATTTTGTATTTAACTGCAAACATCTTTTGCAATAAACATTTTTTCGTAGAATCCGTATTTATGGAATTAAAACCTAAAAACTGGAACAACCCCAAAATGGCATATTTCAACTTTGGTTCCCTCTAATTGAAAAATTAAATGAGTTAGCAAAAAAAGTTTTAAATAAAGGTTATTTCGTATTCAACTGCAAACATCTTTTATTATAAACATTTTTTCGTGTAATCTATATTTATGGAATCATAAGTCAAAAACTGGAACAACATCAAAATAGCATACTTCAACTTTGGCTCCTTTTAACTTAAGAAGTAAGCAAGTTAGCAAAAAATATTTTAAATAAAAGTTATTTTGTATTTAACTGCAAACATCTTTTATAATAAACATTTTTTCGTAGAATCCGTATTTATGGAATTATAACCTAAAAATTGGAACAACCTCAAAATGGTATGTATACTTCAACTTTGGCTTCCTCTAATTGAAAAATTAAAAGAGTTAGCAAAAATATTTCAAATAAAAGTTATTTTGTATTTAACTGCAAACATCTTTTGTAATAAAAATTTTTTCGTAGAATTCGTATTTATGGAATTATAACCTAAAACCTGGAAGAACTCCAAAATGGCATACTTCAACTTTGGCTCCCTCTAATTGAAAAACTAAGCAAGTTAGCAAAAATATTTCAAATAAAAGTTATTTTGTATTTAACTGCAAACATCTTTTGTAATAAACATTTTTTCGTAGAATCCGTATTTATGGAATTATAACCTAAAAACTGGAACAACCCCAAAATGGCTTACTTCTACTTTGGCTCCTTTTAACTCAAGAACTAAGCAAGTTAGCAAAAAATATTTCAAATAAAAGTTATTTTGTATTTAACTGTAAACATCTTTTGTAATAAACATTTTTTCGTAGAATTCGTATTTATGGAATTATAACCTAAAACCTGGAAGAACTCCAAAATGGCATACTTCAATTTTGGCTCCCTCTAATTGAAAAATTAAATGAGTTAGCAAAAAATGTTTTAAATAAAAGTTATTTCGTATTCAACTGCAAACATCTTTTATTATAAACATTTTTTCGTATAATCCGTATTTATGGAATTATAAGTCAAAAACTGAAACAACCCCAAAATAGCATACTTCAACTTTGGCTCCTATTAACTCAAAAACTAAGCAGGTTAGCAAAAAATATTTCAAATAAAAGTTATTTTGTATTTAACTGCAAACATCTTTTATAATAAACATTTTTTCGTAGAATCCGTATTTATGGAATTATAACCTAAAAACTGGAACATCCCCAAAATGGCTTACTTCTACTTTGGCTCCCTCTAATTGAAAAACTAAGCAAGTTAGCAAAAATATTTCAAATAAAAGTTATTTTGTATTTAACTGCAAACATCTTTTATTATAAACATTTTTTCGTGTAATCCATATTTATGGAATTATAAGTCAAAAACTGAAACAACCCCAAAATAGCATACTTCAACTTTGGCTCCTCTTAACTCAAGAACTAAGCAAGTTAGCAAAAAATATTTCAAATAAAAGTTATTTCGCATTCAACTGCAAACATCTTTTATTATAAACATTTTTTCGTATAATCCATATTTATGGAATTATAAGTCAAAAACTGAAACAACCCCAAAATAGCATACTTCAACTTTGGCTCCTTTTCACTCAAAAACTAAGCAAGTTAGAAAAAAATATTTCAAATAAAAATTATTTCGTATTCAGCTGCAAACATCTTTTATTCTAAACATTTTTTCGTATAATCCATATTTATGGAATTATAAGTCAAAAACTGGAACAACCCCAAAATAGCATACTTCAACTTTGGTTCCTTTTCACTCAAGAACTAAGCAAGTTAGCAAAAGCAAATTCAAATAAAAGTTATTTTGTATTTAACTGCAAACATCTTTTATTATAAACATTTTTTCGTGTAATCCATATTTATGGAATTATAAGTCAAAAACTGGAAAAACCCCAAAATAGCATTCTTCAACTTTGGCTCCTTTTAACTCAAGAACTAAGCAAGTTAGCAAAAAATATTTCAAATAAAAGTTATTTTGTATTTAACTGCAAACATCTTTTGTAATAAACATTTTTTCGTAGAATCCGTATTTATGGAATTAAAACCTAAAAACTGGAACAACCCCAAAATGGCTTACTTCAACTTTGCCTCCCTCTAATTGAAAAATTAAATGAGTTAGCAAAAAATGTTTTAAATAAAAGTTATTTCGTATTCAATTGCAAACATCTTTTGTAATAAATATTTTCTCGTTATTCTTTAAAGACGTAAAATGAACCATAGTTAAGTTTTGTACGATTATCTCTAATAAGTGTTGGGGGATTTTTGTTCGATTAAAGAATAAATCGGTATTTTTTAATTGAAAATAGAATGTTTCATCTATCATTTAAAACAAAAATCACCGCTTAATATGAATAAATAAAGTCTGGGCGATTTTTTTAAATTTGGTCAATTTTTAAAAGTTAGGTTAAAACAGTCAAAAATTTTAATCAACTTTGAGAATTTTTTTAATTTTTTTTGTTAATAATTAGAATAAATCGGTCTTTTTTAATCGAAAATAGAATGTTTTATCTTTCATTTAAAATAAAAATCATTTCTTAATATCAATAAATAAAGTCTGGGCGATTTTTTTAAATTTGGTCGATTTTTAAAAGTTAGGTTAAAACAGTCAAAAATTTTAATCAACTTTGAGAATTTTTTTAATTTTTTTGATAATAATTAGAATAAATCGGTCTTTTTTAATCGAAAATAGAATGTTTTATCTCTCATTTAAAATAAAAATCATTTCTTAATTTCAATAAATAAAGTCTGGATGATTTTTTAAACTTGGTGGATTATTTATAAAGATAAATCCTTGAATATTTCAAAAACTAACCTTACTCCTAAGAAAATAAGTCATGAACTTATAGAATAATCAAAACAACACACTCAACTTTTATTACATAATCTCTGTAAAAACATTTCTAACGATAACTGCACACAAAATAAATTAATGGAAAAGAACTTGAAAACTAGTCAATGAAAACGTTTTTTAAATAAAGCTAGAACTTTAATTGGATAAACAGACCAATTGAAAGACATATAATCGTAAAGATGAATGAATGGTGACTATTAACTTACTTAATTTTTTTTAATTACGAAAAATTACCGGACGTAAAATACATAAATCTAGATATTTCAAGGAAAATGTTCGATTACATCTTTACTAATGTTGTGTAAAAATTTCCGTTCGATTTACGTTTTTAAAGTAAAATGTTAAATAGCCAAAAGCTATAAAACATTCCTAAACGGTAATTTAACTCTCATTACGAGGCGTATAAGACTTTTGTCTAATCGTTTTTAATCTTTTATTTGTTTTGAGTGTTGTATTTCATCGGAAGCTAAACAAAGAAAAAAAACTTTGATAAAAGTTCAATTTTAAATTTAAAAAATAATGATTTTTTATTTAAATCCTTATAAAATCTTAAATCTCAACAATTAGTTTTTTAGATTAGGTTAGAATTTCTCATCTGTAGAAAAAACTAAAAATTGTAGAAAATTTCTTTTTGGTAAAAACAAAGATTAAATATTAGTCTAAATTTTGGTAAAATTTCAAGTTTCAATAACAATTAGTTTTTGAGATATGAATTTTTAAAAATTGACAAATTTTACATAATATGGAAATTGAGTTAGGTTAGAATTTCTTGTCTGTAGAAAAAACTAAAAATCGTAGAAAATTTCTTTTTGGTAAAAATAAAGATTAGATATTAGTCTAAATTTTGGTAAAATTTCAAGTTTCAGTAACAATTAGTTTTTGAGATATGAATTTTTAAAAATTGACAAATTTTAGTAAACGTGGAAATTGAGTTAGGTTAGAATTTCCCGTCTGTAGAAAAAACTAAAAATCGTAGAAAATTTCTTTTTGGTAAAAATAAAAGATTAAATATTAGTTTAAATTTTGGTAAAATTTCAAATCTTAATAATAATTAGTTTTTGAGATATGAATTTTTAAAAATTGATAACTTTTAATAAACATGGAAATTAAGTTGGGTTAGAATTTCTCATTTGTAGAAAAAATTAAAAATCGTAGAAAATTTCTTTTTGGTAAAAATAAAGATTAGATATTAGTCTAAATTTTGGTAAAATTTCAAGTCTCAACAACAATTAGTTTTTGAGATATGAATTTTTAAAAATTGATAAGTTTTAATAAACGCGGAAATTAAGTTGGGTTAGAATTTCTCGTTTGTAGAAAAAATTAAAAATCGTAGAAAATTTCTTTTTGGTAAAAATAAAGATTAGATATTAGTCTAAATTTTGGTAAAATTTCAAGTTTCAATAACAATTAGTTTTTGAGATATGAATTTTTAAAAATTGAAAAGTTTTAATAAACGCGGAAATTAAGTTGGGTTAGAATTTCTTGCCTGTAGAAAAAACTAAAAATCGTAGAAAATTTCTTTTCGGTAAAATTAAAGATTAAATATTAGTCTAAATTTTGGTAAAATTTCAAGTCTCAATAACAATTAGTTCTTAAGATATGAATTTTTTAAAATTGATAAGTTTCAGTAAACGTGAAAATTAAGTTAGGTTAGAATTTCTCATCTGTAGAAAAAATTAAAAGTCATAGAAAATTTCTTTTTGGTAAAAATAAAGATTAAATATTAGTTTAAATTTTGGTAAAATTTCAAGTCTCAACAACAATTAGTTTTTGAGATATGAATTTTTAAAAATTGATAAGTTTTAATAAACATGGAAATTAAGTTGGGTTAGAATTTTTCGTCTGTAGAAAAAACTAAAAATCGTAGAAAATTTCTTTTCGGTAAAAATAAAGATTAGATATTAGTCTAAATTTTGGTAAAATTTCAAGTTTCAATAACAATTAGTTTTTGAGATATGAATTTTTAAAAATTGACAAATTTTAGTAAACGTGGAAATTGAGTTAGGTTAGAATTTCTTGTCTGTAGAAAAAACTAAAAATCGTAGAAAATTTCTTTTTGGTAAAAATAAAGATTAAATATTAGTTTAAATTTTAGTAAAATTTCAAGTCTTAATAATAATTAGTTTTTGAGATATGAATTTTTAAAAATTGATAAGTTTTAATAAACATGGAAATTAAGTTGGGTTAGAATTTCTCGTTTGTAGAAGAAATTAAAAATCGTAGAAAATTTCTTTTTGGTAAAAATAAAGATTAAATATTGGTCTAAATTTTGGTAAAATTTCAAGTCTTAACAACAATTAATTTTTAAGATATGAATTTTTTAAAATTGATAAGTTTTAGTAAACGTGGAAATTAAGTTAGGTTAGAATTTCTTGTCTGTAGAAAAAACTAAAAATTGTAGAAAATTTCTTTTTGGTAAAAATAAAGATTAAATATTAGTTTAAATTTTGGTAAAATTTCAAGTTTGAACAACAATTAGTTTTTGAGATATGAATTTTTAAAAAATATCAAATTTTAATTGACATATAAATGAGGTGAAAATTTTTTGTTACCAAATATATTCAAATTGTTTCTTAATTCGATTTAAAATTTTATTTTATTTTTCTTTTGAAATATTAAATCGAATTGCTTAAAGCAAATTTTTTAATTTTTTTTAAGGAAATTTCAAATCCTGTTTGTTGACTAATTTATTTCCAGGTTCTTTGTTTTTTTTTATTTTTAATTTATTTTTTAATTTATTTTTTATTTTAATTTTTATGTTATTTCTTATTTAAATTTTTATATTATTTTTTCTTTTAGTTTCTATATTATTTTTTATTTTATTTTATTTATTATTGTTTTTTCGTTTTGATACAAAATCTAAATTTAATATTTTACCTGAACTTTGTTTAGCACTATAACACACTCCATCAAACTCAATATTCACCCTTTTGTCCACTCTCGTTAGACAATTAGCGGTCATCTTTTCACAAATAACCGACATGTCTTCACCCGAAGAGACAACCACCGAACCGAATGGTATTTGCCTGGATTATCTCACCGAGTCACAACTATACACACAATGCAGAATGTCGGAGCAGAGTATTTAAAATTTCTTGACTTCGCCCCACCAACCGCAATAATAGTGCGTTCGCGTTATCAAAAGTCACCCGGTTTTACAACTTTATAGAAGAGGCTCTCCTACTCCTCGTTAAAACTCGTGTGTTGTCACGAATACTTGAAATGAATACTTCAAAGGAATACTTGAAACGACCACTTCATGATTTATGTCCAATTTTATAGAAACACATACATTTCGAGCGTTTATCCTTTTCCGTTTTGTATTATCCTGAATTAGTATAGATTCCTGGAACTCAATTTGTATTTACTAGAGTTACGATATGGAAAATATTTACTCGGTTTTGATTCGTTATCTTTGATATTTACGTAAATTGTAGATGGTTTGAAATAAATAATTAAATACAAGGCGAAAAAATATATAAATAGGAGTATGTTTTTATAACCTGTTTTTGTAAGATTTATTTACTATTTTTATTTTCTAAATTGAATTTAATTTAATTTCTTGTTATGTTAGAAAAACAAATATGTGAAATTGTAAACATTTAAATTATTAGTCAATTTCTTTAAAATTATATCTAAATTTACACTTAATTCATATGTTGATTATTAAAATTTTTTGTCAATTTAAAAAATTCATATTTAAGAAAATAATTGTTGTTAAGACTTGATTTTTTTTTCTAATTGAAACTTCAAACATTCTAGTTTTAATTAAAAAAGGCCGTTTTATTCTAAATGTTGTCAAAAAAATTTAAAAAAATTTCAAAGTTGTTAAAAAATTTTTGATACTTCTAACTTAAGAAAATCGATCAAATTTAAAAATTCACCAAAAATTCATTTTTAAAGATTTTGATTTAATTTTTTTCTAAATGAAAGATAAAACATTCTAGTTTTAATTAAAAAAGACCGTTTTATTCTAAATGTTGTCAAAAAAATTAAAAAAATTTTCAAAGTTGGTAAAAAATTTTTTTCTAAGCTAACTTAAGAAAATCGAACAAATTTAAAAATTCATAAAAAATTCATTTTTCAAGATTTTGATTTGATTTTTGTTTTAAATGAAACTTAAAACATTCTAGTTTTGATTTAAAAAGACCGTTTTATTCTAAATGTTGTCAAAAAAATTAAAAAAATTTCAAAGTTGGTAAAAAATTTTTGACACTTCTAACTTAAGAAAATTAACTTTAAAAATTCATAGAAAAATCATTTTTTAAGATTTTGGTTTGATTTTTTTTCTAAATGAAACCTAAAACATTCTAGTTTTGATCTAAAAAGACCGCTTTATTCTAAATGTTGTCAAAAAAAATTAAAAAATTTTCAAAGTTGGTAAAAAATTTTTGACATTTCTATCTTAAGAAAATTAACTTTAAAAATTCATAAGAAATTGATTTTAAAAGATTTTGATTTGATTTTTTTCTAAATGAAACTTATAAAATTCTAGTTTTATTCTATTTTTCTCTAACTAACTTATGTTTTGAGTTAAAGGAACTCAAAGTCTAAGTTTGCCGCTTTGAGGGTGGTTCAGGTTTTTAGGTTATAACTCCATAAATATCTATAGTAAGGGAAAATGTTTATAATAAAAGATGTTCGCAGTCAAATAGCAAATAATTTTTATTTGAAACATTTTTCACTAGTCCACTTAGTTTTTGAGTTAGAGGGAGCTAAAGTTGAAGTATGCCGTTTTGGGATGGTTCCAGTTTCTAGGTTATAACTTAACAAATATCGATTGTAGGGAAAAATGTTTATAATAAAAGATTTTCGTAGTCGAATACGAAATATTTTCTATTTGAAATATTTTCCGTTAACTCGCTTAGTTTTTGAGTTAGAGGGAGCCAAAATTGAGGTATGACGTTTTGGGGTTGTTTCAATTTTTAGGTTATGACTGCGTAAATATCGATCATACGGAAAAATGTTTATTATAAAAGATGTTCACAGTCGAATAGCAAACAATTTTTATTTGACACATTTTTCGCTAACTCGCTTAGTTCTTGAGTTAGAGGGAGCTAATAAAGAATAAAAGATGTTCGCAGACGAATAGCAAGTCAGTTTTTTAAAATTCATCAGAAATTGATTTTTAAAGATTTTGATTTGATTTTTGTTCTAAATGAAACTTAAAACATTTTAATTTTCATTAGAAAAGACCGTTTTATTCTAAATGTTGTCAAAAAAATTAAAAAAATTTTCAAAGTTGGTAAAGAATTTTTGACACTTTTAACCTAAGAAAATTAACTTTAAAAATTCATAAAAAATTCATTTTTCAAGATTTTGATTTGATTTTTTTTCTAAATGAAACTTAAAATATTCTAGTTTTAACTAAAAAAGACCGTTTTATTCTAAATGTTGTCAAAAAAATTTAAAACATTTTCAAAGTTGGTAAAAAATTTTGGACACTTCTAACTTAAGAAAATTAACTTTAAAAATTTATAAAAAATTCATTTTTAAAGATTTGGATTTGATTTTTTTTCTAAATGAAACTTAAAACATTCTAGTTTTGATCTAAAAAGACCATTTTATTCTAAATGTTGTCAAAAAAATTTAAAAAATTTTCAAAGTTGGTAAAAACTTTTGACACTTTTAACTTCAGAAAATTAACTTTAAAAATTCATAAAAAATTGATTTTTAAAGATTTTGGTTTGATTTTTTTTCTAAATGAAACCTAAATCATTTTAGTTTTGATCCAAAAAGACCGTTTTATTCTAAATGTTGTCAATAAAATTTAAAAAAATTTCAAAGTTGGTAAAAAAATTTTTTCTAACCTAACTTAAGAAAATCGAGCAATTTTAAAAATTCATAAAAAATTCATTTTTAAAGATTTTGATTTGATTTTTGTTCTAAATGAAACCTAAAACATTCTAGTTTTGATCTAAGAAGACCTTTTTATTCTAAATGTTGTCAAAAAAATTAAAAAAATTTTCAAAGTTGGTAAAAAATTTTTGACACTTTTAACTTAAGAAAATTAACTTTAAAAATTCATAAAAAATTGATTTTTAACGATTTTGATTTGATTTTTTTCTAAATGAAACCTAAAACATTCTAGATTTGATCTAAAAAGACCGTTTTATTCTAAATGTTGGCAAAAAAATTTAAAAAATTTTCAAAGTTGGTAAAAATTTTTGACACTTCTTAACCTTACTTAAAAAAATCGATCAATTTTAAAAATTCATAAAAAATTCATTTTTCAAGATTCTGGTTCGATTTTTTTTCTAAATGAAACGTAAAACATTCTAGTTTTGATCTAAAAGACCGTTTTATTCTAAATCTTGTCAAAAAAATTTAAAAAGAAAATTTAAAATTGGTAAAAAAATTTTGACACTTCTAACCAAGGTTAAGAAAATCGATCAATTTTTAAAAATTCATTAAAAATTCATTTTGAAAGATTTTGATTTGATTTTTCTTCTAAATGAAACCTAAAACATTCTAGTTTTGATCTGAAAACACCGTTTTATTCTAAATGTTGTCAAAGAAATTAAAAAAAAAATTTTAAGTTGGTAAAAAAATTTTGACACTTCTAACCAAGGTTAAGAAAATCGATCAATTTTTAAAAATTCATTTAAAATTCATTTTGAAAGATTTTGATTTGATTTTTCTTCTAAATGAAACCTAAAACATTCTAGTTTTGATCTAAAAAGACCGTTTTATTCTAAATGTTGTCAAAAAAATTGAAAAAAATTTCAAAGTTAAAAGAAAAAAATTAGGTTAAAAAATCAATTATTTAAAAAAAATCATATCTCAAAAACTAATTATTAATGAAACTTGAAATTTTCATGAGGATTTAGATTAAAACTTAATCTTTATTTTTACCGGAAAAGAATTTTCTACGACTTTTAGTTTTTCGCTCAGAAGAGAAAATGTAACTCAATGTCGATTAAAATTTGTCATTTTTTAAAAATTCATATCTAAAAAACTAAAGATTGTTGAAACTTGAAATTTTATAAGGATTTAAATAAATACTTAATCTTTATTTTTACCAAAGATGAATTTTCTATGACTGTTAGTTTTTTTCCTCAGAAGAGAAAATGTATCTTATTATCCTTAATTGAGATTTTTTTACATTCTAAAAATTGTTACATTCTAAAAATGGATTCTTTTAAATTACATTAAAGTTTTACGTTTAAAACTTATAACTTTATTATAAATAATAAACGAAATTATTTCATTTGTACTTAAATCGTTATTTTAATTGATAACTCAAACCTTTGATGTTTACATCTGTCCATAAAATTGATGACAACTTTTTTTTTCTAATAAAATTTCAACAATTAAATTTAAATAATATAATTGAGCACTTTTAAAGGGTACAGAAAAAATTACCATAAGTGTTAAATTGTTTTATTTTTAATTTTAACCGGTTTTTTTAAATTGAAGATTGTAAAAAATTATTTTCGTGTTTACATCGATAAATAAGTGACGACGATTTTACTTAAACAACACTTTGAAAAGAGAACATTTAAAATAAGTTCAAGTTCAACTTTGTCAATTAAAAGGCGGTTTTAAATTGTCCATTAGAATTTATAACATGAACTATATAATGAATTTAATTACATATCTTAGAACAAATTTTGTAAACTGATTTTAAGAAGATATGAAAAATCATTTTGTAAAAACCAGTTTGTAAAATAAACTAAAAAATTATAAAATAATATAAAATCAGAACAAAGTAATCCTCAAAATTCCTTAAAACATTAATTTGATAACTTTTCAGATTAACTTTTAAAGTTTTTAAACAACAACTTTAATTTATTTGTTTTGAATATTTGACGATTTTAATAGATACAACGAAAATGATCGCTTTTATTCTTTTTAACCTTTTAAAACATATAGATTAGTTTAAAAGTTATAAAAACAAATTTAAATATAAATAATCTATAAGTTTAGAGATTTATGTAATTTATTTCGTTTAAGATAACTTCTTCAGTCTGGATTTTTTAAATTGTTCTTTTTACAATTCCACAGTTTATTTAGAAGGCCTTCTCAGAATTATTTAACATATAAATCTGAGTAGTTTCTCTAATTGTAAGTAGTTTGGTAATTGTAAGCAGTAAGGTTGTAATAAAAGTCTTAATTTATCAATTTTCAAAAATTTTTTACCAACTTTGAAAATCTTTTTAATTTTTTTGACAACATTTAGAATAAAACGGTCCTTTTTAATTAAAACTAGAATGTTTTAGGTTTCATTTAGAAAAAAATCAAATCAAAATCTTTAAAAATGAATTTTTAACGAATTTTTTAAATTGGTCGATTTTCTTAAGTTAAGTGTCAAAAATTTGTACCAACTTTAAATTTTTTTTTAATTTTTTTGACAACATTTGGAATAAAACAGTCTTTTTAGATCAAAACTAGAGTATTTTAAGTTGCATTTAGAAAAGAAATCAAATCAAAATCTTTAAAAATAAATTTTTGATGAATTTTTAAAAATTGATCGATTTTCTTAAGTTAGGTTAGAAATGTCAAAAATTTTTATCAACTATGAAAATTTTTTTAATTTTTTTGACAACATTTAGAATAAAACGGTCTTTTTTAATTAAAACTAGAATGTTTTAGGTTTCACTTAGAAAAAAATCAAATCAAAATCTTTAAAAATGGATTTTTAACGAATTTTTTAAATTGGTCGATTTTCTTAAGTTAAGTGTCAAAAATTTGTACCAACTTTAAATTTTTTTTTAATTTTTTTGACAACATTTGGAATAAAACAGTCTTTCTAGATCAAAACTAGAGTATTTTAAGTTGCATTTAGAAAAGAAATCAAATCAAAATCTTTAAAAATAAATTTTTGATGAATTTTTAAAAATTGATCGATTTTCTTAAGTTAGGTTAGAAATGTCAAAAATTTTTACCAACTTTGAAAATTTTTTTAATTTTTTTGACAACATTTAAAATAAAACGGTCTTTTTTAATTAAAACTAGAATGTTTGAGGTTTCATTTAGAGAAAAATCAAATCAAAATCTTTAAAAATGAATTTTTAACGAATTTTTTAAATTGGTCGATTTTCTTAAGTTGTGTCAAAAATTTGTACCAACATTAAAATTTTTTTTAATTTTTTTGACAACATTTAGAATAAAACGGTCCTTTTAGATCAAAACTAGAGTATTTTAAGTTGCATTTAGAAAAGAAATCAAATCAAAATCTTTAAAAATAAATTTTTGATGAATTTTTAAAAATTGATCGATTTTCTTAAGTTAGGTTAGAAATGTCAAAAATTTTTACCAACTTTGAAAATTTTTTTAATTTTTTTGACAACATTTAGAATAAAACGGTCTTTTTTAATTAAAACTAGAATGTTTTAGGTTTCATTTAGAAAAAATTCAAATCAAAATCTTTAAAAATGAATTTTTAACGAATTTTTTAAATTGGTCGATTTTTTTAAGTTAAGTGTCAAAAATTTGTACCAACTTTAAAATTTTTTTAATTTTTTTGACAACATTTAGAATAAAACGGTCTTGTTAGATAAAAACTAAAATGTTTTAGGTTCATTTAGAAGAAAAATCAAATCAAAATCTTTAAAAATGAATTTTTGATGAATTTTTAAAGTTGATTGATTTTCTTAAGTTAGGTTAGAAATGTCAAAAATTTTTACCAACTTTGAAAATTTTTTTAATTTTTTTGACAACATTTAGAATAAAGCGATCTTTTTCAATTAAAACTAGAATGTTTTAGGTTTCATTTAGAAAAAAATCAAATCAAAATCTTTAAAAATGAATTTTTAACGAATTTATTAAATTGGTCGATTTTCTCAAGTTAAGTGTCAAAAATTTGTACCAACTTTAATTTTTTTTTTAATTTTTTTGACAACATTTAGAATAAAACGGTCTTTTTAGATCAAAACTAGAGTATTTTAAGTTGCATTTAGAAAAGAAATCAAATCAAAATCTTTAAAAATAAATGTTTGATGAATTTTTAAAAATTGATCGATTTTCTTAAGTTGGGTTAGAAATGTCAAAAATTTTTACCAACTTTGAAAATTTTTTAAATTTTTTTGACAACATTTAGAATAAAACGGTCTTTTTAGATAGAAACTAGAATGTTTTAGGTTCATTTAGAAAAAAAATCAAATCAAAATCTTTAAAAATGAATTTTTAACGAATTTTTTAAATTGGTCGATTTTCTTAAGTTAAGTGTCAAAAATATGTACCAACTTTAAATTTTTTTTTTTTTTTGACAACATTTAGAATAAAACGGTCTTTTTAGATCAAAACTAGAAAGTTTTAAGTTTCATTTAGAAAAAGATCAAATCAAAATCTTTAAAAATGATTTTTTGATGAATTTTTAAAAATTGATCGATTTTCTTAAGTTAGGTTAGAAATGTCAAAAATTTTTACCAACTTTGAAAATTTTTTTAATTTTTTTGACAACATTTAAAATAAAACGGTCTTTTTTAATTAAAACTAGAATGTTTTAGGTTTCATTTAGAAAAAAATCAAATCAAAATCTTTAAAAATGAATTTTTAACGAATTTTTTAAGTTGGTCGATTTTCTTAAGTTAAGTGTCAAAAATTTCTTACCAACTTTGAAAATTTTTGTAATTTTTTTGACAACATTTAGAATAAGACAGTCTTTTTAGATCAAAACTAGAGTATTTTAAGTTGCATTTAGAAGAGAAATCAAATCAAAATCTTTAAAAATAAATTATTGATGAATTTTTAAAAATTGATCGATTTTCTTAAGTTAGGTTAGAAATGTCAAAAATTTTTACCAACTTTGAAATTTTTTTTAATTTTTTTTGACAACATTTAGAATAAAACGGTCTTTTTGGATCAAAACTAGAAAGTTTTAAGTTTCATTTAGAAAAAAAATCAAATCAAAATCTTTAAGAATGAATTTTTAACGAATTTTTTAAATTGGTCGATTTTCTTAAGTTAAGTGTCAAAAATTTGTACCAACTTTAAAATTTTTTTTAATTTTTTTGACAATATTTAGAATAAAACGATCTTTTTTAATTAAAACTAGAATGTTTTAGGTTTCATTTAGAAAAAAAATCAAATCAAGATCTTTAAAAATGAATTTTTAACGAATTTTTTAAATTGGTCGATTTTCTTAAGTTAAGTGTCAAGAATTTGTACCAACTTTAAATTTTTTTTAAATTTTTTTTACAACATTTAGAATAAAACAGTCTTTTTAGATCAAAACTAAAATGTCTTAGGTTTCATTTAGAAAAAAAATCAAACCAAAATCTTTAAAAATCAATTTTTTATGAATTTTTAAAGTTAATTTTCTTAAGTTAGAAGTGTCAAAAATTTTTTACCTATTTTGAAAATTTTTTTAATTTTTTTGACAACATTTAGAATAAAACGGTCTTTTTTCATTAAAACTAGAATGTTTTAGGTTTCATTTAGAAAAAAATCAAATCAAAATATTTAAAAATGAATTTTTAACGAATTTTTTAAATTGGTCGATTTTCTTAAGTTAAGTGTCAAAAATTTGTACAAACTTTAAAATTTTCTTTAATTTTTTTGACAACATTTAGAATAAAACAGTCTTTTGAGATCAAAACTAGAGTATTTTAAGTTGCATTTAGAAAAGAAATCAAATCAAAATCTTTAAAAATAAATTTTTGATGAATTTTTAAAAATTGATCGATTTTCTTAAGTTAGGTTAGAAATGTCAGAAATTTTTACCAACTTTGAAAATTTTTTTAATTTTTTTGACAACATTTAGAATAAAACGGTCTTTTTTAATTAAAATTAGAATGTTTTAAGTTTCATTTAGAAAAAAAATCAAACCAAAATCTTTAAAAATGAATTTTTGATGAATTTTTGTAATTATAAGTAGTAAGGTTGTAATAAAAGTCTTAATTTATCAATTTTCAAGGAGATTTAAGGATTTTTATGAAAATAAAAGAGGTAATCAGGTAAAGAAATGGAGATTGTAATAAATTGAAGTTAACATTAAGAGGGGTGTTTAAGAGGAATTTCACTGTATATTTATCGATGAGTTAAAGTAAGATTTTTGATTTTAAACACCAATATCTCAACAACTATTCAATTTAAAAAAATATGATGTAAAATATTGTTTTCATTAAACATTTTTATATAGTATTTACTAATTTTAAAACATTCAAAACCATACTTCAAAAGAAATCCATTTCAAAATGACACAAATACCCAATTTTCTCAATACTTTATTTATGATCTTTTTCTCGGAAAACTAAACGGATTTAAAACTCCCAACTTTACAAATATTACGTAGAAATAATCAAAAATTCAAATAAATGTTATTCCAATTCATTTTATTAAACACTTGTTGAGATATCAATATGCAAAGTCAGATATTTCTTCACTTATTCTCGTTTTAATTACTTCTCTTTTTTCTTAAGAAAATTGAATTGACGTAAAACCTAACATTAATTTTAAAATAACCACATTAATACTCATCAAAATTTAAAAAAGAAACCAACTAAAAGTTAGTAAACTGATCTATTTTTCAAAATTTTGTTTGTCGTTTTAAAACGAAACGAAATGACACGAGCAAAACTCGAAAAACACAAAGTAAAGACCTTCGATTGTATGCAGATTGAAAAAAGGTCGAGTACCTTGGCTCGCGTGCAAGTGTACATTGAAATTAGCACGTATGATATTTGCCAAGATGCAAACACATCGTAAAATTGAGAACAACCTGGTCATTCAAGTCAAGTATAATAAAATCCAACAAATAGAAAATAAAATGCACCTAAAAATCCTTGAAGTCTTACTTTATTACGTATCTTAAATTAATTTTTAAAAGATTTCCCGCGATTATAGGTGTTATTTTGAATTAATATGGAATTAATCTTCATATACTTATAAATATTAAAAGAAATTTTCAAATCAAGCAAAATGTGTTGTCTATATTAAAGTAATTTTAGCACCATCTGTTAAAGAAAGTGTAAATTACGACACAATTTTACATTTTTTTCTCGTAATAATTATTTACGAGCGAATTTATAATTTTATCCCGATGATGTATTCACTGGTTAACCTCCATTGCGATTTATTAACGAATTGACTCGTGTAATAAAACGTGTTGCTTCAGAATTTTTTTTAATAATTACCTAAGTTTAATAACCATAATTTTGTAAACAACAAACGTCATAATTTGATGATTATAAGATGTTAATTAAATAATTACTTTTTATGAAGGCATGTTATAAATAAGTGTGATAAATCTTTTTTGAAATCAAAACTAAAATGTTTTAAGTTTCATTTAGAAAAAAAATCAAATCAAAATCTTTAAAAATGAATTTTTGATGAATTTTTAAAGTTAATTTTCTTAAGTTAAAAAAGTCAAACATTTTTACCAACTTTGAAATTTTTTTTAATTTTTTTGACAACATTTAGAATAAAATGGTCTTTTTAGATCAAAACTAAAATGTTTTATGTTTCATTTAGAAAAGAAATCAAATTAAAATCTTAAAAAATGATTTTTGATTAATTTTTAAAAATTGATCGATTTTCTTAAATTAGATTAGAAGTGTCAAAAATTTTTTACCAACTTTGAAAATTTTTTTAATTTTTTTGAAAACATTTAAAATAAAACGGTCTTTTTTAGTTAAAACTAGAATGTTTTAAGTTTCATTTAGAAAAAAATCAAATCAAAATATTTAAAAATGAATTTTTGATGAATTTTTAAAATTAATTTTCTTAAGTTAAAAAAGTCAAAAATCTTTTACCAACTTTGAAATTTTTTTAAATTTTTTTAACAACATTTAGAATAAAACGGTCTTTTTTAGTTAAAACTAGAATGTTTTAAGTTTCATTTAGAAAAAAAATCAAATCAAAATCTTTAAAAACGAATTTTTGATAAATTTTTAAAAATTGATCGTTTTTTTAAGTTAGGTTAGAAAAGTTAAAAATTTTTTATCAACTTTGAAAATTTTTTTAATTTTTTTGAAAACATTTAGAATAAAACGCTCTTTTTTAGTTAAAACTAGAATATTTTAAGTTTCATTTAGAAAAAAAATCAAATCAAAATCTTTAAAAATGAATTTTTGATGAATTTTTAAAGTTAATCGATTTTCTTAAATTAAGGTTAAAAGTGCCAAACATTTTTTACCAACTTTGAAAATTTTTTTAATTTTTTTGACAACATTTAGAATAAAACGGTCTTTTGAAATCAAAACTAGAGTGTTTTAAGTTTTATTTAGAAAAAAAATCAAATCAAAATCTTTAAAAATGAATTTTCTATGAATTTTTAAAATTAATTTTCTTAAATTAAGAAGTGTCAAAAATGTTTATCAACTTTCAAATTTTTTTAAATTTTTTTGACAACATTTAGAATAAAACGGGCTCTTTTAATTAAAACTAAAACGTTTTAAGTTTCATTTAGAAAAAAAATCAAATCAAAATCTTTAAAAATGAATTTTTGATGAATTTTTAAAAATTGGTCGATTTTTTTTAAATTAGTTTAGAAGTGTCAAAAATTTTTTACCAACTTTGAAAATTTTTTAAATTTTTTTGACAACATTTAGAATAAAACGGTCTTTTTAGATTAAAACTAGAATCTTTTAGGTTTCATTTAGAAAAAAAATCAAATCAAAATCTTTAAAATTGAATTTTTTATGAATTTTTAAAAATTGATCGATTTTCTTTAAAGTTAGGTTAGAAGGGTCAAAAAATTTTTACTAACTTTGAAATTTTTTTTAATTTTTTTGACAACATTTAGAATAAAACGGTCTTTTTAATTAAAACTAGAATGTTTTAAGTTTCATTAAAAATAAAAATCAAATCAAAATCTTTAAAAATGAATTTTTGGCGAATTTTTAAAGTGGATCGAATTTTTTAAGTTAGATCAAAAATTTTTTACCAACTTTGAAAATTTTTTAAATTCTTTGGCAACATTTAGAATAAAACGGTCTTTTTAGATCAAAGCTAGAATGTTTTAAGTTTCATTTAGAAAAAAAATCAAATCAAAATCTTTAAAAATGATTTTTTTATGAATTTTTAAAAATTGATCGATTTTTTTTAAAATAAGGTTAGAAGGGTCAAAAAATTTTTACCAACTTTGAAAATTTTTTTAGTTTTTTTGACAACATTTAGAATAAAACGGTCTTTTGAAATCAAAACTAGAGTGTTTTAAGTTTTATTTAGAAAAAAAAACAAATCAAAATATTTAAAAATGAATTTTTTATGAATTTTTAAAAATTGATCGATTTTTTTTAAAGTTAGGTTAGAAGGGTCAAAAAATTTTTACTAACTTTGAAATTTTTTTTAATTTTTTTGACAACATTTAGAATAAAACGGTCTTTTTAATTAAAACTAGAATGTTTTAAGTTTCATTAAAAATAAAAATCAAATCAAAATCTTTAAAAATGGATTTTTGGCGAATTTTTAAACTGGCTCGAATTTTTTAAGTTAGATCAAAAATTTCTTACCAACTTTGAAGATTTTTTAAATTTTTTGGCAACATTTAGAATAAAACGGTCTTTTTAGATCAAAGCTAGAATGTTTTAAGTTTCATTTAGAAAAAAAATCAAATCAAAATCTTTAAAAATGGATTTTTAACGAATTTTTTAAATTGATCGATTTTCTTAAGTTGAGTGTCAAAAATTTGTACTAACTTTAAAAATTCTTTTAATTTTTTTTACAACATTTAGAATAAAACGGTCTTTTTTAGTTAAAACTAGAATATTTTAAGTTTTATTTAGAAGAAAAAATCAAATCAGAAACTTAAAAAATGAATTTTTGATGAATTTTTAAAATTGATCGATTTATAAGTTAGGTTAGAAAAGTTAAAAATTTTTTACCAACTTTGAAAATTTTTTTAATTTTTTTGACAACATTTAGAATAAAACGGTCTTTTTAGATCAAAACTAGAAAGTTTTAAGTTTCATTTAGAAAAAAAAACAAATCAAAATCTTGAAAAATGAATTTTTGGTGAATTTTTAAAAATTGGTCGTTTTTTTAAGTTAGGTTAGAAAAGTTAAAAATTTTTTACCAACTTTGAAAATTTTTTTAATTTTTTTGACAACATTTAGAATAAAACGGTCTTTTTTAGTTTAAACTAGAATGTTTTAAGTTTCATTTAGAAGAAAAATCAAATCAAAATCTTTAAAAATGAACTTTTGATGAATTTTTAAAAATTGGTCTATTTTCTTAAATTAGGTTAAGTGTCAAAATTTTTTACCAACTTTGAAAATTTTTTTAATTTTTTTGACAACATTTAGAATAAAACGGTCTTTTTTAATTAAAATTAGAATGTTTTAAGTTTCATTTCGAAAAAAAAAAAACAAATCAAAATCTTAAAAAATGAATTTTTGGTGAATTTTTAAAGTTAATTTTCTTAAGTTAAAAAAGTCAAAAATTTTTTACCAACTTTGAAAATTTTTTTAATTTTTTTGACAACATTTAGAATAAAACGGTCTTTTTTATATAAAACTAGAATGTTTTAAGTTTCATTAAGAAAAAAAATCAAATCAAAATCTTTAAAAATGAATTTTTGATGAATTTTTAAAGTTGATCGATTTTTTAAAAATTAGGTTAGAAGTGTCAAAAAGTTTTTATCAACTTTGAAAATTTTTTTAATTTTTTTTGCCAACATTTAGAATAAAACGGTCTTTTTTAGTTAAAACTAGAATATTTTAGGTTTCATTTAGAAAAAAAATCAAATCAAAATCTTTAAAAATGAATTTTTTATGAATTTTTAAAGTTGATCGATTTTTTTTTAATTAGGTTAGAAAAGTTAAAAATTTTTTACCAACTTTGAAATTTTTTTTAATTTTTTTGACAATATTTAGAATAAAACGGTCTTTTTAGATCAAAACTAGAATGTTTTAAGTTTCATTTAGAAAAAAAATCAAATCAAAATCTTTATAAATGAATTTCTGATGAATTTAAAAAAATTGACTTGCTATTCGACTGCGAACATCTTTTATTCTTTATTAGCTCCCTCTAACTCAAAAACTAAGCGAGTTAGCGAAAAATGTTTCAAATAAAAATTGTTTGTTATTTGACTGCGAACATCTTTTATAATAAACATTTTTTCGTGTGATCGATATTTACGCAGTCATAAGCTAAAAATTGAAACAACCCCAAAACGTCATACTTCAATTTTGGCTCCCTCTAACTCAAAAACTAAGCGAGTTAACGGAAAATATTTCAAATAAAAAATATTTCATATTCGACTACGAAAATCTTTTACTATAAACATTTTTCCCTACGA
The DNA here is from genome assembly GCA_036711955.1 of Digitonthophagus gazella. NCBI lineage: Eukaryota > Metazoa > Arthropoda > Insecta > Coleoptera > Scarabaeidae > Digitonthophagus > Digitonthophagus gazella. Next base: position 31,251,902 of record JASCIT010000002.1, read on the forward strand.
TCGATATTTGTTGAGTTATAACCTAAAAACTGGAACCACCCCAAAACGGCATACTTCAACTTTAGCTCCCTCTAACTCAAAAACTAAGTAGATTAGTGAAAAATGTTTCAAATAAAAATTGTTTGCTATTTGACTGCGAACATCTTTTATTGTAAACATTTTCCCTTAGTATAGATATTTATGGAATTATAACCTAAAAACCTGAACCACCCTCAAAACGGCATACTTCAACTTTAGCTCCCTCTAACTCAAAAACTAAGTGGATTAGTGAAAAAATGTTTCAAATAAAAATTGTTTGTTATTTGACTGCGAACATCTTTTATTATAAACATTTTCCATTACTATAAATATTTATGGAGTTATAACCTAAAAACCTGAACCACCCTCAAAACGGCAAACTTCAACTTTGGCTTCCTTTAACTCAAAACCTGAGTTAGAGAAAAATGTTTCAAATAAAAATTGTTTGCTATTCAATTGAAAACATCTTTTTTTATAAATATTTTTCCGTATGATCGATATTTATGGAGTTATTGAATAAATAGAGTTCGAATTGAATGAATAAGATGGAAATTTAAAAAATGATAAATAAGACAGACGATTTATTAAATTCTACTTTTATATTTTAAACATCAACTAGGATTTTTTAAATATATTATTATTTAATATACTATTATTTAATATATTATTATTTAATATATTATTATATAATATATTATTATTAACCTAATTATTTCGTTTTTAATCAACACTTTTTTTTAATTTATTTAATATTAATAATACTAATTTATAACAAAAATCACAGATACTAAATAATTACCCTAATTACTTTCTAATTATTTACATAAAAATTTTTTTCCTACATAGTACTTCTAATGATAGTATTGACAAAGATTTTATTAGAAGACATAACGAGTATTTTATAAGCATCAGCCAGGACTTCGTTTCCGCGTCGATCCGAGATTCAAGACTCGCTGTTCAGACTTATCGAAGACAAATCCTGACAGATTTTAGGTTGTTCTAAATCGCTAGCAACCGCTAATAAAATTTCCAATAATAATTCCCGACTTAGAGACTTTAATTGTTCGAGTTTGGCGATCTTTGTTATATTTAAAACGATCAAACTCTTTGCATAGGACTTAATATCAGTCGTTTGCATTTTATGAGCCGCTTCAAAAAGTTGTATCATATTATCTACGGTTACATTCATCTCTAAGTTTTGTTTACAGAAGGCTTGTAAACGATTGTTGGTAAAATTATAGAATAAAGGAGCTGAGAAAAGATATAATGAATCTTCCGGAGGCATATTAACATCGCTATAGTAGATAAAACGAAGGAGGGAGTTGAAAGATTCCACCGATGGGGTCATTTCTCCAATTTGAATCTAAACCATTAAGAAAAAAATTAATTAATTAAATAATTATGAATTATAATTAAAATTAAAAAATTTTATACCTTAACTGTATTATCTGCCGGCATAAATGACCTAAACATAGCCTCAAAATATCCACATCTCGCAGCTAAAATACATTTATGAGCTGGGATAACATGATTATCTAAAACTAAATTAATATCGCAAAATTCTTTTCCTGTTGATCGTAAAAACATAGCCATATCTTGTTCTAAAGATGATCCGGTTGTATCAAAATGTGGCTCATTATTACTTTTAGTTTGCGGCATTTGCTTTCTACGTACAATTTCAACCATTAATTTCCTATCTAAAGTTTCAAATTCATCACTCATAACGATTTGATTATAATTTGAATCTTTTACGATAAATCTCAAACAGTATTCTTTAATAAAATCTAAACTTAAACTATCTGCGTTGTGAAGAGCGACTAAAACGTTTTTTAAACATATAGTTGCGTTTAAATATTGAACGCAAAGGAATTCTAATCGTGTCATTTTAAATTTAACGGCTAATCGATAAACGTCCATCATTAATAAAACGATACGATTACTAAAAGGGTCTTCACCGGGTTTAGATTTTTTAATAGGATCGATACAATCCATGTAGATGTAATCTAAAACCATTTCGAAAGCTTCCGGGTTTGCGTCTAATAAAGGAACAATTACTAAAAGTGATTCGTCTTTATTCATTAAAGTAGCTTTTTCATCTCTAAGTTCTTTAGCTTTTCTAACTTTGTTTCTTAAATATTGAGATCTAGCCGCTACCATTGGTAAATGAGCTAAGATTTTAACCTCTTCCGTTCCAACAACAAATTGTACATCGCTAAATAATCTAGATTCGAGTAATTTTCCATAGTCGTCGTGTAACGTACATTTTGGATAACTTGAAAATTGAAATCGATACATCTCACAACTCCTAACATTATTATCAATCGTTCCGCCGAAGATATACATTGCATTTCCTACCACAGCGGCAGCATGAAATAATCTACCAGAAGGAACGATTGATTCCGGAGAGGGGAGAACTATAGACCATGTTTGTGTGTCTAAATCGAAACAGTGTAAATCGTTTGATAGTGTGCTATCAGCTGCACCTCCAAAAACGTATAAATGTCTATCGAAAGCAACCATAGTGTGGCCGTATCGACGTGCCGGAGGAGGTGGGGCGCCTCTTAAAATATGTTCGGTTGATATTCGAGTCCAACTATTAAAAAATTCAATTATTTAGATTTAAACGTAAATAAAAAAATATATAAAAAAATAATTTCTTACGTTTTTGTTCTAAAATGAAATTGAAAGAGTGAGTTTGTTATCTTCGCTCCACTTTGACCGCTAAAAACGAACATACAATCTCTTGCTACGGCCACCGGGAAGTTACAACACGTTGGTGGACGTTCACCTTTTTGTTCTATTTCTTCCCAAACGCGATTATCACCCTGTAAAAGATAAATTAGATTTTTGAGAAATTTAGACGAATTTTTGAGAAATTTAGACGAATTTTTGACAAATTTAGACGAATTTTTGACAATTTTTACAGAATTTAAGTTAATTTTATAATAAAATATAAAATTACAAGTTGATTTAATTTATATTTAGACAAATTAAATAGAATTAAGACGAAGTTTAAACGAAATAAGATTTATTTTTGACCAATTAAATTAAATTAAATTAAAATTAAAAGTAACACGAATTATGAATTTTGTTCTAAATGTAACTAAAAATTATCTAAAAAAGTCACTAAATTATTGGTATTAATTGGTATAATGTTTGGTATTAATAGTTAAACTGTCATCATTTGAAATTTGAACATTTTGACAACGCCTACGATTTGGTTGTTGGTTGAGCCTTGTTGGTTGAGGCCGGTACTATTTTACAGGAACATTGTCTTCAGTTTTTGTTGGACAAGTTCATTGTTGAACATGGTCCAGCCCAATCCGATGAGTGATGTTATGTCGGAGCTGGTGGCAGTTCGGGGGAGGTTGAGATTGGCCGAAAGCAGGATGGCCCTTATTATAAAGCGTTTTGTCCATCTATTATTAATAGTTAAACTGTCATCATTTGAAATTTGAACATTTTGACAACGCCTACGATTTGGTTGTTGGTTGAGCCTTGTTGGTTGAGGCCGGAACTATTTTACAGGAGCATTGCCTTCAGTTTTTGTTGGACAAGTTCATTGTTAGGAATCACATGGTCCAGCCCAATCCGATGAGTGATGTTATGTCGGAGCTGGTGGCAGTTCGGGGGAGGTCGAGATTGGCCGAAAGCAGGATGACCCTTATTATAAAGCCGGTGGAAGGATGTATTGAGAAGGATGAGCCGGTGGAACCCTTTTAGGATGGAATTTCCATTGATTGTCTTTAACCCTAGGGTTAAGTTGAATTTGATGTGCTCAGAGGTCCACTGTCTGCTCCCGAATCATCAATTTCAATCAATGTTATCAATTTCAACGCCATATTCAACAATGAAGTAGCTAGACTAAGGCCCAAAACTGATTATGTATTCACTGACGCCTTTGTTAAGATCTCCCCGATTTGACAGGTTTCCTTTGGTGTCTACGTGCTGTCTTCAGATCTGAGGCTCTCCGGCAGGCTCCCGGATTTCATCAATGTTTTTGAAGCTGAGTTATTCGCGATTTGGCGAGCACTGGATCATGTCATTATGGGGAGGATTTCACCCGTGGTGATTTTTTCGAACTAAGTGCTCTTCAAGCCCTGGAAAATGCTGGTAGTGGTAAAATCAAATCTCACTACTTACAAAGTAGTGGGCTTTCATCAACTTCATCAACCTTGTAGACTAACAAGGATTTCTTCAAATCCTTGTTAGTCTACAAGGTCAGAGATCTCTGCTAGCGATGCACACGGAAGAATATTGTGCTGGACTTTTGCTGGATGCCGAGTCATGTGGGCATCGCGGGGAACGAGCTGACCAGAGAAGTGACTGGACTCCTTTATTCAATTAAGGCGGACCCAACGAGCCTTATGCGAGGCGCGAGAGATGAAGCATGGGAGGCGTGGCAGAAGGAATGGAACCAGAGTGATCGTTAAAGGAAAGACATTAAAGGTAAAGGAAAGATATTAACCCTTGCAATTCGATGCCTGGGTCTATTTGAACCCGAAATCATTTTTGTGATAACTTATAATAAAGAGATGTATGTTCATCCCAGTGTTGGACATCAATTGATTAATTTTTTAATCGGTTGATTAATAAATTGAAAATTTAATCGAGATTAAATCAGTCGAGATTAATTTAATCGAAATAAACATTAATTCTATGTTGCGATTAACAATTTAATAGCGATTAGATCAATTGCATATCTTACGATTAATTTTAATCGTGATTAATTAATCGCGATTAATTGTTAATTGCGATTAATTTTTCAATCAAGCAGTTAGTGAAGCAGATTATTTGACGTTTAGAAACGTCAAAAATTGCTTTTCCGAGATTCTGTTTTCTGATTGGTCGATTGTCGTTGTGACGTTAGTTTGCGTTAGTTCAGTGCAAATTTAAGTTAAACAATAAGGTGCTATTTGTTTACATTTACCACATTTCAAAAAAGATAATTAAATAACAATGGACACAAACTTGGAATCTGAGTCAAGCTCGTCGAAGTTACCGCGTATTCAATTACTTGACGGTACATTTTTTAAATATTTGCCAGAAGAATCTACATCTCATAAAATCACAGCACTGTGTGTTAGATGTAACCCTAACAAAATGAAAATAAAAGGATTTGGTACTTGCACGTCAAACTTCTTAAGTCACCTAAAACGAAAACATGGGCAAGATTGTGTTGATGAATATAAGGCTTACATCCAAAAGAAGAGAGATGACAAAACAGACGAAGTATGTACAACAACTAAGGGCGCCACCAAAAAAAATAAAGCAATGACGACACTTACTCAAGTGGAATTTGATGAATCTATAGTTGAATACTTTATTGATTCTATGATACCATTAAGATCTGTAGAAAACCCCTACTTTCTAATGATTTTCAACAAGCTTGCCATATCAAATATTGGTTTGAAAGTAATAAGTCGTCGAAGTTTGGGCCGTCGTATAGAGGATTATCACAAAAAACAAATGTCTGAAATAAAATCAAAACTAAATTAAATTGATTTCGTATGCACAACTATAGACATCTGGTCAGGAAAGAAGAGGAGTTTTTTAGGAATTACAGCGCATTGGATTGCAAAAGATCTGAGACGGGTATCGGTAGCATTGGCATGTCAGCGATTCAAGGGAACACACAGTTATGACCGTCTAAGCGATTTAATAAAAAAAATTAATTCAGAATTTGGCTTGGACGCACATAAGCTAGTTGCATCAGTTACTGATAATGGAAGCAATTTTGTTAAAGCATTTCGTACTTTTGGAGTTCAGCTTACGAGTATTAATTTTAATCAGGGTAATGAAACAGAGGAAATTCAGTCTGAAGATTCATCAGACGATGAAGTGGATATGGAACCTGATTCATATGTCGACAAACAAGATTCTGGAGATTTTTCACTTTTACCAATTCATTTAAGATGTTGTGCTCATACTTTAAGCTTATGTGCGACCGTAGACGCAAATAAAACTTTGAATACTGTCGGCACCCTTTTATCTGACATACATGCTACCACTTTGAAAAAATGCAATATCCTTTGGAACGCTGCAGGCAGACCCAAAACACCTGAAATAATTCAGGATATTCTACAACATACATTAAGCCGGCCTGGTGAAACTAGATGGAATAGTTTATTTGATGCAATTAAGCAAATTATATCAATTGAAGAAAAAAATTTACAATTACATAGATCATTAAATAAAAAAATCCAATTAAGGATTCGGAATTTGAATATTTAAAAGAATATGTGTTATGTGCCACTCCGGTAGCAGAAGCACTTGACATTTTGCAAAAAGAAGAAAATTCTTTTTATGGAATTGTACTACCATGCCTTCTGGCTCTAAAGAAGAAATTGAAGAAAATAAAAAGAAAAGGAAATTTAATTTATTGTGAGCCTTTGGTGAAGGCATATAGATTAAGTGTTGAGAGCAGATTTCAAAAATTTTTTAATATGAATACCAAAGAAGCAGAGCATGCCACAATAGCCGCCCTTTCATATCCCCGGTTTAAGAACAAGTGGATAAGTTGTTTGGAACCCGAGGAAAGACAAAAGGCGTTAGACCTTTTCAAAAATATTATTTCAAAGGAAATAAGTGTAGAACAACAACAAATGATAAATACAGCAGAAAAACCGGATAAAGAAAACAACTTTTTATCGATTCTATTCGAATCAGATTCTGATGCAGAAAGTAACGACAATAATTATGTGACGTCTTCACTACCTTCTAATATTTATGTCCCTCACAAACAGGCGGAATCATTAATGTTACACTTTTTTGCTGAACATAACAAAGAATTGGATTTGCTATATAAGTATCCAGAGATTAGAAACGTTTTTATCAGATATAACACTCCGTTACCTGCTTCTGCAGCAGTTGAACGACTATTTTCTTTTGCCACTATGACAAATTTACCCAAAAATCACAGGTTATCAGATCAAATGTTTGAAAAACGAGTGGTGTTAAAGTGCAACTTCAATTATTCAAAAAAATAACAAGCTCCATTATTTTTTTACTGCGTTCAGTTATTATTAGTTTTTAGTTCTGTTGTCGTTTTGATAAACGTTCTTTAATTAAAAATACAAGTTGTGTAAGAAATATTGTTTCTTTGTTGTTCTAAGGGATGGGTAAACTGAAAACGCTGATTTTCTAACTATTACAAAATATGTTTACAATAATTTTCTATAACTTTAAAGTTTTTTGAACTTACAATTAGGTAAAAATAATAATGCAAAAAATCTTTAATTTTTTTAAGAAACTGTGTAAGAATTTCTTGTGACGAATATTAATTTTAATCGTCAGTATCTTTCAATCAGATTTACGATTAAATTAATCGTCAATCGTCTTCCCTCGGAATTATGATTAATTAATCGTCAATTGCATTCATTCGAAATTACGATTGATTAATCTTAATTTCGAGTGAAGACGATTTACGATTAATTAATTTTAATTTCTAGGGAAGACGATTGACGGTTAATTAATTGTCAATCGCTACCACAATTGATGTTTGCCTAACACTGGTTCATCCCCACAGTGGTGGGTTAGTAAGCGGCGTATGCCCAGCGAACCGAGAATTCGAGAATCACGTGAAAGTAAGAAGGACCTGTGGAAGGAAAAGATTGCTTATAGTAGACAAATTTATCGAGCATCTATGTCTCGGGATAGATTCACGGACATTTTACGAATTCTACGTTTTGACGACTTTCAAACACGAGAAGAAAGAAAAGTAAACGATAAGTTGGCAGCTTTGAAAACGGATATTTTTGCAAAAAATTGTAGGGATAATTATCGATCGTCTAATGCAGGTACTATTGATGAACAATTAGCTACCTTTCGAGAACGATGTCCATTCAAGGTGTATATGCCGAGCAAGCCGGGAAAGTATGGATTGAAAGTGTAGGCTCTATGTGATGCCAATACATTTTATTGTTGTAATTTTCAAGTTTATTTAGGGAAATGCGGAAGCACTGCGAAGAAAGGACAAGGACAACGCGTGGTTAGAGATCTTTATTACAACCGACAATTTTTTTATTGACATTATACTTGCAGAGGATTTACTCAAAGATAACATATTTCTGGTGGGAAAAATGAGAAAAAATAGAAAAGATTTATCAAAACCTTTGACAACCGTATCTGGGAGAGCCCAATATTCATCTGACTTTTTATTTACTGAAGATCTAACGCTCGTATCATATATTCCGAAACCAAGAAAATGCGTAGTTCTATTCTCGAGTATTCATCGAGAACATGCCATTTCTGACGAAAAGAATAATTACAAAACTATTATCAATTATTACAATTCAATAAAGAGTGGAGTGGATGTTTTAAATAAAATACTTAGGGAATATTCTTGCCGGAGATGTACACGACGTTGTACACCACTCTCGCTTTTTTTACATTACATAGATATTGCAGCCTATAACGCATTTGTGCTATGCCAACTCAAAAATCCGGATTGGGCAGCTGGTAACATAAAAACAAGAAGAAAACAGTTTCTTGAAAATTCATCTGAGCAGTTAGTTTCTGCAAATATAGACAATAGAGCTACAGCATTCGAAAACAACGCGGTAGGGTTTTCAAAACACATTCTGGGCGCAATTGAAAGTACAGGCCGAAAAATAAATAAACAAAGCAGCAAAACTTTAGGAAAACACTCAAGGTGTAGCATATGTGTCGGAAATAACAATAAATATAATACAAAATGTGACATTTGTCAAAAATATGTGTGCAAAATACATTCAACATGTACAACAAATATTTTATGTATTAATTGCAAAAATGAATAAACATTTTTTTGTTCTATTATATATGACTGATTTAATTTTCCTTAGAAAAAAATAAATAAATCAAAATCATAATTGTAAAAGCTTAATTTTTATACTTGGTACAAATAAAAACCGTTTGGGTCTCAGTTGACCCAGGCACCGTTCGCCGTGGTTGGCAAAACGTCAGTACTGTGAGGATTAAAGGCACTAAAACCTTCAGTTAGGGAGACTCCATGGTTTCTGAAGTTGGATCATCCTCCTAAACTCTTTGTCGCCACTATCAACCGTATGAAAATGGGCCATGGCAATTTTCCGGCGCACCTCTTCAGGATTGGCCTTGCGAACACCCCCAGATGCAACTGCGGGGAATATTGTGATTTAAACCATCTCATTTTGAGCTGTGATCGCTACGAATACGTCCGCAGGATACCGTTCCACAGTAGCTTAGGAATTTAAGTTGCAGCCCTCCATATTGTGTGGCTGGTTTACTGGCCTCTAATAACAAAATTAATTTTTTCATCTGATTGTTTCAGATTTGATCTTAGTTTTTGCCTGGTTTCCGAGTTTGATTTTCTTTTTCTTTATTTTGTTTTATTTTATTTTATTTTTTTTCCTTTTTCTCCTTGTTTTGGCTGGCATCGCTATTTTCTTGCTTTTCCGCTCTTTTGTCCCTTAACCTTTGACCCCAATTTGTAGCTTTAAGTCCCTCCGAGGGGTTGACCCGGGGACCAGGAGACACATTATTCATGTTAAAGGCTTCTGCTGAATCTCCCACAGGGCTACTCAAAACATTAGCGAACACTTTTTCACGACTCCGCGTCTAGTCAGAAAAGAGCTGCTCATAGCTCATACATCAATATTCATATTCACCCCTTTTTGAAGAAGAAGAAAAACATTTTAACAATTTATTAACAGATCGTCAAGTTTCAACTCTGACAAATTGTTAATTCTCTATTTTAACATTAAATTTGAGAAATAATTAATACCTACCACTAAAGGAATAGTCCACATATCATTTAACCTAGCATTCCCGTCATATCCAGCAAAAATCCACAATTTATTATCAAAAACGGCAGCTCCGTGAGCAGATCTAGGAACCGGAGTTCTACCGGTAAACTTCCATTCCACCCAATGCCCCGTAACAAGTTTATACTCGAACAAATCATTTTTATTAGTTAAGTTTGAGTTGGAATGTATATCCCCGGTGTATCCTCCGAAAAGATACATCGAAGTATTATGAACGACAGCCGAGTGATGATATCTCGGTGCTGGTGGAGTTCCATTAACGATAGCTCTACCCCAAGATTTCTCTTTTATATCATACCTTACCATATCGTTAAGCATACTTTTTCCATTGTCACCTCCGAACACATAAATAGCTTCGTTGTGGGCTACCGCAGTGTGTTTGCTACGTCTATAAATTAATTAAAAATGTTTAAAAGGTGATTTAGTAAAATTGTGTTGTTGTAACCTCGCCCCAACGAATTCCGCACAATCGGGAAGTCTTTTCCATCTGTGTACTGTCTCTAAAGGACCAAATTCTAAAGTGAGACCATCGAAAGATGCCGAAGTGGAACTGGAACAGGCAGTTCCACTCATATTTAGAGAAACTTTTATGGATTTTCTTCCGCTATTCAGTTTGCTGAGTAAAATTAACTGTAAATTATTAATTTGAAAGGTTTTAATAAGGTATTTAAGGGATGTTTAGTCTGAAAAGTTATTGACTTTTCTCTTTTGTGTTGGTGATGTATGTTTGGTTGCCTAAAAATTATACATAAAAATTTTATTTAAAATTAAAAAAATAATATGTGGATTTTCTAAAAATATATTAGTTAATATTAAAAAATATTTATTTTTTATTTCATTAAAAATTTTTCATTAATAAAAAAGAAACAAATCTCCTTTATTTCTTCGTGTATGTTTGGTTGCCTAAATTTCAAATTCATAAATTAAAAGAAAAACACAAATTTTAATTTGAAATAACATTTATTTAAACATTTTTAAAAGAAATATACAATAATATTAACTTTTATTAATTAATAACACTTTTTCTTAACAATAAATATAAATTTTATTGAATTTTTAAGATCAATCGTACCAACTTAAATTTAATATAAAGTGAATTTCCACCAAATGACAAGTAAAAACCACCGTGCACCGTGTTAAAAACTGTCATCTCGTGTACAAATGTCACGAGGATAAAGTTTCGTAAGTTTTCCCGTCTCGATTATTGAATAAAATGAGTGAAAATGCCCCCGAAAATGCGACTTCAACGTCCGCAAGTGATCAACCAGCTAAAAATCAAGAAGTCGCACCCGCGCAAAATCAAAACGAAAATGTAAGTTGATAAAAATTCGATTGATTAGTCTTTTAATTAACCTTGCGATTTTTTCAAGGCGCCTGCACAACCCCAAGCCCCTCAACCGACCCGGATGGAATCCGTAATGGCCATCATAAAATCATTAATTGTCAGAGGATTGATCATTTATTTTATTACATCATTTTTCCGAAAACCAGCTCCACCCGTCAATAATGGAACTTCGGTGCCAAGGACGGCTGCTAGGAATATATTTACAAACGGCACAGATATTTCTATGTTTATTTATTTAACCGAATCAGAGAGACATTTTGATTTTAAAGAATCGAATTTGTTTTGGGCTAAAGAGACTTTAATGTATGGTGATTGGTATTCCGGGGAGAACGGTGATGGTAGTTATTCTTATGAACGGGATATACCTATTACCGAACATATGAAAAATAATGGTTCACTTTACGTTCACGTTTATGTTACCGCTTTCGGATTTAGTGCCAATCCTAAGGATAAAAATTATGATAAGGATAAGTTTTGTTATACTAGGAAAATGTTGAATAGGTAGGTAGATTATTAAAAAAGAATTTTGACAGATTTTTTAGGTTATGTCATCTGTCACAATTTTTACATTAAAAAATTTTCTTTATTTGATTGATAATTTTTTTTTTTAATTAATTATTTTGTTGTTATTACTTACTTTTTTTGTTAAAATTCGTTTAAATGACCTTTTAAATAAATTATTTTGGGCTTTATTAATAAATTTGACATTGTTGACAGATTGAGTTAAATAAAGTGACATTAGTTACGAACAATACAAACATCGCTTTAGGAAAATTTAAATAAATTAGCAGAAATGAAAATTTTTTAAATTTATTTTTTTAAATTTATTTTTAAAATAATTTTTAAAACTTAAGAATTTAATCGGTATATTTATTTACTATAATTTAATAAATATATATTTTTCTCTAATCTAATAATCTAACTTGAAAAAATATTGATTAGGTAAATAGATTATTAGATCGATTGAAGATAAAAATAAATATCAATAACTTGACATTTATAATTTAAGTTTTGGGAAAAAATAAAATTTAAAAAATTCCCTAGACTTTATTTTTTAAAACTAAGAAATGATTTTTTGGCTAAATATAGATAAAATTATCTATTTTATGATAAACTTATTAAATTTCTTCCAAGTTTTTCCAAAAAAATTTAAAAAAATAAAATTGACTTTGATTCTAACTTCAATTTTTGGGAAAAAATAAAGTTTAAAAAATTCCCTAGACTTTATTTTTGAAAACTAAGAAATGATTTTTTGGCTAAATATAGATAAAAGTATCTATTTTATGATAAACTTATTAAATTTCTTCCAAGTTTTTCCAAAAAAAATTAAAAAAAAAATAATAATAAAATTGACTTTGATTCTAATTTCAATTTTTGGGAAAAAAAAAGTTTAAAAAATTCCCTAGACTTTATTTTTTAAAACTAAGAAATGATTTTTTGGCTAAATATAGATAAAAGTATCTATTTTATGATAAACTTATTAAATTTCTTCCAAGTTTTTCCAAAAAAATTTAAAAAAATAAAATTGACTTTGATTCTAACTTCGTTTTGGGGAAAAAATAAAGTTTAAAAAATTCCCTAGCCTTTATTTTTGAAAACTAAGAAATGATTTTTTGGCTAAATATAGATAAAAGTATCTATTTTATGATAAACTTATTAAATTTCTTCCAAGTTTTTTCAAAAAAAATTAAAAGAATAAAATTAACTTTGATTCTAACTTCGTTTTGGAAAAAAATAAAGTTTAAAAAATTCCCTAGACTTTATTTTTGAAAACTAAGAAATGATTTTTTGGCTAAATATAGATAAAAGTATCTATTTTATGATAAACTTATTAAATTTCTTCCAAGTTTTTTCAAAAAAAAATTAAAAAAAAAAATTAACTTTGATTCTAACTTCGTTTTGGGAAAAAGTAAAGTTTAAAAAATTCCCTAGACTTTATTTTTTAAAACTAAGAAATGATTTTTTGGCTAAATATAGATAAAAGTATCTATTTTATGATAAACTTATTAAATTTCTTCCAAGTTTTTCCAAAAAAATTTAAAAAAATAAAATTAACTTTGATTCTAACTTCGTTTTGGGAAAAAATAAAGTTTAAAAAATTCCCTAGAGTTTATTTTTGAAAACTAAGAAATGATTTTTTCGCTAAATATAGATAAAAGAACCGGAATTATAATTATTTGCTAATTTATTGTTATTTTTAGATTCAAAAGACAAAAAGCAAGTGGAACCAAAAATCTTTTAACAGGTGAAACGGAAAAATTTGAAACGGAAGGTCAAATAATATCCCATTGGCATCCAAACTTAACGATAAACTTAATAACGGATGAAACTTTATGGACAATGGGTACGGTTCCGATGCCGTTAGATACTTTTTATGAATTCACCGAAGATGGAAAGAATTACAAACCACCTCTTTACCCGAATGATTTTTGGAATATGGCTAAAGATTATAAACCGTTAAATGAAACTTACTCCTTAAACATAATTTACCAACCGCTTAGTTTATTAAAATTCCAATTGTACGCTTCACAACAAATGCGACAAAAATGGAATTTGTTCGGAGACGTTGAAGAAGAAAATGATGACGAACAAGACACTTTAAAAGAAACTCTTTTAGAAACGAATCCGTATTTATTAGTTATAACCATTTTAGTATCAATTTTACATTCCGTTTTTGAATTATTAGCTTTTAAAAACGACATACAATTTTGGAATAATAGAAATTCCCTCGAAGGTCTTTCCGTTCGGTCCGTATTCTTCTCCGTCTTTCAATCTTTGATAGTTTTATTATACGTTTTGGATAATGAAACAAATACTTTAATTCGAATAAGTTGTTTTGTCGGTTTAGGTATTGAATTATGGAAGATACAAAAAGTCGTTGATATAAAAATTGAAAACGGTAGGTTAAGATTTCACGATAAAAGCTCATACGTTGAAAGTAGTACTCGACAATATGATGAGTTGGCTTTTAAATACCTTTCTTGGGTGTGTTTCCCATTATTAGCCGGATATAGCGTCTACGCTTTGTTGTATTTAGAACATAAAGGTTGGTACTCTTTCGTACTAAGCATGTTTTACGGGTATTTATTAACTTTCGGGTTTATAATGATGACACCTCAATTATTTATCAATTATAAATTAAAATCAGTCGCTCATCTTCCATGGAGAATGCTAACATATAAATTTTTAAATACTTTTATTGATGATATGTTTGCGTTTGTTATAAAAATGCCTACGATGTATCGTATCGGATGCTTCCGTGATGATATTATCTTTTTGATTTTCTTATACCAAAGATGGATTTATCCCGTTGATAAAAAACGTAGGAATGAGTTTGGTTATGTTGCCGAAGGTGAAGAACCAACTCAAGCTGCTATCGAAAACAAGAAGGATCAGTAAAGATCTTTGTAAAATATAGCTTGTATTTATTTTTTTCTTATGATTTCTTACTTTAATGTGTATGTATTTCAAATTGTTAAATGCAATAGGAAAATGTTTATGATAAAAAAAAAAAATGTGTAAGATATAATACAACAATAAATAAAGAATAAAATATATTGTATACATTTTTACCTACCTATAAATTATAGCATATTTTTAATAAAATAAGACATAAATAAGGCTTTTTAAGTTTTCAAGACCGCTCGATCTCAAAAACAAAATTTCGAAAATAATTTTAGAACGAAATTTTTATTCAAAGTCAATAGGAAATTAAATTTCCTTTAATTTGAGTACAAACATGACCTATCTACGATTAAAAATAAAAAAGTTAGGTTAATTTTTAAATTTTGAAGATGGTGGTTTGGAAAAAATAAAGTTTTTATTAAAAATTCTTAAAGCTGATTAAAAATCCTTTAATTTGATACCAAAGACGACTATATTCGGATAAAAAACAAGAAAATTAGGTTCATTTAAAAATTTTCAAAATGGCCGACTTCCGGTTCTTTTTAAATTGCAAAACTTCGCTAACTTTTTTATTTGTGGTCGTAAATATATCGTGTTTGTACTTAAATTAAAGAGAATTTAATTTCTTATTGATTTTTAATAAAAATTTCGTTCTAAAATTATTTTTGATTCTCTTTCTTTTGAAATTTTTAATATTTTAAAAAATTTTAACACGTTTGTTTCTTTTTTAGAAATTTCTTAAAGTTTTTGATATTTCTTTCAAAAATTTTAACCCCTTTTTGAAAATTTTGACATTATTTTTGAAAATTTTTACATTATTTTTTAAAAAATTTATTTTTTGAAAAATTTAACTTTTTTTTTGAAAAATATGAAATTTTTATTAAACATTCTTAAAGTTTATTAAAAATCCTTTAATTTGATATCAAACACGACTATATTCGGATAAAAAACAAGAAAATTAGGTTCATTTAAAGATTTTCAAGATGGCCGACTTCCGGTTCTTTTCAAAATGCAAAACTTCAATAACTTCTTTATTTTTGATCGTAGATATGTCGTGTTTGTAGTTAAATTAAAGAGAATTTAATTTCCTATTGATTTTTTATAAAAATTTCGTTCTAAAATTATTTTTGACTTCTCTTTCTTTTGAAATTTTTAATATTTTAAAAAATTTTAACACGTTTCTTTCTTTTTTAGAAATTTCTTATAGTTTTTGATATGTCTTTCAAAAATTTTAACCCCTTTTTGAAAATTTTGACATTTTTGAAAATTTTTACATTATTTTTGAATAACTTTACTTTTTTTTTGAAAAATTTGAAATTTTCATCAAAAATTCTTAAAGTTTATTAAAAATCCTTTAATTTGATATCAAACACGACTATATTCGGATAAAAAACAAGAAAATTAGGTTCATTTAAAAATTTTCAAGATGGCCGACTTCCGGTTTTTTTTTTTAACGAACAATTTCAATAACTATTTTATTTTTGATCGTAGATATGTCGTGTTTGTACTCAAATTAAAGGAAATTTAATTTTCTGTCGATTTTTAATAAAAATTTTGTTCTAAAATTATTTTTGACTTCTTTCTTTTGAAATTTTTAACATTTTTTTTTAACATTTTTGTGTTTTTTTTAGAAATGTATTGAAATTTTTGATATTTTTTAATGTTTTTATTTCTTTACAAATTTTGAGGAAACAATAACTTTTTTACTAAACGTTGGCAACCTTAGAACTTATTTTTGACACCTTTTCTGTACATATTTTAATAAATAAATTTCAATTCACATTTGTTAGACTATTTCTATCGAAATAAGATTAAATTATACTTTAATTTAAACTAAATATTCTTTATTTTTCAAACTTTTATTTAAAATTTAAATTTTACAAATCTTTTTTCATTAAATAATATTTAATAGCGTTTACATGATCCCCATGAAAACAAATATACCCAACCAATTCATTAACTTGACTTCTAATAGGATTTTTACTCTCCTTTTGTAAAAATTCCCGTAATTCATTTTCTAACCTCCAAATATCACCTTGTACTTTCCGAACATAAGTCAACCTTTTTAAACCTCGATTACTCGTCTTCATATAAACGGGAATCATGTGATTTTTATTCCTCGGGATAAAATAAGGTAAATTTTGAGCTTTTTCACTTTGCGGTTTCCAATCAGATGCGTAATCATTTTTTTGAAGAGGTTTCGGAACAATTGTAGGCGGTAATAAACGTTCTACATATTTCCAATCTTCCGGGTTCTTTGTCACTTCATATTTTATATTAGGTGTGTCTAAATCTGATATGAAAGGGGAGCTGCGATAACTTGACGGTCTCAATTGAGTGTACTAAAATATAAGAAGGTTTAGTAAGATTATAAGAGGTTAAAAAGTACATACTGTAATTATTTTTGTTGATTGTGATATAATAGGTAGTAATTTGAGTTTATTTATAATTGAAACCATTTTTTTTTTATAATAAAAGTTTTTAAGGTTAAAAAGTGAGGTTATGTATTAAAATTATCCTGTTACTTTTAGAATTAGTGTTGCCAACTTTGAATAATTTTAAGAAATTTTTTATTTCTATAAAAATTAATCGTTTTTAAATTTCTTTTCAATTTATATATTCTTTTTCTTGAGCATTAAATTATCTTATTTAGAAAAAATTGTATTTTAATTCGTCTTATTTTTTATTATTTTTTTTCTTTCGTTGAGCTTTATTCATATAAAATTAATGTTTTAAATTTATTTTTAAATTTGTCTTTAATTGATATATTCTTTTTCTTGAATATTAAAGTAACTTATTTAAGAAAAATTGTATTTTAATTCGTCTTATTTTTCAAATTTTTTTTGATGAGTTTTATTACAAAGTTAATGGTTTTTAATTTTACTTTTAAATTTATTTTTAATCGATATATTCTTTTTCTTGAATATCAAAATAACTTATTTTAAAAAAAAATGTATTTTAATTCGTCTTATTTTCCATATTTTTTATTAATTATTGAAAATTCCTGTCAATTTTTGAATAATTTATTTATGATGGCGCCATCTAATACATTTTAGATGAACTTTATTCTTATAAAATTAATTTTTAAATTTTTCAAATTTATTTTTAAATTTATTTTAAAATTTATTTTTAAATTTGTTTCTAACTAATATATTCCTTTTCTTGAGTATTAAATTAACTTATTTAGAAAAAAATGTATTTTAATTCGTTTTATTTTTTAATTTTCTTTAAATTATTCAAAATTGATGCTAACTTCATTTAACTTAATTCAAACATTAAGAATTTTATTAAAAATTTTAATAAAAGTATTGTAAATATTATTGATAAAAGCTTTATTATAACTCTAAAAGTTTATTTCTTTTATTTAGTAAAAATTTGAAAAGATTTAAAAAAGTTATTTTATAAACTAATCAATAGATTTGAAATAGTTAATAATAACATAACCTAGAAATTTTTAAACCATTCATAAAATCGTTAATAAATCCAATTATAATTAAATTTATATAGAAAAAATGTATCCAATTCATAGATATAGGAACCTGGAAGCATATTCTTACACGGTAGAACGTATAGATACTAAATTTTCTATAAAATTAAGGAATGCTTATCAAAAATTACCACTTTACAAAGGTCCGAGTAACTTTTCGATAGATATTAAGAACATAATCAAGTTGGATTTATCATATTGCAAGTTAAATAACTTACCCGATGAGTTGGGAAATCTACCAATAAAAATTTTGGATGTTTCACATAATAATTTAAGCATCGTACCAAAATGTATAATCGAAACTATGTGTCTTATCGAGAAATTAGATTTATCGTTTAATCACATTAACAAATTTGAAAATGAACCTGTGTGTTCATGTAGGTTAAGAATATTAGATTTAAGTTATAATGAATTTGTAAATATTCCGATGTGGATACAAACGGTTTCCACGATAAATTTAAGAGAGTTTTATTATAATGGTTGCAATATAGGTGATACGAATAATGCGGAATATAAAAAAGTCGCTTCGTATAGCTTAGAAAAACTTGTTTTTTTTGATTCAAGGTGTAAGAGTAAAAATGTAGATTTTATTAAATCAATAAGAACGTTGAAATGTTTAGATTTATCGAATCATAGGAGTTATTATGATACAATATCTCCGATTGAGGATTTATTTGATAAACCGGATTGGATGGATACTTTAGAGAATTTATCTCTTGTTAAACTCCAAATATCTTTTTTGCCGGAAAGTATTTTAATTCTCACAAGTTTAAAAGAGTTGTATTTGAGTGAAAATGATTTGTATTATTTACCGGAATCTTTCGGGGAGTTAAAAACTTTAATGATACTTGATTTATCTCATAATTATCTTTGGTGTCTTCCGAAAACGTTTATAAATCTCACTAATTTACATGTTTTAAAACTTAATAATAATAATCTTTCTAAAATTGAAGAAATATATAAATTAAAAAAATTAGTTGGTTTGGATTTGTATCATAATGAGTTGAATAGCTTTAATAATAATTTTTATGTTGAATATTTGGATTTAGAACAGAATAGTTTTGATACAAACATTCTTAATGATTATGCGATGAAAAAAGATTTGTATAGAGTTTATTATGGTTTATTAGATAGATTAAATGGACCTTTTATTGAAGAAAATAATGAGGTGGAAGTAGACCGAAGTAGTTTTACTTCAAACGAGGAAAATGAAAGTGATGTTCAATGTTTTGAGGTTTCGATTGATAATGAATCTTGGAATGAAGATAAAAAGAAGTCTCATCCGGATATTAGCACTTCGGATGATGAATGGGATGGGGTTGTTAAATATCCTTCGGTTAGGAAGAAACCGATTGTTAAATTTGATCCGGAGTGTTCTAAATTGTATGAAGATTGCTCGGAGAATGATTTTTAAGGATTGTATTGAGTTGGTACAATGTGATATTAAAATAATTATTGTTGTTGTGTTAAATTATAGTTAATTATGTTTAAAAAATTTAATAAATAAAATTTGAATTTAAAAAATAAAATTAAAAATTAGGAAAAGAAATTAAAAAAAAATTTTTAGTTGTAAATTTGTAATTTAATTTGTGGATTTAAATGTTACCAAGCTGAATTAATATATTTGTATTTTTTGAATGTGGTTTTTTTAAATTCTATTTTTTATGTTCTATATTTGAAAAATTTTGAAGGTAATCGGTCGAAATTCTTCTATGTTTTTAAAAATTCTTTTAATTTTTTTAATAAAAGTTAGAATAAATCTGACTATTTTAATTAAAAGTAGATATTTTAATCTATTCAGATTTAAATTAGTTTTCTTTAATTTTCTTAAATAAAGTCTGGGAGATTTTTTAAAGTTGACCAAAAATTTTTAAGGTTAGCGGTCGAAATGTTTCGATGTTTTTGAAATTTTTTTTAATTTTTTTGGTAAAAGTTAGAATAAATCTGATAGTTTTAATTAAAAGTAAATATTTTAATTTATTCACATTTAAATTAGTTTTTTTTAATTTTCTTGAATAAAGTCTGGGAGATTTTTTAAACTTGACCAAAAATTTTTAAGGTTATATTCGGTTGAAATTCTTCGATGTCTTTGAAAATTTTTTTAATTTTTTTGGTAAAAGTTAGAATAAATCTGACTATTGTAAATAAAAATACACATTTCAATCTATCTTTTCTTAATTTGGTTTTCTTTAATTTCTATAAATAAAGTCTGGGTGATTTTTTAAAATTTACATAAATTTCTTAGTTAAATTTGATAGTTATATTGTACATTAAAGCCAAGAAATGTATTGTCGGTAAAGAAGATTTACTTTTTTAACCACTTTATATTTGACTGTCAATTTTGCAACTCGCGTCGTTTTCATGTCCGAGTTTCTTTAACAATTTAACCCGGTAAAAATCGTTTTAAACGTGTTACCTTTACTCGTGTTAGTTAGATAATAGGTTAATCTAAGTGTCTTATGCTTTTAATTGAAGGTAAGTGATATAATTTGAAAAAAATTAGTGTTTTTGATTTAGCGTTATCGCGTTATCATAAGTGGGTTGTGCGCATGCGTTAAATATTCTTTCAAAGATGGCTCTATTAATGTTAATAATATTTAGAAAATTAATTATTTTAATCATTTTAATTTTCTTTAATTTCAGTGTGTGTTTGTGTTTTTAGAAGATGTAGGAAAAGATTTAGCTGTCGTCGGATGGCTATTTTGCGATTGCCAGGAGGTATAATATGATTGTAATTTAATACAAATAAAGATGATATAAAATTTTTCTTTTTTTTCTATTTTTTTTTAGTTAGTTCGGGAAACGGCATTCGCTCGGTAAGTCTTTATGTACGTTTTTTACTATTTTTTATTATTTTTATTATTACTATCATCTAAAATTGCGAAAAAATGGGATTTTATAAACGGCTTTATCAATCGGTTGATAAAACTTAGACGTCATTTGGGTTGCCTATCATCTAAAAATCGCGAATAAATTATATTAATTTATTAGTTTCTAATTTATTAATTAATTAGAATAATATATTTAATATATGACTAGTTTAGATTTATTTTTAGTATTTTTCTAAAAAAAATTTATTGTTCTTGGTTGAATTGATCAACATTTTGGTAACTTTGGTGGAAGCTTTACGAATTTAATAAGCTTTTGGTGGAATTAAAAAAAAAAATTGGTAAATTTTTGGTGGAATTTTTACAAATTTTGTAAGTTTTTATGGTGGAATTTTTAAAAAATTCATTATTTTTGGTAGAATTATAAAAAATTTTTGTAACTTTGGCGGAATTTTTATGAATTTACTAAGTTTTTGATGGAATTTTCAAGGTTTTAGTTAATTTTTAATGAAATTGTTTCTAATTTGATAGATTTTTGATGGAATTTTAAAAGAATTTGGACATTTTGGTGGAATTTAAAAAAAATTTAGTAAGTTTTTGGTAGAATTGTTAAAAATGTTGACAATTTCGGTGTAATTTTTAGGATTTTTGTAAGTTTTTGGTGGAATAAAAAAAATTCAGTAAGTTTTGGGTGTAGTTGTTAAATATTTTAATAGCGTTGGATTTTTTTAAAAATTCAATATGTTTTTGGTGGAATTATGAAAAATTTTGATGACATTGGTGGAATTTTTGCGAATTTTATTCATTTCTGGTGGAATAAAAAAAAATGTCAGTTTTTTTGGTAAAATTCTTATGAATTTAGTAAGTTTTTGGTGGACTTTTTGCAAATTGTATTAATTTTTGGTGGAACTTTTAAAAAATTCATTATTTTTGGTAGAATTATTAAAAATTTTGATAACACTGGTGAAATTTTTGCGAATTTTATTAATTTTTGATGGAATTTTTAAAAAATTCAGTGATTTCTTTATGGAATTTTTACGAATTTAGTAAGTTTTTAGTGAAATTTTTCCAATTTTATTAATTTTTGGTGGAATTTTTAAAAAATTCAGTATGTTTTTGGTGGAATTATCAAAAATTTTGATAATATTGGTGGAATTTTGTTGAATTTTATTCATTTCTGGTGGAATAAGAAGAATATCAGTGTTTTTGGTAAAATTCTTATGAATTTAGTAAGTTTTTGGTGGAATTTTTGGAAATTTTATTCATTTTTGATGGAATTTTTAAGAAATTCGGTTTTTTTTATGGAATTTTTACGAATTTAGTAAGTTTTTGGTGGAATTTTTGGGTATTTTATTCATTTTTGATGGAATTTTTACAAAATTTCGTGTTTTCTTATGGAATTTTTACGAATTTAGTAAGTTTTTAGTGAAATTTTTCCAATTTTATTAACTTTTGGTGGAATTTTTATAAAATTCAGTATGTTTTTGATGGAATTGTTAAAAATGTTGATAACTTTGGTGGAATTTTTATTAATTTCAATCATTTTTGGTGGAATTGTTAAAAGTATTGGTAATTTTAGTAGAATTTTTATGAATTTGGTAAGTTTTTGGTGGTATTTTTTAAAAATCAGTAAGTTTTTGGTGGAATTATTCAACATTTTTGTAGCTTTGGTGGAAAATTGAAAAAATTTGGTATGTTTTTGGTGGAATTGTTAAAAAATGTTGGTAACTTTGAATTTTTACGAATATAGTAAGTTTTTCGTGGAATTTTTACCAATTTTATTAATTTTTGGTGGAATTTTTTAAAAATTCGCTAAGTTTTTAGTAGAACTGTCTCCAAATTTAATAATTTTTGGTGAAATTATATTCAATTTAACTAACTTTTGTGGAATTTTTATTATTATTTTTTTATTTTGGTGGAATTGTTAAAAATGTTGGTAACTTTGGTGGAATTTTTACGAAGATAGTAAGTTTTTCGTGGAATTTTTACCAATTTTAATGATTTTGGGTAGAATTTTTAAAAAATTCACTAAGTTTTTAGTAGAATTGTCTCCAAATTTAATAATTTTTGGTGAAATTATATTCAATTTAACTAACTTTTTTGGAATTTTTATTATTACTTTTTTATTTTTGTGAAAGTTTTAAGAATCTAATCAATTCTTGACGAAATTAATCTTAATTTTAGTATATTTTTTAAAAATTCAGTTTTTGGTGGAATTGTTAAAAATTTTGATAGCTTTGGTGGAATTTTTACAAATTTTATAAGTTTTTGGTGGAATTATTAAGAATTTTAGTAACTTTGGGGGAATTTTTACAAATTTAATTTTTGGTGATATTTTCAAGAATTTAATTAGTTTTTAGTGAAATTTATACGAGTTTTTGCTCTGCATAAATTAAATATTTGATGATTATTAATAAACCGATCGTTTTGACATTTCATGTGGCATTAGAATAATACATTTAATCTATGATTCGCTCGGTAAGTCTTTATGTATGTTTTTACTAGAGTATGAAAATCATATCTTTTGTGTTTTGGTTATGTTTGCGAAACGCTTAAACAAACATTTTCTAAAATTTGACGGTTCGTCAAATGAAAACGAATAAAGATAAATCAAATCGGTTTTTTGTATTTTAAATTTTAAATTTTTAAGTATTATTTTTAAATATTGAAAGTTTGAATGTAATGGAAAACAGGTATACAGAGGTAAAGGTGTATCTAGTTCGTATCTATTTCAAACTAGATTTTTTCCCCATTCCCCAGTGTTAATGTAATGTACGGTATGTTAAAAGGTAAAGTTAAAATAAAGAAAACGCATCATTTCGTACTTTTAAAAGCACATGCAGAGCTCACATAGGGAACAAAATACATAAAACTATAACAGGCCATCTGTTTCCGTTCCTAGAAACTTCTATAATAACTGGACGAGCCGGAACGTGGCTTTCATCCCGCTGGACAGCATTATTATAATACGTTGGTCACTCCGGCAGGATATTAAATAACTTTTCTGTTGCTCGGAGTCGCGAAGCGCCGTAGACGTGACCAAATTCCGCGGAAAAATGTCCGTCGTCATGAAGACGTACATCTCCAACTTCCCTATTGATTTTAAGAACGTACCGGGAAAATATATTTAAAGTCCCTTCCTCCTTTCTGTCGAACATGGTAATTATTATTAATCAGCGACGTTGAAAGACGATCTGAAAGGGACGATCGTGGAAACGTCACCCGTCGCAACGCAGTTTACGCTCCATTACCCTTCAATCGATTGAGAATTCTGAGGTTCTTTTAAACCCCGAGCAATGTCCAACAACGGCTATAATGCGCCGGTTGTGCAGTTCTCGCCGCTTTTTTCTATTAAGACCATTGTACGGCTTTAGAGACTTAATGGATTGAACTTGTTTGCTTTGTATACGGATTTATTGTTTTCTTTTATTGTTTTACTTTGTTTTAAAATAAAAGAATTTCATCTAAATAAATTTTATAACAATAAAATTTTTATCTCTTAAAATAGTTAAGTGTTAGAATTAATAAATAAGTTAATTTCTTTAAAAATCTAATTTCATTTGAAGTTTGATTTTATTTTAACTTTAACGCTTTGTCAAATAATATGTTTTAAAGTTGTTAAGAAATTAGACGAAATTTTAGACAATTTTATATAAAATTTGGCGAAATTTTAGACGAAATTTGATGGTTTAAAAAAATTTTTGATGTAATTTCACAATTTTATGCTAAATTAAGTGATTTCTTAATGAAATTGGAAAATATTAGATGAAATTAAACAAAGAAATGATGAAATTAATAATTTTAGACGATTTTATACGAAATTTGACAAAATTTTGAATAAAACTAATCAAATTTTATGAAATTCTAATGAAATCCAACTATTTTAAAAAAATTTAGATGAACTTTCACTATTTTAAGCTAAATTAAGTTAATTTTTGAATGTAATTCGAAAATTTTAGGTAAACTTAGACGTAATTCAACAATTTTAAACAATTTTATATGAAATTCAGCGAAATTTTAGACGAAATTTGATGGTTTTAGAAAATTTTAGATGTAATTTCACAATTTTATGCTAAATTAAGTGGTTTTTTAATGAAATTCAAAAATTTTAGATGAAATTAAACGAAGTGCAATAATTTTAGACGATTTTATACGAAATTTGATAAAATTTTGAATAAAACTATTCAAATTTTATGAAATTTTAATGAAATTCGACTATTTTAGAAAACTTTAGATGAATTTTCACTATTTTAAGCTAAATTAAGTTAATTTTTTGAATGTAATTCGAAAATTTTAGGTAAACTTAGACGTAATTCAACAATTTTAAACAATTTTATATTAAATTCAGCGAAATTTTAGAAGAAATTTGATGATTCTAGAAAATTTTAGATGTAATCTCACAATTCTATGCTAAATTTAGTGGTTTTTTAATGAAATTCAAAAATTTTAGATGAAATTAAACGAAGTGCAATAATTTTAGACAATTTTATACGAAATTTGATAAAATTTTGAATAAAACTAATCAAATTTTATGAAATTTTAATGAAACTCAACTATTTTAGAAAACTTTAGATGAAATTTCACAATTTTAAGCTAAATTAAGTTAATTTTTGAATGTAATTCGAAAATTTTAGGTAACGTTAGACGTAATTCAACAATTTTGGACAACTTTATACGAAATTCAGCGAAATTTTAGACGAAATTTGATGGTTTTAGAAAATTTTAGATGTAATTTCACAATTTTATGCTAAATTAAGTGATTTTTTAATGAAATTCAAAAATTTTAGATGAAATTAAACGAAGTGCAATAATTTTAGACTATTTTATACGAAATTTGACAAAGTTTTGAATAAAACTAATCAAATTTTATGAAATTTTAATAAAATTCGACTATTTTAGAAAATTTTAGATGAAATTTCACAATTTTAAGGTAAATTACGTTAATTTTTGAATGTAATTCGAAAATTTTAGGTAACGTTAGACGTAATTCAACAATTTTAGACAATTTTATATGAAATTGAGCGAAATCTTAGGCAAAATTCCACGATTTTAGAAAATTTTTGAAGAAATTTCACAATTTTAAGCTAAAATAAGTTATTTTGGTAATGAAATTCAACAATTTTAGATGTAATTAAACGAAATACAATAATTTTAGACGATTTTATACGAAATTTGACAAAATTTTGAATAAAACTAATCAAATTTTATGAAATTTTAATGAAATTCGACTATTTTAGAAAATTTTAGATGAAATTTCACAATTTTATGCTAAATTAACTTAATTTTTGAATGTAATTCGAAAGTTTTAGGTAAAGTTAGACGTAATTCAATTTTAGACAATTTTATATGAAATTGAGCGAAATTTTAGGCGAAATTCCACGGTTTAAAAAATTTTTTGAAGAGATTTCACAATTTTAAGCTAGAATAAGTTATTTTTGTAATGAAATTCAAAAATTTTAGATGTAATTTCACAATTTTATGTTAAATTAAGTGATTTTTTAATGAAATTCAAAAATTTTAGATGAAATTAAACGAAGTGCAATAATTTTAGACGATTTTATACGAAATTTGACAAAATTTTGAATAAAGCTAATCAAGTATTATGAACTTTTAATGAAATCCGACTATTTTAGAAAACTTTAGATGAAATTTCACAATTTTAAGCTAAATGAACTTAATTTTTGAATGTAATTCGAAAATTTTAGGTAAAGTTAGACGTAATTCAACAATTTTAGACAATCTTATATGAAATTGAGCGAAATTCCACGGTTTTAGAAAATTTTTGAAGAAATTTCACAATTTTAAGCTAAAATAAGTTATTTTTGTAATGAAATTCAAAAATTTTAGATAAAATTAAACGAAATACAATAATTTTAGACGATTTTATACGAAATTTGACAAAATTTTGAACAAAATTAGTCAGATTTTATGAAATTTTAATGAAATCCGACTATTTTAGAAAATTTTAAATGAAATATCACAAGTTTAAGCTATATTAATTTTTTATGAAATTCGAAAGCTTTACAAGAAATTTTGCGAAATTGAATAATTCTAGACGATTTTATATGAATTATATGAAGTTAGTCAAAATTTTAGATGAAATTCGACGATTTTAAAAAATTTTAAGTGAAATTCTTTAATTTTAAGTAAAATTAAGATCATTTTTTAATGAAATTCGAGTTTTTTTAGTGAAATTAGACGAAATTTAATAATGTTAGGCAATTTTATATGAAATTGAGCGATATTTTAGACGAAATTCCACGATTTTAGAAAATTTTAGACGAAATTCAATAATTTTAGAAAATTTTATATGAAATTTGACAAAATTTTGAATAAAATTCGTCAATTTTAGACCATTTTAGAAGAAATATCACAATTTTAAGCTAAATTAAGTTAATTTTTCTATGAAATTTGGAAATTTTAGGTGAAATTAAGCGAAATTCAACAACTTTAGGAAATTTGGTGGTTTTAGAAGATTTTAGACGAAATTTCACAATTTTAAGCTAAATTAAATTAATTTTTTAATGAAGATCGAAAATTTTAGGTGAAATTAAGCGGAATTCAATAACTTTAGGCAATTTTAAATGAAATTAGTCGAAATTATAAACGAAATTCGGCGGTTTTAGAAGATTTTAGACGAAATTTCATAATTTTAAGCTAAATTAAGTTAATTTCTTAATGAAGATCGAAAATTTTAGGTGAAATTAAGCGAAATTCAATAATTTTGAACGATTTTATACGAAACTCGACAAAGTTTTGAATAAAATTCGACGATTTTAGATTAAATATCAGAATTTTATGCGATTTTTTAAGAAATTCGAAAATTTTAGATGAAATTAGACGAAATGCAATAATTTTAGACAATTTTATATCAATTATATGAAGTTAGTCAAAATTTTAGATGAAATTTGACGGTTTTAAAAAATTTTAAATGAAATTCTTTAATTTTAAGCTAAATTAAGTTCATTTTTTAATGAAGTTCGAATTTCTTTAGTGAAATTAGACGAAATTCAATAATTTTAGGAAATTTTATATGAAATTTGACACAATTTTGAATAAAATTCGTCGATTTTAGACTATTTTAGAAGAAATATCACAATTTTAAGATAAATTAAGTTAATTTTTCAATGAAATTTGGAAATTTTAGGTGAAATTAAGCGAAATTCAATAACTTTAGGCAATTTTACATCAAATTAGTCGAAATTATAAACGAAATTTGGTGGTTTTAGAAGATTTTAGAGAAATTTCACAATTTTAAGCTAAATTAAGTTAATTTTTTAATGAAGATCGAAAATTTTAGGTGAAATTAAACGAAATTCAATAATTTTGGACGATTTTATACGAAACTCGACAAAATTTTGAATAAAATTCGACGATTTTAGATTAAATATCAGAATTGTATGCAAAATTAAGCGATTTTTTAAAGAAATTCGAAAATTTTAGATGAAATTAGACGAAATACAATAATTTTAGACAATTTTATATGAAATTTGGC
This sequence comes from Digitonthophagus gazella, assembly GCA_036711955.1. Lineage (NCBI taxonomy): Eukaryota > Metazoa > Arthropoda > Insecta > Coleoptera > Scarabaeidae > Digitonthophagus > Digitonthophagus gazella. The sequence goes on from JASCIT010000002.1 coordinate 31,280,265, forward strand.
AAAATTTTAGACGAAATTTGAAGGTTTGAGAAAATTTTAAAAGAAATTTCTCAATTTTAGGTTAAGTTATGTGATTTTTTAAAATGAAATTCGAATTTTTTAAGTGAAATTTAGTAAAAGAGGAAATTCAATAATTTTAGACAATTTTATATGAAATTTGGGGAAATTTTTTGGGCGAAATTCGATGATTTTAGAAAATTTTGGATGAAATGTTACAATTTTAGGTTAAAGTAAGTCAATTTTTTAGTGAAATTCGAAAATTTTATGTGAAATCAGATGAAATCCAATAATTTTAGACGATTTCATATGAAATTTGGAAAAATTTTGAATAAAATTCGATGATTTTAGTTGAAATGAATGAAAACGCAAAATGATAACAAATAAAGATAAATTGATACAGTTTTCTATATGTTAAATCTTAAAGTATAGTTCATAATCACTGAAAGTTTGAATTTAATTGAAGATATATTTTGGAAGTTATAAATTCTTGAGTTTTAGATAGTCAGAATTTCTAGTGAAAATTTTCTAAACTTTGACGCTTCGCCAAATAAAAACTAATACAGATAAATAAAATCGTTTTTTGATATTTTAAATCTCAAAGTATTGTTTATAAACTTTGAAAGTTTGAATTTAATCGAAAACTTATTTTGGAAGCTATGAATTTTTCAGTTTTAGATGGTCAAAAATCTTAAGTGAAAATATTTTAACTGTGACGCTTCGTCAAATAAAAATAAATAAAGATAAATCAAATCGGTTTTTTGCATTTTAAATTTCAAAGTATTGTTTATAAATGCTGAAAGTTTTAATTTAATCGAAAACTTATTTTGGAAGCTATGAATTTTTCAGTTTTAGGTGGTCAAATATCTTAAGTGAAAATTTTTTTTAACTTTGACGCTTCGTCAAATAAAAATAAATAAAGATAAATCCATTCTGTTTTTTGTATTTTAAATTTCAAAGTGTTGTTTATAAACGATAAAAGTTTGAATTTAATCGAAAACTTATTTTGGAAGCTATGAATTTTTCAGTTTTAGATGGTTAAAAATCTTAAGTGAAAAAATTTTTTAACTTTGACACTTCGTAAAAGAAAAATAAATAAAGATAAATCCATTCTGTTTTTTGCTTTTTAAATACCAAAGTATTGTTTATAAACGCTGATAGTTTGAATTTAATCGAAAACGTATTTTGGAAGTTATGAACTTTTCAGTTATAGTCAAAAATTTTATTATAGACAAAAATTTTAAGTGCAAATTTTTTCAAACTTTGACGTTTCGTCAAATAAAAATGAATACTTTTAAAAAGTTTAGTTATAAAACGTTTAATTACGGTAAGATATTGAATAGAATTAGGTTTGTGACGTCCTTTCTAATACATAATACACAGGAGCTACGTCCAAGTTTATCGAAGTTGGTAAGTCGTAGTCGTGCAAGTTTGATTGATTTATTCATGGGTCTGAGTGGTAGGTCTTGAGGGTGAGCAACAACTTATTGTTAACGAAGCTGTGGCAGAACAGGAGAGCTTGATGACTTTTACCGTTACAGTAAAAGCTAGATGGGGCGTTAAGATTGGATTAAGGTAGTGTTTAAATATGTATGTATAAAACTTAAAGTGTTACTTTAACGTAGGATTAGTATTTTTGAAAGCTTTTAGCTTTGTTAGTTCGTTGGAGTGGGGTTAAAAGATGAAATAAAGCCTCCAATATGGGGAAAAAGTTGCGAAATTTAGAAACGATGCGTCGTTCGAGGGCATTGTCGAGTACATAACCCCGGAAATTTCGAATAAATCCACGATTTTTTAATATCCACGTGGAATGCGGGTGGAATACCTTTTAGCGGGGCGAAAAGTTTGCCCTCATGGGCCATAAATCGGCAGCTATTGGATTATCGCGCGCTCGTCGAGACCCCGAAGCCGAACCCGCAATCGGTTATCCGAAAAATGCTGAATTATTAAAAAAAAATAGCGGACGTGTATCAGGGTTGAAAGAGTTCCCGACTGATTGATATTAATCGACGGACAACCTGTCCCATTCTCAATTGGGGTCTTTTCCGTAAAACGGTATTCTTTTTCGTATAAAATCCAAACGATAAATCCAATCCAATAAATCCAATAAAACTGACACTTCTTAATAATGTCTTTTATTTTGTAACATTTTAAATATTTTCTTTTCATATAAAAATTTAGGGTACAAAAAGTTTTTTAAGTATCCAAAAGTTTTCATTTAAAATTTTTAATCACATAAAATTAAAAAAATTCATAGCTTCCAAAATACACCTTCGATTAAATTCAATCTTTTAGATTTTATAAACAGTACTTTGAAATTTCAAATATAAAAAATCGATTTGATTTAATTTTATTTGTTTTTATTTGACGAAACGTCGAAATTAAAAAAAGCTTTTTTAAGCTTTTAAAAGTACGAAATTCTTTCCTTATTTTAAGGTTTCCTTTTAACATGCTTTACATTTACACTGAAAAAAAAATAGTTATTTTGAAAGAGATCCACAACTAGATACACTTTTCCTGTGTGTATATGCTAATGAGACCATGTTTTTATTTTCTGTTTCTCTATTCGAGTGTGTATAATAAAAGAAAAACATCTCTATTCATATATACTCTCAACGTAGTTCTGATTTACATTTCACGTTCGATTAAGCTTCGAGCTGTGTTCACGTAGCCGGATCTGTCTCGAGAATTTCATATACGAAACGGGCCGCTTCATATATTTTACGTGTCCAATAATTCTGGGCGGGAGGGAACGTATTTGTCAATAATATTGAAAATTTTTAGGCTTGGGAGCCGGCTGGTATCTTCTCCTTTACGGGATTTGTCTTATATAGCGGTGTGGTGGTATTTTGGTGGAGCGACGAGAATATTGAAACGTCTCCTACCGGCTAAATTCACAACAAATCGATCGATAATCGCGTAAGGTTGATAGAAATTCTTGAATCTGTTTTCCATTTTTAAACTTTAGAAATATTGTATATTTTTGAAGTCAAATTTTCAAAAAAAATGTATCTTTCTAATTTTATCTTTGTAAGAATGACTATTATACTTTTTTTAAGTATCTCATTGAAATAATTCCTCAAAACGATTGAAATGACTTGAAATGAAATTGGGTAGTACTTAGGGCTTCGCTTAAAAACTAAAATCTAGCCGTAGCCCAGTAAAATGCAGATGGTTTTCGAGCAATTAACGTAGAGAGGCGAAGTTTCCGCTGTAAGCAAAGTGAGAAGTAAAGAATCGCCGTCGGCCATTAGTGAGTGGCTCGCGCCAGTTGGCCGAGCGAATCCGGAACGCCTTATCCCGAAGGATGGAAATGGAACCGGGTTATGATGTCTGGTCGGACGCCAAGTGCCCCTAACGACGCCCCGAAATTGTCTTATGTACGCGGTTCGCAAAGCGACGCGGGGGGAAATGAAAAAAACCCGGAGAAAAGGCCACCGCCGGCGTCTCGAGGGTCGATTCCTTGCGAGTCGGAGACTTTTTCGGTTCGCACAACCCGAACCCCGCACTAAAGTAGGAACTCGCACGAACGACCTCCGTATCTTAATTTTTCTGCATCTCTTTGCCTCCGGACCAAGAACATGATATGAAAACTAAATTTCCATGTCGGTATTTTTTTGTCGCAAAACGTTAGTCTTCAAGAATTTCATATCTGAATCGCTAATGGTACACGTCGTTATATCCTTACATCAAAATAGATATTATAATATTTTTAGCCTTCAACTAGTTTATCTTTAAAAAATTATATCTAAAAAACTAATTGTTGAGACTTGAAATTTTATTAGGAATTAGATCAGGGATTTCCAAACTATTTTGGACAAGAGACCCCTTTTCCAAAATTAACTCAGACCCCCATGGCCAAATTACTTACTTTTAAGATCAACCCCTTATTCATAATGATTCGCTAACTTAAAACAGCTACTACACAGGTTATTTTTCATTCTGACTTAGGTCAATAGAAGAAGACAAAGTGAGAATTAGCAATGCTTTAATATTGGTGAGTTGCAGCCTTAAATTTCCACGTTTGTTGATTTTCAAACGGTTCCAGGAATTTATGTTGCAGTAAAATGTTACAGTAAACAATTAGGAGATGATAATAAAATGAAAAGTGTGTCGATAATTGTTTTAATTTATCTATTTTTACTATCACTTCATATTCTAAAATTTCCCTAAAAAAACCCAAGTTAATCCGTATAAATATGAATTATTTTTTATATTTTTCAATTGACAGTTTATTCCAAGATTTTTTGTGTATCGATGGTACGTTTTAAAAAAATACTTTAACATATTATATTAAATAAATTTACCCTTCTTATAAATGTATATATCTGTCATCATTCGACTCGCATGTTTATACATTTTAAATTATAACCAACCTTAACGTGTCTAAAGTCGTTAGTCTGCTAAAATGGCTGTAAACATGTACGCTTTAAGTAACCGGTACGCGAATATAAGCAAAAAGTCTAAAGTTGGCAAACTGGCGTTGAATAATTCTGGCGACATGTTGACGGCCATAAAGTTCTCTTTCCCCTCCGCGTTAAAACTTTACGACCACGGCTACATTAACTTTGTCCTGCAGTATTAAACGCTGCTAATTGAGCACTATATCGGGGTTATGCTTAGTGAAATTGAGTTTAAAATAAGGTTGTTAAATATTTGTTGGGTGTTGCTTTCAAATAACCGCTTTATCATTTTAGTTACTGTTCTTTATTATTTAAGTCTATTATATAAGTCTTCTTAATCCAGTAATGTATTATATTTTATTCAATACAGAGTGTATTATCCTCTCGCCTCAGTTATTCCCTTTTGGCTCAAATCCAATTTAAATACGCGATGTAACGAGGCGATATTTGCATACATATGTGTTTCTTATGTACTCATCCGCGATTTCGGACGATTTCTAAACACAATTTTCCGGAATAACTTTCAAAACAATCCATATTAAATGGCATTGCGAGTTTCCGTCGGAATAATGGTAATTCCTATTGTATAATTACGCGGATACGTGGTTTTTGAAAATGGTGGAGGCGCCGGTTCGGTAATCAATTTCCTGTACGGCCCGTAATCGCCGAATTCATTAAAAGCGGCCGGTTAATCGTTGTTTAGCGAATTGATTCGACCAAAACGGGTCACAAATGCGACCCACGCGCGCTGGTCCAGATCCGGGATTGATCTGGGAAGCCGTGACGTTCACCGACCCGACGGCGCCGCTTTCTGGCGCCAAAGCCGACGCCACGGTGTCTCAAAGACGTCTTTGTGCTCTACGACCCCAAAACATCTAGCTTCGATCTGTGTCAGTGTATTTGCAAAGGTTTCACCTCAATATCTTTACAAACACGGATATCTTATTTCATTTTATCTTTATTTTTTCCTACTGTAACGTTCAAATTAATAAAAAATATATATAATAGAGTTGGGGGTCGACGAGGTCTAAAAATCTCCCTCTATTAAATTAACACAAGTTCTTATTTAAAACAAGATTCGAAGCAATTCTTTGAACTCTCGGTTATTTGCTCAGCTATGTGAGGAAAACCACGAAGTCTTTACTTGATTACTTCTGCACACTGAAATTTGCTGGCTATCAAAATGCTCTTGCTTAAAAAGATTTTCAACCATTTATGAATCTGTGTTGAAGTTTTTACAAGAAAAAGATCGCAGAAAAAGATTGCATTCCAAGCATTAAAAATTTTTTTCACGTTAGCAGGACAGTTTTTGCTCGTCTTCTTCGTTGCTTGTAGTATTTCGCCGTTGTGAACTAGGTTTTCTCATTATCCTACTCTACTCTAAGTTTTCTTGTTTTGTTAGCAACATTGTGATTTTATTAATACTCACAATCATTCACTAATTTGTGCATTTTAATTTCTTTGTCTTCTTCTTATTCTCCGTCGAGTAAAGGGAATTAGAAGGATGGTAATGGGATTCGGACATTTGCATATTTTAACTTATTTGAATTAGAGTTGACACGACAATGGCTGGATTGAAACCTTTCGGCTGCTAAATCTTCCGGAAAATTTCACTGTTAGAGGACAAATCGAGCGGAAAACTAGGCCTGCAAGCGGATAATTTATCAATACATGAACAAAACCTTCCGGCAAACATGATTCTCTGTAAATACCAGATTTAGCTTTCAAGTTTACTTGCTGCAAGGATTGCCTTTCGACCGCTTAACCTTCTAACAAACATCACTGATAGTGGAGAAATCGCTCGAAAGGTTAGATTTGAATTCTTAGCCTTTCGAAGATCTGGCAACTTTGGAATTGTGGGCTTAGACGATCTGATTTGCCAGAAGACAAGGCTTCCGGCCTTTAAATTTTGAAGCAAGCCTAACTGGTAATGTGGCAAGAGACGACCCAGGTTTGCTGGAAAGCAAGCTTTATTTACCGAAAGATTTACCTTCCAGCGAATCTCCAAGATTTCCGATCTCTAAATCTTGAAGCAAACCTAACTGCTAAGGTGGCAATAGATGATGAAGTTTGCTGGAAAGCAATCTTGATAGCAAGCTTTACTTACTGAAAGATTTACCTTTCAGCAAACCTCCAAGGCTGCCGGCCTCTAAACCTTGAAGCAAGCCTTACTACTAAGGTGGCAATAGACGATCAGGTTTTCTGGAAAGCAAGCTTTAGTTACCGAAAGACCTTTCTTGAGTTTCTTCTTAGGTTTCTTCTTTAATTAACCTTCCAACAAATTTCCAAGACTTCTGGTCTGTAAACCTTGAAGCAAACTTCACTGCTAAGGTGGCAATAGACGATCAGGTTTGCTGGAAAGTAAACTTAATAACAAGCTTTACTTACCGAAAGATTTATCTTCCAGCAAACCTCCAATACCTCCGGTCTCTAAATCTTGAAGCAAACCTAACTGCTAAGGTGGTAATAGATGATCAAGTTTACTGGAAAGCAATCTTGATAGCAAGCTTTACTTACTGAAAGATTTACCTTTCAGCAAACCTCCAAGGCTGCCGGCCTCTAAACCTTGAAGCAAGCCTTACTGCTAAGGTAGCAATAAACGATCAGGTTTTCTGGAAAGTAAGCTTTAGTTACCGAAAGATTTTTCTTGAGTTTCTTCTTGGGTTTCTTCTTTAGTTGACCTTCCAACAAATTTCCAAGACTTCTGGTCTGTAAACCTTGAAGCAAACTTCACTGCTAAAGTGACAATAGATGATCAAGTTTTCTGGAAAGCAATCTTGATAGTAAGCTTTATTTACCGAAAGATTTACCTTCCAGTAAACCTCCAAGGCTGCCGGCCTCTAAACTGTGAAGCAAGCCTTACTGCTAAGGTGGCAATAGATGATCGCGTTTTCTGGAAAGCAAGTTTTAGTTACCGAAAGACCTTTCTTGAGCTTTTTCTTGGGTTTCTTCTTTAGTTGACCTTCCAACAAATTTCCAAGGCTTCCAGTCTATAAACCTTGAATTAAACTTCATTTTTAAAGTGGCAATAAATGATCAGGTTTGTTCGAAAGCAAGTTTCATGACAAGCTTTAGTTACTGAAACATTTATCTTAAAGCAAACCTTCAAGGCTACTGGTCTCTAAACTTTGAAACAAACGCAACTACTAAGGTGGCAATAGATTATCAGGTTTTCTGGAAAACAAGCTTTAGTTACCGTAAGATTTACCTTCCAGCAAATTTCCAAGGCTTCCAGTCTGTAAACCTTGAAGCAAATTTCACTGCTAAACAGGGTTGCCAGATCGTTCGATTGGATTTCCCCAGTCACAATTGAAAAATACCCTAAATTTGGAAGTTTTCAATAAAAAGTCCCCAGAAAATAATTTTATTGTTTTCGTAAATTATAATTTGTTACTTTTAAATTTTAATCAATTTTCGTGACTGAAGCATATCTCTAAAATATCCAGAAATAAGCCAATTTAGAAATAAATCCCCAAGAATTGGAAATATTCAGAAAATAATGTTTCAAATTAAAAAAATAACTTATAACAGTAATGCACAAAAAACACTGCAACATAGTGCCACTTGAAGACTAATAAAAAAATAAAAAGAGTAAAATTCTACTGCACTTATTCTTGCGTTTTATAGTACAGAATTGAATTTTTATATTTATGAACTTTATATCATCGAGTAGTGCCAGACATAAAATCCCCTGTTAATACCCATCTAAAATTGTTTTCCCCACAAATAATCCCCAATAAAAACTATCCCCAAAAAATACCCCAATAAAGAAAAAAAAAACACTAATTTTTGGGTAAAATCCCCTAATCTGGCAACCCTGCTGCTAAAGTGGCAACAGATGATAAGTTTTTGCTCGAAGACAAGCTTGATAACTAGCTTTACCTCCCGGATGATTTACCTTCCAGCAAACCTCTAACGCTTCCGACCTTTAAACCTTGAAGCAAGCTTCAATTCTAAGGTGGCAATAGACTATTAGGTTTGGTTGAAAGCAATCCTAATAACAACCTTTATTTAGCTAAAAGGTAAACCTCATCGTCTAGGGTGGACCTTACAAAGACCACTTGGATTGTAAGAATACTCGAATAATATGGTCTCAAATTATTAAGACTCACAAAGGAGCAGCTTATCTCCAGCTCTCTTTAACACTTTTATGTATGATATCTTATAAGTATCTCTCTTCTGAGCTAAATTTTGAAATGGAAATGTTTGCTGATATGTTTGAATTATTGTAAAGATCAGTTGATAAAATCCTGGATTGGCTAACCAAGTGAGACATCATGCTCAATGGAAATAAATGTCAAACCAAGATTTTCACGTTAAGATCCTGTTATAATGCCCCTTGCTTTATTATCAACGACTAAGTAATTCCGTAGAACGCAAAAGATGAAGGAATAAAATACCTTGGAGTATTTTTTTAACTAATGCCTAACTTGGAAATACCACATCAACACATAGCTTAATCAAGGATATACGAGGATTCGACAGTTTTACCCACTAATTAACAGAAAGTCTTCAATGAGAATAGAGTGCTCTCTTTTCCTCTATAAAGCACTTATTAGACCTTATTATAGACTTATTATAGATTTACTACGTTTGTCAGGTATGGAGTAATTTATCAGCTTCAAATATGAAATACTCCTTCGAATCTCAGTAGACGTCCCATAGTTTATAAGAAACAGTAATCTACATGAAAACCTAAGCGTGCCAACTATTAATGAGTTTATTAAAAGAGTAACTAAGAAGTTACTAAGTATTGTGGTTCAGCATCAAATAGACCTTTGCCAAATTTGGACACGACTAAAAAGGAAGCCTTCTCTCTGTATTGTTATTTGTATTACAGAAAAATTAAAATTAGAAATTTGGCAATCTCCAAACAGCTAATATATTTTCACTTTACATTTTTGTTCCCAAGTAAAATATACTTGATCGGTTTCTCCCCTTCTTCTTTCTCCTCAGAGCAATTCCATTACAACATAAATTATTAATGTTCTTACCCTTCATACACTGTCATATACTTCATGTATTGTCTTCACCCACTTCCTCGTACAGTACTTTTTAGTCTTGGAGGAACAAAGTTTTGCGATTGAAATGTTCTTATTGTAGCTCCCAACAATTTATTTTACTCCTTTCATATTTTTATTTATTTGCTACTTTTTAAAGTAAATTTGGTTTATTCAAAAATACTTTATTTTATTAAATAATACTTTACTTTATTTTACTAAATAATACTTTATTTTCTTAAACAATATTTTAATTTATTAAATACCTTAATTTATTTTCAATTGTAACAAATGTCTAGTAAATTAACCGTAACCGGTAACAGAACGCATTCAAGAAATATTGTAATGTTATCCCGGCGTGGCCCTTTGTTCTATAAATCTCCTCAACCCCGTTTTATTACCGTGTAAAGTCGCTTGTAGGGAGAGGGAAATAATGCGCTCTTAACTGCAATAAATCGAATCTCAGCGCGAAGTGTTGAGAGAATAGCTCCCGTAGGAGTTATGGTGTGCAGACGTCACCGTGAAGACATTGGGGAAGGTAAAAATACAGGAAATTGAATGGGAACGGTTAGAGATGCGATACTTAAAGAGAAACTAATTCCCTCTTATTGTTAGTTGACTTTATGGTAAATTTTTGAACTTTATGCATACAAATTAGTTAGGAAAAATCGTAATTTTTTTATGTTTATTTGTTTTATTGTCTCCGTTTTATTATCGTGTAAACCGGCTTGTAAAAAAGTTAGTTAGGAGTGAAGTTATGGTGTGAAGACGTCACCCTAAAGACATTGGGGAATGTAAAAATACCGGAAATTGAATGGGAGCCGTTGGAGATGCAAAACTTAAAGGGAAACTAATTCCCGCTTAATTTAGTTCCCTTTACGGCAAATATCTGGACTTTATGCATACAAATTAGCGTTCTGCGGACATAACGGAAGCTCGGGAGGCCGCGTGAATTTCGATTAGATAAGTAGATTGGCAGATTCTTAACGGAGGCGGTTCCGGTGGCGGAACTCCGCCGTCCGGTAACGAAGTTTTCGAAAGCAATAAATGGGGACAGTTTACTATACTAATAGCGTTAGGGAAGCGCAAACAGGGTTTCGGCTCAAGTTGGAACATGTCGCCGACGCCTCCGGGGAGTTTGGGTTCTCCGTCAAGGCGTTTATTCTTTTTTGTTGACTCTTCTCCGCGCACTAGGTTGTCCGAACCGTAACTAACCAATTTTAAACAACTATTTGTCACCCTGAAAGGATGCCATTACTCTCAAATCCAATTTGAGATTCCATTTCCAAATTAATTGGTCCGTAAATTAAAAATTTAATACCTTAGGCGCTAGATTTCCGCGTATAATCTGCGGGTTCTATAAAATTCAAGTCGTTTTTTATTTTATTTTCGGCGGAGGCGCCGGTAAAGGTCGACTCCGTATCGAAAAACGCTAAATCCGGCGACAAAATTTGCAGTAAATCCGAGCGGCGCGGTTTTGAATGCTACCCTCCAGGTGTAATTTTCGCGCGTTGTAGACGTCGCCGTCGTCGCAATTTACAGCATCTCGGCTGCAAGTCTCCTCGAAAGCTTCCAGTTCTACAAGTTCGCACGTATCTCGGACGAAAGGGGATCTCTCGGGGGTGGGTATGCATCGAGTATAATCTACAAAGGGTGCCACATTGATGTATTTGACTCGTGGGAAATATAGAACAAGGTCATACATAGAAAACGTACATAGATAGAAAACATACAAACCCTTTGAGTTTCCCATAGATTTAATTTTATTTTCTTTTGGAAAATAAAACTTTCTTTAAATTAATCTTACGTTTAATAATCCAATTTAGTTATCTTTAAATTTAGATAGACGTACCGAGTAATCCACTTAAAACGGGTGACGTTTTTGGCAACCGTTTGCACTTTCCGTTTAAATTTCCAATTCGGACGAACAACTGATTGAATGACGTAATCAAATGATTGAAACTTTTTTAAGAGTGGACGTTGAAAAAGATAAAATGTTGGGTACGTGTGATGGATTTATTGAACGAAATCATGAAATCGATTGATGTAAATAAATCTGATAAACATTTCATAGATGATTAAAAAAGGTTCAATGAGTGAGAGGAAGTTGATTTTCTTTAATTGAAAGCTTTATTTTTTATATTTGCGTTTTTGATATTAAAAATTATTGCGTATTTTATTTTTTAGTACTTCATGGGTTAATAAAAATCATATGATAACTGCTCAAACCCTGATGAACTGAGAATCAGGGAAAGTTAGATTATAGAAAGTAAGATCATAAGATAACAACGAATGAGTTGTATCGATTGAACTAGAGCTAAGTTCCCATTGTAAAGCAACACTTCATTCTTTTGACAATCAAATAAATCAACAATTGGAGACAAGTGTTTGGTTTAATTTCAACCTTCGCAACTAAAATTGAAAATGGTCTAAAATCATCAAAAATTTTCTTTGGTTCATCTAAAATTGACTTGAATTTTTTGAAGCTTCCTGCAAACCATCAAAAAACGTCTAAAGTCGTCAAAAAATCTCTTTAGCTAATTTAAAAGTGTTCTGAATTTTCTGAATCTTCCAGAAAGTCGTCAAAAAATCTCTTTGGCTAATCTAAAATTGGTAGTAAAGATGGATCAAAATACTAACTTTCTTTCATTAATCTAAAATTGTTCTGAATTTTCTGAATCTTCCAGAAAATCGTCAAAAAATCTCTTTGGCTAATCTAAAATTGTTCTGAATTTTCTGAATCTTCCAGAAAATCGTAAAAAAATCTCTTCAGCTAATCTAAAAGTGTTCTGAATTTTCTGAATCTTCCAGAAAATCGCCAAAAAATCTCTTTAGCTAATCTAAAAGTGTTCTGAATTTTCTGAATCTTCCAGAAAATCGTCAAAAAATCTCTTTAGCTAATCTAAAAGTGTTCTGAATTTTCGGAATCTTCCAGAAAATCGTCAAAAAATCTCTTTAGCTAATCTAAAAGTGTTCTGAATTTTCTGATAATCGTCAAAAAATAGTTTAAAATCGTCAAAAAATCTCTTTAGCTAATCTAAAAGTGTTCTGAATTTTCTGAATCTTCCAGAAAATTGTCAAAAAATCTCTTTAGCTAATCTAAAAGTGTTCTGAATTTTCTGAAAGTCGTCAAAAAATAGTCTAAAATCATCAAAAATTCTCTTTGGCTCATCTAAAATTGACTTGAATTTTTTAAGCTTGCTGCAAACCATCAAAAATTGTCTAAAGTCGTCAAAAAATCTCTTTAGCTAATCTAAAATTGTTCTGAATTTTCTGAATCTTCCAGAAAATCGTCAAAAATGAGTCTAAAATCGTCAAAAATTCTCTTTGGTTCATCTAAAATTGACTTGAATTTTCTAAGCTTGATGCAAACCATCAAAAATTGTCTAAAGTCGTCAAAAAATCTCTTTAGCTAATCTAAAAGTGTTCTGAATTTTCTGAAAATCGTCAAAAATTAGTCTAAAATCATCAAAAATTCTCTTTGGTTCATCTAAAATTGACTTGAATTTTTTAAGCTTGCTGCAAACCATCAAAAATTGTCTAAAGTCGTCAAAAAATCTCTTTAGCTAATCTAAAAGTGTTCTGAATTTTCTGAAAATCGTCAAAAATTAGTCTAAAATCATAAGAAATTCTCTTTGGTTCATCTAAAATTGACTTGAATTTTTTAAGCTTGCTGCAAACCATCAAAAATTGTCTAAAGTCGTCAAAAAATCTCTTTAGCTAATCTAAAAGTGTTCTGAATTTTCTGAAAATCGCCAAAAATTAGTCTAAAACCGTCAAAAAATATCCACAAGAAGAAATCAAGTTTAACGAAGAAATTTTGATAGTAAAGGTGACTGCGAAATTAAATTGTTCGTTGTTCCAAGGAAAGCACTTGAAAATCCAAAGGCGAAGAAAAGGTGGGTGCAACAGCCAAAATTACAGGAAAAATTGTATTCAGAGTCCCGAGGAGAGAAAAAAACCAGTTCGTCACTGTAAGTCATCTAATTAAGACTCAAGTCTGATAAATTCAACATCAAGGATAGTTCCTGAGGACTACACCAGATAATCAAGTCCAAAATCCCGATCGTGAGATCATCACCCCACATCTGACCCTAATTTTTGTTGTAAGGGTTGAAATTAAACCAAACACTAGTATTAAGCATTTGCAAATACATTCTAAATTGTGTGGCAGTAATGAAAACAATTACAGTGTGCAGGACAAAGGTGGAGCATCTACAATCGAATTTTTTCCCAACGAAAAACTCGGTTCTCGAGCGAGAAACCGCATAATTTTCTAATTAACTCCCGGTTATTACCGCAAGACAATAAATCAAAGACTTAAAGGCTTAGATTTATCAGAATCGCGCGTATTTTCGCTTTAATCAGCGGGCATTTTGTGCCGGAGCCGTTTTTGAAAAACGCCGTCACGGTGCATTTAATATTATTCGTGGTGACAAGGGCGCGCGGTGTTCATTATAGTTGAACACGTCGCCGTAGGGGGCGTTCCGGGAGGCGCGCTGCCGCGTTGTTAGCGTCCGTTGTGCAGCGCTAACCATTATTTCAAATTATACGCCGTCTATCTCTCTTTTTACCCCTCTTTCCCAAACATATATATATTACACGGTTATTGAAGAAGAGGAGCTAAAACATGTACATTCCATTTATACATTTTACCGTATACAAACGCAATTATTCCTCATATTTTTTTTAAAATTACTCATCTGGGAAGTTAACCGGTAATTGTTAATGTCAATTGGTTTACTTAGCACAATGATCAATAGCTGACAAGCTGTCCGAGGCAAACCGTTACGTAATTTGACGTTCATCAGTTAATCACCGAACCCAGTTACCTCAAATGCAACTGCTGCCGATAGATTGGAAACCGCTGGCGGATAAAACGGTTTTGAAAATTTATTGCTTTTTAATGATGCAGTGGGGTTAAACCGCAATATGGAACGTAGACGTTATCAAAATGAAATTAAAAAATTTTTTTGAAAGTATTAAAATCTACGTTGGTAAAGCCAATAGACTCAGTTTGTTTCGAAACGGTTAATTTACCATTTCGAAATGAGCAAAAGCCATAGAAACTCGTTGAACAAACAACAGTAGACAACGTTCAACTTTCCGGTCGGTGCGGCCTCTAAAGTATTCATATCCCGAAATAATTGAAAATTTCCCACAGATTAATACGGGGATGGCGACACGCTGAATAATTACGACGAGAGCGACGCTCGTCCCCCGTATTTCAGCCTTTGCGCTGAAACGTTTTGTGCCGGTTTCCATTCATCCGTGTAGCAGACATACGGGATCGCGTTGCTACCGAGCCGGGCAGATGATGCGAGAAGATAAAACAGGTATTAAAAACGGGGCGAAACAATTGCCTTTGTCCAGCACCGCTCCACGAAACGACAAAAAAACGTAAAAAGGGTTCAAACGCCGACGGCTCGTCCCATTTTCAGTATTCGACCATGCACCAAATATAGAAGGCTAAAGTAGCTATAAAGTAACCATAAACTTTAATCTATTATTGCAGTCAAAAAAATTTTTGCTAAAAAGATCAATAGAATTAATATTATACAGGGTGTTTTAGAGTTAATAAGAAGACTTTCATTTTATCTTGTTATGGGAGACACCATAAATTTATTCACTTTTGAAGAACAAAACATGCTCTTAATTTATGGCGAGGTACTATAATCCAAACTCAATTTACACCATGGAGAGAAGGACGCAAGAGCCCGCTTTCTCCACGTAACTTTACCGAGTAGGGCCGAGTGGAGTACAGGGAAAGGGAGAACCGGAGTTTCAAGCGGTCCTCGCAAACGCAAAGGTCTTCCGGCAAGAACGCCTTCGTAGACAGGCCCGCGGCACCTCGCTGTTTTAACTGTTTCGGTCAGACTTTTGGCCCTTTTTCAGGTCTTACAGGAAAAGCGAGAAGTGTTAATTCACCAACCACAACCATTGCTTATAGTTTTAATTATATTTGACAAAACCCGGTGAAAATTGAAGAAATTAATTGGTCACCGGGACTGTGCGCTTTCCAGGTAAAGCACAAAATTAACGTCGGGTCTTTGTCATCCCGAACACCACGGATATTTGAGAATAAGTGCGTGTTTTTTGACTTTATATTTTATTAAAAGTATTATTGTTAACGAAAATTACTCCAACAATAGAAATGTTGCAGGTGTTTTCCATCAACTCTTTTACTTTCAATCAAGACTTCTACTAATTAAACTTTTATACGTGTTGGCAATCTTCTTCTAATTCTATATCCAAACCGTTTTTGTTTTGTGTTACAACAAAATCTACAAACTTTGAAAGAAATTTATTTACTAATCGAGATATTTTTAAACTAATACGTAGAATCGGGAAAATCAAATTACAATCAAATCGAATTAACACTTCTCGCTTTTCCTGTAAGACCTGAAAAAGGGCCAAAAGTCTGACCGATAAAGTTAAAACAACGAGGTGCTGCGGGCCTGTCTACGACGGCCTTCTTGCCGGAAGACCTTTGCGTTTGCGAGGACCGCTTGAAACTCCGGTTCTCCCTACCCCTGTACTCCACTCGGCCCTACTCGGTAAAGTTACGGGGAGAAAGCGCGCTGTTGCATCTTTCTCTCCATGGTGTAAATTGAGTTTGGATTATAGTACATAAAAATGATGCTGCTGTTCGAAAATATGAAACATTTCCAATTTGGAAGATATCAAATTGGAAAACGTTTGAAGCCATTGAAAGACGTCTTAGGGAAACTGGCACGAATCACAATGACAAAACGCTGGTCGACAAAGATTTCGAACTGGTAACGTTAAAGAAGGGATACTCAAAGCTGTTCTATCTCCTACTATTAGCACCAGAAAATTGTCACATTTCAATGTTTCATTTGCATATGGCGAACATTGCGCGAGCAATAATTGTATCCATATCACGTTACGTGTGTGCAACATTTGTTACCAGAAGATTATAACAAGCGTATAAATTTCTGCCAGTGGTTGATTTGATAATGCAAAGATTCTAACTTCCTAACCTATCTGTTAGTTACTGATGAATTTTGCTTTACCAGAAATGGAATTACTAATTTTAACACTCATACTTGAAGCGACAAAAACCCTGCTTAAAAACGACTGCTATTACGCATTACCAACATACCTTTTCATTAAATGTCTTGAGTGGTCTTCCTGGTGATAATCTCATCGGCCCTTTCTTTTTACTAATAAGGTTTTGAGGAATATCTTACTTGAATTTTTTGTAAAATAATCTGTATGAGCTTCTAGAAGATGGATTGCCAACAGGTTTATGTGGTTTATTCATATCCTCACCATTTTTGTCATATCATCACCCATTACACCGGCCGACAAAATTTTATGAATGGTGAGACCCATAGATCAAATAGCACTTTCTAACAAGGGTTTGACGCACTGAATTCAAATATGACCTCAGAATTGCTCCATCACTTCAGGTTTTCAAGATATTCTAACCTATAGATGCAAAAAACACGTGTTTTCAACATATTTGGAATTAAATAACGTGGCGAATAAATTTTTATCCACAGAACTCCATGCGGGATCTGAATATACTACTCTTTCCATTCAAAATGCATTTTGAATTTTTTCGATACGTCCATTTCTTCTTAACAAAATCTTTTCTATGATACCAGTCGTAGTTGTCAGTATAGTAAACTAGTAAACAATGGTTTGGTCGTAATCTCAAAACGGTGTAACGTTTTCAAATTCTTGTTTCCAGCTAGATCATAGGTTCTTAGGTTTTTAGATTGATTGCAGCGATTTGCGCTTATAACTTATGGAATTATGTTCCGTTTTCAAAGCCCAACAATAGTCGACCATCGCTGTCTCATGCCATCTACCTTGATAATGTCGCTCTATTTCTTTAGTCTTGATGAAAACGTTCGTCCATTTCTTTGATATATGCTCCAACATTTTCCGGGAAATAGTCTAAATGAGAATGTAGAATGTAATTTCTGATCTCTTTTTCTATATACCGTTACTTTTGTCCCAGGCAACAGTAGATTCCGTTCTTTCACTCTTCAAGCGCAAAGTTCCGCCTTGTCCTTTGGAAGGTTGAGATCGCAAATGAAGTCATCTAATTCACCTTGGTCAAAGCACATAGAACCTTCGTCACTAGAAGTGTCTTCAAAATCAATACTGCTCTTTTCTTCATCAACTTCATCACTATCCATTGATTTAAATGTAGTAGATTGAGAAACTTCGTCGTCAAATTTATATATTTCATATTTAGCTGGTGTTACACTTTGAACGTTAGAGTAAATAAGAACTTTTTTAGTTTTGTTGTAAAAACCTTCCATATCGCACAAGCAAAAGTAACAATTTTTATCGTGATCCTTGGGTTCACGCCAAATCATTGGTTGAACAATAATTCTTTTTCCTACTGTTTTATCATCCCACCTAGACAACACTACACGAATTACAAACTGAGGGAGGTACCCATGGCTTGTCCAAATTTTTCATATTAATCTTAAAACA
Organism: Digitonthophagus gazella; assembly: GCA_036711955.1. Taxonomy (NCBI): domain Eukaryota; kingdom Metazoa; phylum Arthropoda; class Insecta; order Coleoptera; family Scarabaeidae; genus Digitonthophagus; species Digitonthophagus gazella. The sequence goes on from JASCIT010000002.1 coordinate 31,298,143, forward strand.
TTTTACATATTGGGTTTTTATCAATTCGGTAATAGATCTACGCTCATTTTTTGTGTCATAACGTCCACAAATATAACAAAATTTATTACTTTTTTCACATAGTTGCTTCTAGAAGATATCGTTGTCTGTAAATTAGCGAAACTCTACGGATTACACACTCTAGAATGAGATTACAGACCTATAGGTTGATGATAGCGCAAAAAGTGATGTTATAGAAATTATATTTTTTCAAGAAGAAATAAAGGTATTTTAAAAATTCAAAATACATTTTAAATTGGAACAGTGGTACTTTCAGGTGCCGCATAGAATTTTGTGAACAAAAATTTATTCGCTGTGTTATTTCATATAGAATATGTTTAAAAACCGAGATTTTTGCATCTTTAGGTTAGAATATTTCAAAAACCTGACGTGATGGAGCAATTCCGAGGCCTAATTTGAGTTCAGCGCACCCGAAACTATTGTCTGATTTATGGGTCTGAAAAATGTTGGCTAGTGTTATTTAAACATAGCATATGTTGATGGGTTGGCCAAAACCTGTTAAATGGCCACCACGATCTGCTGATCTTATTAGATTATTTTGTGTGGGACTGGATGAAGTCTTTAGTTTATTCTATGTCTATTGCCACGCTAGAGCTGAGAAATCGCATCGAAGAAGCAGCTACTATGAGGGGTCGTCTCGATGTTATAAGCCGTGCTATAATCATGGATTCGTCATGCTGAATGCTGCATTCAACAAAACGAAGGGCACTTTGAACACTTACTCTGTATGTTTTATTATTAAATTGATTTTTCTATATCTCGATAAAAAATTAATTTGAGACTTATGTTTACATAAACTTTCTTGTTTATTTCGCGCTGGAGAACATATCCCTGAAATAGTGTCGTGAAATTCTGAAACACTCTGTACAAATTTAAATTTAAAATATAAAATTCAATCGATGTATTTAAAGATGCATGATAAATAGTCTTTTCGTAAGTTGAAAACTAAAGTAACGTTTCCAACCTTCCCATAACTAACAGTAAGTCAAAATCGTACAATCAAACTAAAAGGAGTAAAATCTCCTGAAGAGTCTATTATAAGAAAGTTATGGACGGTATCATTACCGAGAAAAATACAGTAAAAGTTTGGAGTGTTTTCCGAAGAGATTCCGGTAAAATTTGACTAATGGTTACGCAAACAACATCTTCAATCTCTCCGGATGTCAAACTCCGAATTCTCATCCAAAACTAATTAAAATTACTTCCGGCATAAGACGTCCAACCAACCGAAACGTGGACATTTTCTTAAAGATTACTAAAACTTTCTAGTTTAAGTTTCCAGACGACAAATATTCCTCGTATTCTAAATAAAGACCACGTAAATAATCTCGGAGTCGAATCCTTCCGGATTACGGTATTGATTATGACACGTTGGCAACACTCCAATAACAATAGCACGTCGTCCCGTGACGCTACACGCTCCATTAGGAAAACGTTTCAATTCGGTGGGTTGCATCGCGGACCATTATCAGGATCGACTTTGAGAAGTATTGACAACTGGAAGATTGGTACTCGGATGCGGTAATTCCGCTATGCGCTAGTTGATTCAAACGTAACTTTCGTTAAGGAAGAAAAAGCAGAAATTAATGCGCTCATTCGCTGGCCGAAAGCCAAAGGGCAAAAGTTGCGCAGCGTGACACAAGGTTAAAGGGTGATACGTTGGCCCAATTAAAATTGCATTAGGAGTCGAAATATGGCGCCGCAATCTACGGAAATAATTGAAAGGGGAAAAAATAATTTTTAGAATGTTTAAAAAATTTCAATTAAAGACATTAATTTACATTTTTTCTTCTAAGAAAAAACTAAAAATCGTAGAAAATTCATTTTTACTAAAAATAAAGATTTCTTAATCTAAATCCTCATAAAATTTTAAGTTTCAATAATTACTTTTTTAGATATGAATTTTTTAAAATAATACTTTTTAAATACATTTCAAATATAACGAATAAATAAATAAAAAAAATTAATGGAATTAAAGCGGAAGTATGCAAAATGCACTTTATATTGTCATCGTTTAAAGTTATAATTCGAGTTGAAGGTCTAAAACGCTTGGCGTTCGGTTGAGTTCGCTATGAATTGGATTAATATAGTTGTTTTCTAAGCGTATATATTTTAGAGGGACAATAAAGCAGTTTAAATAGGTTTATATAAACGGGGTTTGCATTAAAGTGTATTTGGTATTTAAATTATGATTTCAAACTTACTTCAGATGAAGTATCTCTTTGTCAAAGGTAGTGACGTACTATTAATAGAAATGGAAATTGAATGTTTGTGGTGAAGGACGCTTGAAACTGTCTGCAATGTAGATTGGTTTCAATAAGATGAAGGACACCCGACAAGTATTATCAATTATTTCCTTAATAATTTATTGATTATTAATTAGGTGTGTTAATTGGAAGAAGATATCTGATGTGGTTTTATTTAAAACTGTATTCTTTTAAGGAGTTGAAAGTTTATATAAACATAAGCCTCAAATTAATTTGTTATCGAGATATTGAAAAGTTAATTTATTTAACAATAAAACATTCAGAGTAACTGTTCAAAGTGCCCTCCGTGTTGTTGAATGCAACATTCAGCATTCAGCACGATGAATCCATAATTTTCTGACACGGCTTATAGCATCGGGACGACCCCTCATAGTAGCTGCTGCTTCTCCAATGCGATTTCCTAGCTTTTTTTGCGTGGCAATAGACGTAGAAGAAATCACAGAGACTGCATCCAGCCCCACACAAAATAATCTAAGGACGTTAGATCAGCAGATAATGGCGACAATTTAACAGGTTCGTTTCGGCCAACCCATCGATTACCACATGCTGTGTTTAAATATTTAGCAGAATATGAAGTACTTGGTTTTGGAATAACGGTTGTTACACGTTAGAAAACGAAAAAAAAAATCTTGGGTATCACAACCGAGAAGAACTGGGTTGGGTACCATAACCGAAAAGAGTTTTAACGTGTTTTTTCCAATTATCGACTTGTAAATTAAGTAATTTTTTAAATTTTTAACGTTGTGACTTTAGCTTTTAACTTGTTTAAGTAAGTCTTTATGCCACGTTGTTGTCAGTTAACTTAACCACTTGCGGTGGCTGGACGTACACTGTACGTCGAGATATTTTTGTTACCGAAACGTCAGCGCGAAGATATTACGCACGCCGCCAGACTATTGTTGCAGGTAGAAAAATGACTCACCTGGCACGCTCAGCCGTAAATTTCTTGCCACCGCAACTGGTTAATGCGCAGTTTATTATTGTGTGGTCAGTCTCTTTCAAATTCCATTTCTGCTCTGATGAAGGAATTAATTATTCCGAAAGCTTCGATTGAAAAAAGGAAATGATGTTTTAATTTCCCTCGTTGTTCTTCTCGGTTGTGATACCCAAGAATTTAGTCTCGTATGTACGTAATCTTTGCAGTTCTTTCGGTTGTCAATCTGTTTTGTCTTTTATGATGAATGAATGAAAAAGCTTTAAAAGATCTTTCAGTTTCCGCCGATGCAATTGGTGCAGTTAAAATTCTTACAGCAGGTTTAGATAACGACGTTGTACCACACAGTCCTCTCCTATACTCACAGACCAACAAACTGGAGATGTAAAGTGGATACATCAACATTTCCAGAGGAAACTTTTGAACCATAAATTGTGGTTTGAGTGGTAATTTGCTAAATCTTTCATAACATTTTAAGGGTATCGACTTTCATATCGGCAGTTACTTTATACTTCCTCTGTCCGAAAATAGTTGCTACATTTTGGTTTAATGTAAAAATTATCATAAATACAGGGTGTCTCCGAAATGCGTGTACAACGTAAGACCTCAGATTCCTTGGCTTGAAACAGGTCGATTTAAGCTAACTTATCTATATCCAAAGTTGCTTCGTTTTGCCGGTAGAGGGCTTTAAAAATAATATTTTCCCTGAGTTTTTCTAAAATTACTGGAAAAATCTTCATTAGATTTTATTCATTTTTTGATCACGTCTTTATATCAGCTGGACACAGCTTTCTGTGGAACAAATTCGAATTTCCCAACATACAGAGTGCTTAGAAATACTCTCACCGCAAGTTATTCATCCAAATCTTTTTAACCATCCTGTATAATTTTCTAACAATTCTTTTTCTGAATAGCTACATTTATTTAGAAACTATTTTCTCTCTTACAAAATTTCAGTTGGACAAACGGTTTAGGCACAAAGGAAGATTTTCTAAATGCCTATAAGCCCAAAACGGTAAATTAAGGTAACATTAACAAAATTCAAAGTACCAATTTCTTCACGGGATATGAAGATCTTTCAAGAAAATCACATGTTATAGGTTTGGAAGTAGTTTATTGCTTCAAATTTTCAAATTTTCGTCAGCATTTGTGAATGTTATCTGGGTTTAGCCCTTTTAGTCCGTACTATGCAGATTCTACTGCAGAATCGAAGGAAATAAAGAGGAAATCATGCTCCTGTAAACTGGTCAGCAAGATCAATAAACCTAGCACCTGCTGATTTTATTTATTGGGCATCATAAAAGTAAAAATGCAACGAAAAGGGCAAACAGTAAAATTTTTGCACATTGTATTATTTTTGCCCTGATGATAGTCACAAATCCTGGCAACATTTTGAGCAAGAACTACTTCCAATCCTCTAAAATGTGATTTTCTTGAAAGAGCTGCATACCTTGTGAAGAAATTACTACTTTGAACTGGGTTAATGTTACCTTAACTTACAGATTTGAACTTGCAGGGAGTTAGAAAATGTTTTTTGTGGCTAAACCGTTTGCCCAACCGAAATTTTATAAGAGAGAAAATAATGTGTAAATTAATGTAGCTATTCAGAAAAAGAATTGATAGAAAATTATAGAGGATGGTTAAAAAGATTTGGATGAATAACTTGTGGTGAGAGTGCTTGTAAATGCCCTGCATGTTTGGAAATTCGAATTTGTTCCACAGAAAGCTGTAGTCAGCTGATATAAAGACATGGTCAAAAAATGAGTAAAATCTAATACAAATTTTTCGAGTAATTTAAGAAAAACTCATGGAAAATATTATTTTTAAAGCCTTCTAGCGGCGAAACGAAGCAACTTTGGATATAGATAAGTTAACTTAAATCGACCTATTTTGAGCCAAGGAATCTGTGGTCTTACGTTGTACACGCATTTCGGAGACACCCTGTATATAAGATAAATTAATTTATTAAATATCAGTAGGTGGAACATATAATAATCCAAGTATAGCATGCCCTAACCTCAACTGAGCTATTACCCACCTTTTGTGATAAGTAATTGTTACCTGTAAAATTTGAATGTTTTTGAATTTTAACCGTTCTGTATCAAAAATGGTTCGAAATATGTCGGAAACTAATGAAATAGTTGGGAAAAAACGCGGAGAATTTAGTAATGAGCAAAAAAACCAAATTTTACATTATTTGTTGCAAAATGTGGAGGATAAAATTTGAAAAGAGGCGCGATAAGTGCAGCTGCATGTAAGTTTGTTTGCAGTCGTTCAACAATTTCGAGATTCTGGAAACAAATAAAAGATTGTTTAAATAAAAACGCAATAATTAATATTAACTTCCGTAAAAATAATTGTGGTCGAAAAGTTAAAGATTACAATCAACAAATTGCTAATTGCTAATGCCACGTTGGGATTTTCACAAAAAAAATTTTTTTGACGGAAAAATAGGGATATGGCCATTTATAAACTCTTTACCAGCCAAAAGAAATAGCAAAAATTGCGCTAAGGGAACACTAGTAACCAAAGCTGTAGAAAGTGTCAATAAAGAGGAAGTGAGAAAAATGATTTTGAATAAATTGATTCCAGCAATGCGGGAGAGATGGTTGGTTCAAAAAACATACAATATTTATTCAGCAAGATAATGCAAAACCGCATTACTGACGATCCAACATTAATCCAATCTTTCTATAGAAATAGTTGGGATATTCAATTGATATCTCAACCACCGAGTAGCCCCGACTTAAGTGTGTTGGATTTAGGTTTTTTAGTTCATAAATTATTTTGAATTTTCATTTAAAAACAATAAACTGTTGTACATAAAATTCTTCTGTTTTTTGTTCGCCTTTAAATAAATAAATAAATAAAATGTAGCAACTATTCTCGGACAAAAATTAAATTAAAATGTAGCAACTATTTTCGGACAGAGGAAGTATATGAATTCCATCTCGCCAATTTGTTGTTCTTGAGTAAGGTTTGAACCTTGATTCAATGGATTTAGTAATGCAGCGGCAAAATAGAGTTTCTTCACAGCACGTTCTTTCCTCTTTTCAAATGATTTCAAAATATTGATAATATCGGGAAGAATAATATCGGCGGTGGGAAAACAAGAAAGGAACCAAAATGAAGTACGGTATAGCCAAAGAGCAAGGTGGAAACTCATTGGGGAAGTCACAAAAAGGGAACACAGTCGTAGGACTAATCACCAATTTGGTGCTTCGACTGTAAGATCCTCAATTTGAGGACAACAAACAAGCTTTCGCATCAGAGGCAACAACGTCACTCCTCTTGAACCCAACGAGGAATGACCTTGCTCCACCTTGTTCCTTGGTTATACCGCATTGATAGGAACTAATAAGTTCGAAACACGTGTCTATAGTTGTATCTTTGTGGCGGTTTTGCTCTTAATTTTGGTTCCTTTATTGATAATATCGTTTTCGTTCAAGTTCATGTCACTTCCGGAAAGATTTTGTCTTAAATTTACTTCAACATTTGACATATATTCACAAACTTTGAGAACTATACAGCCTTGTGCTAGAAATTTATCTAAAACTTCCATAATTGGTTCCAGTGTTCGAATAATCGCGACAATTTTTGGTCAAAATGTTAGTTAGGTCATCTAATAAATTTCTTTTCATAAGTGGAGGTAGTAATCCAGATAATTCTTTTTTTATAGCTAGGTGTTGAAGTGACATTTTTGATTTTTTATAAGATTTGGGTGGGTGAGAGAACTATCCCAACGTGTTACACGTGTGTACACGTAAGAGTATATTCTGTGGGTATACAATGCAAGTTTCTAACTTGAAATAAATTCATTAAACCGAATACATTATTTTTTTTTCGGAAATATGCTCGAACACGTTGATTAGTATTTTAATCTGTCCTATTTTTCTTGTAAGAAAATTTTATACAGCAACTAAATCATAATAAATGTTCAAAATGTTGTCCATGTACTACCTGACAATGCCCTACATGGAACTGAACCTCATTTTGAACATTTCTAATTACTTCTGCGGAAATTAGCTTACACTCCTGTCTTATCCTTTCTTTCAACACCTCAATATTTTCCGGTTTGGTTTTAAAAACTTTGGCTTTTAAGTATCCCCATAAGAAATAATCCATGGGTGTTAGATCCGGAGACATGGGTGGCCATTCAATAAGTCCTCTTCTACCAATCCATCTGCCAGGAAACACATCATCCAGATAGTCACGAACAGGTCTTGCAAAATGAGTAGGCGCCCCGTCTTGTTGAAACCAGAGGTTTCTATTTTAAACATCAGCATCAACCGGATCAGGGAAAAGAGTAGCCAAATTTGGATCTAGTTCCTCCTGCAAAAATTGCAAATATCTTGCTCCATTGAGATTTTCTTGAAAGAAAATTGGTCCTATTGCTCGATCACCAACAATGCCTGCAATTTATTCCAAGTTAGAGACTCGCAGTGTATATCAGGTATATACCCAAATTTTATTTATCTACCCGTTCAGTATTTACCTATCACCCATCGCTGGTGACAATATGAAAAAAGTGAGCAGGGGCACCGTCGTGCATAAACCACATAAACCTGTTGGCAATCGATCTTTTAGAACGTCATAGAGATTATTTTGCAAAAAAATCAGATAAGATATTTCTGAAAACTTTGTTGATAGAAAGAAAAGGCCGATTATCACCAAGAAGACCACACCAGACATTTAATTTAATGTTGGTAATGCGTAATAGCAGTCGTTTTCAAGAAAGGTTTTCATCGCTCCAAGTATGAGTGTTAAAATTAGTAATTCCATTTCTAGTAAAGCAAGATTAGTAACTAACAGGCAGGTTAAGAAGTTAGGATCTTTGTATTGTCGAATCAACCACTGGCAGAAATTTATGCGTTTGTTATAATCTTCTGGTAACAAATGTTGCACACATCTAACGTGATATGGATTCAATTGTTGCTCGCGCAATGTTCGCCATATGCAGATGAAACATTGAAATGTGACAATTTTCTTGTGCTAATAGTAGGAGATAGAACAGCTTTGACTATCCCTTCTTTAACGATACCAGTTGGAAATCTTTGTCGACCAGCGTTTTGTCGTTGTGATTCGTGCCAGTTTTCCTAAGACGTCTTTCAATGGCTTCAAACGTTTTGCAATTTGGTATCCGTCTAGTTGGAAATGTTTTATATTTTCGAACAACAGCATCACTTTTATGTACTTTGTCATAAATTAAGAGCATGTTTTGTTCTTCAAAAGTGAATAAATTTGTGATGTCTTCTATGATAATACAAAATATCTTCTTATTAACTCATACGAAAACGCACAGAAATAATAAAACAGGTGCAATTTTAAAACACCCTGTGATGATTAGTTTCATCAAAGTATACGAAAGATAATAATAGTACTGGAAGTTAATCTTCAGTAAAACTGTTAAAGGTATAATCAAAGTTTTTAAAAGGATTAGTGGGTTTCTGTGCCATCTGGAGGTCGAACCGTATTTTTTTTTCTTTTATATGAAACTGCGATGGCATCGATCGAGAAGGCCGCGTCAATTCCGCGAGCGCCTACATCGCAGTTGGCGCTCGCTCTTTCCACAGTCAACACGTGCGCGCTTGTCCAGCAGTAGGTTCGGACACGCGAGACGCTCAAGTTCGAACTTGCGTCGCATCGACGCTCCGATCTCGCGATAGCGCTTCCCGTTGGGTTGCCGAATTATTAAGTTTTCCCAAAGTCGAGTGGTGGACGTGTTCGGTCTTGTTCGTGTTTTTTCTTCCTCTTCGTAAGGATAGTTATGGTAAGTTTTTTCGTTAGAAGTTAGAAGTTAAATGAAGTTATTTGGGTTTACGTCGCTGAATTTTCCTAGCGTTTAATGCCCGGTGCGTCGTTAATTCCTTACCGGACAAAATTCACTGCCGTTTTACTCGAACTGTTGCTCAACTATTCTCATAATTTATTTTACGAGCTCATCCGAGATGCTATGCATTTATATCCTAACTAAGATTGAGTAATTTTAATTTTAAATCATCCAATTTGTTTTGTAAAGATTATATTTTGATTTAAAATGATTTAAAAACGATCAATTTGTTTTAATTGTTACAAAAAAAGAAAATAAATAAATAAATAATAAATAAATAAAAAAAAAATTTAAAGATGGTAAAATTTTTTTTAACCTAACTTTTTTAGAAAATTTATTCAAATTAAAAAAATCGTACACAGTTTATTTTTAAAGATTAAGAAATGATTCTTACGTTAAATAAAAACTTAAAGATTGTATTTTTGATTTTATAAATCAAATTTATTTTAATTGTTGTAAAAAAAGAATAATAAAATTTTTAAAAGTTGATAACAATGGTGGAGGAGCCGGTTTTTTATAAAAAATTGATTAACTTTAAAAAACCGTACAGAGTTTATTTTTAGGGATTAAGAAATGATTTTTGTTTTATATTGAAGCTAAAAGATTCTAATTTGATTTCAAAAAGGTCAATTTGTTCTAATTATTACCAAAAAATTAAAAAAAAAAATTAAAGTTGGTAAAAATTTTTAATACTTAACTAACCTAACTTTTTTTAAAAATTTGGTCAACTTTAAAAAATCGTACAGAGTTTATTTTTAGAGATTAAGAAATGATTTTTACTTTAAATTGAACTTAAAAGATTCTATTTTGATTCAAAAAAGATCAATTTGTTGTAGTTGTTACTAAAAAAATTAAAAAAATTCTTAAAGTTGGTAAAAATTTTTGACACTTAACCTAACTTTTCTAGAAAATTTGTTGAACTTTAAAAAACCGTACACAGTTTATTTTTAGAGATTAAGAAATCATTTTTGTTTTAAATTGAAGCTAAAAGATTCTATTTTGATTTAAAAAAGACTAATTTGTTATAATTATTACCAAAAAAATTAAAAAAATTTTTAAAGTTAGTAAAAATTTTTGACACTTAACCTAACTTTTCTAAAAAAATTGTTGAACTTTAAAAAATCGTAAAGAGTTTATTTTTAGAGATTAAGAAATGATTTTTATTTTAAATTGAAGCTAAAAGATTCTATTTTGATTTCAAAAAGGTCAATTTGTTCTAATTATTACCAAAAAAATTTAAAAAATTCTTAAAGTTAGTAAAAATTTTTCACACTTAACCTAACTTTTCTAGAAAATTTGTTGAACTTTAAAAAATCGTACAGAGTTTATTTTTAGAGATTAAGAAATGATTTTTGTTTTAAATTGAAGCTAAAAGATTCTATTTTGATTTCAAAAAGGTCAATTTGTTCTAATTATTACAAAAAAAATTAAAAAAATTCTTAAAGTTGATGAAAATTTTTAACACTTAACCTAACTTTTCTTGAAAATTTGTTGAACTTTAAAAAATCGTGCAGAGTTTATTTTTAGAGATTAAGAAATGATTTTTGTTTTAAATTGAAGCTAAAAGATTCTATTTTGATTTCAAAAAGGTCAATTTGTTCTAATTATTACCAAAAAAATGAAAAAAATTCTTAAAGTTGATAAAAATTTTTGACACTTAACCTAACTTTTCTAAAAAAATTGTTGAACTTTAAAAAATCGTACAGAGTTTATTTTTAGAGATTAAGAAATGATTTTTGTTTTAAATTGAAACTAAAAGATTCTGTTTTGATTTCAAAAAGGTCAATTTGTTCTAATTATTACCAAAAAAATGAAAAAAATTCTTTAAGTTGATAAAAATTTTTGACACTTAACCTAACTTTTCTAGAAAATTTGTTGGACTTTAAAAAATCGTAGAGTTTATTTTTAGGGATTAAGAAGTCATTTTTGTTTTAAATTGAAGCTAAAAGATTCTATTTTGATTTCAAAAAGGTCGATTTGTTCTAATTATTACCAAAAAAATGAAAAAAATTCTTAAAGTTGATAAAAATTTTTGACACTTAACCTAACTTTTCTAGAAAATTTGTTGGACTTTAAAAAATCGTAGAGTTTATTTTTAGGGATTAAGAAGTCATTTTTGTTTTAAATTGAAGCTAAAAGATTCTATTTTGATTTCAAAAAGGTCGATTTGTTCTAATTATTACCAAAAAAATGAAAAAAATTCTTAAAGTTGATAAAAATTTTTGACACTTAACCTAACTTTTCTAGAAAATTTGTTGGACTTTAAAAAATCGTAGAGTTTATTTTTAGGGATTAAGAAGTCATTTTTGTTTTAAATTGAAGCTAAAAGATTCTATTTTGATTTCAAAAAGCTCAATTTGTTCTAATTATTACCCAAAAATTAAAAAAAATTCTTAAAGTTGATAAAAATTTTTGATACTTAACCTAACTTTTCTAGAAAATTTGTTGAACTTTAAAAAATCGTACAGAGTTTATTTTTAGAGATTAAGAAATGATTTTTGTTTTAAATTGAAGCTAAAAGATTCTATTTTTATTTCAAAAAGGTCAGTTTGTTCTAATTATTACCAAAAAAAATGAAAAAAATTCTTAAAGTTGATAAAAATTTCTGATACTTAACCTAACTTTTCTAGAAAATTTGTTGAATTTTAAAAAATCGTACAGAGTTTATTTTTAGAGATTAAGAAATGATTTTTGTTTTAAATTGAAGTTAAAATATTCTACTTTGACTTCAAAAAGGTCAATTTGTTCTAATTGTTACCAAAAAAATTCTTAAAGTTGATAAAAATTTTTGACACTTAACCTAACTTTAAAAAAAATTTTTTTAATCAACTTTAAAAAATCTCACAGAATTTATTTTTAAAGATTAAGAAATAATTCTTACATTAAATAAAACCAAAAACAATCTATTTTAAATTCTAAATGTATAATTACATTAAAATTTCAAATTTTAAATCAAATTTTAAATGAAATTTTAAAAAGCTACCATTTAATTTTTAATCTCGTTCAATACATTTTATAAATTACACGCATTCGTTACCATTGAACATTCGAAAGGTTATTAAAAATTAAAATCCGTATAAAATTTAAAGTTATAGGGCAATGAATCATTTTTCTGCAATCGTTTTAAACGGAGGCAATATCAAAAAGGTATTTTAGCGATTTACGCGGTAATTAATTCACGTTGAAAAGCACGCATTAAGGTATTTCGCGTAACTAATTTAATTAGTTTTATTATCGCGTTTTGATGTTAATCCCGAGCTACGAATTTTAAATGATTTTTAATTAATTTTATCAATTTCAAGTTGTTTTAAATGTATAAATATTCGGATGGGAAATATTTAAAAGGATTTATATTTTATACGTATTGCTTCAAATAATTCCGCATAAAATTAGATGTAATCAAAGCGAATTTACATGAGTTGTTAAGAGTTACCAACGGTTGGGATGTGAGAGGATTTTAAGGAAAAATAAATAAAACATTAAATTAGATTATGTAAATTTCTTACGGTTCTACTGCTAGAAAAGTTTTTTTTAGATGAAGAGGATTTTTTCTATTAGAAGTTTTAAGTTGGAGTACTCTTAAAGTTCTAAATATTAAGATTTGGGTGATACATTTCATTAAGATTTTTTTATAATTTTTTGGTGATAAATGGAATAAATTTGACTTTTAGGATTAAAAAAAAGAATCCTTTTGGTTTAATTTAGTTTAAAAATCACCTCTCTATCTTTAAAAATAAACTCTGTACGATTTTTTAAAGTTTGACAAATTTTCGAAAAAAAGTTAGGTTAAGTGTCAAAAATTTTTACCAATTTTAAGAATTTTTTAAATTTTTTTTATAATAATTTAAACTCAGATGTCTTTTTTAAATTAAAATATAATCTTTTAGGTTCAATTTCAAGTAAAAATCTTCTTTTAATCTTTAAAAATAAACTCTGTGCGATTTTTTAAAGTTGGACAGATTTTCTAAAAAAGTTAGGTTAGTTAACTGTCAAAAATTTGTACTAACTTAAAAATTTTTTTTTAATTTTTTGATAACATTTAGGATAAATCTGACTTTTTTGAATCAAAATAGTATGTTTTAAGTTTAATTTAAAGTAAAAGCCATTTCTTAGTCTTAAAAAATAAAGTCTGTGCGATTTTTTAAAGTTGATCAATTTTTTAGCAAAAAATTGGCGCCTCCACCATTTTTGACCGTTTCTTCAAAATTTTATTTAAATTTTTTTGTGACAATTAGAATAGTTTTGATTTATATAATCAAAAATACACTCTTTAAGGATTAATCTAACGTAAGAATCATTTCTTAATCTTTAAAAATAAACTCTGTGCGATTTTTTAAAGTTGGACAAATTTTCTAAAAAAGTTAGGTTAGTGAACTGTCAAAAATTTTCACCTATTTTAAAAATTATTTTAATTTTTTTTGGCCAGAATTAGAACTAAACTGATTTTTTTAAATCAAAATATAATCTTTTAGGTTCAATAGAACGTAAAAATCTTTTTCTAATCTTTAAAAATAAACTCTGGGCGATTTTTTAAAGTTGGACAAATTTTCTAAAAAAGTTAGGTTAAGTGTCAAAAATTTTCACCAACTTTAAAATTTTTTTTGATTTTTTTGGTAACAATTAGAACTAAACTGACTTTTTTAAATCAAAATATGATCTTTTAACTTCAATAGAACGTAAAAATCTTTTTCTAATCTTTAAAAATAAACTCTGGGCGATTTTTTAAAGTTGGACAAATTTTCTAAAAAAGTTGGGTTAAGTGTCAAAAAATTTTTACAAACTTTAAAATTCTATTAATTTTTTTGGTAACAATTAGAACTAAACTGACTTTTTTAAATCGAAATATAATCTTTTAGGTTCAATATAAGGTAAAAGTCTTTTTCTAATCTTTAGAAATAAACTCTGGGCGATTTCTTAAAGTTGGACAAATTTTCTAAAAAAGTTAAGTTAAGTGTCAAAAATTTTCACCAACTTTAAAATTTTTTTTGATTTTTTTGGTAACAATTAGAACTCAGCTGTCTTTTTTAAATCAAAATATGATCTTTTATGTTCAATAGAACGTAAAAATCTTTTTCTAATCTTTAAAAATAAACTCTGGGCGATTTTTTAAAGTTGGACAAATTTTCTAAAAAAGTTAAGTTAAGTGTCAAAAATTTTCACCAACTTTAAAATTTTTTTTGATTTTTTTGGTAACAATTAGAACTCAGCTGTCTTTTTTAAATCAAAATATGATCTTTTAAGTTCAATAGAACGTAAAAATCTTTTTCTAATCTTTAAAAATAAACTCTGGGCGATTTTTTAAAGTTGGACAAATTTTGTAAAAAAGTTGGGTTAAGTGTCAAAAAATTTTTACAAACTTTAAGAATTTTTTTAATTCTTTTCATAACAATTAGAACAAATCTAATTGTTTTAAATCAAAATAGAATCTTTTAAGTTTAATTTAACGTAAAGTAATTTCTTAATTCTTATAAATAGAATCGTTATGATTTTTTTTAAACTAGTTAAAATTTCATTGATAAAGACGTGGTTTGACACTCGAAAGAGACTATTAGGGGTGGACAAACTCCGAAAAGAAAAAATAGGATTTCAGGTTTGGTTTTCCCAGGGGTGGGAAAACATCTGCGAGGAGATTTTAGGGGTTGACAAACTTTGTTGAGGGACATTTCAAGGCTTCTCAAACTTTCAAGAAACCAATTTCAAGGATAAGTAAACCATCTATCTCTCAAACGGGCTTCAGGGGTGGGAAAACCTCGTCGAGAGACATTTCAAAGGTTTGCAAACTTCGTAGAAACATAATTCAAGGATAACTAAACTGAATTTTTCAAAAGGGCTTCAGGGATTGGCAAACCTCTTCGAGAGACATTTTAGGGATTGACAAACTCGATTCAAGGATAAGTAAACCTTCGATTTTTCAAACGAACTTTAAGGGTGGGCAAACCTCGTCGAAATACTTTTTAAGGGTTGGTAAAACTTGTCGAGAGAAATTTCAGGGATTTGGCAAACTTCATAGAAACCCGATTCAAGGATATGTAAATCCTCGATTTTTTAAACTGACGAAGGTGGGCAAAACTCGTCGAAAGACATTTCAGGGGTTGGCAAACTTCGGAAAACTCGGATTTAAGGATAAGTAAACCCTCGATTTTTCAAACGGACTTTAAGGGAGGGAAAACCTCGTCGATAGACATTTCAGAGGTTAACAAACTTCATAGAAACCCGATTAAAGGATAAATAAACCCTCGATTTTTCGAACTGATTTCAGGGATGGGCAAAACTCGTCGAGAAACATTTTAAGAGTTGGCAAACCTCATCGAGAGACATTTTAGAGATTGACAAACTTCATAGAAACCTGATAAGTAAACTCTCAATTTTTCAAATAGACTTCAAGGGTGGGACTTTTCTCAACTTAATCGAGGGACATTTCAGGGGTTAACAAACTTCGTAGAGACATTTAGAAGTTACAATTTCATTACATACAATGATCCAAAAATTGAGATGTTAAGTTTGATTAAAATTCTGAAGCTGTAAAATTCAGATAATAAATTTTAAATGATTATTAAAAAAGTGACCGGAAACTTGTTGTCAACTCGGACGATAAATAACCAAAGATTGGTTTTCAAATTCGCATTTTATTAATGTCACAATCAAAGCGTTTTAAATGTTTTAAAACGACCGAAAGCAGCGCGAAATGTCATTGCTTCGGCCGCATATTTCATCATTTTCCTGTTTCATTGATATTGATTTTTAATTTCGCGATATGCTTGTTGTATTTTATATTAGCTAATAAATTTCGAAACGTCCGTCGTGCCGCATTTTTGATCGAGATCCGCATCGAGTTATAAAATTTAGGGAAATGTACGGACCTGAAAACATTTATCAGTCGCATTATATTATGGTTGAATTAATATTTACAAAAAATAATAATAAAAATAAATAAAATAAACAATATAAAGGGTGTATTCACTTTGTAGTGTGTTTGCGATTGTAACTTATCAGATTTTATAAATATTAAATCAGATTGTTGTTGATTGTTATTAGGTTTTGGACAGTTAATTAACCTAACTTTTAAGAAAATTCGATCAATTTAAAAAAATCGCATTGAGCTTATTTTTCAAGATTAGGAAATGGTTTTTATGTTAGATTGAACTTAAAAGATTCTATTTCGATTTAAAAAAGTGAAATTTGTTTTAATTATTACCAAAAAATTTAAAAAAATCTTAAAGTTGGTAAAAATTTTTGACAGTTAATTAACCTAACTTTTAAGAAAATTCGATCAATTTTAAAAAATCGTACAGAGCTTATTTTTCAAGATTAGGAAATGGTTTTTGTGTTAAATTGAATTTAAAAGATTCTATTTTGATTTAAAAAAGTCCGTTTTGTTGTAATTATTATTAAAAAAATTAAAAAAATTCTTAACGTTGGACAAATTTTCTAAAAAGTTAGGTTAGTTAACTGTCAAAAAAAAATCATTAACTTTAAGAATTTTTTTAATTTTTTTGATAACAATTAGAACTAAACTGACTTTTTTAAATCAAAATATAATCTTTTAAGTTCAATATAACGTAAAAATCTTTTTCTAATCTTTAAAAATAAACTCTGTGCGATTTTTTAAAGTTGGACAAATTTTCTAAAAAAGTTAGGTTAGTTAGTTGCCAAAAAATTTCACTAACTTTAAGAATTTTTTTTATTTTTTTGGTAACACTTAGAACAAATCTGACTTTTCTAAACCAAAATCGACTGTTTTAAGTTTAGTTTAGTGCAAAAATCTCTTTATAATCTTTAAAAACAAACTCTCCACGATTCCTTAAAGTTGATCATTTTTTTTAGGAAAAACCGACACCTCCGCCATTTTTTCATCCCTTCTTTAAAGTTTTATTACTCTTTTTATGTAATAATTAGAATAAATCTGATTTCTACGATCAATAGTATATTGTTTAGGTTTTAAATTAGCATGAAAATTATTTCTTAATGTTTAAAAATAAGCTCTGTGTGATTTTTTAAAGTTGAACCATTTTTCTAAAAAGTTAGGTTAGTTAACTGTCAAAAATTTTTATCAACTTTAAGAATTTTTTTTAATTTTTTGGTAATAATTAGAACAAATTGGTCTTTTTTATGTCAAAGTAGAATCTTTTATGTTTAATTTAACATAAAAATTATTTCTTAATCTTGAAAAATAAACTCTGTACGATTTTTTAAAGTTGATCTACCGTGCGTTCAGAAATGATAGTAGACCGTTTGAGTTTGGCGCGCTATAGATTAATTTTTAAGGTTGGTATAAATACAATAATGTTAATCATATCTCATAGGCGTGTCATGGAAGATATTGAAAGCTGTCATAAGTTGCCAAAAAACCGTAAGAGAAAGGTATTTTATTGAATTTATTGACATATGCCATTGCAATTGATATTTGAGGCGTTTTCTGGCGTGCAGCGCTTTCGAACGTGGATTCAAATCGGTTTGAAACGCTACGTCATAGTTTGTGCACTCGCGCGAATGCGTGTTTTTAAACCGCATTCGAACCATTCGATTATCAACAATCGTTACATAACCTACAAATTTTTATTTCTATTATTTTCAAAAATGGACCTCAGAACTTCGGAATTATGTTTAATTAACAATAATTTTAATACAAACAGGGAAATGGTAATGTTGTGAATGTTGAATAATGGAGAAGAAGTGCCACACTTTTCTATTTTATTATAAAAAACTCAATACTTAACCATTAGAGCAGGGGTGGGCAACTTTTTGTACTGTGAGCCAGATTATGATTTACTTTTCCTACTCTGACCGGAATACAAAGTTGGCAAATTTTTGTTACTTATAAGTTTTTTTATATAAAAAATAAAGTTCATTTTAGATCTTCTGCTTTCCTTGGTATAACAACTACCCGGAAAGAAAGAGATCTGGGTTCGAATCCCAGTGCAGCAACAAGACATTTTTCTTCTGTACTGCATTAGTTATAAAAACCTTTCTTTAATCATTTCTTTCTGTCAAAAACTTTCGAGTTTAAACAAAAATTATTTATTATTCTTTCTAAAGATCTCGCGGGCCAGATAAGACTCTCACATGAGCCGGAGTTGGCCAACGGGCTGGAGGTTGCCCACCCTTGCATTAGAGGATATTATGAGGAATGGTCAACTTTGTACCTTGGGCACGATCTTTTTCAATTATTCCAAATGGGAAGAGCTACGTTTAAAACTCTGTAAGAAAAGATTAATTGCCTTGAATGTAATAAAAATTTTATTGATAATCTGCGTATATCTGGGGAAAAGATTTCGTCGACCTTTATCTGAATATCGTCCACTACTGCGTCGACTAGTTTATTTTCATCTGCTTATTGCATTTTGAGTACATATTACAATTTTATTAGAAACTAAATTCACTAAAAAATTAGGTTACGTTAGGAGGTTATGTTCATCTTTCAATGTGCGCATGTGTGTGTAAAGTTTTGAACCGAGATCGTAGAGCATTTTGAAACGGTTCAAACGTTTTCGTCAGTGACGTCACGGTTTGACGCGAGAATAAAAAGATTTCAAAAGCTTTCAAACCGCTGCATCGCCAGAAAACGCCTTTGATCTCTAATAATTATGAGTATATCTACATATACGCTTAATACTGAAAAGAATACATCATGAATAAATCCGGCTACGCCACTGATATGCAAGATACGACGTAGGTAATTCACAGGTAACAATATTGACCATCAAAAATCACTAAACTACGAGCGCGCCAAATTCAAACGATCTACAATCATTTCTGAACGCACGTTAGTTAAATTTTTTTAAAAAGTTGGGTTAGTTAACTATTAAAAATTTTTATTAACTTTAGGCTGGTTTTAGTGGTCAACCGACGGTCGGTACCGACATCGGTCGCGCGTAGCTTATCAACGTATTTATATGTAGCTGTTCAGTGGTGCACTGATGAACCCTACGCGCGTATGGTACGCGGCGCGTATGACAACTGTCGGTCGAACGCGTCCGTATGTACGTCAGCCAACTGACAGACTGCTGGATTATAAATATTATAGCGTTCATTGTTTGGCAGATACGTCAGTATGGTCAGTACGTGTACAGTCATCGTGAAATAATGAGCATAGACACTCAACGATTAATAACTGAAGTCCGATTGCATCCGGAATTATGGGACTTGTCTCATAATTTATATAAAGACCGTGAAGCACGGTTAAAGAATTACAAAACAATGAAATACCCAAGTATCGTACAATTTGTTAATGCGTTCATTTTTCGTGAGACTGTACAAACTGACGGTCAGCGCATTTTGACAGATCTGTCAATCAGCTAAGCACTGAACAACACAAACCGACGGTCAGCGCGTTTCGTCAGTACTGACGGTCAGTACCGACCGTCGGTTGAGCACCAAAACCAGCCTTAAGAATTTTTTTTTTTTTTGATAACACTTAGAACAAATCTGACTTTTTTAAATTAAAATGAATAAAAGAAATTTTAATTGAGACATTGTACGGGAAAATATTAAAGAATTAAAAAAGAGTCATATATGGTTAAAACATTTATTCCCTTAAGTGGTAACCGATCAATTTCCTACTAACCAGGATTAATAATTTACGACGTGACAGATGGTGTGCAGTCCGTAATCTGATTTGCAATAGTCAAATATTCACTGGGGGATACAGAGTAATCGATCCTCGTAAAGTAACTTTACATGCCACAAGGTAGTCAACAACATACATTAATATTAACCGGGTAAAGCACGTCAGTATGCGAGCTGCAATTAAGCTTTAAGCCACCGCTCTAAAATAATAATTTCTATGTAGTATAATCAAATCCGCTCGAATTCAAAGTTAAACCAACGCTTAAATTTAATATCCATTAACGTGGCTAACTCCGATCGATCGCACCGCGTAAATGGACACGCTACAACCTCTACTTACCACTCGTATAATATTTGGTAACGTATTAAACCCTCTAAAACGGTGCAGGGTAGTAGGTACTATCCTCCACTTAGAGTATTATTATTGATTTTTCAATTTGAGCTTTTAGGCGATTGAACTCGAAAGATACTAGAATACTTATCAGTTTAATATAAAAAATAAAAATCATTTCTTACTTTTTAAAAATAAGCTCTGTATGATTTTTTAAAGTTGATTTTTTAAAATTTTTGGTTAATTAATTGTCAAAAATTTTTATCAACTTTAAAATGTTTTTTAATTTTTTTGGTAATAATTAGAACAAATTGGTCTTTTTTAAATCAAAATAGAATATTTTATGTTTAATTTAACGTAAAAATCATTTCTTTATCTTTAAAAATAAAGACTGGGCGATTTTTTAAAGTTGGTCGAATTTTAAAAAATTTTAGGTTAATTAACTGTCAAAATTTTTTATCAACTTTAAAAATTTTTTAATTTTTTTGGTAATAATTAGAACAAATTGGTCTTTTTTAAATCAAAATAGAATATTTTATGTTTAATTTAACGTAAAAATCATTTCTTTATCTTTAAAAATAAAGGCTGGGCGATTTTTTAAAGTTGGTCGAATTTTTTAAAATTTTAGGTTAATTAACTGTCAAAATTTTTTATCAACTTTAAGAATTTTTTTAATTTTTTTGGTAATAATTAAAACAAATGTGACTTTTTTAAATCAAAAATAGCATCTTTTATGTTTCATTTAATGTAAAAATTATTTCTTTATCTTTAAAAATAAAGACTGGGCGATTTTTTAAAGTTGGTCGAATTTTAAAAAATTTTAGGTTAATTAACTGTCAAAATTTTTTATCAACTTTAAAAATTTTTTTAATTTTTTTGGTAATAATTAAAACAAATGCGACTTTTTTAAATCAAAATAGCATCTTTTATGTTTCATTTAGTGTAAAAATCATTTCTTTATCTTTAAAAATAAAGACTGGGCGATTTTTTAAAGTTGGTCGAATTTTAAAAAATTTTAGGTTAATTAACTGTCAAAGTTTTTTATCAACTTTAAAATTTTTTTTTAATTTTTTTGGTAATAATTAGAACAAATTGGTCTATTTTAAATCAAAATAGAATATTTTATGTTTAATTTAACGTAAAAATCATTTCTTTATCTTTAAAAATAAAGACTGGGCGATTTTTTAATGTTGGTCGAATTTTAAAAAAATTTAGGTTAATTAACTGTCAAAATTTTTTATCAACTTTAAACATTTTTTTAATTTTTTTGGTAATAATTAAAACAAATGCGACTTTTTTAAATCAAAATAGCATCTTTTATGTTTCATTTAATGTAAAAATCATTTCTTTATCTTTAAAAATAAAGGCTGGGCGATTTTTTAAAGTTGGTCGAATTTTTTAAAATTTTAGGTTAATTAACTGTCAAAATTTTTTATCAACTTTAAAAATTCTTTTAATTTTTTTGGTAATAACTAAAACAAATTGGTCTTTTTTAAATCAAAATAGAATCTTTTATGTTTAATTTAACGAAAAAATTACTTCTTAATATCTACAAATAAGCTCTGAATGATTTTTTAAAGTTGAACAAATTTTAACGAACAAGTAAATTAAGTTAGGTTAGATTTTCCCTCCTATAGAAAAAACTAAAAATCTTAGAAAGTTCATTTTTGGTAAAAATAAAGATTAAATCTAAATCTAAATCGTGATGAAATTTTAAATCTCGATAACAATTAATTTCTTAGATATGAATTTTTAAAGATTGACTGACAATAAGTAGTTATTTTAATAACAACAATCGTATAATTGTAGGGAATAACATAAAGTGTTCCGGATAATTAAAGCTTAATTAGCACCATTGTAACGTCGCGATTAAATTGGCCGCGTAATTATTTGAACTTTCGTAAATGAGTAACGAGTCCGTGTGCGAAAATTGTGCCGGCGCGAAATAAACGGGTATTAATTAAAGAGGGGGAGGGTGCATTTATTGCGTTATACGTACCGACTGAAATGAAACTTGTCCCATATTTTTCAGCGAATTGCCTATTCATCAACCCCAATAACTTTGAAACGAGCTCCGACCGAAAATAGAATTTGTATAATATGATACGAATGAAATAAATTTTCCTATGATGTATTTTATTATGAAATGGGTATAAATAAACTGTAAAATTGAATAGAACTCGACCATGGTTAAAATATATTATAAATATAATTGCGACGGAAAGGGACAGCCGAGTGAATAAAACCTGAAAGGGGACATTGTTTTCAAATTTTGTGTATAAATTGTATTCAATTTTAAAAATGTTATTGTTAAAATAAATACAATAAAATTGATAATCAGATATTTTTTGGGACATTGCATATCAAAATACTGCTTTAGACATAAAATTTTAACCTGTAAAATTAATGGGTGACGTGTAAAATGGGCTTTAGATTTTTTTTAACAAAAATTTACGAAAAGTTTTTTATCACTTTACAAGAAATATACAAAATGATGATCACTTTGATAATAAAGAGATTTTAATGTATAACTTTTACAAAATAAAGGCTGAATTACACGATTTTATTTAATGTTAGGAGCTTAATGATCATAACTTCAAATTTGTCCAACTTTAAAAAATCACACAGAGTTTATTTTTGAAGATTAAGAAATGATTCTGACATTAAATTAAACTTTAAAGATTCTATTTTTGACTAAAAAAGTCAAATTTTTTCTAATTATTACCAAAAAAATTAAAAAAATTCTTAAAGTTAGTGAAATTTTCTGACAGTTGACTAACCTAACTTTTTTGGAAAATTTGTCCAACTTTAAAAAATCGTACAGAGTTTATTTTTAAAGATTAAGAAATGATTTTTGCTTTAAATTGAACCTAAGAAATTCTATTTTGGACTAAAGAAGTCAAATTTATTCCAAATGTTGTCAAAAAAATTAGAAAAAATTTTAAATTTGATAAAATTTTTTGACGGTAAACTAACCAAACTCTTTTTGAAAATTTGCCCAACTTTAAAAAATCATCCAGGGTTTATTTTTGAAGATTAAGAAATGTTTCTGACATTAAATTAAACTTAAAAGATTCTATTTTTGACTAAAAAAGTCCAATTTTTTCTAATTGTTACCAAAAAAATTAAAAAAAATTCTTAAAGTTAGTGAATTTTTTTGACAGTTAACTAACCTAGCTTTTTTGGAAAATTTGTCCAACTTTAAAAAATCGTACAGAGTTTATTTTTAAAGATTAAGTAATGATTTTTGCTTTAAATTGAACCTAAGAAATTCTATTTTGAACTAAAAAAGTCAAATTTATTCCAAATGTTGTCAAAAAAATTAGAAAAAATTTTAAATTTGATAAAAATTTTTGACGGTAAACTAACCAAACTTTTTTTGAAAATTTGCCCAACTTTAAAAAATCATACAGAGTTTATTTTTAAAGATTAAGAAATGTTTCTGACATTAAATTAAACTTAAAAGATTCTATTTTTGACTAGAAAAGGCAAATTTTTTATAATTGTTACCAAAAAAATTAAAAAAATTCTTAAAGTTAGTGAAATTTTTTGACAGTTAACTAACCTAACTTTTTTGGAAAATTTGTCCAACTTTAAAAAATCTTACAGAGTTTATTTTTAAAGATTGAGAAATGATTTTTGCTTTAAATTGAACCTAAGAAATTCTATTTTGAACTAAAAAAGTCAAATTTATTCCAAATGTTGTCAAAAAAATTAGAAAAAATTTTAAATTTGATAAAAATTTTTGATGGTAAACTAACCAAACTTTTTTTGAAAATTTGTCCAACTTTAAGAAATCATCCAGAGTTTATTTTTGAAGATTAAGAAATGTTTCTGACATTAAATTAAACTTAAAAGATTCTATTTTTGATTAAAAAAGTCCAATTTTTTCTAATTGTTACCAAAAAAATTAAAAAAATTCTTAAAGTTAGTGAAATTTCTGACAGTTAACTAACCTAACTGTTTTGGAAAATTTGTTCAACTTTAAAAAATCGTACAGAGTTTATTTTTAAAGATTAAGACATGATTTTTGGTTTAAATTGAACTTACAAGTTTTTATTTTAATGAAGCAAAGTCAAATTTATTCTAATTATCACCAAAAAATTATAAAAAATTTTTAAAAAGATTGAAAAATTTTTATGAAAACTAACATAACTTTACAAATCTTTCAATTAACTTTAAAAAAATTGTCTAAACTTTATATAAATGAATTAGGAATTCCTCTGTATGAAAGTTAAATTAAACTACTTTTTCAATGATAATTTAAAATTGATTATCCAGATAAACCTTTTCACATATTTGTTTTTCTTTTAATGGTTTGATTTTCTTCTTTCCAATTTCTCCTCATTAGAGACAATTACCCATTAGTCTTTCTGTCGTTTCGGCGGCACATGACTCTATCTTTCCGTTGGCTGGTAGACGTTTCCATCTGCCCAAGGTTCCATTTGAGAATCCCGTTTTCGGATGGTATCTTCGGAGGCATGTAGCGTGGCGCCACAGATCGTATCTGACGTCTACTGAATTAAAGATTAAGGCGGGGCCATCCCTTATTGTACTTCGGTTCTAATCTCGAGAGAGGTCCCGTCCCGTTTTCTGACTTGTTGGAAAAAAGAAACGTCCTGACACCTCAGTGTAAATTAAAAATGTAGGTACTTAATTAATTACACCGTGAAAGTTTAACTCTTTCATTAAAAAATTTAACAATTTAACAAAAAATGCTTTGTAAAAAATGTTTTATTTAGTAAAAGGTTCTCGTAGGAGGGTTGTTGAAATATTTAAAATTGCGAACATGTATTATTTAAATTGATTTGTCGATCAAAAGCGACACACAGAGAGCTTGAAGTATGTTAAATGAATTTTTTAACAATTGGAACGTTTCAGGACACTTAAATTATTGAAATTTTTTTAGTCTTTTATGTTTTATATTTTGTTATAATGTTTTATATTCACTACAATTTCAATTTCTCAACTAGTTTAGTTTTATTTTTGGTATTTTTCTAAAAAAATTTATTGTTTTTGGTTGAATTGATCAACATTTTGGTAACTTTGGCGAAAGCTTTACGAATTTGTTTTTGGTGAAATTAAAAGAAAAAAAATTGGTAAATTTTTGGTGGAATTTTTACAAATTTTGTAAATTTTTTGGTGGAATTTTAAAAAAATTCATTATTTTGGGTAAAATTATTAAAAATTTTAGTAACTTTGGTGGAATTTTTATGAATTTACTAAGTTTTGAATTTTCAAGGTTTTAGTTAATTTTTAATGAAATTGTTTTTAATTTGATTGATTGTTGGTGGAATTTTAAAAGAATTTGGACATTTTGGTGGAATTTTTAAAAAATTTGGTAAGTTTTTGGTAGAATTGTTAAAAACGTTGACAATTTCGGTGTAATTTTTAGGATTTTTGTAAGTTATTAGTGGAATAAAAAAAATTCAGTAAGTTTTGGGTGTAGTTGTTAAATATTTTAATAGCTTTGGGGGAATTTTTGCGAATTTTATTCATTTCTGGTGGAATTAAAAAAAAATGGTAAATTTTTGGTGGTATTCTCACAAATTTTGTAAGTTTTTTGGTGGCATTTTTAAAAAATTCATTATTTTTGGTAGAATTATTAAAAATTTTAGTAACTTTGGTGGAATTTTTATGAATTTACTAAGTTTCTGATGGAATTTTCAAGGTTTTAGTTAATTTCTAATGAAATTGTTTCTAATTTGATAGATTTTTGGTGGAATTTTAAAAGAATTTGGACATTTTGGTGGAATTTTTAAAATATCTGGTAAGTTTTTGGTAGATTTGTTAAAAATGTTGACAATTTCGGTGTAATTTTTAGGATTTTTATAAGTTTTTGGTGGAATAAAAAAAATTCAGTAAGTTTTGGGTGTGGTTGTTAAATATTTTAATAGCTTTGATGGAATTCTTGCGAATTTTATTCATTTCTGGTGGAATTTTAAAAAGTTCAATGTTTTTCGTGGAATTATCAAGAATTTTGATAACATTGGTGGAATCTTTGCGAATTTTATTCATTCTTGATGGAATTTTTAAAAAATTCAATGTCTTTTTATGGAATTTTTACGAATTTTGTAAGTTTTTAGTGAAATTTTTCCAATTTTATTAATATTTGGTGGAATTTTTATAAAATTCAGTATGTTTTTGATGGAATTGTTAAAAAAGTTGATAACATTGGTGGAATTTTTATTAACTTTAATCATTTTTGGTGGAATTGTTAAAAATATTGGTAATTTTAGTATAATTTTTATGAATTTGGTAAGTTTTTGATGGTATTTTTTAAAAACCAGTAAGTTTTTGATGGAATTATTCAACATTTTTGTAGCTTTGGTGGAAAATTGAAAAAATTTAGTACGTTTTTGGTGGAATTGTTAAAAATGTTGGTAACTTTGGTGGACTTTTTACGAATATAGTAAGTTTTTCGTGGAATTTTTAAAAAATTCAGTATGTTTTTGGTGGAATTATCAAGAATTTTGATAACATTGGTGGAATTTTTGCGAATTTTATTCGTTTCTGGTGGAATTAAAAAAAATCAGTGTTTTTGGTAAAATTCTTATGAATTTAGTAAGTTTTTGATGGAATTTTTGCAAATTGTATTAATTTTTGGTGGAATTTTTAAAAAATTCAGTATGTTTTTGGTGGAATTATCAAAAATTTTGATAACATTGGTGGAATTTTTACGAGTTTTGTAAGTTTTTAGTGAAATTTTTCCAATTTTATTAATTTTTGGTGGAGTTTTTATAAAATTCAGTATGTTTTTGATGGAATTGTTAAATATTTTGATAACATTGGTGGAATTTTTGCGAATTTTATTCATTTCTGGTGGAATTTAAAAAAAAT
Organism: Digitonthophagus gazella; assembly: GCA_036711955.1. Lineage (NCBI taxonomy): Eukaryota > Metazoa > Arthropoda > Insecta > Coleoptera > Scarabaeidae > Digitonthophagus > Digitonthophagus gazella. Next base: position 31,324,950 of record JASCIT010000002.1, read on the forward strand.
CAGTGTTTTTGGTAAAATTCTTATGAATTTAGTAAGTTTTTGGTGGAATTTTTGCAAATTGTATTGATTTTTGGTGGAATTTTTAAAAAATTCAGTATGTTTTTGGTGGAATAATCAAAAATTTTGATAACATTGGTGGAATTTTTGCGAATTTTATTCATTTCTGATGGAATTTAAAAAAAATTCAGTGTCTTTTATGGAATTTTTACGAATTTAGTAAGTTTTTAGTGAAATTTATCCAACTTTATTAATTTTTGGTGGAATTTTTATAAAATTCAGTATGTTTTTGATGGAATTGTTAAAAAAGTTGATAGCTTTAGTGGAATTTTTACAAATCTTTTATGTTTTATATTTTGTTATAATGTTTCATATTCACTACAATTTCAATTTCTCAATATTCAACTTATGAAATACATAGTGTGTGGTAATGACAATAAAATAAAATTGAATTAAAGTGGTAATTGTTTACGGTATGTGTTAACACGATTGGAGATTACTTTCATAAGCTGATTAGGTGATAGTAGCGTTGTTCCGGGTGGCCAATGATAGCTTAATAATAAAGCTCTATCCGGGTTATTTTGCCCGAGGTAATTAAAGCGAGCGGCGACCTCAAAGTCGAGCTAATTGCTTTCAAACGCTGGTGGTCTGTTATTTCATAATTACCTTGGGCAGGTGGCGGAGCCGTAGTTTACATCGGCCGTTAGAAGAAGAAGCGCGTACGGGGAAATTATGGGTACGGTTTCACTATTATTGTCGCAGCTACTCTATTAGAGGTAAATTAATAACTGTACACTAATTGCAATCTCCCATAATTAATTCCTTTTCCTAGGCGGGACGGAGATTTGCCGCCGTGAACCCTTTTCAGGTCGCTATTTAAATTGAAATTTATGAAAAACGGTAAAGGATGTTTTAATTAATAGGAAACAAGATCATTAAAACTATTTTTATTTTTTTTTATTATTTTTTTCTTTTTAATTCTATTTCTTTTTAATTTTGTTTCTTTTTAATTTTTTTTCTTTTTAATTTCTTTTCTTTTTATTTTTTTTTCTTTTTAATTTTTTTTTTCTTTATAATTTTTTAATCTTTTTTGCCAATTATTTCCCTCCCTTGTTTTCGAAACAATTACAACTACGCAAAAACCAATATTTAACCAGAGTAAACTGAAAGGTAGGAAGTGTTTATTTTCTTATTAAAAACGCAAACTTATTAATTGAATTAAGGAGGAAAGTTCTAGGGATTTCAGATCCTTAACGTTGTTTAGCAGCTTACAATATCGCCTTCCGATAACTTTTTGCCTCCTCGAACTACTTACCAAGTTTAATCGTAACGAAACAATTTTATTGAGCTCGCTTTTCGTACATTAACGACGCCCTCGGTTCGCTCCTCTGCAAAATTGAATCATCTCGACCTTGAGTTATACAGAGCCGATAATGTAATCGTTATTGAGTGCCCGGACGAAAACTGCATTTAGCCGAACTGTAACTTGACGCTAATTACACCTCACGGAACTATCTTCGGGATAATACACGTCTGTTGTAAAGCATACCCAAGCCAGTTGTTGTAATCCTATTCATCGGATCTAATCTCACGTGATTGTCTGTTAAAGTTTGTCTGTTACGGCCGATTACGTTCGACTAATGTAATCCAGTAGATCTGAACACCTAATTATATCAATTCGAGATAAACTCGGATTATTGAGATTGTTGGATATTGTTTCCTTCTTACTTGATGTGTATAAAACATCAAATATCTTAAAAAAATATCTTTTTCATTTAATATCAAATGCTTTAATACAAATATGTGCGAAAAATCTTACCTCAAATCCCAAAAATAAAGTCTAGGGGGTTGTTTAAAGTTGATGATAAACTTTTGACCATTTCATAAAAATGTCGGGATTTACATAAGAATTTTTTAAAGTTTTTTTGGTGAGAATTAGAAATAATCTGTTTTTTTCATCTAATATCAAATGCTTTACTACAACTATTTGCGAAAAATCTTACCTCAATTACCAAAAATATAGTCTAGGGGGTTGTTTAAAGTTGATGATAAATTTTTAACCATTTCATAAAAATGTCGGGATTTACATAAAAAAAAATTTTAATTTTTTTGGTGAGACTTAGAAACGATTTGTCTATTTCATCTAATATCAAATACTTTAATACAACTATATGTGAAAAATCTTACTTCAATTCCTATAAATAAAGTCTAGGGGGTTGTTTAAACTTGACCATTTTTTTTGACCATTTTGTAAAAATGTTGGGATTTACATAAGAATTTTTTTAATTTTTTTGGTGAGATTTAGAAACAATCTGTTTTTTCATCTAATATCAAATGCTTTAATGTAACTATATGCGAAAAATCTTACTTCAATTCCCAAAAATAAAGTCTAGGGGGTTGTTTAAAGTTGATGATAAACTTTTAACCATTTAATAAAAAATGTTGGGATTTACATAGGAATTTTTTTAATTTTTTTGGTGAAACTTAGAAATAATCTGTCTTCTTTATCAAATGTCAAATGCTTTAATACAACTATGTGCGAAGAATCTTACCTCAATTACCAAAAATAAAGTCTAGAGGGTTGTTTAAAGTTGATGATAAACTTTTGACCATTTCATAAAAATGTCGGGATTTACATAAGAAATTTTTTAATTTTTTTGGTGAGACTTAGAAACGATTTGTCTTTTTCATCTAATATCAAATACTTTAATACAACTCTATGCGAAAAATCTTACCTCAATTTCCAAAAATAAAGTCTAGGGGGTTGTTTAAAATTGACGATAAACTTTTGACCATTTCATAAAAAATGTTGGGATTTACATAAAATTTTTTTAAATTTTTTTGGTGAAACTTAGAAACGATCTGTCTTTTTCATCTAATATCAAATGCTTTAATACAACTATGTGCGAAAAATCTTACCTCAATTCCCAAAAATAAAGTCTGGGGGGTTGTTTAAAATTGATGATAAACTTTTGACCATTTCATAAAAAATGTTGGGATTTACATAGGAATTTTTTTAATTTTTTTGGTGAAACTTAGAAATGATTTGTCTTCTTTATGAAATATCAAATGCTTTAATACAACTATGTGCGAAAAAATTTACCTCAATTCCCAAAAATAAAGTCTAGGGGGTTGTTTAAAGTTGATGATAAACTTTTGACCATTTCATAAAAATGTCGGGATTTACATAAAATTTTTTTTAATTTTCTTGGTGAGACTTAAAAACAATCTGCCTTTTTCATCTAATATCAAAAGCTTTAATACAACTATATGCGAAAAATCTTACCTCAATTCCCAAAAATAAAGTCTAGGGGGTTGTTTAAACTTGACCATTTTTTTTGACCATTTCGTAAAAATGTTGGGATTTACATAAGAATTTTTTTAATTTTTTTGGCAAGACTTAGAAACGATCTGTCTTTTTCATCTAATATCAAATGCTTTAATACAACTATGTGCGAAAAATCTTACCTCAATTCCCAAAAATAAAGTCTAAGGGGTTGTTTAAACTTGACCATTTTTTTGACCATTTCGTAAAAATGTTAGAATTTACATAAGAATTTTTTTAATTTTTTTTTCTGAGAGTTAGAAACAATCTGTCTTTTTAATCCAATATGAAATACTTTAATACAACTATGTGCGAAAAATCTTACCTCAATTCCCAAAAATAAAGTCTAAGGGGTTGTTTAAACTTGACCATTTTTTTGACCATTTCGTAAAAATGTTAGAATTTACATAAGAATTTTTTTAATTTTTTTTTCTGAGAGTTAGAAACAATCTGTCTTTTTAATCCAATATGAAATACTTTAATACAACTATGTGCGAAAAATCTTACCTCAATTCCTAAAAATAAAGTCTAGGGGGTTGTTTAAAGTTGATGATAAACTTTTGACCATTTCATAAAAATGTTGGGGTTTATATAAGAATTTTTTTAATTTTTTTGGTGAAACTTAGAAACGATCTGTCTTTTTTATCAAATATCAAATCATTTAATAAAAATATGTGCGAAAGATTTTACCTCAATTCCCAAAAATAAAGTCTAGGGGGTTGTTTAAACTTGACCATTTTTTTGACCATTTCGTAAAAATGTTGGGATTTAGATAAGAATTTTTTTAATTTTTTTGGCGAGATTTAGAAGCAATCTGTTTTTTTCATCTAATATCAAATGCTTTAATACAACTATGTCCGAAAGATCTTACCTCAGTTTCCAAAATTAAAGTCTAGGGGGTTGTTTAAAGTTGATGATAAACTTTTGACCATTTCGTAAAAATGTCGGGATTTACATAAGAATTTTTTTTAATTTTTTTGGTGAGACTTAGAAATGATCTGTCTTTTTCATCTAACATCAAATGCTTTAATACAACTATATGCGAAAAATCTTACCTCAATTTCCAAAAATAAAGTCTAGGGGGTTGTTTAAACTTGACCATTTTTTGACCATTTCGTAAAAATGTTGGGATTTACACAAGAATTTTTTTAATTTTTTTGGTGAGAGTTAAAAACGATCTGTCTTTTTTTATCAAATATCAAATGCTTTAATGCAACTGTATCTGAGAAATCTTACCTCAATTCCCAAAAATAAAGTCTAAGGGGTTGTTTAAAGTTGATGATAAACTTTTGACCATTTCATAAAAATGTCGGGATTTACACAAGAATTTTTTTAATTTTTTTGGTGAGACTTAGAAACGATTTGGTTTTTTCATCTAATATCAAATGCTTTAATACAACTATGTGCGAAAAATCTTACCTCAGTTCCCAAGAATAAAGTCTAGGGGGTTGTTTAAACTTAACCATTTTTTTGACCATTTCGTAAAAATGTCGGAATTTACACAAGAATTTTTTTAATTTTTTTGGTGAGATTTAGAAACAATCTGTTTTCTTCATCTAATATAAAATACTTTAATACAACTATGTGTGAAAAATTTTACCTCAATTTCCAAAAATAAAGTCTAGGGGGTTGTTTAAACTTTTATATGAAATTATCAATAAAAAATTTTCGATTTTTTTGTTGTTTTCATCATTTTTTTGTTGTTTTCATCATTTTTTTTTTGTTTTCATCAATTTTTTTGTTTTCATCTTTCATTAATAGTGCTTAACAAAAATTTTTTAAAAATCGATTAAACTAGTTTCAAACTAATTTAGGTTTCATCTCGTTTTATTTTTCCATCAGTGGCATAAAACAAACTGTAAAAGATGCAATTGCTAATTAACTACGTCAGTGTCGGCTTCAGGTCAGCGGCCCGTTTGTTACGCGGTAGTAGCAGGGGCGAATTTACGACAGGAACGGGCGTAGAACTCGGCAATGGCCTCGGACGAACTTTCCACGTAGAATGCGGCCGGGACCTTTGAAGTTTTCCAATTAAACAACTCCGTTCTCTTACGGCCGACCTGCGAGTTTTCACTTAATGCCTTCGCGGAATGCGAACCGGGCGACCCTCGCGGGACTCTATCTAAGTAATTTTGAATATAACCGCCGCGGAGCACGTAATTGCTGTAAAATCTCGCGGAGTGGATTTTGAGCGATGCAGGGTGCGTTTGGTATTCCAACCACTTCGCCCGAACGAATAGAAAAGTCGTTCAAACGAGATGATCCTACAATCGGACGGTCCTGTAAAGATTTCTGGGTAAATGTTGGTCTGTGAGGGAGTTTTTTTTACTAGAAACGAGATCTAGGTTTAAAAAAAATCTTTTTTTATTTTGATGTCTTTAACAAATTTTTTACTGATGTTTGATTTTTTTTACTACACAGAAAATTTAAAATGGATTAAAATATGTCTTAAATATTTATTAATACATTTGAAAAATCAATATAATCCTAGTATTAAATAATGCAAAACGATCAATTCTTAAATATGTATATCGAAATGGAAGGTGGGATTTACCCAACTCAATCTTTAAAATTTAATACTGATCAATCATTAACACCATTAAAAATGAAAGCGATACCATTTCACCCACATTTAATGTTTAATGCATTAATGGAAACAACTTCCAACATTAGCTTTTCATAAAGGAATTTAAAATGAATAAAACTTCTTTGATTCATTTGAGTTAATTTTAGTTAATTTTACCTGTGTAATGTACCTTAATGTCGAAATGTTGTATCTGTGCCAATAAAGGAGAGATCCATCAAGATACCATACGATAAGTCATTGTATGCCATTAACTTGTCACCACACACAGATGGACATGGAACAATAGGGACGTATTGTTCTCTACATCCGTAAATCTTTCCATCTTAGATATTAGTACATTATGTCGTAACATGGGGGAATAAAACGTAAAAAAGTTTTCTAAATTAGTTTTTAATTTGTTCGGAATCCTCCCTGATGGATTATGTGCCGTAGTTCACCTGACAAGTCGAAAGAAGGTCATTACAGTTGATAGTCGCTGATGTATTACAAGGAACCTTTATCCTGACGGATCGCGAGGAATTTTTCAATGTTAGCACCTCGTAAGTTTACGCGTTTAGGTTTTTCTCGAGGCGCCTCCGCCATAAATCAATTCGGGTCCGCGCGCAAATATTAATTCCTGTACGGTGTAGGTTGGGAAGGCGCGACGTAATTCGCTTCTATTAAAAACTCGGGAGCAATTTAAATGCCGTTTCGCCCTGGAAATTGCTCCGCCCGGATCAATAAATAAATTCGCCGTTGTTGCAAATGACGGTTCGCCACCTTCCAACCGACGCTGGTTAATTTCTTTTCTGGCGCGGAGAAGATGATAAATTGCTTCATTAATTATAGGCGCCTTCCAACCCCCTGTATAGCTCGAAAACGAGACTTTTTCGGGAAGGCAACAAAAAATATAAATAATTTTTCGTTCCGTAATCTTAGCTTTGAGTTTCTTTTTGGTAAAGGAAATTTATTTTTGGTAAATTAGAAATTAAATTTCAACTTAAATCATTAATACATTCACCAGTTGAAAATTATTTTGTACTCACAATCAATAAAAAAGTTTCTATTATTATTGAATTTAAGAAATTGAATAAACGCGAAAGATCTAAGAAAAAAATAAATAAATAAAGAATGCAAAGAAAAAAAGAACTGGAAATCCGATCGGAAACTTTATTTAACTTTTTAACTTTACACGGTTTCCCAACCTGAGTCTCACGCGCCGATCCCAACTTCATTATTCTCGGCGTTAAAAATAACAGACTCTTTTACGCTATTTTTATTTTAGATGATCGATGAACGTCGACGAACCGAATTAAATACGGAAACACAAGGGAAACCCTCCGATGCAAAGGGGAAATTTATTCGGGCTCATTTCGCAGTAAAATAGTTGCGTTTTCAGCGGAAAAAAAAATCGCGATTTGGCGTTTTTTCGGTTTTATTGACGTTAACTGACAGCGTATATAAACCGGCACAAAACTAATTCTACCAATTCCAAGTTTACAGTACAATTAACGTCGCTTGTTCGCACAAATGAAATTACTCTATAAAATCCATTTTGGCTCGAGTACGTTAGTTCCGGTTGTTTTTTACTCTATTACGGGAATTGGAGTTTTATCCTTAATTTTTAAAATAAATCAAATCTTCCAACTTTTTTAAAAGGTAATAAGATTGAAGTAAAGTTGAACAATTTTAATTAGATTTATTATACTATTTTAAGATAATGAAAAATGAAACTTGGATTATGGTGTCAATGACATAGGAATTAAAAATTGGCTATCAGGACATAATTACTTATTCGATAACAAAATAAATTTTAATAATTAGTCAGAAATGTATTAGAAATAAGGTGTAAGAGAAAGTTTTAAAATATCTTGATTACTTTTGAAATAAAAAAAATTCCAAAGTTATGTTATGTTGAAATCTTAAAAATAATTTTCAAAAATCGTTCTTAAAATCATAATTACTCATTGAATAATCGAATAATTTTTAACATTTATTCAGAAATATATCGGAAATAAGCTGCCAGAAAAGGTTTTAAAAAATCTTGATTAATTTTCGAATAAAAAAAATTCCAAAGTTATGTTATGTTGAAATCTTAAAAATAATTTTCAAAAATCGTCCTCAAAATCATAATTACTCATTAAATAATCGAATAATTTTTAACATTTACTCAGAAATGTATCGGAAATAAGCTGCCAGAAAAGGTTTTAAAAAATCTTGATTAATTTTGGAATAAAAAAAATTCCAAAGTTATGTTATGTTGAAATCTTAAAAATAATTGTCAAAAATCGTCCTTAAAATCTTAATTACTCATTGAATAATCGAATAATTTTTAACATTTACTCAGAAATGTATCGGAAATAAGCTGCCAGAAAAGGTTTTAAAAAATCTTGATTAATTTTGGAATAAAAAAATTCCAAAGTTAGGTTATGTTGAAATCTTAAAAATAATTGTCAAAAATCGTCCTTAAAATCATAATTACTCATTAAATAATCGAATAATTTTTAACATTTACTCAGAAATGTATCGGAAATAAGCTGCCAGAAAAGGTTTTAAAAAATCTTGATTAATTTTGTAATAAAAAAAATTCCAAAGTTATGTTATGTTGAAATCTTAAAAATAATTTTCAAAAATCGACCTTAAAATCATAATTACTCATTGAATAATCGAATAATTTTTAACATTTACTCAGAAATGTATCGGAAATAAGCTGCCAGAAAAGGTTTTAAAAAATCTTGATTAATTTTGGAATAAAAAAAATTCCAAAGTTATGTTATGTTGAAATCTTAAAAATAATTTTCAAAAATCGACCTTAAAATCATAATTACTCATTGAATAATCGAATAATTTTTAACATTTACTCAGAAATGTATCGGAAATAAGCTGCCAGAAAAGGTTTTAAAAAATCTTGATTAATTTTGGAATAAAAAAAATTCCAAAGTTATGTTATGTTGAAATCTTAAAAATAATTTTCAAAAATCGTCCTTAAAATCATAATTACTCATTGAACAATCAAATAATTTTTAACATTTACTCAGAAATGTATCGGAAATAAGCTGCCAGAAAAGGTTTTAAAAAATCTTGATTAATTTTGGAATAAAAAAAATTCCAAAGTTATGTTATATTGAAATCTTAAAAATAATTGTCAAAAATCGTCCTTAAAATCATAATTACTCATTGAATAATCGAATAATTTTTAACATTTACTCAGAAATGTATCGGAAATAAGCTGCCAGAAAAGGTTTTAAAAAATCTTGCTTAATTTAGGAATAAGAAAAATTCCAAAGTTATGTTATGTTGAAATCTTAAAAATAATTGTCAAAAATCGTCCTTAAAATCATAATTACTCATTGAATAATCAAATAATTTTTAACATTTACTTAGCAATGTATCGGAAATAAGCTGCTAGAAAAGGTTTTAAAAAATCTTGATTAATTCTGGAATAAAAAAAATCCAAAGTTATGTTATGTTGAAATCTTAAAAATAATTTTCAAAAATCGTCCTTAAAATCATAATTACTCATTGAATATTCGAATAATTTTTAACATTTACTCAGATATGTATCGGAAATAAGCTGCCAGAAAAGGTTTTAAAAAATCTTGCTTAATTTTGGAATAAGAAAAATTCCAAAGTTATGTTATGTTGAAATCTTAAAAATAATTGTCAAAAATCGTCCTTAAAATCATAATTACTCATTGAATAATCGAATAATTTTTAACATTTACTCAGAAATGTATCGGAAATAAGCTGACAGAAAAGGTTTTAAAAAATCTTGATTAATTTTGGAATAAAAAAAATTCCAAAGTTATGTTATGTTGAAATCTTAAAAATAATTTTGAAAAATCGTCCTTAAAATTATAATTACTCATTGAATAATCGAATAATTTTTAACATTTACTCAGAAATGTATCGGAAATAAGCTGCCAGAAAAGGTTTTAAAAAATCTTGATTAATTTTGGAATAAAAAAAATCCAAAGTTATGTTATGTTGAAATCTTAAAAATAATTTTCAAAAATCGTCCTTAAAATCATAATTACTCATTGAATAATCGAATAATTTTTAAAATTTACTTAGAAATGTATCAAAAATAAGCTGCCAGAAAAGTTTTAAAGAATCTTGATTAATTTTGGAATAAAAAAAATTCCAAAGTTATGTTATGTTGAAATCTTAAAAATAATTTTCAAAAATCGACCTTAAAATCATAATTACTCATTGAACAATCGAATAATTTTTAACATTTACTCAGAAATGTATCGGAAATAAGCTGCCAGAGAAGGTTTTAAAAAATCTTGATTAATTTTGGAATAAAGAAAATTCCAAAGTTATGTTATGTTGAAATCTTAAAAATAATTGTCAAAAATCGTCCTTAAAATCATAATTACTCATTGAATAATCGAATAATTTTTAACATTTACTCAGAAATGTATCGGAAATAAGCTGCCAGAAAAGATTTTAAAAAATCTTGATTAATTTTGGAATAAAAAAAATTCCAAAGTTATGTTATGTTGAAATCTTAAAAATAATTTTCAAAAATCGTCCTCAAAATCATAATTACTCATTGAATAATGGAATAATTTTTAACATTTACTCAGAAATGTATCGGAAATAAGCTGCCAGAAAAGGTTTTAAAAAATCTTGATTAATTTTGGAATAAAAAAAATTCCAAAGTTATGTTATGTTGAAATCTTAAAAATAATTGTCAAAAATCGTCCATAAAATCATAATTACTCATTGAATAATCGAATAATTTTTAACATTTACTCAGAAATGTATCGGAAATAAGCTGCCAGAAAAGGTTTTAAAAAATCTTGATTAATTTTGGAATAAAAAAAATTCCAAAGTTATGTTATGTTGAAATCTTAAAAATAATTTTGAAAAATCGTCCTTAAAATCATAATTACTCATTGAATAATCGAATAATTTTTAACATTTACTCAGAAATGTATCGGAAATAAGCTGCCAGAAAAGGTTTTAAAAAACCTTGATTAATTTTGGAATAAAAAAAATTCCAAAGTTATCTTATGTTGAAATCTTAAAAATAATTTTCAAAAATCGTCCATAAAATCATAATTACTCATTGAATAATGGAATAATTTTTAACATTTACTCAGAAATGTATCGGAAATAAGCTGCCAGAAAAGGTTTTAAAAAATCTTGATTAATTTTGGAATAAAAAAAATTCCAAAGTTATGTTATGTTGAAATCTTAAAAATAATTGTCAAAAATCGTCCTTAAAATCATAATTACTCATTGTATAATCGAATAATTTTTAACATTTACTCAGAAATGTATCGGAAATAAGCTGCCAGAAAAGGTTTTAAAAAATCTTGATTAACTTTGGAATAAAAAAATTCCAAAGTTATCTTATGTTGAAATCTTAAAAATAATTTTCAAAAATCGTCCTTAAAATCATAATTACTCATTGTATAATCGAATAATTTTTAACATTTACTCAGAAATGTATCGGAAATAAGCTGCCAGAAAAGGTTTTAAAAAATCTTGATTAATTTTAAAATAAAAAAATTCCAAAGTTATGTTATGTTGAAATCTTAAAAATAATTTTCAAAAATCGTCCATAAAATCATAATTACTCATTGAATAATCGAATAATTTTTAAAATTTACTCAGAAATGTATCGGAAATAAGCTGCCAGAAAAGGTTTTAAAAAATCTTGATTAATTTTGGAATAAAAAAAATTCCAAAGTTATGTTATTTGAAATCTTAAAAATAATTGTCAAAAATCGTCCTTAAAATCATAATTACTCATTGAATAATCGAATAATTTTTAACATTTACTCAGAAATGTATCGGAAATAAGCTGCCAGAAAAGGTTTTAAAAAATCTTGATTAATTTTGGAATAAAAAAAATCCAATATTATGTTACGTTGAAATCTTAAAAATAATTGTCAAAAATCGTCCTTAAAATCATGATTACTCATTGAATAATCGAATAATTTTTAACATTTACTCAAAAATGTATCGGAAATAAGCTGCCAGAAAAGGTTTTAAAAAATCTTGATTAATTTTGGAATAAAAAAAATTCCAAAGTTATGTTATTTGAAATCTTAAAAATAATTTTCAAAAATCGTTCTTAAAATCATAATTACTCATTGAATAATGGAATAATTTTTAACATTTACTCAGAAATGTATCGGAAATAAGCTGCCAGAAAAGGTTTTAAAAAATCTTGATTAATTTTGAAATAAGAAAAATTCCTAAGTTATGTTATGTTGAAATATTAAAAATAATTTTCAAAAATCGTCCTTAAAATCATAATTACTCATTGAATAATCGAATAATTTTTAACATTTACTCAGAAATGTATCGGAAATAAGCTGCCAGAAAAGGTTTTAAAAAATCTTGATTAATTTTGGAATAAAAAAATTCCAAAGTTATGTTATGTTGAAATCTTAAAAATAATTTTCAAAAATCGTCCTTAAAATCATAATTACTCATTGAATAATCGAATAATTTTTAACATTTACTCAGAAATGTATCGGAAATAAGCTGCCAGAAAAGGTTTTAAAAAATCTTGATTAATTTTGGAATAAAAAAATTCCAAAGTTATCTTATGTTGAAATCTTAAAAATAATTTTCAAAAATCGTCCTTAAAATCATAATTACTCATTGAATAATCGAATAATTTTTAACATTTACTCAGAAATGTATCGGAAATAAGCTGCTAGAAAAGGTTTTAAAAAATCTTGATTAATTTTGGAATAAAAAAATTCTAAAGTTATGTTATGTTGAAATCTTAAAAATAATTGTCAAAAATCGTCCTTAAAATCATAATTACTCATTGAATAATCGAATAATTTTTAACATTTACTCAGAAATGTATCGGAAATAAGTTGCCAGAAAAGGTTTTAAAAAATCTTGATTAATTTTAGAATAAAAAAATTCCAAAGTTAGGTTACGTTGAAATCTTAAAAATAATTTTCAAAAATCGTCCTTAAAATCATAATTACTCATTGAATAATCGAATAATTTTTAACATTTACTCAGAAATGTATCGGAAATAAGCTGCCAGAAAAGGTTTTAATAAATCTTGATTAATTTTTCAATAAAAAAATTCCAAAGTTATGTTATGTTGAAATCTTAAAAATAATTGTCAAAAATCGTCCTTAAAATCATAATTACTCATTGAATAATCGAATAATTTTTAACATTTACTCAGAAATGTATCGGAAATAAGCTGCCAGAAAAGGTTTTAAAAAATCTTGATTAATTTTGGAATAAGAAAAATTCCAAAGTTATGTTATGTTGAAATCTTAAAAATAATTTTCAAAAATCGTCCTTAAAATCATAATTACTCATTGAATAATCGAATAATTTTTAACATTTACTCAGAAATGTATCGGAAATAAGCTGCCAGAAAAGGTTTTAAAAAATCTTGATTAATTTTGGAATAAAAAAAATTCCAAAGTTATGTTATGTTGAAATCTTAAAAATAATTTTCAAAAATCGTCCTTAAAATCATAATTACTCATTGAATAATCGAATAACTTTTAACATTTACTCAGAAATGTATCGGAAATAAGCTGCCAGAAAAGGTTTTAAAAAATCTTGATTAATTTTGGAATAAAAAAAATTCCAAAGTTATGTTATGTTGAAATCTTAAAAATAATTTTCAAAAGTCGTCCTTAAAATCATAATTACTCATTGAATAATCGAATAATTTTTAACATTTACTCAGAAATGTATCGGAAATAAGCTGCCAGAAAAGGTTTTAAAAAATCTTCATTAATTTTGGAATAAAAAAATTCCAAAGTTGAGTTATATTGAAAACTAATTTACAATTTTTAAAAATCGATCGTAAAATCATGATTATTAACCAGATAATTAAATAAAAAAATAAATCCTAATATTTATTTAAAAATACATTAGAAGTAAGATATAGGATTAAATTTTAATAGAATTAATCGAGAAATATAGTCACACCATTTTTAAAAAATTCTGTATTAATTCAAATTCTCAATGTTTACGAAGTTTTTTCCATCGTCTAAAAGTAATTCAAAGTTTACATTTTTTCCTACTTTTCTAGCTTGACCATTAGCTAAAAGTAGATAACTTTAACTTCTTGATTGATTTAAAATTTCACCTGCAGGTGCACCCTCGATGGTGAAAGCAAACAAAGACTCGTGAGGGTCAAGCGAGACAAAGGAGAACTAAAACTGCCCCTGCAGCCTTTACTTGACATCAAAGAAATTCAACCTCCTTGGAAAGTAAAGCCTTCTGGGAGAAATTAGCTTGTGAAAGTTAGAAACAAGCCGTATGTTGACTTATAAAGCAAAAATTTTTTTTCAACACATAAGGTACATTTTCGCACAATTCAGCGCGAACTAACGCAGCAAAAACGGGCTGATAAAGCGACAGAACGGACAAAACGTGCGAATTGCACCCCACACACTACATCACTTTTATTTACGTTCAAAAATTAACGGCTCGACGCCGGGAAATTGCATTTTAGATTCCGCGCGTATCTATTCCCGTCTGGTCTCGGCGTTGGTAAAGTAAATAACAAAGCTGATTGCGATAGATACAAGCGAACGTGTTCCATCTTGAATATCTATCGGTCGTCCGAGAAACTCTCTTTGTGTGTTGAAAAGGTGTGTGCCGGCAATTTCTTGAAGCGGCGAAAGGAATCTTCCACGCGCTTCTACTTGTTTTGATGTCGTTTCCCACTTGCAGCTAAATATTTATTGGCGTTGTTATGTCTTTGATGTCTTGGGGCAATATTTCGTGCCGTGAACGTCTCTTTAACCAGAATCGCGTAACTATGGTTACTGAGCTTACTTTGAACAATGGATATTTCTGTTCATTTCAATCCTAAAAATAAAGAGGTATTTTTAGAATTTCTTAAAAAGCCTTGGGGATAAAGTATTGAGTTGAAATATATACATATGTTATTATGAAAGGTTGGTTCTTACCAATTCCACCAAAAACTTGCTAAATTTCTAAAAATTCCACCAAAGCTATCAAAATTTTTAACAATTCCACCAAAAACTTGCTGAATTTTTAAAAAATATACTAAAATTAAGATTAATTTCATCAAGAATTGATTAGATTCTTAAAAATTTCACAAAAATAAAAAAGTAATAATAAAAATTCCACAAAAGTTAGTTAAATTGAATATAATTTCACCAAAAATTATTGAATTTGGAGACAATTCTACTAAAAACTTGGTGAATTTTTTAAAAATTCCACCCAAAATTAATAAAATTAGTAAAAATTCCACGAAAAACATTTTTAACAATTCCACCAAAAACGTACTAAATTTTTTCAATTTTCCACCAAAGCTTCAAAAATATTGAATAATTCCACCAAAAACTTACTGATTTTTAAAAAATACCACCAAAAACTTACCAAATTCATAAAAATTCTACTAAAATTACCAATACTTTTAACAATTCCACCAAAAATGATTAAAGTTAATAAAAATTTCACCTAAGTTATCAACTTTTTTAACAATTCCATCAAAAACATACTGAATTTTATAAAAATTCCACCAAAAATTAATAAAATTGGAAAAATTTCACTAAAAACTTACTAAATTCGTAAAAATTCCATAAAAAAACACTGAATTTTTTAAAAATTTCATCAAAAATGAATAAAATTCGCAAAAATTCCACCAATGTTATCAAAATTTTTGATAATTCCACCAAAAACATATTGAATTTCTTAAAAATTCCACCAAAAATTAATACAATTTGTAAGAATTCCACCAAAAATTTACTAAATTCATAAGAATTTTACCAAAAACACTGAATTTTTTTAATTCCACCAGAAATGAATAAAATTCGCAAAGAATTCCACCAATGTTATCAACATTTTTGATAATTCCACCAAAAACATACTAAATTTTTTAAAAATTCCACCAAAAACTTACTAAATTCATATGAATTTTACCAAAAACACTGAATTTTTTTAAAATTCCACCAGAAATGAATAAAATTTGCAAGAATTCCACCAAAGCTATTAAAATATTTAACAACTACACCCAAAACTTACTGAATTTTTAAAAATATACTAAAATTAAGATTAATTTCGTCAAGACTTGATTAGATTCTTAAAAATTTCATAAAAATAAAAAAGTAATAATAAAAATTCCACAAAAGTTAGGTAAATTGAATATAATTTCACCAAAAATTATTAAATTTGGAGACAATTCTACTAAAAACCTAGTGAATTTTTTAAAATTTCCACCCAAAATGAATAAAATTGGTAAAAATTCCAGGAAAAACTTACTATATTCGTAAAAATTCCACCAAAGTTACCAACATTTTTAACAATTCCACCAAAAACGTACTAAATTTTTTCAGTTTTCCACCAAAGCTATAAAAATGTTGAATAATTCCACCAAAAACTTGATTTTTAAAACATACCATCAAAAACTTACAAAAATCCTAAAAATTACACCAAAATTGTCAAAATTTTTAACAATTCTACCAAAAACTTACCAATTTTTTTTAAAATTCCACCAAAATGTCCAAATTCTTTTAAAATTCCACCAAAAATCAATCAAATTAGAAACAATTTCATTAAAAATTAACTAAAACCTTGAAAATTCCATCAAGAACTTAGTAAATTCATAAGAATTCCATCAAAATTACAAAAAATTTTTATAATTCTACCAAAAATAATGAATTTTTTAAAAATTCCACCCAAAATCAATAAAATTGGTAAAAATTCCACGAAAAACTTACTATATTCGTAAAAATTCCACCAAAGTTACCAGTATTTTTAACAATTCCACCAAAAACGTACTAAATTTTTTCAATTTTCCACCAAAGCTACAAAAATGTTGAATAATTCCACCAAAAACTTACTGATTTTTAAAAAATACCACCAAAAACTAACCAAATACATAAAAATTCTACTAAAATTACTAATATTTTCAACAATTCCACCAAAAATGATTAAAGTTAATAAAAATTCCACCAAAGTTATCAACTTTTTTAACAATTCCATCAAGAACATACTGAATTTTATAAAAATTCCACCAAAAATTAATAAAATTGGAAAAAATTCACTAAAAACTTACCAAATTCGTAAAAATTCCATAAAAAAACATTGAATTTTTTAAAAACTCCATTAAAAATGAATAAAATTCGCAAATATTCCACCAGTGTTATAAAAATGTTTGATAATTCCACCAAGAACATACTGAATTTTTTAAAAATTCCACCAAAAATTAATACAATTTGCAAAAATTCCACCAAAAACTTACTACTTTCATAAGAATTTTACCAAAAACACTGTTTTTTTTATTCCACCAGAAATGAATAAAATTCGCAAAAATTCCAGCAATGTTATCAAAATTCTTGATAATTCCACCAAAAACATACTGAATTTTTTAAAAATTCCACCAAAAACTTAGTAAATTCATAAGAATTTTACCAAAAACACTGAGTTTTTTTAAAATTTCACCAGAAATGAATAAAATTCGCAAAAATTCCACCAAAGCTATTAAAATATTTAACAACTACACCTAAAACTTACTGATTTTTTTTATTTCACCAAAAATTTACAAAAATCCTCAAAATTACACCGAAATTGTCAACATTTTTAACAATTCTACCAAAAATTTACCAAATTTTTTAAAAATTCCAACAAAATGTCCAAATTCTTTTAAAATTCCACCAAAAATCAATCAAAGTAGAAACAATTTCATTAAAAATTAACTAAGACCTTGAAAATTCCATCAAAAACTTAGTAAATTCATAAAAATTCCACCAAAGTTAGAAATTTTTTTTATAATTCTACCAAAAATAATGAATTTTTTTAAAATTCCACCAAAAATTAATACAGTTTGCAAAAATTCCACCAAAAACTTACTAAATTCATAAGAATTTTACTAAAAACACTGATTTTTTTTTATTCCACCAGAAATGAATAGAATTCGCAAATTTTCCACCAATGTTATCAAAATTTTTGATAATTCCACCAAAAACATGCTGAATTTTTTTAAAATTCCACCAAAAACTTACTAAATTTATAAGAATTTTTCCAAAAACACTGAATTTTTTTAAAATTCCACCAGAAATGAATAAAATTCGCAAAAATTCCACCAAAGCTATTAAAATATTTAACAATTACACCCAAAACTTACTGAGTTTTTTTTATTCCACCAAAAACTTACAGAAATCCTAAAAATTACACCGAAATTGTCAACATTTTTAACTATTCTACCAAAAACTTACCAAATTTTTTAAAAATTCCACCAAAATGTCCAAATTCTTTTAAAATTCCACCAAAAATCAATCAAATTAGAAACAATTTCATTAAAAATTGACTAAAACCTTGAAAATTCAAAACTTAGTAAATTCATAAAAATTGCACCAAAGTTACTAAAATTTTTAATAATTTTACCAAAAATAATGAATTTTTTAAAAATTCCACCAAAAAACTTACAAAATTTGTAAAAATTCCACCAAAGTTACAAAATTTTTTATAATTCTACCAAAAATAATGAATTTTTTAAAAATTCCACCAAAAATTTACCAATTTTTTTTTTAATTCCACCAAAAACTTATTAAATTCGTAAAGCTTCCACCAAAGTTACCAAAGTGTTGATCAATTCAACCAAAAACAATAATTTTTTTTAGTAAAATACTAAAAATAAAACTAAACTAGTTAAACTAGAAGTCGTATAAAGTTATTTTTTTCTCCTATAAATAAATACCAAATTTCTGATCAATATAGTAATAAATTATTATTTAAAGTCTAAACTTCTGGAACTTCTAGTTTTCAATTGGTCGTAGGATATCTGACCGCAGGAGAGAAGCTTTTAATTGGTGGCCGCCCACCGTACAACGAAGTCGGAGGGTGTAATAAATTTCGGTAGAATAAACGATTCTAAACGTCGAAGTGTGTACCTTGGAATGAACCGGACAGACATTTATTTCAGTTAACGTTTTCGGGATTTACGGGGTCCATTATTCAACGCTTTTACGGAAACCGCGTGTATAGGCGCCGGTCCGTGTATAAATTTTATTTTTACTCAGCGATACATTGTCCGGAGGGTTGAGGAATCGATAGTTTGATTTGTGGCCCTATTAAATCCGATTAATTGCCTGCCCGGTCCGATTTATTAAAATTATCTCGCTTCAAGTGCTCTCGAAAGCGTCGGAATCGTGAAGTAGGACGGAGAGAAGGGGAATTACTTGTAGTAGCTTTACGAAATGACTTATTTTAAGGAGACGTCCATTCGCTTTAATCCCCACTTCGAAATAACCCATAAATTTAAATTGAATCTCTTGAGAAATAAATTTTTTAGGGTGCGATTTAAAAACTTTAATAAATTGTTTTTACGTTTGGGGTTTAATGTATAATTAATGAAGTGGTTGAGGTCGATATTTACAATTTGAGAAAGGAAGAAAAGGGGGGAAAGGTGTATTGAAGGTAGGTGTATGGGCCCTGGTAGAATTGCAGTGTCGGTATAATATCCCACAGGACAAGGCCCCAGGTGCCCGACTAGGACCGGTACGTCGCATTGTCTAAGTTGCCCAACTTTATTATCGGCATCGTTCCCGGTAGATGAACGGTGTGGGCAAACTGCAGGAACTTCTCGGTGTTCCGCTGCAGGAAACGCAATAGGTGCACCGCGCGTCGTACGATGTCGAAAAATTTATCCCCTCGCTGCGGATTACATGCGAAGTTGTTGTTACCGGTACCACGTCAATTAACTTTAATCATTTTCTGTAATAAATTGCCTTCAGGGAGATGTCAAACGGGATTTCGTTCGAAATAGCTTACGGTTTTGAAATCCTTACAAGGAAAACTTATCGATTTCGTAATTTATGTTCAACAAGGAAACTCTTTAAAAATTAAAAATATTTTTTTAAATTTACTCAAAAAAGTATTAAAAATAAGTTCTAAGAAAAAGTTTTAAAAAATCTCGATCAGTTTTTTAATAAAAAATTACCAAAGTTGAGTTATGATGGCTTCAATTGAGATACTTAAAAATCGGCTATGGGAAGAAAATTTCTTACTAGATAATCCAATAAATTTTTATATTTACTTAGAAATATATCAAAAATAAGCTCTAAAAGAAAATTTTAAAATATCTTAATTAGTTTTGGAGTAAAAAATTATCAAAGTTGGGTTATATGATGGTTTCAATTGAGATGCTTTTCAAACATCGACCATGAGAACAAAATTATTCATTAGATAATGGATAAATTATTAAATAATAAATAAATTTTAATGTTTACTTAGAAATGTGTCATAAATAAGCTGTAAGAGAAAGTTTTAAAAAATCTTAATTAGTTTTGGAATTAAAAATTATCAAAGTTGGGTTATAATGGTTTTAATTGAGGTATTCAAAAATCGGCTATGGGAAGAAAATGACTTATTAGATAATCAAATACATTTTAATATTTACTTAAAAATGTGTCAGAAATAAGCTGAAAGAGAGAGTTTTTAAATATTTCCGTTATTTTTGGAGTAAAAAGTTACCAAAGTTGGGTTATGGTAGTTTCAATTGATATACTCAAAAATCGGCTATGAGAAGAAAGTTACTTACTAGATGATCGAATAAATTTTAATATTTACTTAGAAATGTATCAGAAATATGTTGTAAGAGAAAATTTTAAAATATCTTGATTAGTTTTGGAATAAAAAAATACCAAAGTTGGGTTATAATGGTTTCAATTGAGATATTTAGGCGCCTAATTTCAAAAACCGGATATTTACTCAAAAAAGTTTTCGAGAAAAAAAAGAAAAAAGTGTTCCATCGTCCTAATTAACTGAAATTCGATTAACCACATATTTCAATATATAACTCAACCATTTTATACATTTTTTTAACGTTTTTGGTTAAGATTTTTCTACAATTAAAAAAAAATAAAGATTTTTTTATGAGGATATGTTCGGAACTAATTCTGAAAATGGGATTTGTCCCGTTTTGATAACAAGATCTGAATTTTTGTGAAGTACTGTTCAAAAAAGGATATGAAATTGAATTGGCATCTGATTAGATATGTTTAATAAAAGTGTCAACATACTTCCAATGGTCCTTGATTTTAAAAAAAATTACCAAAAGAAAAAAGAAAGATTGATTGCGGCAAAACGTAATTTATTTTGTAATAGTAACATAAAAAAAGTGAAATTAAACATAGTCAGACTCTTGCACAAATTCGCAGGGAGGTTTATCGTCTTTTTCAGTAGTCTCCTCGAAAGGCAACAACTGTGAATAGAATTTGCATCTTTCTTGGTCCTTCCAGTTCTGGCCAAAATGCAGAGTCAAAAACATAATCACATCTTTTAATTTTTGGGATTTGACTTCATTTTTCCTATTTCTACTACATGTGGTTCTATTTGCGAAATCTTTTTCTAGAGATGGAACCGAAGCCGAATAATTATTCGGTATTTGGCGTATTCGGCTTCATTTGCAATATTCGGTGTTCGGCCGAATATTGAATTTATTTACCGAATATTCGGTTGTCTATGTGACTACTGTAATGGCGAATTCGGTTGGCAGAACTAGTGTGCACTGGTGCGCACTCGTTGAGTGCAAAGTGTGACATATGTCACACTAGCTTTGTGCAAAAAAGGGCAAATTCAACAGAACGCGATGAAATCAAACATAATCATAACATCAGTTTTAAGTGTGTTCAAGGCTTGATGATGTTTAAAATGTTTTATAAACTACAATAATAAAATGTAATAGAACACAACGAAACAACCAATAGAACACGCTGTTATGCACTGGTGCGCACTAGTGCAACCAATTGAATACGCCATTAGTTTTAATAAATTCGAAGAATACATTAAATCAGCATACAATGAATTTTTGCGCAATTGTCCATTAGTTTTTTTGTATGTTTCGTACTTCAGAGAACAACTGGTCACTGAAAACTGTACTTGATGGGGCTGATAAGTACACTTTTGCCAGTTTACTTATTTTTGGGTATTTCAAGCTATGTTGTTTCCACCAAACAAATGGAATTTGCTCTCTCTTTAGTAATTCCTCATACAAGTAACAGTCCAGTTCACTAACGACTGGATGGGAGTCACTAACGGCCTTACTAGATGTGGCTATAACTTTATAGCAGTCGCAAAATGACTTCGATTCAAATTTTTGCCTGTTGTAGGGGACAACTGCTGAATGTTTGTGTTTATATTCATCTTACCACTTTCATCGCTACTACTGCTTCCGGAGTTTAGCGAGTCTAAATCTCTTCCAAGTGCCTCCAAAAAAGTTTAGGAGATATCGGAGATTCAACGATGTTGCCATAAAATAATTCTTTTGCTCCTCTATTTCTTTGAATCTTATTTTCACGTCAGTCAAAGGCCGAATATTCGGCCGAATATCCGGTTCAAATTTAGCTGAATGTTCGGTATTCGGTTATTCGGTTGAACTACTATTCGTCACATCACTACTTTTTTCCCTTTTTTGGTATTAGATTTTGGGTTAATAAGGGTATTGTAATAATGTTCTCCGTTTACTAAGATGCTACATGTTTTCTTTGTTTTTTCTAAAATGACACGTTGAATTTGTGATATTTTAAAATGTAATAAATTTGGAGGTTTGAATACTTTTTATGCCGCACTTTTTCAATTACGAACAAACCAGTTTCTCCAAGTAGAAACAAAGTGTCTTGTTCTTGAAGAATAGCATGGTATTCCAAGGGATTTATGATGGTCTAATTTTTTTTGAAATTTTTTTCTAACATTCCAAAAACACAATCAGGAGGCATGATCGAATTCAGTCAAGTTATAGGAAACACTATTTCTACCTTTTTAACCTGCTTTGGAGCTTCTAGTAACTTTTTTAGAACTACCATTGCCAAAATAATAGTCCTTTTCTTGCATGCAGCTCAAACATTCCAAAGATTCATAAACGAAGTAACTAAAAGTTTAGATTTTGCATTCGTCTATTTAGACGACATCCTTATTTCGAGTAAAAGTGAAGATGAACATTTCATTCATCTTCAACAATTATTCGACCGTTTAGATAAATTTGGAATTTTTCTTAAACCATTAAAATGTGTTTTCGGAGTCTCTCAACTAAATTTTCTGGGTTATACGGTTTCTTCTAAGGGCATTCTTCCTTCATCTGAACGCATTTCTGTTATTAACGGTTTCCCTCTTCCGAAACAATAAAACAACTTCAAAAATTTCTCAGTATGGTAAATTTTTACCATAGATTTATTCCTAATTGTTCTCAAATCCTTCATCCACTTCATTCAGTTTCCACAGATGCCCAAAAATGTAACCAGAAACACATTTCCTTTTGGTCTAAAGAATGTCAGGACAGTTTTGAAGTTTTGAAAAAGCAAAATCCTTGTTAGCTAATGCTACCATTTTAGCTCACCCATAGATGCAAAATTGTCTCTTACTATTGACGCCTCAAATTCTGCAATTGGAACGGTTTTGGAACAAGTTGTAAATAACATCTCACAACCAATAGCATTTTTTTTCTAAACATCTTTCTTTTGCGCAAGTTCGTTATTCTACGATCGTGAACTTTTAGCTATTTATGAAGCTATTAAACAGTTTCGTCATTTCTTCGAAGGCTCCACCTTTACTATTTATACTGATCACAAACCACTGAAAAACGTTAAATGTTAGATGCATCCATCAATCCAGAAAAAACTGCTTTAAATCTGTTATGCTAAAATCAAGAAAATTTTTATATTCTAATTCTAATTCAACTAGGTTTTTAAAATCCACATAGGTATATATAAAAAAAATAATTTAATTAATTTAAAAAATATATCCAACGTTTTAATTAAATCTTATGTTTGTTGAGTAAAGAGTAAACAAAATTCCCAACTAACCCAACCGAACAATTTACTTGAGTTATCATAAAACCGAAAGGAAAAAATTTTAAAAAAGTATTCAATCCCATCTCGCAAATTAAACTCATACAGATTAATTTTTTGCCGCTTTATAAAGAGAATGTTTGCTTAGGTCCTTTGGAAAATGTTTATTTTGCAAATGACCGACCACGTCTTTGTGATATTCCGGTATAATTGTCAACTCTATAGAGTATGTAGCGCTTCTCTTTTAAAATTTTCACGTGGAGATTTCGACCCCGGGTCTCGCCGTGATTATCATGCATAAGTAAACGCGAGCTCGCTAACGCTTCGCATAACAAACCCAGTAACGCCGTGGGAACAATTTTCCGTAGTTTCGCGAGGCGCAGTGCACACAAAGACGACAATGGGTGTTGGCGAACTGCATTCACACCGAATCCGAACCGTTAAACTGCGACGGTTTCGTTCGATTTCGAATTCGGAGGGTTTTCGATCGCAAAGGGAGCACCTACGCGATGTCACCTGCGTTTAGTCCACCCGCGTTATTAAATTAGCAATTTTCCAATTACCTCGGCTTTTCGGTTCGTACGGTTCGCTTTAATTATGCAAATTTAGCCCTGCGTTTTAAGAGGGTTCTTTATGCGTTCGCGTCGCCATCGCCGCGGTAATTTTGTTTATTTTACGACAGAAAGGGTCGCTACGTGCCTTTATGCGCAAGACATTATTTATTTAAAATCTATCCGGACTGATTTCGTATGCAAATTTACCCCGAATCTTCTGTCCACTTTGTTTACTTTATAAAGAACGTGAAGTTTATATTTTTAAAGATCCTTTTGTTCAGAAAGATGTTCAAAAAGATTTTATAATATATTAAAGTAGTACGCAAGCAGCTCTTTTTTTTTTAATAGTTTTTTTGGAAATCGCTTTCCGGACGATTCAATGGTTTTACGTCATTCTGCTGACCATTATCTTCACCTCCCCGACGATTTTGGGGCGGTCCGTGACCGATTTCGGAAAAACGGCCCTGAAAATCGAACGACGTTGCGGTAGTCCTAATTGAAATTAAAATTCTCGATCGTTCGCCTGTCATTTTCGTTAATTTTCTTCTAAACGGCTTTATAACGCAACGTTATATGCGAATCGGGGCTCCTTTGGACCCGAAACGGCCGATTTAAGCCCTAAACGAAGTCCCCGTTTTCCGTCATTTTCGATTTGGGCCGATAAAACACTTGGTTGAATTTTCATAAACGTTATTTATTATTCTAACCACGCTAATGCCACATGAAATGTCAAAACGATCGGTTTATTAATAATTATCAAATATTTAATTTATGCAGAGCAGAAATTCGAATAAATTTCACTAAAAACTAATTAAATTCTTGAAAATATCACCAAAAATTTAAGTAAATTTGTAAGAATTAAAAAGTTACTAAAATTTTTAATAATTCCACCAAAAACTTATAAAATTTTGTAAAAATTCCACCAAAGCTATCACAATTTTTAATAATTCCACCAAAAACAAAATTTTTAAAAAATATACTAAAATTAAGATTAATTTCGTCAAGAATTGATTAGATTCTTAAAAATTTCACAAAAATAAAAAAGTAATAATAAAAATTCCACAAAAGTTAGTTAAATTGAATATAATTTCACCAAAAATTATTAAATTTGGGGACAATTCTACTAAAAACATAGTGAATTTTTTAAAAATTCCACCCAAAATCAATAAAATTGGTAAAAATTCCACGAAAAACTTACTATATTCGTAAAATTCCACCAAAGTTACCAATATTTTTAACAATTCCGTACCAAATTTTTTCAATTTTCCACCAAAGCTACAAAAATGTTGAATAATTCCACCAAAAACTTACTGATTTTTAAAAAATACCACCAAAAACTTACCAAATTCATAAAAATTCTGCTAAAGTTACCAATATTTTTAACAATTCCACCAAAAATGATTAAAGTTAATAAAAATTCCACCAAAGTTATCAACTTTTTTAACAATTCCATCAAAAACATACTGAATTTTATAAAAATTCCACAAAAGTTAGTTAAATTGAATATAATTTCACCAAAATTTATTAAATTTGGAGACAATTCTACTAAAAACTTAGTGAATTTTTTTAAAAATTCCACCCAAAATCAATGAAATTGTTAAAAATTCCACGAAAAACTTACCAAATTCATAAAAATTCTACTAAAGTTACCAATATTTTTAACAATTCCACCAAAAATGATTAAAGTTAATAAAAATTCCACCAAAGTTATCAACTTTTTTAACAATTCCATCAAAAACATACTGAATTTTATAAAAATTCCACCAAAAGTTAATAAAATTGGAAAAATTTCACTAAAAACTTACCAAATTCGTAAAAATTCCATAAGAAAACATTGAATTTTTTAAAAATTCCATCAAAAATGAATAAAATTCGCAAAAATTTCACCAGTGTTATCAAAATTTTTGATAATTCCACCAAAAATATACTGAATCTTTTAAAAATTCCACCAAAAATTAATACAATTTGCAAAAATTCCACTAAAAACTTACTAAATTCATAAGAACTTTATCAAAAACACTGATTTTTTTATTCCACCAGAAATGAATAAAATTCGCAAAAATTCCACCAATGTTATCAAAATTCTTGATAATTCCACCAAAAACATCCTGAATTTTTTAACAATTCCATCAAAAACTTAGTGAATTTTATAAAAATTCCACCAAAAGTTAATAAAATTGGAAAAATTTTACTAAAAACTTACCAAATTCGTAAAAATTCCATAAAAAAACATTGAATTTTTTAAAAATTCCATCAAAAATGAATAAAATTCGCAAAAATTCCACCAGTGTTATCAAAATTTTTGATAATTCCACCAAAAATATACTGAATTTTTTAAAAATTCCACCAAAAATTAATACAATTTGCAAAAATTCCACCAAAAACTTACTAAATTCATAAGAATTTTACCAAAAACACTGAATTTTTTTTAAATTCCACCAGAAATGAATAAAATTTGCAAAAATTCCACCAAAGCTATTAAAATATTTAACAACTACACACAAAACTTACTGAATTTTCTTTATTCCACCAAAAACTTACAAAAATCCTAAAAATTACACCGAAATTGTCAACATTTTTAATGATTCTACCAAAAACTTACCAAATTTTTTAAAAATTCCACCAAAATGTCCAAATTCTTTTAAAATTCCACCAAAAATCAAACAAATTAGAAACAATTTCATTAAAAATTAACTAAAACCTTGAAAATTCCATCAAAGGCTTAGTAAATTCATAAACATTCCACCAAAGTTACTAAAATTTTTAATAATTTTACCAAAAATAATGAATTTTTTAAAAATTCCACCAAAAAACTTGCAAAATTTGTAAAAATTCCACCAAAAATTTACCAATTTTTTGTATTCCACCAAAAACTTACTAAATTCGTAAAACTTCCACCAAAATTACCAAAATGTTGATTAATTCAACCAAAAACAATCATTTTTTTTAGAAAAATACTAAAAATAGAACTAAACTAGTTCTTGTCTTAAAAAAAATATCAGTTTCAATAAAGGTCTTCAATAGTGATTTTTGAAAATCGTCCCTGAATACTTGAAACTTGGAAGGATAGTAAACTAAGTTACCAACAATTACCAATGTATCATATCTTGTTGACATATTGTTTCGTCGCATTGTTTACCAATCAGTGAACTGGAACAGGAGATTATTAAGTACACTATTTACTCATAGCGTATACCAACAAGACAAACACAAATATTGTACTTGCAAACTATGTTTAACTGCATATTGTAAGCGAACGTCCGGTTAAGATTCAAAAATGAAGAATAAAGTAAATAGGGTAATACGTAATGAAGGAATATCGTTAACTTGATCCAGGATAACCTCATCTTATAAAGTTGTCGAGTCAGGGACAAATCTAAGGATATAAATTATGGACGGGTAGTAGTATTGGGTGGGATTAGAGCTTGGGATCCCTTTTGATTGAGAAACAGAGCATTGTAGATCCTCGTTTGAGTAATAAGCCCTCATAACCCAACTCTAGGGTCCTTTTAATTTAATTACTAAGGACCCGGAGGGCATTTATCCTTGTAATGGCAAATATCAAGGAATTTTATTACGTTTTATTGAAAATAATCGATTGAAAATAAATAAACAATGTTTTTATTTAACAATTCGTTAAACGTAAAAACGTAAAAATAAAAATCGAGAATTCACGTTCGTTTCGCAAGATAAATATTGACTTTAATTGAAAATAACGTTGCAAACAAATTCTGTCTATTAAATTGATATGCACGGATATCCCAAACATAACAAAAATGTAGAAAATCCCTCAAGTCAAATTACCCTTCTATTTTGCTTCAATTTATATCCGAACTTTGCGGGCACAATCGGGATAAAGTTCTAAGTGCATAAACTTTCGTATCAGAAAGATCCTGGCACGCCTGTTTTCAGAATAAACGCGCATATTTGCTGTGAAAATCTTCAGTAGTTACTCAGGCCCGAAGCCATTTTCTAGCCTGAAAACTTGTGGATATTGTATAGGCAGGAATCCACTTTATATTCAGACGAAATTGGAAAATTGGAACTTTAAATCAAAACAAATTTCAACATATCGAACTTTTTTTTTATTTCATTTTTACTAAAATTTAATTAATCTAGTTGTTTTATTCTTAGTATTTTTCTAAAAAAAATTTATTGTTTTTGGTTGAATTGATCAACATTTTGGTAACTTTGGTGGAAGCTTTACGAATTTACTAAGTTTTTGATGGAATTTTCAAGGTTTTAGTTAATTTTTAATGAAATTGTTTCTAATTTGATTGATTTTTGGTGGAATTTTAAAAGAATTTGGACATTTTGGTGGAATTTAAAAAAAAATTGGTAAGTTTTTGGTGGAATTTTTACAAATTTCGTAAGTTTTTTGGTGGAATTTTTAAAAAATTCATTATTTTTGGTAGAATTATAAAAAATTTTTGTACCCTTGGTGGAATTCTTATGAATTTACTAAGTTTTTGATGGAATTTTCAAGGTTTTAGTTAATTTCTAATGAAATTGTTTCTAATTTGATTGATTTTTTATGGAATTTTAAAAGAATTTGGACATTTTGGTGGAATTATTAAAAATTTTGTAACTTTGGTGGAATTTTTATGAATTTACTAAATTTTTGATGGAATTTTCAAGGTTTTAGTTAATTTTTAATGAAATTGTTGCTGATTTTATTAGATTTTTGGTGGAATTGTTAAAAATGTTGACAATTTCGGTGTAATTTTTAAGATTTTTGTAAGTTTTTGGTGGAATAAAAAAAATTCAGTAAGTTTTGGGTGTAGTTGTTGAATATTTTAATAGCTTTGATGGAATTTTTGCGAATTTTATTCATTTCTGGTGGAATTTTAAAAAAATTCAATATTTTTGGTAAAATTCTTATGAATTTAGTAAGTTCTTGGAGGAATTTTTAAAAAATTCAGTATGTTTTTGGTGGAATTATCAAAAATTTTGATAACATTGGTGGAATTTAGACGAATTTTATTCATTTCTGGTGGAATAAAAAAAAAAATCAGTATTTTTGGTAAAATTCTTATGAATTTAGTAAGTTTATGGTGGAATTTTTACAAATTATATTAATTTTTGGTGGAATTTTTAAAAAATTCAGTATGTTTTTGGTGGAATTATCAAAAACTTTTGATAACGTTGGTGAAATTTTTTTTGAAATTTTAGTAACTTTAAATTTTTATGAATTTACTAAGTTTTTGATGGAATTTACAAGGTTTTAGTTAATTTTTAATGAAATTGCTTCTAATTTGATTGATTTGTGGTGAAATTTTAAAAGAATTTGGACATTTTGGTAGAATTTTTAAAAAATTTGGTAAGTTTTTGATAGAATTGTTAAAAATGTTAACAATTTCGGTGTAATTTTTAGGATTTTTCTACGTTTTTGGTGGAATAAAAAAAAATCAGTAAGTTTCGGGTATAGTTGTTAAATATTTTAATAGCTTTGGTGGAATCTTTGCGAATTTTATTCATTTCTGGTGGAATTTTAAAAAAATCCAATGTTTTTGGTAAAATTCTTATGAATTTACTAAGTTTTTGATGGAATTTTCAAGATTTTAGTTAATTTTTAATGAAATTATTTCTAATTTGATTGATTTTTGGTGGAATTTTAAAAGAATTTGGACATTTTGGTGGAATTTTTAAAAATGTTGACAATTTCGGTGTAGTTTTTAGGATTTTTGTAAGTTTTTGGTAGAATAAAAAAAAAAATTCAGTAAGTTTTGGGTGTAGTTGTTAAATATTTTAATAGCATTGGTGGAATTCTTGCGAATTTGATTCATTTCTGGTGGAATTTAAAAAAAAAATCAGTGTTTTTGGTAAAATTCTTATGAATTTAGTAAGTTTTTAGTGGAATTTTTAAAAAATTTAGTATGTTTTTGGTGGAATTATCAAAAATTTTGAAAACATTGGTGGAATTTTTACAAATTTTATTCATCTTTGATGGAATTTTTTAAAAATTCAGTGTTTTTTTATGGAATTTTTATGAATTTAGTAAGTTTTGGATGGAATTTTCAAGGTTTTAGTTAATTTTTAATGAAATTGTTTCTAATTTGATTGATTTTTGGTGGAATTTTAAAAGAATTGGGACATTTTGGTGGAATTTAAAAAAAAAATGGTAAGTTTTTGGTAGAATTGTTAAAAATGTTGACAATTTCGGTGTAATTTTTAGGATTTTTGTAAGTTTTTGCTGGAATAAAAGAAATTTGGTAAATTTTGGGTGTAGTTGTTAAATATTTTAATAGCTTTTGTGGAATTTTTGCGAACTTTATTCATTTCTGGTGGAATTTTAAAGAAATTCTGTGTTTTTGGTAAAATTTTTATGAATTTAGTAAGTTTTTGGTGGAATTTTTAAAAAATTCAGTATACTTTTGGTAGAATTATCAAAAATTTTGATAACATTAGTGGAATTTTTGCGAAATTTATTCATTTCTGGTGGAATTAAAAAAATCAGTGTTTTTGGTAAAATTCTTATGAATTTAGTAGGTTTTTGGTAGAATTTTTGCAAATTGTATTAATTTTTGGTGGAATTTTTAAAAAATTCAGTATGTTTTTGGTGGAATTATGAAAAATTTTGAAAACATTGTTGGAATTTTTGCGAATTTTATTCATTTTTGATGGAATTTTTAAAAAATGCAGTGTTTTTTATGGAGTTTTTACGTATTTAGTAAGTTTCTAGTGAAATTTTTCCAATTTTATTAATTTTTGGTGGAATTTTTATAAAATTTACTATGTTTTTGATGGAATTGTTAAACAAGTTGATAACTTTGGTGGAATTTTTATTAACAGGTTAACAGTCCACAGCCCGTATATGGGCTGTGAACGGAAAGTACTACCAGTCCACAGACCATATGTGGTCTCTTTTTCGACACAATTTTCAGGAGCTTTAGAGCTGTGGTTGTTGAAAGAATGTAGATTATTTGACATGGACTTTACAAGACAGACCATAAAGAACACCAAAAGTGCTGGGACATGGTAGAAATCTCGTTTATTTGACGTAGACTTGACAATGTTCATTGGTAGGAAGAGGGGTTCAAAAGGTTTTTCACAATATCTGTTTGTGCCTGCAAAAGATTACATTTCTTATGCTGGTTCAATTTATTGTACAAATAAACTGCATTCATTACACCTACTCCAAACAGAACATCGACCGCAATTTTTTGTACCATCTCAGAATCTTGCGAACTGGTGAATAGTAGCTTGACAATACGTCAGATAAGTCGATACCTTTCTTTCGATCATTATATTCTGATATTATATTGGGCTTCTGACGTTCGTTTCGCCTGTAGATATCATAATGACATTCCTTTTGTCCTTCCATTTTAGAATAGTGATATGGTTTTTTACGCAGTGATTTGCTCTCCTCTCTTCCGTTTCTTGTTATTAACCAGTAAAGGTAAGTCTTTACGGTTCCTTCTCAAAGTCCCATAAAGATCAGCTTTACGTTGCAGTAAGTAGTTAGCTAATCGTATACTTGTGTACCAATTATCTGCAACAATCGTTCTTCCTTGGTCCAAAAGTTCTTCACATAGCTCGCCAATAACGCTTCCAGGTTTATCTAGATTTAAGATTTGAGAATCTTGGCCAGTATAAACTTTATACTTCCAAACATATCCATCATCAGTTGTAGCCTTGTCAATCTTTAGCCCATATTTATGGGTTTTGTTTGGATTCTACTGACGAATTAGTAGACGCCCTTGAAAAGGAACCATCGATTCATCCACAACTATGCAATCTATTAATTCATTCAGTTTATTATTCACAACTATGCAAAACTATTTATTGTAAGTTTGGTTTAGGGAGTACACAGCCCATATGTGGGCTGTCAAAAAATAACCTTTTAGCTATTTATGTATACTTTATAACATCTAAGTTATTTATATGAACCCCTAAAGAGATCGATTTTGCATAAAAAAGACCGAGCGTGTGTAACGTTTATGATTCTCTAACTTGGACTGTTAACCTATTAACTTTAATCATTTTTGGTGGAATTGTTAAAAGTATTGGTAATTTTCGTAGAATTTTTATGAATTTGGTAAGTTTTTGGTGGTATTTTTTAAAAATCAATAAGTTTTTGGTGGAATTATTAAACATTTTTGTGGCTTTGGTGGAGAATTGAAAAAATTTAGTACGTTTTTGGTGGAATTGTTAAAAATATTGGTAACTTTAGTGGAATTTTTACGAATATAGTAAGTTTTTCGTGGAATTTTTACTAATTTTATTGATTTTGGGTGGAATTTTAAAAAAATTCAGTATGTTTTTGGTGGAATTATCAAAAATTTTGACAGCATTGGTGGAATTTTTGCGAATTTTATTCATTTTTGATTGAATTTTTAAAAAATTCAATGTTTTTTATGGAATTTTTACGAGTTTTGTAAGTTTTTTGGTGGAATTAAAAAAAATCATTATTCTGGGTAAAATTATTAAAAATTTTAGTAACTTTGATGGAATTTTTATGAATTTACTAAGTTTGTGATTGAATTTTCAAGGTTTTAGTTAATTTTTAATGAAATTATTTCTAATTTTATTAATTTTTGGTGGAATTTTGAAAGAATTTGGACATTTTGGTGGAATTTTTAAAAAATTTGGTAAGTTTTTGGTAGAATTGTTAAAAATGTTGACAATTTCTGTGTAATTTCTACGACTTTTGTAATTTTTTGGTGGAATAAAAAAATTCAGTAAGTTTTGATAAAATTCTTATGAATTTAGTACGTTTTTGGTGGAATTGTTAAAAATGTTGGTAACCTTGGTGGAATTTTTACGAATATAGTAAGTTTTTGGTGGAATTATTCAACATTCTTGTAGCTTTGGTGGAAAATTGAAAAAATTTAGTACGTTTTTGGTGGAATTGTTAAAAATATTGGTAACTTTACTGGAATTTTTACGAATATAGTAAGTTTTTCGTGGAATTTTTAAAAATTTTATTGATTTTGGGTGGAATTTTTAAAAAATTCACTAAGCTTTTAGTAGAATTGTCTCCAAATTTAATAATTTTTGGTGAAATTATATTCAATTTCACTAACTATTGTGGAATTTTTATTATTCCTTTTTTATTTTTGTGAAATTTTTAAGAATCTAATTAATTCTCGACGAAATTAATCTTAATGTAAGTATATTTTTTAAAAATTCAGTTTTTGGTGTAATTGTTAAAAATTTTGATAGCTTTGGTGGAATTTTTACAAATTTTATAAGTTTTTGGTGAAATTATTAAAAATTTTAGTAACTTTGGGGGAATTTTTACAAATTTAATTTTTGGTGATATTTTCAAGAATTTAATTAGTTTTTAGTGAAATTTATTCGAATTTCTGCTCTGCATAAATTAAATATTTGATAATTATTAATAAACCGATGGTTTTGACATTTCATGTGGCATAAGCGTGGTTGGAATAATAAATAACGTTTATGAAAATTGAACCAAGTGTTTTATCGGCCCAAATCGAAAATGACGGAAAACGGGGACTTCGTTTAGGGCTTAAATATGCCGTTTCGGGTCCAAAGGAGCCCCGATTCGCATATAACGTTGCGTTATAAAGCCGTTCAGAAGGCTAGCCGGAAGCAGAGTCGCGAAACCGGTGGCTTTTTGAACAAAAAGTGCGTTCGAAATTAACGAAAGTGACAGGCGGACGATCGAGAATTTTAATTTCAATTAGGGCTACCGCAACGTCGTTCGATTTTCAGGGCCGTTTTTCTGAAATCGGTCACGGACCCCCCAAAATCGTCTGGGAGGTGAAGATAATGGTCGGCAGAATGACGTAAAACCATTGAATCGTCCAGAAAGCGATTTCCAAAAAAAGATATTAAAAAAAGAGCTAGGCGCCCTCTTTTAAACAGGCGCTGCTTGCTTAGTACTTTAATATATTATAACTTTGAATTCGTATGATTTATTTTGATTGATCTTTGGTTATCATATTTTTATCAAAAATATGACTTTTGAAAATTTTTAGATATCAATTTCCACCTTTGTAGTAAAATAATATTACGTCTTCGCAAGAAGTAAATTTCTAATCCGGCTGAATAAACTAAGCTAGATATTGCAAGGCTTCCCAAGAGAGTATACATGCGCGAACATGACTCGCAAGAAGATTAGATATCCCGAAAGCGACCCTATATTGAAGGATCGTTTAAAACGTAATAAACTGAACCTCGTAAAATTTCATATTAGAGGTAGTAGAGAAACCTTAGTGTTTCGGAAATTATTTGATAAACATTGCAGCGTAGAACTATGGAGATGGACAGTTCGCAAAATAAAAACACTTACGCGGTCTCGTAATTGAACACTCGAATCCACGTTTTCAATTTGCGAACGCGGAAATAACGAATGCGCTCCCGAATAGTAATTATAAAAGGAATACAAGAGGCGAAGTTCGAATGGGAATGAAAGCATCGAACTGAAATGAGTAGGTATATCTACGGTGTAATGCAACGACAGCGATCCGTGCCATTAAACTTTAAAAGGTATGGTTTTCTTTGTTGTCGATTTCATGAAAATGGATGCGGGGAGTTACAATTAAACGAGAAAGCTTTAATAAAGCTCGCAACTATTCGGATTCAACGTAAGTGCGCTGGGCTAAACGATGTGGGGAGAACACAACGGAGCTCAAGCTCTTCCAATTTAACGATCAAAGTTTACGACGTGACCAGTAAAAACGGTTTATGGACGTCTAGCTGTCAATTCCCGCCATTCTCCTCCAAAGCGAGACTTCAAACCAGATGAGATGCCATCGAAAAGGGCCGCGTTTCACTTTACTTCAGCTTCGTCCGGATCTTTCCGCGGCTGTGTTTCGATTTTCCTCGCAGAGGAACCGAGTGACGGGGGATTTCGAGCAATATCAATGTTGCATTGTTCTTTTCACGTTGCATTCATGCGGTTGCACTTTAGATAAGGTAACGGCCCTTGCGGGTCTGCAGTACATCGCCCGCGACTTGTTTATGGAGACCCTAAAGTCGCCGGATAGAATATAATGCGACATTTACGTGTACGAACACGCCGGGACGCGTGGCAATCCGGGAATCCGAATGGGGCCCGTATACGGATTCAAGCCGAAATCTAGACGTAAACCAGAGTTTACTATCCTAAGAATATAGCAACTGTGTATATAAAACTTTTCTTTTTTCAATAAGAATAAGAATACAACTTGTAAATCTTGTAATTAATAAACTATCTCACGTATATCAATTTCACATTGGTAGATTAAATAGATGTATTCTTATTTATATATGTTATCATGAAAGGTTGGTTCTTATCAGTTGAGAGGTTATGTGAGCCTGGATGCACTTTGTTCGGGATGAGATGACTAGTTTTAAGAATTAGTTGTTGATGTCGCAATTGATTGTATTTGACTTGCAAAACTTTAAAGGTAATATATATTGTAAAATACATATTTCAATCTATCTTTGGTTAAAATCCCATTTTTGTATTTTCATAAATAGGCTCTATATGTTTTTCCAACCTGGATGTGGGATTTAAAGGTTAGAATATGATTAAAATTGTTGATGTTTTTGGGAATTTTTTTTAAATTTTTTGGTTACATTTATAAGTATTTTGATCTATACAATGCAAAATACATATTTTAATCTATTTTGGGTTAAAATCCCATTTTTATATTTTCATAAATAACCTCTGTACAATTTTTTAAATTTGACATAAATTTAGAAGTCGTATTTCATTAAAATCGTGGGTGTGTTTTAGATTTTTTTTTAATTTTTTGGTAGTAACTAAACGAATCTTGATTTATACATTGTATAATAGACATTTTAATCTATCTTTGATTAAAATCCCGATTTTATATTTTCATAAATAATCTTTGTACGATTTTTCAAATTTAATGTAAATTTTAGAGGTTAGGTTAAAATTTGATCAAAGTCATTAATGTCTTTGGGAATTTTTTTTTATTTTTTTGGTAACATCTCTAAGTATTTTGATATATACAATGTAAAATACATATTTTAATCTATTTTGGGTTAAAACCCCATTTTTCTATTTTTATAAATAAGCTCTGTACGATTTTTTAAATTTGACATAAATTTAGAAGTCGTATTTCATTAAAATCGGGGGTGTGTTTTGGATTTTTTTTCAATTTTTTGGAAATAACTAGAAGTATTCTGATTTATACATTATATAATAGACATTTTAGTCTATTTTTGATTAAAACCCTTTTTTTATTTTTTCATAAATAAGCTCTGTGCGATTTTTCAAACTTAATGTAAATTTTGGAGGTTAGGTTAGAACTTGATTAAAGTCTTTGGGAATTTTTTTAATTTTTTTGGTAACATCTCTAAGTATTTTGATTTATACAATGCAAAATACATATTTTAATCTATCTTGGGTTAAAATCCCATTTTTATATTTTCATAAATAAGCTCTATAGGATTTTTTAAATTTGACATAAATTTAGAAGTCGTATTTCATTAAAATCGTTGGTGTGTTTTGGATTTTTTTTAAATTTTTTGGTAATAATTAGAAATATTCTGATTTATCCACGATAAAACACATATTTCGATCTATCTTCGATTAAAATCCCGTTTTTATTTTTTCATAAATAAGCTCTGTGCGATTTTTCAAACTTACTGTAAATTTTAGAGGTTAGGTTAGAATTTCATAAAAGTCATTGATGTCTTTGGGAATTTTTTTAATTTTTTTGGTTACATCTCTAAGTATTTTGATTTATACTATGCAAAATACGTATTTTAATCTATCTTTGGTTAAAATCCCATTTTTATATTTTCATAAATAAGCTCTGTACGATTTTTTAAATTTGGTCTAAATTTAGAGGTCAAATCTGGTTGAAATCTTTGGCGTGTTTTGGATTTTTTTTAAAATTTTTTGGTAATAACTAGAAGTATTCTGATTTATACATTATATAACACACATTTTAATCTATCTTTGATTAAAATCCTGTTTTTATTTTTTCATAAATAAGCTCTGTGCGATTTTTCAAACTTTATGCACATTTTAGAGGTTAAGTTGAATTTTTTTTGGGAATTTTTTTAATTTTTTTGGTAACAGCTAAAAACTTTCTGATCTTTACAGTGTAATATAAACATTTTAAACTATCTTTGCTTGAAATCCATTTTTTATATTACCAGGAATAAGCTCTGTGTAGTTTTTCAAACTTGACCTAAATTTTAGTGATTGAATTTGACAAAAATGATGGCATTTTTGGGATTTTTTTATAATTATTTTGATATATATTATGTAAAATAAACGTTTTATTATTAACAAGCGCCGAAAAAGAAAAACACGATTGCAGGGGTGGGAAAACTTCATAAAAATCCGATTTAAAGATGGGCAAATCTTCCATTTTTCGAATGAACTTCTGGGGTGGACAAACCTAGCCTAGAAACATTTCAGGGGTGTGGAAATCTCGCCGAGAGACATTTCAGGGGCGGGAAAACTTTAGAGATCCGATTTAAGGATGGGCAATTCTTTGATTTTTCGAATAAACTTCAGGGGTGGACAAACCTAGCCGAGAGAAATTTTAGGGATGAGGAAACATCGTTGAAAGACATTTCAGGGATGGGAAAAGTTCGTAGAGATCTGATTTGAGGATGGACAAATCTTTTGATTTTTCGAAAGAACTTTAGGGGTGGGCTAACCTCATCGAGAGACATTTCAGGGGTAGGAAAACCTAACCGAGAGACATTGCAGGGGTAGGGAAACGTCGTTGAAAGACATTTCAGGGATGGGAAAACTTCGTAGAGATCTGATTTGAGGATGGGCAAATCTTTCGATTTTTCGAATGAACTTCAGGGGTGAACTAACCTCGTCGAGAGATATTTGAGTGGTGAACAAACTTCCTAAAGAGATAATAAAGTTTTATAAACATAACTAACCCATTTTGAAAGCTTTAGACGGAGATAATAAATGTCTTCAAATGCGGTTTATACCACTTTCAAGAGATTATGGAAGAATTTTTATTTACAATTTTTGCGAAAATGAAATGTTAATAGCGGAATGTCATCTGATAAACGTTTTATTTGCCGCGATATTCGAAAAACGATCAACATAATATGTAAATTGTACTGGCGTCAAGGTTATGAGATGTGATCCCTTAAAATCGTCCAAAAAAACGTTATTTTAATCGATTTATGTCGATCAAAGACTTGAAACTTAAGAAATAAATTTGATTCTAACGATTTTTGTATCAACCTCCAGGGTAACAAAGGTTGCAAGGTGGAAAGAAAATGAGAAAAGTAGCGGTTGGTTTAACGTTTAAAAACGTCAAAAATAGTTCGGTTGCTACTTTATTATAATAATTTATAATTATTTTGACTTTTCTTTTAAAAAAAAATTAAAAAATTGTTAAATAAACCGGCGCCTCCACCATATTTTTTTAAAAGAAAGATAAAATTAAGGTTTTAACATCTTTATATTGATTGCATCTAATTACCACTCCTTGTTATCATTTTATTTTTGCTTCGTGTTTAAACAGAACCCCGAGGCAACTTGCTTTCTTTTCTTTAGCGCGAGCAAAACGTTTACAGAAGCAACCTAAAAGCAAGCGCGGAACAAAAAATCCGTTGTTCGGAGCTTAATTGAACTGAGCCGGCTGAGGAACGGCCGGAGGGTAAACAACCCTTATAGACGCGTTTGCCAAGTCGGAAAAGTTCGGAGAGGCCCATTTATCATATTGGACAGTAATGCTGACCCGTTTCCCCTCTGTCTTATGTTAGTTATGAGAACGTAGGTACATACAAAACTCATTGTTCTTTTTCTTTATATTTTCAGATATAAAAATGGCAGTGTTGGCGAGTTGTAGACTTCTAAACGTTGTGGCTCTTTTGCCGATCTTATCAGGTGAGTTTATAAGGATTTGTGTAGTTGGTTTACAATTCGATAATTACGTGCGTAGTATGCAATTTACGTCGGTTCGGTATCAAATGCAACGAGTCGAATAGAAGTGAATGAATTGGAAACGCAAACATACGGACGATCAAAGCTTGGGTTGTATCAAACGGGGGTTTCATTACGGGCGTTTTCTGTGAGTGCATGTTGGGATCAATATTGAAATCGCGAAGATCATTAAAAAGTAACGATATTAGTTTTTGAATTTATAACTATTTTTAGTTATATGTAAATACAATTCGTCTTGAGAGATATTAAAAAAGTGATTGAATCTTGAGTTATAGGAACGTTGAAAGTAGGGTTTTATTTGTCAAGTACCAATTACGTCGGCAATTTCCCTTTGGGTAAAACTAGGCGAGTTCAGGTTCCCTGTTGCGAGTCGGGAAGTTACCGTCCTATCTAAAATGCAAAATCGTCCCAAGTTTTGAATGTTAAAATATTCCGGCTAATAACTGCGACGAGCTAAGTAACGAAACGCGGGGAATTTAACGCGTAATTGAGATAAAATGCAACCGTCCGCAAGTTATAACGGTTTTTTGGGATTGGTGTTGTAGTTTTTCTAGTAACGAATCCGAGCGTCATAAAACGCGTATTTAACCTTCCCCGCGGATCGGGC
Source organism: Digitonthophagus gazella (assembly GCA_036711955.1). Taxonomy (NCBI): domain Eukaryota; kingdom Metazoa; phylum Arthropoda; class Insecta; order Coleoptera; family Scarabaeidae; genus Digitonthophagus; species Digitonthophagus gazella. The sequence goes on from JASCIT010000002.1 coordinate 31,364,627, forward strand.
GCGTTTTTGTTTGATCACGAACTATGCGGACCGTTGAAACGGCCTCGTGTGCAATACGTAGCTCAAAAACGCAAATAATCGCTTCAATCCATCAGCGGCAATTACCGCTCGGCCAACAGGCCGGAATATTTTCGCTTTGAAATGTGCGCGTGGCGTGTAACGTCGTTTGACTTCCGCTTAGACCGGAAGCGGCTGTCCACTTTGCCCTACTAAAGCGGAGATTGAAACTCGCAATAATAGGTCACGAGTTTACAATTATATTTTACACGAAGAAATGTGCTTAATAAATATAGTTTTTTTATTATAATAAAGTTAAGTTAGAATTTCAAATTTTTAAAATTACTTAACTTAAAAAATTTAAATATAAATTAAAAAAAAAAAAAAAAAAATTAAAAAAAAATGTAATAATTTTTTTGGGAGATATAAAAATTCTCATCTTGTTGGAATAAAACTTTTTGATTTTTTAAATCACACAATAACCAAAATGTAAACCATTATTGTTTTATTGTTTGTTTTATTGGAGTTTATTTCAAACTTTTAATTGAATTTGTATTTTTTTTTTGTTAATTGTGCTTTGGTAGGTTTAATTTTCTTTTGTGTATTTTTTTTTACTCATAAAACTTTTTTGAATTTCTATGATGAACTCAATGATACATCAACCATTTTCTTGAAAATTTCGTCTAATTTTAGAAAATCATACCAACTTTATTTTATAAAATAGAGAAATAATTTTTCAAATAGAGACAAACTAAAGTATCTATTTTATGTTGAATAAATCAGATTTGTTCTAACTGTTGTCAAAAAAATTAAAAAAATTTTTAAAGACTTCAACCATTTTTTTGAAAATTTCGTCTAATTTTAAAAAATCATACAGACTTTATTTTATAAAATAGAGAAATGATTTTTAAAATAGAGATAAACTAAAGTATCTATTTTATGTTGAATAAATCAGATTTGTTCTAATTGTTGTCAAAAAAATTAAAAAAAAAAATTTAAGGACGTCAACTATTTTCTTGAAAATTTCGTCTAATTTTAAAAAATCATACTGACTTTATTTTATAAAATAGAGAAATGACTTTTCAAATCGAGATAAACTAAAGTATCTATTTTATGTTGAACAAATCAGATTTGTTTTAATTGTTGTCAAAAAAATTAAAAAAAAAATAATAAAAAAAAATAATAAAAACGTTAACCATTTTTTTGAAAATTTCGTCTAATTTTAAAAAATCATACTGACTTTATTTTATAAAATAGAGAAATGATTTTTCAAATAGAGATAAACTAAAGTATCTATTTTATGTTGAATAAATCAGATTTGTTCTAATTGTTGTCAAAAAAATAAAAAAAAAATTAAAAACGTCAACCATTTTTTTGAAAATTTCGTCTAATTTTAAAAAATCATACCGACTTTATTTTATAAAATACAGAAATGATTTTTCAAATAGAGATAAACTAAAGTATCTATTTTATGTTGAATAAATCGGATTTGTTTTAATTGTTGTCAAGAAAATTAAAAAAAAAAAATTAAAAACGTCAACTATTTTTTTGAAAATTTCGTCTAACTTTAAAAAATCATACTGACTTTATTTTATAAAAATAGAGAAATGATTTTTCAAATAGAGATAAACTGAAGTGTCTACTTTATGTTAGATAAATCAGATTTGTTTTAATTGTTGTCAAAAAAATTAAAAAAAATTTTAAAGATGTCAACCATTTTCTTGAAAATTTCGTCTAATTTTAAAAAATCATACCAACTTTATTTTATAAAATAGAGAAATGATTTTTCAAATAGAAATAAACTAAAGTATCTATTTTATGGTCAATAAATCAGATTTGTTTTAATTGTTGTCAAAAAAATTAAAAAAAGACATTTAAAAACGTCAACCATTTTTTTTTGAAAATTTCGTCTAATTTTAAAAAATTATACTGACTTTATTTTATAAAATAAAGAAATGATTTTTCAAATAGAGACAAACAAAACTGTCTATTTTATGTTAAATAAATCAGATTTGTTTTAATTGTTATCAAAAAAATTTAAAAAAATTAAAAAAAAATTAAAAAAAATTTAAAGACGTCAACCATTTTCTTGAAAATTTCGTCTAATTTTAAAAAATCATACTGACTTTATTTTATAAAATAAAGAAATGATTTTTTAAATAGAGATAAACTATAGTATCTATTTTATGTTGAATAAATCAGATTTGTTCTAATTGTTATCAAAAAAAAATTAAAAAAAAAAATTTAAAGACGTCAATCATTTTTTGAAAAATTCGTCTAATTTTAAAAGATCTTACTGACTTTATTTTGTAAAATAGAGAAATAATTTTTCAAATAGAGACAAACTAAAGTATCTATTTTATGTTGAATAAATCAGATTTGTTTTAATTGTTGTCAAAAAAATTAAAAAAAAAATTTAAAGACGTCAACCATTTTCTTGAAAATTTCGTCTAATTTTAAAAAATCATACTGACTTTATTTTATAAAATAGAGAAATGATTTTTCACATAGAGATAAACTAAAGTATCTGTTTTATGTTGAATAAATCAGATTTGTTCTAATTGTTGTCAAAAAAATTAAAAAAAAAAATTAAAAACGTCAACTATTTTCTTGAAAATTTCGACTAATTTTAAAAAATCATCCTGACTTTATTTTGCAAAATAGAGAAATGATTTTTCAAATAGAGATAAACTAAAGTATCTATTTTATGTTGAATAAATCAGATTTGTTCTAATTGTTGTCAAAAAAATTAAAAAAAAAATTAAAAACGTCAACCATTTTCTTGAAAATTTCGTCTAATCTTAAAAAATCATACTTTTATTTTATAAAATAGAGAAATGATTTTTCAAATGGAGATAAACTAAGGTATCTATTTTATGTTGAATAAATCAGATTTGTTTTAATTGTTGTCAAAAAAATGAAAAAATAATAATAATAAAAACGTCAACCATTTTTTTGAAAATTTCGTCTACTTTTAAGAAATCATACCAACTGTACTTTATAAAATAAAGAAATGATTTTTCAAATAGAGATAAACTAAAGTATCTATTTTATGTTGAATAAATCAGATTTATTCTAATTGTTGTCAAAAAAATTAAAAAAAATTTTAAAGACGTCAACCATTTTCTTGAAAATTTCGTCTAATTTTAGAAAATCATACAACTTTATTTTATAAAATAGAGAAATGATTTTTCAAATGGAGATAAACTAAAGTATCTGTTTTATGTTGAATAAATCAGATTTGTTCTAATTGTTGTCAAAAAAATTAAAAAAAAAATTAAAAACGTCAACCATTTTTTTGAAAATTTCGTCTAATTTTAAAGAATCATACTGACTTTATTTTATAAAATAGAGAAATGATTTTTCAAATAGAGATAAACTAAAGTATCTATTTTATGTTGAATAAATCAGATTTGTTTTAATTGTTATTAAAAAAATTAAAAAAAAAAAATTAAAAAAATTCTTAAAGATTTACCAACTTTAAAAAATCGTACAGAGTTTATTTTTAAAGATAAAGATAAGATTCTTGTTTTAAATTAAACATAAAATATTCTATTTTTAATTAAAAAAGACGGATCTGTTCTAATTGTTTTCAAAAAAATTAAAAAAAAATTCCCAAACTTAGTGAAAATTTTATTCATAACCTTAAAAAAATCAACTTTAAAATATCCCCTAGACTTTATTTCTTAAAATAAAGACTAGATTTTTTGGAAAATGATGGATTAAAATGTCTTTTTTAAAATACCCTAAAATTATTTCTAAATTAGATTTAATTTTTTTAAGAAAACATTATTTTCTAAACGTCTACATTTTCACCTAACCTTAAAAACATAAAATTCGAACTTTAAAAAATCCCCTGGGGTTTATTTTTTAAAATAAAGACTAGATTTTTTAGAAAATGATGGATTAAAATGTCTTTTTTAAAATACCCTAAAATTATTTCTAAATTAGATTTAAATTTTTTAATGAAAAATTATTTTCTAAACGTCTACATTTTCATCTAACCTTAAAGACATAAAATTTGAATTTTAAAAAATCCCCTGGGGTTTATTTCTAAAAAACAAAAACAAGATTTTTTGGAAAATGATGGATTAAAATGTCTTTTTTAAAATACCCTAAAATTATTTCTAAATTAGATTTAATTTTTTTAAGAAAAAAATATTTTCCAAACGTCTACATTTTCATCTAACCTTAAAAACATAAAATTCGAACTTTAAAAAAATCCCTGGGGTTTTTTTCTTAAAATAAAGACTAGATTTTTTGAAAAATGATGGATTAAAATGTCTTTTTTAAAATACCCTAAAATTATTTCTAAATTAGATTTAAATTTTTTAAGAAAAAATTATTTTCTAAACGTCTACATTTTCATCTAACCTTAAAAACATAAAATTTGAATTTTAAAAAATCCCCTGGGGTTTATTTCTAAAAATAAAAACAAGATTTTTTGGGAAATGATGGATTAAAATGTCTTTTTTAAAATACCCTAAAATTATTTCGAAATTATATTTAATTTTTTTAAGAAAAAATTATTTTCTAAACGTCTACATTTTCATCTAACCTTAAAAACATAAAATTTCAATTTTAAAAAATCCCCTGGGGTTTATTTCTAAAAATAAAAACAAGATTTTTTGGAAAATGATGGATTAAAATGTCTTTTTTAAAATACCCTAAAATTATTTCTAAATTAGATTTAAATTTTTTAAGAAGAAATTATTTTCTAAACGTCTACATTTTCATCTAACCTTAAAAACATAAAATTTGAATTTTAAAAAATCCCCTGGGGTTTATTTCTAAAAATAAAAACAAGATTTTTTGGGAAATGATGGATTAAAATGTCTTTTTTAAAATACCCTAAAATTATTTCGAAATTATATTTAATTTTTTTAAGAAAAAATTATTTTCTAAACGTCTACATTTTCATCTAACCTTAAAAACATAAAATTTCAATTTTAAAAAATCCCCTGGGGTTTATTTCTAAAAAACAAAAACAAGATTTTTTGGAAAATGATGGATTAAAATGTCTTTTTTAAAATACCCTAAAATTATTTCCAAATTTGATTTAAATTTTTTCTTAAAAAATTATTTTCCAAACCGCTACATTTTCACCTAACTTTAAAAACATAAAATTTGAACTTTAAAAAATCCCCTGGGCTTTATTTCTTAAAATAAAAACAAGATTTTTGGGAAAATGATGGATTAAAATGTCTTTTTTAAAATACCCTAAAATTATTTCTAAATTAGATTTAAATTTTTTAAGAAAAAATTATTTTCTAAACGTCTACATTTTCATCTAACCTTAAAAACATAAAATTTGAATTTTAAAAGATCCCCTGGGGTTTATTTCTAAAAATAAAAACAAGATTTTTTGGAAAATGATGGATTAAAATGTCTTTTTTAAAATACCCTAAAATTATTTCCAAATTAGATTTAAATTTTTTAAGAAAAAATTATTTTCTAAACGTCTACATTTTCATCTAACCTTAAAAACATAAAATTCGAACTTTAAAAAATTCCCTGGGGTTTATTTCTAAAAATAAAAACAAGATTTTTTGGAAAATGATGGATTAAAATGTCTTTTTTAAAATACCCTAAAATTATTTCTAAATTAGATTTAAATTTTTTAAGAAAAAATTATTTTCTAAACGTCTACATTTTCATCTAACCTTAAAAACATAAAATTTGAATTTTAAAAAATCCCCTGGGGTTTATTTCTAAAAATAAAAACAAGATTTTTTGGAAAATGATGGATTAAAATGTCTTTTTTAAAATACCCTAAAATTATTTCCAAATTAGATTTAAATTTTTTCCTAAAAAATTATTTTCCAAACCTCTACATTTTCACCTAACCTAGAAACAAAATTTGAACTTTAAAAAATCCCCTAGACTTTATTTTTGGTAATAAAGACTAGATTTTTTGGAAAATGATGGATTAAAATGTCTTTTTTAAAATACCCTAAAATTATTTCTAAATTAGATTTAAATTTTTTAAGAAAAAATTATTTTCTAAACGTCTACATTTTCATCTAACCTTAAAAACATAAAATTTGAAATTTAAAAAATTCCCTGGGGTTTATTTCTTAAAATAAAGACTAGATTTTTTGGGAAATGATGGATTAAAATGTCTTTTTTAAAATACCCTAAAATTATTTCCAAATTAGATTTAATTTTTTTAAGAAAAAATTATTTTCTAAACCTCTACATTTTCATCTAACCTTAAAAACATAAAATTTGAATTTTAAAAAATCCCCTGGGGTTTATTTCTTAAAATAAAGACTAGATTTTTTTGGGAAAATGATGGATTAAAATGTCTTTTTTAAAATACCCTAAAATTATTTCTAAATTAGATTAAAATTTTTTAAGAAAAAATTATTTTCTAAACGTTTACATTTTCATCTAACCTTAAAAACATAAAACTTGAACTTTAGAAAATTCCCTGGGGTTTATTTCTAAAAATAAAGACTAGATTTTTTGGGAAATGATGGACTAAAATGTCTTTTTTAAAATACCCTCAAATTATTCCCAAATTAGATTAAAATTTTTTCTTAAAAAATGATTTTCCCAACCTCTACATTTTCACCTAACCTAGAACCAAAATTTGAACTTTAAAAAATCCCCTGGGGTTTATTTCTTAAAATAAAGACAAGATTTTTTGGAAAATGATGGATTAAAATGTCTTTTTTAAAATACCCTAAAATTATTTCCAAATTAGATTTAAATTTTTTAAGAAAAAATTATTTTCTAAACGTCTACATTTTCATCTAACCTTAAAAACATAAAATTTGAATTTTAAAAAATCCCCTGGGTTTTATTTCTAAAAATAAAAACGAAGATTTTTTGGAAAATGATGGATTAAGATGTCTTTTTTAAAATACCCTAAAATTATTTCTAAATTAGATTTAAATTTTTTAATGAAAAATTATTTTCTAAACGTCTACATTTTCATCTAACCTTAAAGACATAAAATTCGAACTTTAAAAAATCCCCTGGGGTTTATTTCTAAAAATAAAAACAAGATTTTTTGGAAAATGATGGATTAAAATGTCTTTTTTAAAATACCCAAAAATTATTTCCAAATTAGATTTAAATTTTTTCTTGAAAAATTATTTTATAAACGTCTACATTTTCATCTAACCTTAAAAACATAAAATTTGAATTTTAAAAAATTCCCTGGGGTTTATTTATTAAAATAAAGACTGGATTTTTTGGAAAATGATGGATTAAAATGTCTTTTTTAAAATACCCTAAAATTATTTCCAAATTAGATTTAAATTTTTTCTTGAAAAATTATTTTCTAAACCTCTACATTTTCACCTAACCTAAAAATATCAAATTCGAAAAAATTCATCAACTTTAAAAAATCGCCCAGACTTTATTTATAGGAGTTAAGAAATGATTGTTGTTTTAAATTAAACATAAAAGATTCTATTTTTAATTAAAAAGGACAGATTTATTCTAATTGTTTTCAGAAAAATTAAAAAAATTCTTAAAGTTGACTAAAATTTTTGACAGTTAACTAACCTAACTTTTTAGAAAATTTGACCAACTTTAAAAAATCACCCAGACTTTATTTATAGGACTTAAGAAATGATTTTTGTTTTAAATTAAACATAAAAGATTCTATTTTTAATTAAAAAACACAGATTTATTCTAATTGTTTTCACAAAAATTAAAAAAATTCTTAAAGTTGACTAAAATTTTTGACAGTTAACTAACCTAACTTTTTAGATTATTTGACCAACTTTAAAAAATCACCCAGACTTTATTTATAGGAGTTAAGAAATGATTTTTGTTTTAAATTAAACATAAAAGATTCTATTTTTAAGTAAAAAAGACAGATTTATTCTAATTGTTTTCAGAAAAATTAAAAAAAATTCTTAAAGTTGACTAAAATTTTTGACAGTTAACCTAACTTTTTAGAAAATTTGACCAACTTTAAAAAATCACCCAGAGTTTGTTTTTAAAGATTAAGAAATTTTATCATCTCACTTTTAAAATATAATTTTACAAAAAATTATTTTTTTGTTTTCAAAAAAAAGTTGGTTTTAATTTTCCTAAATTTCTATTTAAAGAATAAAACTTTCTTCCCAACTAAAACTTCCCGGTATCTACTAACGTCGTCCTCGAAGGATAATTATATTTGACCAAATTTATTTTAGATTTTCATTAACGATCTGCTTCGTGTTATATCAGATAGGAATGACGTAGTGTTAATTGAACATTACGCTACTATTTTACCCTTCTACCCTTATAAATATATCTAATGTCAGACTGTTTAAGATAAATCTATACATTTTTTTAAAAAGAGTAAAGTTATACTTCTTTATCAAAGTGCGATACGAAGGAAAGTAGGACACCGTTGGGTGTCAATATAAGAAATGCGTAATAAATAACACCTATCCGCGCCAGATTGCGCTCGATTCGGCAAGAATAAACGCCCCGGCTGCCGAAAACGAAATAACAAATTGTCGAACGTGGTTAAAACTATTCGGTTCGGCGCGCGAACTTCGTCATTACAGTTCGGATGCAACAAAATGGGTTCCCTGTGGGCGCGAGCGCGCGAATCGAGTTATGAACATTAACCGCGACTCCACCGGCAGCGCAATCATTTTCTCAAGACCGTTGTGCCCGAAGACAATGGAACGGGGCCCCGCGGGATGCCGAATAACTTCATTTCGCTCGTGTGTGCGTTTAAACCTCCGGCAATGGCTCCGAAACCATGCTCGGTCGGCGGGGTGTGAAATTGTGCCACGACAATTCGCGTTTCCATTTGGTACGCGAGGACTGAAGTTATTTATGGTTCTCGCCGCCTGTCTGTCGTCGACAATGCGCCGGGACGGTCTTCTCTGCGTAATCTGCATATGCGACCACTTGATACGTTTACAATAGGCTAGAAATGCTTTCAACAATTCCTATTGATGATGTTTCAATTATTATCTAACTATCGAACTTTTTATTTTTATATAAGTAATGAATTTTAAACTTATTTTTTAACTTTTTGGTCAATTACAAGACGTTGCTCGTCGTAAACCCTTAAGTCCTTACTACTTAGTTCTGGTGTATACGATGTTGAAGCCTTCGTCCTTCAATTTTCTGAAAATACGAATAGAACCTTGTTGAGTTTTTTTGCTAATTCGTATGTTGAGCAGTTTACGACACTTACAATGAGATGGAGTCACAATTTTTTCTGCTCCTTCATTAGAATTGGAACAATCAGAATTTTTGTAAATTTTTGTCATCTTGTTGTCATATTCTTGTCTATTCATGACTACCGTCGCATTTCCTTTATCTGCAAAAAAATATATTATATTAGTTTTTTCCTTGATCGTCCGAAATACCTCTCTTTCACCAATCGCCAAGTTTTGACTTTGGTGATTTCGAAGATTTGGATGTTCTCATTACCTTTGTTGGGTTTCTTTTCCTATCATTGCTGATATTCTCCAAATAGCTGTTTCCACATCTGTGATCTCTTGACTTTGGTGGTTTTGAAAAATTGGATATTTTTGCTATCGCTGATCGAATTTCGTCTCCTATTATAGCAGATATCTTTCAAATAGCTATTTCTACTTTGTAGAATATCTCTTGGCTTTGGTGGTTTCGAAGATTTGGATATTTTTGCTATCTCTTGTTGAATTTCTTTTGCTATTATTGCAACTACTAGTTCAGTTTTATTTTTAGTATTTTTCTAAAAAAAAAAAATTATTGTTTTTGGTTGAATTGATCAACATTTTGGTAACTTTGGTGGAAGCTTTACGAATTTAATTTTTGGTGGAATTAAAAAAAAAAATTGGTAAATTTTTGGTGGAATTTTTACAAATTTTGTAAGTTTTTTGGTGGAATTTTAAAAAAATTCATTATTTTTTGGTAGAATCATTCAAAATTTTGGTAACTTTGGTGGAATTTTTATGAATCTACTAAGTTTTGAATTTTCAAGGTTTTAGTTAATTTTTAATGAATTTGTTTCTAATTTGATTGATTTTTGGTGGAATTTTAAAAGAATTTTTACATTTTGGTGGGATTTTAAAAAAAATTTGGTAAGTTTTTGGTAGAATTGTTAAAAATGTTGACAATTTCGGTGTAATTTTTAGGATTTTTGTAAGTTTTTGGTGGAATAAAAAAAATTCAGTAAGTTTTGGGTGTAGTTGTTAAATATTTTAATAGCTTTGATGGAATTTTTGCGAATTTTATTTATTTCTGGTGGAATTAAAAAAAAATTCAGTGTTTTTGGTAAAATTCTTATGAATTTAGTAAGTTTTTGGTGGAATTTTTAAAAAATTCAGTATGTTTTTGGTGGAATTATCAAAAATTTTGATAACATTGATGAAGTTTTTGCGAATATTATTCATTTCTGGTGGAATAAAAAAATCAGTGTTTTTGGTAAAATTCTTATGAATTTAGTAAGTTTTTGGTGGAATTTTTGCAAATTGTATTAATTTTTGGTGGAATTTTTAAAAAATTCAGTATGTTTTTGGTGGAATTATTAAAAATTTTGATAACACTGGTGGAATTTTTGCGAATTTTATTCATTTCTGGTGGAATTTAAAAGAAATTCAGTGTTTTTGGTAAAATTCTTATGAATTTAGTAAGTTTTTGGTGGAATTTTAAAAAAATTCAGTATGTTTTTGGTGAATTTATCAAAAATTTTGATAACAGGTGGAATTTTTGCGAATTTTATTCATTTCTGGTGGAATAAAAAAAATCAGTGTTTTAGGTAAAATTCTTATGAATTTAGTAAGTTTTTGGTGGAATTTTTCCAAATTGTATTAATTTTTGGTGGAATTTTTAAAAAATTCAGTATGTTTTTGGTGGAATTTAAAAAAGAATTGGTAAATTTTTGGTGGAATTTCAAAAAAAATTCATTATTTTTGGTAGAATTATTAAAAATTTTAGTAACTTTGGTGGAATTTTTATGAATTTACTAAGTTTTGAATTTTCAAGGTTTTAGTTAATTCTTAATGAAATTGTTTCTAATTTGATTGATTTTTGGTGGAATTTTAAAAAGAATTGGTAAATTTTTGGTGGAATTTTTAAAAGATTTTGTAAGTTTTTGGTAGAATTGTTAAACATGTTGACAATTTCGGTGTAATTTTTAGGATTTTTGTAAGTTTTTGGTGGAATAAAAAAAATTCAGTAAGTTTTGGGTATAGTTGTTAAATATTTTAATAGCTTTGATGGAATTTTTGCGAATTTTATTCATTTCTGGTGGAATTTAAAAAAATTCAGTGTTTTTGGTAAAATTCTTATGAATTTAGTAAGTTTTTGGTGGAATTTTTAAAAAATTCAGTATGTTTTTGGTGGAATTATCAAAAATTTTGATAACATTGATGAAGTTTTTGCGAATTTTATTCATTTCTGGTGGAATAAAAAAATCAGTGTTTTTGGTAAAATTCTTATGAATTTAGTAAGTTTTTGGAGGAATTTTTGCAAATTGTGTTAATTTTTGGTGGAATTTTTAAAAAACTCAGTATATTTTTGGTGGAATTATCAAAGATTTTGATAACATTGATGAAGTTTTTGCGAATTTTATTCATTTGTGGTGGAATAAAAAAATCAGTGTTTTTGGTAAAATTCTTATGAATTTAGTAAGTTTTTGGTAGAATTCTTGCAAATTGTATTAATTTTTGGTGGAATTTTTAAAAAACTCAGTATATTTTTGGTGGAATTATCAAAAATTTTGAAAACATTGGTGGAATTTTTGCGAATTTTATTCATTTTTGATGGAATTTTTAAAAAAATCAGTGTTTTTTTATAGAATTTTTACGAATTTAGTAAGTTTTTAGTGAAATTTTTCCAATTTTATTAATTTTTGGTGGAATTTTTATAAAATTCAGTGTGTTTTTGATGGAATTGTTAAGAAAGTTGATAACTTTGGTGGAATTTTTATTAACTTTAATCATTTTTGGTGGAATTGTTAAAAATTTTGGTAATTTTAGTAGAATTTTTATGAATTTGGTAAGTTTTTGGTGGTATTTTTAAAAAATCAGTAAGTCTTTGGTGGAATTATTCAACATTTTTGTAGCTTTGGTGGAAAATTGAAAAAATTTAGTACGTTTTTGGTGGAATTGTTAAAAATGTTGGTAACTTTGGTGGAATTTTTACGAATATAGTAAGTTTTTCGTGGAATTCTTACCAATTTTATTGATTTTGGGTGGAATTTTTAAAAAATTCACTAAGTTTTTAGTAGAATTGTCTTCAAATTTAATAATTTTTGGTGAAATTATATTCAATTTAACTAAGTTTTGTGGAATTTTTATTGTTACTTTTTTATTTTTGTGAAATTTTTAAGAATCTAATCAATTCTTGACAAAATTAATCTTAATTTTAGTATATTTTTTAAAAATTCAGCAAGTTTTTGGTGGAATTGTTAAAAATTTTGATAGCTTTGGTGGAATTTTTACAAATTTTCAACTATGTTCCGAGTAGCTGTTTCCACTTCACAAATGATCTTTTGACTTTGGTGGTTTTGAAAATTTGGATATTCTTGCTATCTCTTGTTGAATTTCTTTTGCTATTATTGCAACTATGTTCCGAATAGCTGTTTCCACTTCAGAAATGATCTTTTGACTTTGGTGATTTTGAAAATTTGGATATTTTTGCTATCTCTTGTTGAATTTCTTTTGCTATTATTGCAACTATGTTCCGAATAGCTGTTTTCACCTCACAAATGATCTTTTGACTTTGGTGGTTTTGAAAATTTGGATATTTTTGCTACCTCTTATCGGATTTCTTCTCCAATGTAGCAGATATCCTTCATATAGCTGTTTCTACTTTGCAGAATATCTTTTGTCTTTGGCGATTTTGAAAATTTGAATACTTTCGCTATCTCTTATCGGTTTTTTTTCCTATTATAGCAGATATCCTTCAAATAGCTGTTTTTATTTCGCAGATGATCTCTTGACTTTGGTAATGCTTCTCTTTCACTAATCGTCAAGTTTTGACTTCAGTGATTTTGAAGATTTGGATGCTTTTATTGGCTTTTATGGAATTTCTTCTTTTACTATTGCTGATATCCTCAAAATAGCTGTTTCTATTTCGCAGATGATCTCTTGACTTTGGTAATGCTTCTCTTTCACTAATCGTCAAGTTTTGACTTTAGTGATTTTGAAGACTTGGATGCTCTTATTACCTCTTATCGAATTTCTTCTTTTACTATTGCTGATATCCTCAAAATAGCTGTTTCTATTTCGCAGATGATCTCTTGACTTTGGTAATGCTTCTCTTTCACTAATCGTCAAGTTTTGACTTCAGTGATTTTGAAGATTTGGATGCTTTTATTGGCTTTTATGGAATTTCTTCTTTTACTATTGCTGATATCCTCAAAATAGCTGTTTCTATTTCGCAGATGATCTCTTGACTTTGGTAATGCTTCTCTTTCACTAATCGTCAAGTTTTGACTTTAGTGATTTTGAAGATTTGGATGCTCTTATTACCTCTTATCGAATTTCTTCTCTTACTATTGCTGATATCCTCAAAATAGCTGTTTCTACTCAGCATGTGATCTCTTGACTTTGATGGTTTTGAAAATTTGGATATTTTCACTATCTGTTATCGGATTTCTTCTCCTATTACAGCAGACATCCTTCAAATAGCTGTTCCCACTTTGCAAAATATCTCTTAACCTTGATACTTCCAAAGATTTTCATACTTTGTCTCATGGTGTCTGATTTCTTCTGCTACTATTGCAGATATCCTCCAAATAGTTGTTTCCACTTAGCAAATGATCTCTTAATTTTGGTGGTTTCCAAGATTTAAATACTTTCGCTTTTTTCACATATCTTCTACTATTATTGCAAATGTCTTCCAAATAGCTGTTTTTTTACTTCACATAAGAACTTTTCTTTTGGAATTTTTCTTAGGGTGATTGAGTAATCTAATCTTTTGGCGAGTACCGTGTTTTTTTCCCTCTGCTAGAGGAACACTTGATGACTATTTGCACTGGCAAGCCATTATTTCACATCTTTCATAGCCTGAAATATAAAATTCTTTTTTCAGTTAAGGAAAATTAACAATACTTCTTAGAAAATAACACTTAGAACTTTAATCTATTACATCTATAAGTCCCTATTCTAAATTTTTGTGAATGAATCGAATATGATTTTTTTAAAGTTGATTTAATAGAGTTCTATTTTAATCTTTTCTGTCGTCGTTATTTTTACATCTACAACATAGCGAAATTATAGTATACTCCAAGCGAATCTTTTTGATCTTTAATCGGGAATATAGGTCGCTTGTAACGATCTCTCGTCGTCAATAACACAACCTAGATAGAGGACGGGTATCTGAAATTAACAGAGTGAATCGATGGTCACGTTTCTATGCTTCCCCTTGTAACTACAAATCGCGTTAGCGTACAAGATCTTGTACGAAGGGTTGGGGGTGGAAAACAAGATGTTAACGGCGGAAGAAAGGGTAAAGTTCCGGGAGTGTGCTACTTTCATAATGATACTTTAATACATTCGCTTTTTAGCCGGCTTCGGTTCAGTGCGACACGGTCTACTTCCCGGTTTTAGTCGCGAGGCGTGATAAATCAATTTTTTCCTCGGGCCGGAGTTTTAGATACGGTCCTGGTAAGGTAACGAATAGCCCGGTTCACGGAAAATATGAATTTATCTATGAAAATAAAATTTCCGCCGGGTACATACGGTTCTCTCTGTACGATCTTCCGCGAAACCGAACCGACGTCAAAGGACCAAGAGTTACGAGCGGCAGTTTGGAATAAAATAAACATGGAGAGACAGTGCCGGGCCACCGCGGAGTTTTTTTTTATGTCGCCTAGTTGTAAAACGGGAATAAAATATTGACTGTGTCGTCAATTTTAGCCGGACGTAGAAAGACGCGGCAAGAGGGCGTTATCATAAAAATCCGGTTAGTAACAGAGGGTGAAATATTATGCGAAGTGGGGCTTTACGCCTCCGCTCGAGTTAATCCCGCCCTGTATTAGTGGTCGCTTACAATACTAATTCATGCCTTTACTTCACCCCCTTTTCATCTACCGTTACTTTACGATCATCTTTTAGCCAACCATAAAATTTACTCGCTTTAAAAATTTATTTCTGTGAGTGAACATATTACATTAACGTTTTTATTATTATAACTTTGCAAGTTATACGGTTATATCGCAAAAATGAAATAAAATCAGGGTGGAAACTAATATAAACACATTACATCATATTAAAAAAAATATTTATTTAAAAAAATTAATATTTTTATGTTTTTTCATAAGTAAGATGTTTTCTTTATAATCTTGAAAAGTTTTACTTTTTTTAACCCGAGTAGTTTGGAAGAATTTAACGGATAAAGTTAGGTTAAGTTAAAAGTTCCTTAGTAAAAAGATCAAAAGGTTTAAGAATGTAACTTTTTTAGATAAATAAAGTTTAATTATTTCTTTATAATCTGACAAAGTTTCATTCCATAATTTTAATTAGTTTAGGAGGAATAAATTTTTAAATTATTATGGACCTATCCAAAATTAACAGATATGTTAAGTTAAATTAAAAATTTATTAATAAAAAAAACTAAACGGTTTAAAAAGGTGAATTTTTGGATAAATAACGCTTGATGTTTTCTTTACAATTTGGAAAAGATTCATTGCTTTAATCCGAATAGTTTGGAAGAAATTAATTTTTTGTCATCAACATGATTTTTTTAAATTTGACAGATAAATTAGGTTAAATTAAAAATTCGTCAGTAAAAAACCAAAAGGCTTTAAGAATGCAAATTTGTAAACAAATAAAGTCTGATTATTTCTTTATAATCTGAGAAAATTTCATTCCTCAATTCCAATTAGTTTGGAAGAAATTAATTTTTAAAGTCATCGACGTCTTTTTCAAAATTTGAGAGATAGGTTAGGTTAAATTAAAAATTCGTCAGTAAAAAACCAAAAGGTTTAAGAAGGCTAATTTATAGATAAATAAAATTTGATTACTTCTTTATAATCTGACAAAGTTTCATTCCTCAATTCCAATTAGTTTGGAAGAAATTAATTTTTAAAGTCGTCGATGTCTTTTTTAAAATTTAGCAAATATGTTAGGTTAAATTAAAAATTCGTCCGTAAAAAACCAAAAGACTTAAGAACGCGAATTTGTAAAAAAAATAAAGTTTGATTACTTTTTTATAATCTGACAAAGTTCCATTCCTCAATTTCAATTAGTTTGGAAGAAATTAATTTTTAAAGTCATCGATGTCTTTTTTAAAATTTGACAGATAGGTTAGGTTAAATTAAAAATTCGTCAGTTAAAAACTAAATGGTTTATGAAGGCGAATGTATAAATAAATAAAGCTTGATTATTTCTTTATAATCTGACAAAGTTTCATTCCCCAATTCCAATTAGTTTGGAAGAAATTAATTTTTAAAGTCATCGATGATTTTTTTTTAATTTGACAGATAGATTAGGTTAAATTAAAAATTCGTCCGTAAAAAACCAAAAGACTTAAGAACGCGAATTTGTAAAAAAAATAAAGTTTGATTACTTCTTTATAATCTGACAAAGTTTCATTCCTCAATTCCAATTAGTTTGGAAGAAATTAATTTTTAAAGTCATCGATGTCTTTTTTAAATTTTACAGATAGGTTAGGTTAAATTAAGAATTCGTCCGTAAAAAACCATAAGGCTTAAGAACGCGAATTTGTAAAAAAATAAAGTTTGATTACTTCTTTATAATCTGACAAAGTTTCATTCCTCAATTCCAATTAGTTTGGAAGAAATTAATTTTTAAAGTCATCAATGTCTTTTTCAAAATTTGACAGATAGATTATTAGGTTAAATTAAAAATTCGTCCGTAAAAAACTAAAAGACTTAAGAACGCGAATTTGTAAAAAAATAAAGTTTGCATATTTCTTTATAATCTGACAAAGTTTCATTCCTCAATTCCAATTAGTTTGGAAGAAATTAATTTTTAAAGTCATCGATGTCTTTTTTAAATTTTACAGATAGGTTAGGTTAAATTAAGAATTCGTCCGTAAAAAACCATAAGGCTTAAGAACGCGAATTTGTAAAAAAATAAAGTTTGATTACTTCTTTATAATCTGACAAAGTTTCATTCCTCAATTCCAATTAGTTTGGAAGAAATTAATTTTTAAAGTCATCGATGATTTTTTTTAATTTGACAGATAGTTTAGGTTAAATTAAAAATTCGTCAGTTAAAAACTAAATGGTTTATGAAAGCGAATTTATAGATAAATAAAATATGATTATTTCTTTATAATCTGACAAAGTTTCATTCCTCAATTCCAATTAGTTTGGAAAAAATTAATTTTTAAAGTCATCAATGTCTTTTTCAAAATTTGACAGATAGATTATTAGGTTAAATTAAAAATTCGTCCGTAAAAAACTAAAAGACTTAAGAACGCGAATTTGTAAAAAAATAAAGTTTGCATATTTCTTTATAATCTGACAAAGTTTCATTCCTCAATTCCAATTAGTTTGGAAGAAATTAATTTTTAAAGTCATCGATGTCATTTTTCAACATTTAATAAATAAGGATAGGTTAAGGATAAGTTAATAATAGAATAATAATAGGATAAGTTAAAAAATCCTCAGTAAAACACCAAAAGGTTTAAGAATGCGGATTTGTAAACAAATAAAGTTTGATTACTTCTTTGCAACGTGTGGCAAAAATCCTTAAGCATGGTACATAGTCTGCCTAAAACAGAACGGATAAAGATAAACACACTAAATTTGTTATATAGTTTATTCAAAGTGTCAACAATAATAACACTGGCCAACATTTTTTAGACCCATACATCAAACAACAGTTTCCTAGTAGTTCTAGATGTGCTAGACTCAAATTTCCCCTCAGAATTGCTGCACAACATCACGTTTTTGAAATATTCTAACATAAAAATGCAAAAATTTCGGTTTTTAAACATGTTCGGGATTGAATAACATAGCGAATAAATGTTTATTCACAAAATTCCATGCGGCGTCTGAAAGCACCACTGTTCTCAATTTAAACGTATTTTGAATTTTTCGAATATTTTCATTTCTTCTTGAAGGAATGTAATTTCTAAAACATCACGTTTTGTCCATTCATTTTGACCTATAATGTCATTCTAGCGTAATCTGTACAATTTAGATGATTTGCAGACAACCATGACTTCAAGAACTCACTGTGTTAAAAAAAAAAATAAGAAAATTTCTTATATTTGTGCACATTTTGATACAAAAAAGTGATACTTTGAGTGTGGATAGGATGAAAGACTGATGGCCAACCCGAGCTTTGAAAAGGGCAGATAATTCCATAAGTTGGGTTGGATCACTGCAACGGTCATTTGAAACAAGGATTTGAAAACTTTAACATGTTTTTGGGACTACGACTAAATGATTGCTTACTACTTACGGTTAGTTTGCCATATTAGGAATGACTACGATTGGGAGATTATAAAAACAAAATTTTTTCATGAAGAAATTAAGGTACTGAAAAAATTCAAGGTGGATAACCATTTATTTTCTACGTTATTTAATTTCAAATATGTTCAAAACTCGTGTCTTTTGCATCTATAGATTAGAATATCTTAAAAACCTGAGGTGATGGAGCAATTCTGAGATCACATTTGAGTTCAACGCGCCAAAACCTCTTAGAAAAGTACTATTTGATCTACGGGTCTCAAATTTTATTAAATTTTGTAGGCTTGTGTAATTTAACATCAAAGTTCGAAATATCCTCCCTCGGTTTGATGCAGGAGTGTGGTGGGGAAGGCACCCACCGTGGCAGACAGGTAGTTGACGTCAAGTTCGGCCCACGCCTTCTGAAGGGTGTGTTTCAGAGCGTCCAAATTGGTGTGTGCCTTCGCGCAGGCTTTCTGCTCAATAAACCACACGGAGAAGTCCAATGAATTCAAATCCGGGAAGTATGATGGCCATTTCGAGGAGATGATCATGGCAGGAAAATTGGCCTTGAAAATTGAACCACTCTGGCCTTGTGGGTGGGCGCGATGTCCTGCTGAAAGGTCAAAGGGCGTCTGTTGAAGTGTGTCTGGTTCCAGGGAAGCACCACCTTCTTCAGAATGTCGTCCAGGTATTTAGCGGCGTTTTAGTGATCGACGAAAATCAGGGGCGTTTTACCAGTGGAGGTGATGCCACCCCAGATCATGATCTGAGCGGAATTTGCGCTTTTGGTGACGTAGCGACCCTTCTCATTGACATCCCGGACTGATTAAGCAAGGATGCGGTTATTCTGGCGATTGAAGCACTGCTCCACTGTGAACAACTTCTCGTCGGTGAAGAGGACGTCCATGTGGCCCGCCGGAGAAAATCTTTTCAAAAGTTGACGACACTTCTGAAGCCGAGTGGTCTTCATCTTTCTTTCATCTTCGCAATTTGATGCTGCGAAGCTTGAGATGCTGTTTGGTGATCCTGCTGAGGGAACGAACGCTGATATTCATGTCGGATGCAATTTTTCTGAGACTTCGCTTGGGGTTCGACCTGATCCTCTCCCGGACGCGCTTCACCATGGTGGGAGTCATTGCAGTCTTCGGTCTTCCGCTACGAGGACGGTCATGGACCGTACCAAGCTCCCTATGACGACGGAGGGTGTACTGAATCCTCGATCGGAAAAATCCGGTGATGATTCGGATCTCACGGTTGGACTTTCCCACACGGTCTAAGGCCAGAATGGTGGTCCGATTTGCTTTAGAGATCATAAGTCTGAAAGTAAGATAGGTAGGAGCGTGAAATTTGGAGGAATGATTAACCCGGCGTGTGTATATTATATTTTTTGAGACACGGTGTGTATACTGGGTCTTTTAGGGAACGGGCATGTTTTCCAAGTTTTCTAGGCTTTCAAAAATTCTAGAAAAATTCTGAGTTACTTATTGAAGCGTCTTCTACATGGCCGAGCAGTTACCAAATTCAAAAGTTTAAAACTCTTGTCAATAAAAATGAAACAATCGTCTGAATCGTCTGAAAAGTCAGAAAAACGGAAATTTTGACTGTTCCTTCAAAGACTCAATGTACACACGGTGGGTTAATAACAATATAACAAACAAATACGCAAAAAATCAACGAAATAGAACAACAAACAAAAAATTTACGATATAGGTCCGGGTGGGCTTAAGGACTTCTGTTACACCCTGTATAATCTGACAAAGTTTCATTCCTCACTTCCAAGTAGTTTGGAACATAGAAAAAATAATATACATAGAAGGTCAACTCTCACTAGATCAGTGAAATCGGCTTGCGCGTTCATATGCCGACACACTGATGGCGCTAATATGATTTTTTTGAAAGCGCCCCCTGCCGAAATACACAAAACCACTTCTGAACCCGCGAAATTCGAAATAAAATTATTTTTTTTTAATTTATACTTTATTTCACCTATATACAACAATAAGTGACTATAGCACACTTATTATTGTACGGAAAATAGTAATGCCAAAAAACGGTTTTAAAATAAGTTAAAATATTTTTTAATTTTCATTTACGTAATTAATACAAGTATAGATAATAATTTTTGGTAAAGTTATTTCTTATTCCTTTAATAAGATAGGGCGGATACTTGATATATTTTCGGTAGATGTCTTTGCCCAATCAGGTAATTAATAGCCTCTTGGTTGTTGTCTTCTCAATTATTTCTTTGAAAAGTTTTGTAATTTACAAACTTTTTGGCAGTCCTTTGTTCTTGGAAGAGTGCATATTTGGCAAAATTTGTTGTTTTTAGTTATCTATAGTCAACAGAATCTTAGAATAAGTCGCCAATTGATGGTTTCTGAACTGAGCAACCTAGTCAAAACGTAATCTTTATAAATTTTTTATTAACAAAAGTAACCAATAAATACTTACATAATGCAGAATGACAAAGCTTAGGGGAGTACTGGATTTGAGAAGATTGGGGGGTTTCAGCTGAGCAGGACTGAATTGGTTCATAGTTAATTTCTTTAGACTTCATCAACTTTAACAAACGTTGTAATGCCGAGATTCAAAATTTTTAAGTTAGTTACCTTACCGATCACAGGATTAATTAGAAAAATATTAGATTTTATTCTACATTTTTTGGCATTTGTGTTAAATTTTTTTTAACAAACAAGTAAATAGTAACGGTAAGCAGGAAATGACGTACATTTATTTGAACAAATCAAACTGTCATGGAACGATCTTCTATAAATTTCTGTAACCTTTCAAAATTAGCACATCAGCGCCAGCAGTGTGTCGGCATATGTACTTTTTTTTGATTTCACTTTTTCCCGCTGAGTTGAACTACCCTGGTTTGGAAGAAATTAATTTTTTGTTTTTAAAGTCATTAATGTCTTTTTTTCAAAAGTGACAGATATGTTAGATTAATTTAAAAATTTATTATTAAAAAACTAAAAGGTTTAGAATGATGAATTTTTGGATAAATAATGTCTCATCTTTTGATTATAATCTGGCAAAGTCTTATTTCTTTCATCCATATGGTTTAGAAGAAATTAATTGTTAAAGACAACAATAACATTTTTCCAAATTTTATAGATAAAGTTAAGTAAAATTAATTTTGCTTTATTAAAAAAACTAAAAGGTTTATAAATATAAATTTTGACATAAATAAAGCTTAATCATTTCTTTATAATCCTCCAAAAGGTCATTCAATAATTCCAAACGTTTCACAAGTTCTAACTTTTTTAATTCCCACCATACAAATTTCTAGTTAAAAAAACCGTACTATAGCATAGTCTGATTCTAACAATAAGATGACGATTTATAGATATAGAATGTAGATATCAAAGGATGTAGATATCATACATATTTATTGACACATCAATCAACTCTACATCAACTAATTTCAACTAATTTCTTATCATGGGCGAACAAGGTCAAGAATCACAATTAAGAAAAAAACATCACCTCTCCCATTTCGAACTCAGCAAACAACAAAAGCAAGATATAAGAGAAGCTTTTGATATCTTCGACACCGATGGCGTTGGAAAAATAGACTGTAAAGAGTTAAAAGTAGCCATCAGAGCTTTAGGATTTGAACCTAACAAAAGTGAAATTAGAAGAATGATTGCTGAGGTTGACAAAGAAGAAAGTGGAAAGTTATCATACGATAACTTTTTACAATTGTTAGCGATGAAGATGTCTGAAAGAGATACAACTGAAGATGTTTTAAAAGCATTTCGATTATTTGACGAGGAGGGAAAAGGAAAGATAAGTCATATAAATTTGAGACGCGTGGCTAATGCTTTAGGGGAAGATATAACTGATGAGCAAATAATGGAGATGATTGAAGAAGCTGATGAGACTGATAGTGGAAGTGTATCTGAGAAGGAATTTTTAAAATTTATGAGACAATCCAGTTTGTTTTAATATCATCTCAAAGTATAGTTCTAACTATACTACTACTAGTATTTTTAACTATATTTTAATCTTCACAACAAAGTTTAATCTTTATATCGATTAAAAATTAAAAGGGAAAAAAGAAACAAGTCTCGTTTTTTGATATACTGTAATAAATTTTCCAATACCAGATAATTGCATGTCTTCCGTGAAGGTAATAAACGATAGAGGTGCCCCGTAACGGGTAGCTGATAAACGGCTATTGACGTTACGGAATATCCAGCGATACGTGGTTAATATACGACATAGAGACACAATGACACCGTTATCAGATTTTAATATCTCCGACACCTTCTCTACTCCGGTAATGCAGCGCAATTTGTATTGTAGTAATACGGGTGCGATTTTAATACAGAAGACGGGAGGAGGAATATTAAATTTCTTTCCGCTTCGAGGGATTTTCGTACGTTGGTATAATTACTATTAAGACGAATTTCCGGTGCAACTTCCGTTGCGCATCACTTGCTACTTCGTAAACGCCGTTGGCTGGTGCAATGACCCGTTGCTGAATCGGAAATAAATTTAAAATGCGCCTGCACAGCGAAGCGTCGCTGGAACTCGAGCTGGAAGTGATCGAAGTGACGTTTTCTGTCAGTATATATAATGCGGTGACAAGCGAGAGGAATTTTATATTTTCATAACGGGAAGTGGAAATAAATGGTAATATAATAAACTGAATTCGATATAAAATATATATATATAACTGTATTCAAACTAACATTTTCAGAATGCCGATTGAAGTTATTAACAAAATTTGTTTATTGAAACAAATGTAAATACAGTTACAAATGGTAGGTAAATAAAGGAAAATACGTTTGTGGTTCGAAATCGATTTAAATCTAAAAAAATTTGTCCCGAATAGAGATTAAATAACAGATTCAAATGAATTTACCCAGCACCTCCACCAATATTTATTTATTTTACATAACTAACCCGTATTTCATAATTTCCTAGAAAAAGCTGTTTTAAATTTAGTCGTGACTTCATAAATAGTATTTCTAAAGGTTCTCTTTCTGGTCTTATCGAGTTGTGTGAATCAATGTTAGCATATACCTTTGTAATTACCCTACTCTGCCGTTCTAATTAATTACTTGGTATATTTGCGCTCTGCGGAAACTGAAAATAGCTTTTGATAAGATCTTTATACATTTATCGCTAAAATCTGGTTTGTGTTATTGTTCCATATTGGAAATTATTTTCTAATAGGGGTAAATCACCGGGCAGGCTTTCCCCCAATAGAAAAATTCAATTCGCTCTTTGGACGATATTCGCCAGGCGCGATTCAAAGCAAAAACCGCAATGTCCGCAAACCGTAAATTATCCCAGAAAAATAAAGGGGCAAAAACATGGCCCCACTTCTTGCTAAAGTTCGTATTTTAGAAAGTTGGATGGGGGGGTCTGCCTTTGACGGTAAACAGAGATTTGTTGGGTCAGGTGCTATCGTCCTTATGCTATTAACATATTCCCTAAATTTTTTTGTACATAAATTGACGTTCCTGGATTATCATGTGTTCATTTTTTGTTCAGTGTTAAAAAAATTAGGGAATATTTCTTTGTATTTCTTGTATGAATTAATTAAAGAGGAACATTTTGAAAAAACGACTTTTTAGTTAGATGTTTTTAAAAGTGTACTTCCAATGTTTCATCCAGAAGTCTTAATCAAAGAATGGGAAGAGTACGTATTTTCTAAGCAAATCTTCTAAGAGTCATGAACACCATCCCAACGAGTTATCATCAAGTTATTAGTACTAATAATAGTCATATGAGAAATATCAATTCATACACAAAGGCATTTCATAAAAATGTTTTGTATTAAAAATGCAGGATGATATTTTAAGAATAAAAATGATTTTTTTGCTTTTAAATTTATGAAGACAATGTATAAGTGTAAGAATTACAAGGACATATTTATCTATTGTATCGAAATAGAGCGTTATTTCATGAAAAGAAGGATGTAAGGATGTAAGAAGGATGTATCAATCCCACATTCCGTAACCTGAGAATTGGTCTTACATCCGTCTCTCCAAAGGACAATTTATAATTTTTCTATTAGCGTCACTAAAGAATAATCATACAAAAGGGATGTGTAAAGGGAACATTGTGAGAGCACATAAGAATTCAATTTATCCGTCTCTTTCACTAAAGTTATTCTTTAGTTATGCTATGTGTATTGTCGACTAAAATGGAATTGCTTAACCCAGAGAGAGAGAGATACTAGAGCTTGTCTAAAATTACAGGAAGAGGACATGATTTAGCATCTTTTCCTTTATAGTGCAATTTCATTTTGGATTATAACATTTTCGATCCAAAATGGAGTTGCACCATGGAGAGAGAGAGAGAGAGAGATATTAAAGCAAATCCACTTCCTGTAATTTTGAACTTATATCATCTCTCTCCTCTGTCCTCTATATGGTAGAATTCAATTTTGAGCTACAGCATTGTTTTCCCGAAATGGAATTGCACTGTGGAGAGACAAAAGGATTTCATAGTAAAATTCCATTTTGAAATACAGCATTTTTGATCCAAAATGGAATTGCACTATGAAGAGACAAAGATATACTAAAGCAAGTCCACTTTCTGTGTTTTTAAACTTATTCTATCATGTCTCTCTTCATGGTAAAATTCCATTTTGAGCTACAGCACATTCGACCCAAAAGGAATTGCACAATGGAGAGAAAAATAAATACTAAAGCAAGTTCAGATATTAGTTAGAAATTTTTAGGATTTTCTACGAAGATGTCAGGTTAGAATCTTACTCAGAATTGAATGGGGAATTGTCTAAAACAAACCGTATGAAAATCAAACGATTGACGGCTAAGTTATACAAGTTCAAAGTTAAAATTTCGACTTCTTTTCAAAGTCGAAATTTTCGACTTCTTTTTCGGAGCAAAGGTTCAGAAAAAAATTTGTGCGAAAGTTGTCGGATCCGGTACGATGACTTTCTTCTAGAATGTTAATCAGAATTGAACCGAGAATCGTATAAAATAAACCGCATGAAAATCAAACGACTGATGGCCAAGTTATACAAGCTCAAAGTAAAAATTTCAAAATTTTCGTCTTCTTTTCGATGCAGAGGTTCAGAAAAAAATTTGTCAGAAATTCTTCGGATCCGGTACGACGACTCTCTTTTAGAAACTTAATCAGAATTGAACCAAGAATCGTATGAAATAAACCGCATGAAAATCGAACGACTGATGGCCAAGTTATACAAGCTCAAAGCAAAAAATTTCAAAATTTTCGTCTATTTTTCGACGCAGAGGTTCGGAGAATCATTCGTCAGAAACTTTTGGGATCCGGTCCGACGACGCTAATCTAGAATCTTCTTCGGAATTGAACGGAGAATAGTTTAAAAGAAAATGCATGAAAATCAAACGATTGATGGCCAAGTTATACAAGCTCAAAGTAAAAATTTCGAAATTTTCGACTAATTTTTCGGAGCAGAGGTTCAGAAAAAAAATTGTCAAAAATTTTTCGGATCCGGTACGACGACTTTCCTCTAGAATGTTAATCAGAATTGAGCGGAGAATAGTTTAAAATAAATGGCATGAAAATCAAACGATTGACGGCTAAGTTATACAAGCTCAAAGTTAAAATTTCAGAATTTTCTAAATTTTCAACTAATTTTTCGAAGCAAAGGTTCAGAAAAAAAATTTTCAGAAATTTTTAAGATCCTGTGCAACGACTTTCTTCTAGAAAGTTAATCAGAATTGAATCGAGAATCGTCTAAAATAAACCGCATGAAAATCAAACGACTGATAGCCAAGTTATACAAGCTTAAAGTAAAAATTTCAGAATTTTCGTCTATTTTTCGATACAGAGGTTTGGAGAAACATTCGTCGGGAACTTTTGGAATCCGGTCCGACGACACCAATCTAGAATCTTGTTCAGAATTGAGCGGAGAATAGTTTAGAAGAAATGGCATGAAAATCAAACGATTGACTAACAAGTTATACAAGCTCAGAGTGAAAATTTCGAAATTTTCGTCTATTTTCGATGCAGAGGTTCGAAGAAACATTCGTCAGGAACTTTTGAGATCCGGCCCGACGACGCCAATCTAGAACCTTGTTTAGAATTGACCGGAGAATAGTTTAAAAGAAATGGCATGAAAATCAAACGATTCACGGCCATGTTATACAAGCTCAAAGTAAAAATTTCGAAATTTTCGACAAATTTTTCGGAGCAAAGGTTCAGAAAGAAATTTATCAGAAATTTTTTGGATCCGGTACGATGACTTTCCTTTAGAATGTTAAACAGAATTGAACCGAGAATCGTATAAAATAAAAATCATGAAAATCAAACGACTGACGGCCAAGTTATACAAGCTCAAAGTTAAAATTTCGAAATTTTCGACGAATTTTTCGGAGCAAAGGTTCAGAAAAAAATTTGCCAGAAATTTTTCGGATCGGGAACGACGACTTTCTTCTAGAATGTTAATCAGAATTGAACCGAGAGTCGTATTTAATAAATCGCATCAAAATCAAACGACTGATGGCCAAGTTATACAAGCTCAAAATGAAAATTTCAAAACTTTCGACTAATTTTTCGGAGCAAAGGTTCAGAAAAAAATTTGTCAGAAATTTTTCAGATCCGGTACGACGACTTTCCTCTAGAATGTTAATCAGAATTGAACGGAGAATAGTTTAAAATAAACGGCATGAAAATCAAACGATTGACGGCCAAGTTATAGAAGCTCAAAGTGAAAATTTCGAAATTTTCATCTATTTTTCGATGCAGAGGTTCGGAGAAACATTCGTCAAGAACTTTCGGGATTCGGCGCGATGGCACCCATCTAGAATCTTGTTCAGAATTGAACGGAGAATAGCTTATAATATATGGCATGAAAATCAAACGATTGACGGCCAAGTTATACAAACTCAAAGTGAAAATTTCTACATTTTCGAAATTTTCGTCTAAGTTTTTGGTGCAGAGGTTCGAAAAAACGTTTGTTAGAAATTTTTCAGATCTTTTACGACAGTATCCATCTAGAGCCTTATTTATAATTGAATGGAGAATAGTTTACAATAAACCGTAAAAAAATCAGACGATGAACAATCCAGTTACAGAAGCTCAAAGTCAAAATTACAAAATTTTTGTAATCTAGTCTAATTTCTTGGTGTAGAGGTTCGAAAAAAACGTTTGTTACAATTTTTTCAGATCTTTTACGACGATACTCGTCTAAAGTCTTATTTATCATTGAATCGAAAATGGTTTACAATAAGCCGTAGAAAAATCATACGATCAACAACCGAGTTACAGAAGCTCAAGGTCAAAATTACAAAAATTTTGTAATCTAGTCTAATTTCTTGGTGTAGAGGTTCGAAAAAACGTTTCTTACAATTTTTTCAGATCTTTTACGACGATACTCGTCTAAAGTCTTATTTATCATTGAATGGAAAATGGTTTGCAATAAGCCGTAGAAAAATCAGACGATCAACAACCGAGTTACACAAGCTCAAAGTCAAAATTACAAAAATTTTGTAATCCAGTCTAATCTTTTGGTGTAGAGATTCGAAAAAATGTTTGTTAGATATTTTGAACTTCTTGAATCATCTCTCTCTTTATGGTAGAGAGGTTCTTGATTTTTGGCTATAGCATTTTCGACCCAAAATGGAATTGCATTATCGAGAGACAAAGATATACTAAAATAAGTCCTCTTCCTTTGAATTTCAACTTGTTTTGACATTTCTCTCTCCGTCTCTCCCTCTTCATAGTGCAATTTCATTTTGGACTCCAGAATTTTCGACCCAAAATGGAATTGTATTATGGTGAAAGAAAGAGATATTAAAGAAAGTCCTCTTTTTGTAAATTTGAACTTGTCCTAACATCTTTCTTTTCATAGCGCAATTCCACTATGAAGTACAGTATTTCCCACCCAAAATGGAATTCCACTATGAAGAGAAAAAGAGAAAGTAAAGCAAATCCACTTCCTGTAATTGTGAACTTGTTCTATAATCTCTCTCTTTATGATAAAGAAGCTCTTAATTATGAACTACAGTATTTTCGACCCAAAATGGAATTGCAGAATGGGGAGAAAAAGAGACACTAAAGCAAGTCCATTTCCTGTAACTTTGAAATTGCTCTTTCATCTCTCTCTTTATGGTAAAGAAGCTCTTAATTTTGAACTACAGCATTTTCGATCCAAAATGGAATTGCATTATGGAGAGAGAAGACGATACTAAAACAAGTCCTCTTTTTCTGAATTTGAATTTATCTTATCATCTCTGTTTATCTTCATAGTGTAATTCCATTTTAGACTCCAGAATTCTCAGCCCAAAATAGAATTGCAACATATTGGAATTGAACTTGTTTTAATATATCTCTCTTCGTAGTGAAATTCCATTTTAGATTCTAGAATTTTGGGCTTAAAATTGAATTGCAACATTTTTTGAGAGAGAAACAGAAAATTATTGAATTAGAAAACTGAGAAAATTATGTAAAGGAAAAACATTCCCATTCCTTTGATTTCTTAGAGTACTTCCTTTCGTGTTATTTTAACCATATGCTAGTTTTAATAAAGCTTCTTGATTCTGTCGATTTAAGTTTGCAAAAACGAAGAACACTTGTCTGGTCTTCTAATCAAGGCAGGAAGCTGCTGTAGACTCTTCAGATTTGGGGTCGAGGGCGTGTCGGAGGTCCGTACGGACGTGACAGGCCCTTTCGTGATTTCTATCTCAAATTGGCCCCATTGTGCGGCCGGCGACGTGGCAAGACGCAAAAAGACCGGCGTGACGGCGCCCCCGGCACTAAAACAAAACGCGGGCCGCAGCCTGTTGGTTGTCGACAACGCGTTCGTATTGCAAGGGCGCCGGCAGCGGCGTAATTTCGTGGAAAAATAAATTTATTTTGTAAATCGTCGGAACGTGTTGCACTCGCGCCGGAAACGGTTATGAGTGGTCCTGGATCGCGCCGGAAATTAATTCTTCAGTTCCGACAAGCTGCGAAATCGTATATTTCGGTCGAGATATGGCAACGTTGCGCAAAATCATTTTGCTATTAATGTAAAGAATTTGATTTATACTTTTAAACCCGTTTATTAAATCCTTTTGTTACGTTTTATTGTAAATTTAATTGTATAATATCATTTAACAGTGGTATTTAAATGAAAAACAAAGTAGTTTTTTATAAAAGTCTTTCTAAAGGAAATTAAATCTGTGTTAGTTATTTGCACGAGTACCAATTATAGTTAGTCCAGCGAAAGTAATTACTTTGAATTCCCCGTTGAATTGCATTATTTCCTTTTATGCTGCTTTAATGAGAATACTGAGATGTGCCGTTTCTTTTAAAATCCGTGAAAAGCGTCTTTAAATATTAAAACCGGTATTCGTGGAAACGTAAAAGCTTTGGGGGGAAAATGTTGCATTGTACGAATCGTAAATTTGGAGTTTTTTATATTATTTAAACAAAACGTTTCAGCGATCGGATTTATTTTCAATTTTTGTGATCGCTTCAAATAAATTGACGTACAACACATCGCTGACGCGGGAAAATATTTATGCATTAAAAAGCTTAAAGCGGCTAGAGCGTTGGAGCTTTTATTGGGAACGCTTTCATCAGAGATTTTCCGTAAAAACGGGGCTTAATTCAAACAAATGTCCGAAGCTTCTCGTTTTCTGTCTCCTGGTAGTAAAATTCTTGGTAATGGAGGTCTCAATTTTCTTTGAATTCGTTGAATTTCCTTTCTTCCATTTTAGAGATTGGTAATTTTTTATTTCTTTTTTTTTATTTCCTTAGATTTTTATTTCCTTACATTCATTTCATTGTTTCCGGCTTATCCTACTTACGAGTCGAGACAAAGGTTAACAGCCTTAGTTTAAATGGACCGTCTTTCGCGTTTATCTATCCGCGGAGCTTAGCTTTATCATCGTTAGGAGAAGCGGACGTGATCGGTGTCCGGGAAATGCCCGGATTTGTCCTGGAGCGATCGGTCTTGCATAATACATGCGCTCCCGCTGTTGGGACAGGTGTGCCCTTGCCCTAAGTACGGCCCAACACAAGTGATCGGGAAAAATATGCAACCACATCTGCATATCGAATATCAAGTCACCCCATCAGATATTTCGACTCCGCGGAGACAATTTTCTATTAAAGGAATTTATTAGATTGTACATTCTTTAGAAGGGGAATGTCAAATTTAAGCCTAAATGAAATTCCGATGAGATTTTAATTTAATTAATTCCTGCTTTCACCGAGAATTTTGAAGTTTTATTAAACTTTATTAGAATTTTTATTCTTTCTAATATTAGTGAGGTGGTTCTTTGTTAACGGTGCAAAACGTGAACGTTATGGAAGTTAAACCGGCCGATACACATCGCCAACCTCAGGCAGGAGATAGGCGTTTGGGAGATATACGGTGCATGTGTATGCAGAAGTTTGCACGGCGCCCACAAGAAACATGGTACAGCAGATAGCGATATTGCAGCGACAGGCAATACTGCATCTCATATCCCACGACGTACAACGTGGGCAAATCTACCGCATATCAGCATAACCACGTCTTTATAAATCCTTTTGGCATCAATCCCAATAAAAAAAATCAATCTATTCTTTCCTTTCAATATTTTTTTTTTATAATACTAGTTTAGTTTTATTTTTAGTATTTTTCTAAAAAAAATTATTGTTTTTGGTTGAATTGATAAACATTTTGGTAACTTTGGTGGAAGCTTTACGAATTTAGTAAGTTTTTGGTGGAATTTAAAAAAAAATTGGTAAATTTTTGGTGGAATTTTAATAAATTTTGTAAGTTTTTTGGTGGAATTAAAAAAAAATCATTATTTTTAAAATTATTAAAAATTTTAGTAACTTTGGTGAAATTTTTATGAATTTACTAAGTTTAGAATTTTCAAGGTTTTAGTTAATTTTTAATGAAATTGTTTCTAATTTGATTGATTTTTGGTGGAATTAAAAAAAAAATTGGTAAATTTTTGGTGGAATTTTTACAAATTTTGTAAGTTTTTTGGTGGAATTTCAAAAAATTCATTATTTTTGGTAGAATTATTAAAAATTTTGGTAACTGGTGGAATTTTTATGAATTTACTAAATTTTTGGTGGAATATTCGAGGTTTAAGTTAATTTTTAATGAAATTGTTTCTAATTTGATTGATTTTTGGTGGAATTTTAAAAGAATTTGGACATTTTGGTAGAATTTTTAAAAAATTTGGTAAGTTTTTGGTAGAATTGTTAAAAATGTTGACAATTTCGGTGTAATTTTTAGGATTTTTTAAAGTTT
This sequence comes from Digitonthophagus gazella, assembly GCA_036711955.1. Lineage (NCBI taxonomy): Eukaryota > Metazoa > Arthropoda > Insecta > Coleoptera > Scarabaeidae > Digitonthophagus > Digitonthophagus gazella. Next base: position 31,396,156 of record JASCIT010000002.1, read on the forward strand.
TTGGTGGAATAAAAAAAAATCAGTAAGTTTTGGGTGTAGTTGTTAAATATTTTAATAGCTTTGGTGGAATTTTTGCGAATTTTATTCATTTCTGGTAGAATTTAAAAAAAAATCAGTGTTTTTGGCAAAATTCTTATGAATTTAGTAAGTGTTTGGTGGAATTTTTAAAAAATTCAGTATGTTTTTGGTGGAATTATCAAAAATTTTGATAACATTGGTGGAATTTTTGCGAACTTTATTTATTTCTGGTGGAATAAAAAAAAATCAGTGTTTTTGGTAAAATTCTTATGAATTTAGTGAGTTTTTGGTGGAATTTTTGCAAATTGTATTAATTTTTGTTGGAATTTTTAAAAGAATCAGTATGTTTTTGGTAGAATTATCAAAAATTTTGATAACATTGGTGGAATTTTTGCGAATTTTATTCATTTTTAATGGAATTTTTTAAAAATTCAGTGTTTTTTATGGAATTTTTACGAATTTAGTAAGTTTTTAGTGAAATTTTTCCAATTTTATTAATTTTTGGTGGAATTTTTATAAGATTCAGTATGTTTTTGATGGAATTGTTAAAAAAGTTGATGACTTTGGTGGAATTTTTATTAACTTTAGTCATTTTTGGTGGAATTGTTCAAAATATTGGTAATTTTAGAAGAATTTTTATTAATTTGGTAAGTTTTTGGTGGTATTTTTAAAAAAATCAGTATGTTTTTGGTGGAATTATCAAAAATTTTCATAACACTGGTGGAATTTTTGCGAATTTTATTCATTTCTGGTGGAATAAAAAAAAATCAGTGTTTTTGGTAAAATTCTTATGAATTTAGTGAGTTTTTGGTGGAATTTTTGCAAATTGTATTAATTTTTGTTGGAATTTTTAAAAAAATCAGTATGTTTTTGGTAGAATTATCAAAAATTTTGATAACATTGGTGGAATTTTTGCGAATTATATTCATTTTTAATGGAATTTTTAAAAAATTCAGTGTTTTTTAAGGAATTTTTACGAATTTAGTAAGTTTTTAGTGAAATTTTTCCAATTTTATTAATTTTTGGTGGAATTTTTATAAGATTCAGTATGTTTTTGATGGAATTGTTAAAAAAGTTGATGACTTTGGTGGAATTCTTATTAACTTTAGTCATTTTTGGTGGAATTGTTAAAAATATTTGTAATTTTAGAAGAATTTTTATGAATTTGGTAAGTTTTTGGTGGTATTTTTAAAAAATTCAGTATGTTTTTGGTGGAATTATCAAAAATTTTGATAACATTGGTGGAATTCTTGCGAATTTTATTCATTTCTGGTGGAATCAAAAAAAAATCAGTGTTTTTGGTAAAATTCTTATGAATTTAGTAAGTTTTTGGTGGAATTTTTGCAAATTGTATTAATTTTTGGTGGAATTTTTAAAAAATTCAGTATATTTTTGGTGAAATTATCAAAAATTTTGATAACACTGGTGGAATTTTTGCGAATTTTATTAATTTTTGATAGAATTTTTATAAAATTCAGTATGTTTTTAATGGAATTGTTAAAAAAGTTGATAACTTTGGTGAAATTTTTATTAACTTTAATCATTTTTGGTGGAATTGTTAAAAATATTGGTAATTTTAGTAGAATTTTTATGAATTTGGTAAGTTTTTGGTGGTATTTTTTAAAAATCAGTAAGTTTTTGATGGAATTATTCAACATTTTTGTAGCTTTGGTGGAAAATTGAAAAAATTTAGTTCGTTTTTGGGGGAATTGTTAAAAATGTTGGCAACTTTGAATGTTTACGAATGTAGTAGGTTTTTTGTGGAATTTTTGTCAATTTTATTGATTTTGGGTGAAATATTTAAAAAATTCATTAAATTTTTAGTAGAACCGTCTCCAAATTTAATAATTTTTGGTGAAATTATATTCAATTTAACTAACTTTTGTGAAATTTTTATTATTACTTTTTTATTTTTGTGAAATTTTTAAGAATCTAACTAATTCTTGACGAAATTAATTTTAATTTTAGTATATTATTTATAAATTTTGTTTTTGGTGGAATTATTAATAGTTTTGATAGCTTTGGTGGAATTTTTACAAATTTTGTTTTTGATGGAATCATTAAAAATTTTAGTAACTGGGGGAATTTTTACAAATTTAATTTTTGGTGATATTTTCAAGAATGTAATTAGTTTTTAGTGAAATTTATTCGAATTTCTGCTCTGCATAAATTAAATATTTGATAATTATTAACCCGGCGTGTGTATACTATATTTTTTGAGACACGGTGTGTATACTGTGTCTTTTAGGGAACAGGCATGTTTTCAAAGATTTCTAGGCTTTCAAAAATTCTAGAAAAATTCTGAGTTACTTATTGAAGCGTCTACTACATGGCCGAGTAGTTACCAAATTCAAAAGTTTAAAATTGTTGTCAATAAAAATTAAACAATCGTCTGAATCGTCTGAAAAGTCAGAAAAACGGAAATTTTGACTGTTCCTTCAAAGACCCAGTGTACACACGGAGGGTTAATAAACCGATCGTTTTGACATTTCATGTGGCATTAGCGTGGTTAGAATAAAAAATAACGTTTATTAAAATTGAGCCAACTGTTTTATCGGCCCAAATCGAAAATGACGGAAAACGGGGACTTCGTTTAGGGCTTAGATCGGCCGTTTCGGGTCCAAAGGAGCCCCGATTCGCATATAACGTTGCGTTATAAAGTCGTTCAGAAGGTTAACCGGAAGCAGAGTCGCGAAGCCGGTGGCTTTTTGGACAAAAAGTGCGTTCGAAAATTAACGAAAATGACAGGCGGACGATCGAGAATTTTAATTTCAATTAGGGCTACCGCAACGTCGTTCGATTTTCAGGGCCGTTTTTTCGAAATCGGTCACGGACCCCCCCAAATAAAACCATTGGATCGTCCGGAAAGCGATTTCCAAAAAAACTATTAAAAAAGAGTGCTACTTTAATATATTATAAAAACAACCCCATTAGGTAATTAACCCTAATTTAACCTTTCCCGTATAGTAATCGTGATTTTTATTCCGAACAGGGATTTCTCCAGGACTCTCAGGAATGTTGGCTAACTTTCTAAATTTAGAGCTGCGCTCGAGTACGACGTTCACATAAAATCCTTGCGGGTTATTGGAGTGGGCGATTAAATTTTAAAATTCCAGCACCTATAGCAGGACATGCCACTGCCGGCGCCTGCCTATAAAGTTTATAATATACCTCTAAAATGTTCGGTATAACATTTAATAGCCCTCTAATGGACACACACAGGTTTTAATTTTGTTCCCGGAAAATTCCTCCGGCTACCGGAGAATTCTAATTGCCGTACAACCGTGCATATTGTAACTATTCAAACCCCCGATTATTGTTCTTTATAGTAACAACGCGTATTGTTGGATACTGGTTGGTAATGGCTTGCTGACAATGAATAATAATCGAAGTTATGTCTGTGTAACGGCCGTATATGCCTTTTGCAACCGGGACTGTTTAGCAGGAATATCACGCCCATAATGTACGCTTGTGGGGCAGTATATCTTTACACGACAGCTGTTTATCGTCGAAATAATTTTCGGTTAAAATCAGGTAGTTTCAAAATGTAGATTACAAAAGACAACAACATGATTAAACTCGGCGGTTTATGTTATAGATTGCGTTTCTGTTTCTAACATTGGTGGAATCGTAATTCGGTTCATCATTAGATCCTCGGCTATAAACTTCAACGCCGTAGCTACGCGGTAATGGTTAAACTGTAATTAGGAGTTGTCTTACGGATAGCGAGCTGTTGACCGAGAGTTGGGCTCCGACGGGAGCCGTCTGGAGGTTTAGTGCCTTTAGGGTTGTAGCGGGAATCCACGGGGGCGTAATATCGCCCCCGTTTCCCGTCATTGTATGCGGAGAAGATATCAGGGCCGATGTCAGCTCGTCCTTGTTCCAAAAAGAGTAAAAACTCGATGAAACCGTTTAACCGCCGGACAAAGAACCGTGACGCCTCCGTTTGCATAAATTTACATTCGTTTTTGGGTAATTAGAGTGAATCCGGTTAAACCGATGATAAAACGAACCCGGGATCAACTTTAAAATTCTCAATAACAATTCGGCTAATCGGTTTAATAAGGCTCGAAGAGGGACCGGAAGTCGTTTTGGAGCAACCGTAACGGTCAAATTTAACCGTTCTTTGCGTAAGCATTCCGGAGTTGGTCTGGCGGAGGATTTTAGCCGCTTCGGGTGGCTTTTGGCGGCTGCGACCCCTGCGATAATTAAGGGGATTCCTGTGAAACGGAACGTGAAGCGAAGGGCCGAAAATTTCGCGAACTAACGCCCTCGGGCGGATCTCCTGCTCAATTAATAATTAAGTCGGCCATTAGGATGCACGGACCCGTTTCTACACGCAATAGGACCGATGGAGGAAGTTTTTTGTTTAATTATACCGTTGGGATCACTTTAAGACGCTTGAACAAAGGCCATAGTAAGAACTACCACTCCCGTTTATTATTATACTTATTTTAAGCTCGTTCAAAACGGGATTATGAGATTATTTTTGAAAGTCATAGTGCTTATTGTTAGTCTTATCAAAATAAAAATAAGTTTTAATCGTTTCGTTAGTACAGGGAACGTTCTATATAAGCAACTCATTTGAACCAATTTCAATAAAAAAAGTTTCTTATTGAAAAATGTTGCTTATAGGGAAAAAAGGAATCATTTTCTTTTACCCATTCTATAACCAAATTAAAAGAATTTGTAACATGATTGATGTTTTTGTTGGAGTTATCCGACGTTTTTTCATTTTCTTCAACAGGAATAACTTCACTTTCTACTTCAGGATTTGCTTCAAGGTTAAATTGATGTCTTGCCTCGCTTGTTCCACTTGCCCGTTTTATAATTTCAGTATCTGCTAAATTACAATCATTAAAGAGTTATACAATCTTGCCAAGGGAATATCATCTTCTAAAAAGTTATCAGAAGGAATGTTGTATTGAATTTCATCACTTGACGCAAAAAGATGTTTAAATGAATTTTGTATAACTAACACGGGAATTTGATTCCATGTTTGCACCACTAAATAAACATCTTTCAAATTTATATTTTCCAGTGCTGAAAGTATTCCATCGTTTGCACCAAAGGTTGCAAAAAATGCAAGTAGATGCTTGGGATAATTCTAGTGATTTTGTCACATGTTGATCTAGTGGTTGCAATAATATTGTGTAATTAGGAGAAAAACATAACTTTGAAATTTGGGTTACCAGTAAAATAATTCTCAGACCCATGGCAAGTTGCATTATATACTAAGAAAAGGGCTTTTACGGGATGGTTTTTAGATTTCAAGTGTTGAGGATTCTGAAAGTATGAATATATCATTATACCAGTTGCTAAAAAGTGTATAAATTTGCCAAGCATTTTTGGATTATTTGTAATATACTGGTAAATCGATATTTTTGAAGTAACGAGCAGATTTCGATTTTCCTATCATCGTCAAATTTAATCTATGTCATCATCAAAACTAATTTATGTCATCATCAAATCTAATCACATTCCAAGACATATTTCCTCCACAAACAGACAAAATCCGTATACCGTGGCGTTTTTTTAAATTTCGTTAACCATCCATCACTTGCTACAAATGTTTCAGGTCCATTATTTAATCTATTTACTTGGAGTGCTTTTAATTTTAACATTTTATTTGGAACTAAATCGTTTAATTGTCGCCGCTTCAAGAACCAAGACACGTTTTGGATGCACATTCTTCTAAATTTTCTTTTTTTTTTTTCTTTTATTCTAGTTATTGTAGATTTAGCAACTTTATACTCGTTACAAATGTCCTTTGTTTTTTTACCATTTTCAATGTCCTTTAAAACGGATAGTTTATCTTTTAAGGAAATTGAACTTTTTTTTCTTCTGATTCATATTTTGTGGTTGACTTTAAAGCACAAAAATATTAATTAATCCATTTATTAATTAGAAAGATTAAACAGAAACTAACAGAATTCAAGTAACTATTCTGTTTAACAGAAATTCACTTCAATACTGGCAGCAAAAAACTCAAACATAATCCAATAACAGATTTTTTTTACAATTTGAGGTTGTGTTGTGAACAATTTATTTTACTTTTGAATTGGCCTAAACTTAAGTTAAATGTTTAGCTTTAAAAAATAAGTTGTTTATACAGAACAGTTGAACTAAAAAAAGTTGCTTGTATAGAGGTTTCTTGTAAAGAATGTTGCTTAAAAAGTTGCTTATATAGAGCGTTCACTGTATCTTCATTTGGTATTTTTTGATATGATAATTTGGCATTTACATAGAAGAACCTTAGATGATGTACAGATAAATGCTTACCGTTAGAAGCCCCTTAAAGAATCATTTAAGCATCTTATTATCTATCAGTCTAATTCACAACCTAAATAATATTGATGATGGTACAACTTAACTTATAACTTGTTAACTGAGAATCAGAACTTTTGAATCGTTCTTTCTCTTCTAAGCAGGTAAAGAAACTAAATGGCAGTATTAGATTTAAAACCTAAGTAATATTGATGATGATTCAACCTAATCGATATATTGTCCAAAAATAAAATTCAAAACCAGAAGTTCTGAATCACCTTGCCTCCTCCAAGCAAGTACACAACCTTAGTAAGATTGCAGATGATGCAACTCAACTCATAAGTCTTAAAATAAAATACAAAACTAGAAATCGTAACTAATGATGAAGAAATTTCATAGATAATAATCAGTCATAAATTGGTTAAGTACTTTTTGGTATTGCCTGTATAATTCAATAATTAACTCACTAATAAAATTTTAAAACATTACATCATCCAATTTACTTTACATCCAACTTTTTTACACTAATCCCAAGTTAAATTTTTATAATTCACTTTGATATATTTTTTGTCAAATGCTTACAATCTAGTTAATGGAATATATGATGTGACATTTTCGTTCCACATGCATGCAGTGTATTTTATGTAGGCGTGTATTACATTTTCGGTTGGAATTCAACAGGTTCCCAAAGCAGCCCCAAAAACCAAAAAAAGAATTACACTACAAACACGCCAGCGATCCGTCAGTAACTATTTGAATAAACAGTGGGTTTTGTATCAGTTTGGTTAATGCGAAATCACGTATCAATTAAATAGCAGACAGAACGTTTTTATGTATTTAAACAAACTATGCAATCAGTTACGGTTTATCCACGACACGCACTAGCCCTCGTTTTGTTGTTGAATTAGAAAACATTGCGTGGAAATTCGCGGACGGCCTAATAAATAAACACAGTCGAACGGAATAACATTAAAGCGTGACGCACGTAAATCGCCATCACCTGCATAGCTACGATAAAACCCTGCGAGTGCACGGCTCTCCGAAATTAATATACAATTCGTCGGTTGGGCCGACACAATTTATTACTTATACCCATTTGCATATAATCCATAAATGCAAATGGGCGAGTAATGCGACGAATTTCGGCGAGAACGGCAGCTTTGAAGTGCCCTTTTCCGATCCAATTCGATTTAGGGATTAGTAGAGATACGATCACATTTAAAACGATGTCCCATATTCCGGAGCGTCAAAGCCCACTTACGCTCGTGAATGTAAAGGATGAACTTAATTTAGAGACAGGGACGAGTTTTCAAACTATCCTTTACCGAAATGGAAGCTTCTACTTTGTTTATATTATAATTCAAAACTTTAATTAAGCGCTTTAATAATCTAAATTTATACATAGCTTTGTTATTTGGAGTAATTACTTTTCGCCATGGGTAATTTAATTAAGAACTTTATTTTGGAGTTTTTTGATTATTGAATAGAACTGGCGAAAAGTCCATTTCATGAAGTACCTACTGAACAATTTAAATAGAAAAAAGGTAAAAGGAACGTTATGTGGATACGTTCGAGCCAGGTGCGAACTGCACGAGTTCAATTAGTGCCGTAAGTAATTTAGGTATCCTGTAAAAGCGCCGGGCTTTCACATCTAGTTAAAGCTGACGCACCTAAATAATTCTTATAATCTGATAAACGTTTCTCTTTTGATTTACCTTCCGGGTGTGATCGATTCTCGCTGCTAGGGGATGCGATTGACACAATCTACGTCCAACCGTGGTCTAAATATCTAGTATATTTATCTCTTCCATTGTGAGAGAGATCAAAGGAGTTTCTAGCTACTGTAGGTATTTTAGCTATTCTAAAACTTCATACATGGAGAGAAAACTTATGGCGAATTCGATTGGTAAAACTAGTGTGCACTGGTGCGCACTCGTTGAGTGCAAAATGTGACATATGTCACACTAGCTTAGTGCAAAAAAGGCAAATTCAACAGAACGCGATGAAATCAAACATAATCATAACATCACTTGTAAGTGTGTTTAAGGCTTGATGATGTTTAAAATGTTTTATAAACTACAATAATAAAATGTAATAGAACACAACGAAACAACCAATAGAACACGCTGCTATGCACTGGTGCGCACCAGTGCAACTGAGTGCAACCAATCGAATACGCCATTAGTTTATGCAACTAAACTCGATGGATATTATAATATATTAAAGTAGTCCGTGGGGGGTCCGTGGCCGATTTCGAAAAAACAGCCCTGAAAATCGAACTACGTTGCGGTAATTTAGTTAGTAAGTGAAACAAAAATTCTCGATCGTCCGCCTGTCATTTTTGTTAATTTTCGAATGCACTTTTTGTCCAAAAAGCCGCCGACTTCGCGACTCTGCTTCCGGCTAACCTTCTGAACGGCTTTATAACGCAACGTTATATGCGAATCGGGGCTCCTTTGGACCCAAAACGGCCGATTTAAGCCCTAAACGAAGTCCCCGTTTTCCGTCATTTTCGATTTGGGCCGATAAAACAGTTGGTTCAATTTTCATAAACGTTATTTATTATTTTAACCACGCTAATGCCACATGAAATGTCAAAACGATCGGTTTATTAATAATCATCAAATACAGTTAGTAACAGTTATATTTGTACACCTCAGTGTCTAAATAAATTTGTATTGAAATCAAAGGATAGAAATCAAACTAACGTGTTTTCTTTGATTTTTTTATTGCAAGATCAACAATAAATATTATTAATAAATATTTGTACACCTCAGTGTCTAAATAAATTTGTATTGAAATCAAAGGATAGAAATCAAACTAACGTGTTTTCTTTGATTTTTTTATTGCACATTTTATTGTAACAAAACACATGTTATTACAAAAATAACAAAAATGTTATAAACATCTTTAGGAACGAAAGTATCAAATCAGACCGTTCACCGAGTATTATGGAACAATGAATATCACGGAAGAATCGCAAGACAAAGGCCATTTGTTAGTAAGAATAACTGCATCGTTAGATTGAAATTTGCTACAGAGCATAAAGATAAGCCGCAATCTTTTTGGGATAACATTATTTGGTCCGATGAAACAAAAATAAACTTATTTGTGTCAGGTGGAATTGTCAGAGTGTGGCGAAAGAATAATAAGGAATACCATTTTAAGAATACTTTACCTACTATAAAACACGGCGGTGGATCAGTGTTAATTTGGGGCTGTATATCATCTAAGGAAATGGGTAATATTCAATTTATTGATGGCATTATGGACAAATGGGGATATCTGGACATTCTAAAAAATAATATAAAGCAAAGTGCAGCAAAAATGGATATGGGTGCGTTATATATGTTTCAAGAGGACAACGGTCCCAAACATACAGCAGAAATAAATAAGTTATGGCTCATATGAAACATTCCAAAACATCTTAGAACACCGCCACAGTCTCCGGAACTTAATCTGATAGAGCATTTATGGGCAATTTTGAAAAGGAAAGTTCGTGAGATGGCCACTACCAAGAAGAAAGAATCAAAAGCAATTATTGAACGAGAGTGGAATCAAATAGATCCCAAAATTTGTAATAACCTCGTACAGCCAATGCAAAAGAGGTGTAGGGCTATAATTGAAGTCAAGGGCTATTCAACAAAATATTAAATTTTGTTAAACTTATCTTTTTTGGACAAATTATAAATGTAAATTATAAGTGTACAAATAAGAATGTTGCAGTTAAGAAATTGTATTTCGGTACTTAAGTAAGTTTTTATTATAAAAATATTCGTTATATTGTTTCTAGAATTGTTATTTTACGTTCGTCTTTCCCTATATTTGTTGTTAATGTTGCAGTAAAAAAATCAAAGACAACACTTTGTTAGTTTGATTGTTATCTTTCGATTTTAATACAAACTTATTTAGACACTGAGGTGTACAAATAAGACTGTTACTAACTGTGTTTAATTTATACAGATCAAAAATTCGAATAAATTTCACTAAAAACTAATTAAATTCTTGAAAATATCACCAAAAATTAAATTTGTAAAAATTCCACCAAAGCTACTAAAATTTTTAATAATTCCTCCAAAAAAAATTGTAAAAATTCCACCTAAGCTATCAAAATTTTTAACAATTCCACCAAAAACTGAATTTTTAAAAAATATACTAAAATTAAGATTAATTTCATCAAGAATTGATGAGATTCTTAAAAATTTCACAAAAATAAAAAAGTAATAATAAAAATTCCACAAAAGTTAGTTAAATTGAATATAATTTCACCAAAAATTATTAAATTTGGAGACAATTCTACTAAAAACTTAGTGAATTTTTTAAAAATTCCATCCAAAATCAATAAAATTGGTAAAAATTAAAAAAAAATTACTATATTTGTAAAAATTCCACCAAAGTTACCAATATTTTTAACAATTCCAAAAACGTACTAAATTTTTTCAATTTTCCACCAAAGCTACAAAAATATTGAATAATTCCAATAAAAACTTACTGATTTTTAAAAAATACCACCTAAAACTTACCAAATTCATAAAAATTCTACTAAAATTACCAATATTTTTAACAATTCCACCAAAAATGATTAAAGTTAATAAAAATTCCACCAAAGTTATTAACTTTTTTAACAATTCCATCAAAAAGATACTGAGTTTTATAAAAATTTCACCAAATATTAATAAAATTGAAAAAATTTCACTAAAAACTTACTAAATTCGTAAAAATTCCATAGAAAAACACTGATTTTTTTAAAAATTCCCTCAAGAATGAATAAAATTCGCAAAAATTCCATCAATGTTATCAAAATTTTTGATAATTCCACCAAAAATATACTGAATTTTTTTTAATTTCACCAAATATTAATACAATTTGTGAAAATTCCACCAAAAACTTACTAAATTCATAAAAATTTCACCAAACACTGATTTTTTTAAAAATTTTACAAAAAATTAATAAAATTCGCAAAGATTCCACCAATGTTATCAAAATTTTTGATAATTCCACCAAAAACGTACCAAATTTTTTCCATTTTCCACCAAAGCTACAAAAATGTTGAATAGTTCCACCAAAAACTTACTGATTTTTAAGGAATACCTTCAAAAACTTACCAACTTCATAAAAATTCTACTAAAATTATCAATACTTTTAACAATTCCACCACAAATGGTTAAAGTTAAGAAAAATTTCACCAAGGTTACCAACTTCTTTAACAATTCCATCAAAAACATACTGAATTTTATAAAAACTCCACCAAACATTAATAAAATTGAAAAGATTTCACTAAAAACTTACTAAATTCGTAAAAATTCCATAAGAGAAACATTGAATTTTTAAAAAATTCCATGAAAAATGAATTAAATTCGCAAAAATTTCACCATTATTTTATATTATCAAAATTTTTGATAATTCCACCAAAAACATACTGATTTTTTTTTTAAATTCCACCAAAAATTAATACGACTTGTAAAAATTCCACCAAAAGCTTACTAAATTCATAAGAATTTTACCAAAAACACTGTTTTTTTTATTCCACCAGAAATGAATAAAATTCGCAAAATTTCCACCAATGTTATCAACATTTTTGATAATTCCACCAAAAACATACTGAATTTTTTTAAAAATTCCACCAAAAACTTACTAAATTCATAAGAATTTTACCAAAAACACTGATATATTTTTAATTCCACCAGAAATGAATAAAATTCGCAAAAATTCCACCAAAGCTATTAAAATATTTAACAACTACACCCAAAACTTACTGAATTTTTTTTATTCCACCAAAAACTTACAAAAATCCTAAAAATTACACCGAAATTGTCAACATTTTTAACATTTCTACCAAAAACTTACCAAATTTTTTAAGAATTCCATCAAAATGTCCAAATTCTTTTAATATTCTACCAAAAATCAATCAAATTAGAAACAATTTCATTAAAAATTAACTAAAACCTTGACAATTCCATCAAAAACTTAGTAGATTCAAAAAAATTCCATCAAAGTTACTAAGATTTTTAATAATTCTACCAAAAATAATGAATTTTTTTAAAATTCCACCAAAAAACTTACAAAATACATAAGAATTTTACCAAAAACACTGATTTTTTTTTATTCCACCAGAAATGAATAAAATTCCAAAAATTCCACCAATGTTATCAAAATTTTTGATAATTCCACCAAAAACATACTGATTTTTTTAAAAATTCCATCAAAAACTTACTAAATACGTAAGAATTTTACCAAAAACACTGAATTTTTTTAAAATTCCACCAGAAATGAATAAAATTCGCAGAAATTCCACCAAAGCTATTAAAATATTTAACAACTACACCCAAAACTTACTGAATTTTTTTTATTCCACCAAAAACTTACAAAAATCCTAAAAATTACACCGAAATTGTCAACATTTTTAACAATTCTACCAAAAATTTCCAAATTTTTTAAAAATTCCACCGAAATGTCCAAATTCTTTTAAAATTCCACCAAAAATCAATCAAATTAGAAACAATTTCACTAAAAATGAACTAAAACCTTGAAAATTCCATCAAAAACTTAGTAAATTCATAAAAATTCCACCAAAGTTACTAAAATTTTTAATAATTCTACCAAAAATAATGAATTTTTTAAAAATTCCACCAAAAAACTTACAAAGTTTGTAAAAATTCCACCAAAAATGTGCCAATTTTTTTTTAAATTCCACCAAAAACTTACTAAATTCGTAAATCTTCCACCAAAGTTACCAAAATGTTGATCAATTCCACTAAAAATAATAGTTTCTTTTAGAAAAATACTAAAAATAAAACTAAGCTAGTTTAAAATAATTGACTAATTATCATTGATATGTAAGAGTATTAAAAATCTACCTCTTAAAGCGAATGACATTTTGATTCATAAAGGTCAAAGCTTCGTTAAGGTTTTTGGTGACATTTAAAATCGTTAAAAGTCGTAAGTTTTTATAAATTGTGTAATAATATTAAATGTGCAATTTCTACAACTATCTGTTGGGTGAATAGAAGCTAATGGTTTGTTTACTGAGGTCCTTAGGATAGATTTCAATTGAAAACGAAACCGGGTTGAAAATGAGCTATCGAAGAGTGCATCGGACCGTTAGGGTGGGAGCTTTTCCGTTAGAATCGTGGAGCTTTCCAAGCCGCCGACAATGGCGGCGTCGGACGTGCCACTTCCAGTTAAATATCATTGAGCGGGTCGATCCGAAATCCTCGTCCGTTCGAATTGAATTAGAGAGGCGGGCGCGCGGAGGAGATTTCGCAGAAAAGTGGCATACGTTCCGTGACCCGGGGGCCGTAGGGGGGCGGTTCGGAGGTCGAAAGCTCATTTCGCCCGAATCGGCAGTTCTTACGGCGAATTTAATTTTCGCGCGCTGCACCACTGCGTTTGCAAGGCCGGTGCTCTTTATTAATGCACGCGAAGAAGCGGGCACTCCTGGTAGTATGCAAAACCGGGAACGTTATTTCGACTTAACCGCCGTCGGTGGGGCAACTGCGGCCGCCACAGCCCCCGCGGGAGCCTCAAGGAATACCGGATTTACCTCTCGCGATTTGTGATTTACGATCCGATATTACGCTCGCGCGAGGTCGACTTGATCGGAATGATGAATTAACCCTACACCGTCTTGTGGGGAAATTGCAAAATTACGAAATTATGTGTGAAGCCGTTTCGTCCTGGGAAAAAATAGGTGACTTATCGTTCGGGCGTGACGTCGTATTATCACGGGGATTTATGAGGATTTTAATAGGTACGGTTGCGGGAGGATAAGCGCTGACCTGTTGGTCATTTTCTGGCGCCGTTTTCCGCCTCCTATCTCGTAATGTGATCAACGGTCCGTTGGTTTCCTATTTCGAAATAGTAAAATCGCCGTCGCGTACTCCCGCAGACAAACTACGGCAAATGCGCGCCCTCTGTTCGTCCTGTCGTACAGGACGTGTACGTAGGAAAATATGGGCGAACTTTATAGGCGCTGACACCGGTCGACATTCGGTTACATGTCAATAAATCGCGTACACGTACCGTTACAAGCAACATCGACCTAGAAACGCCAAACTACATACGTCCAAACATTTCACAATAATTTCACCTTTCCCCATAACAACTATCTTAAGTTTTAATTACTTATCATCATTGTATTTATATTTTCATAGTAATTCAAGCTGTGTTAATTCATAATCTTGAATACCAGGAAACGATATGATTTTGAAATTTTATTTCATTTCCATTTAGTCTAAAGTCACGCAAGAAAGTTAAATAAACCGCTTTTAGTCTATATTTGCACAATTTCTTTATTAAATAACTTCAAAGTTAGAGAAAACGTAAAAGTAAAGTAAAGTTTTAAAAGTAAAATTTTATAAAACCTCCTTGGTGTTCAGGACTATGAACTAAGACATGTTGACTTACTACAAGAATATAAATACAATGGTTTTCATGTAGGAAAAGATGGGGTAAGATAGGATATCAGGTTTACATTTGCAACAAAGCATTTTTATGCAACGGTAGAAATAATGAGACCCTTTATTAACTTCTTTTCATCATGTCACATGATAACTAATAATGTAGGAAGTCATTTTGCCAAGGTATCGAGAAAAATCCTGTTATGTTTTCTTACAATTTTTGAATAATTTCATCGCGTGATAGCTATCAAACGATACTGTGATTTTATACAAATGTTAGTTTCATGAAATTAGTAAGAAATGAGTATTAACGATAAGTACTTTTTTAAGTTTATTTTAAATATACAATTGTGTTATTATATTTTTAATATAAAAGCAACTAAAGGAGTAAGATTGGGTACATCGTCTTAAGTTCGTTATTTAGTGGAGGTTGGGTGAAGACGGGGAGGTGAGGTAAAATGGGGACATCCGTTTTAGAAATAAAGCTGAAAGACTGAAAAAGGAAGAGGAAAAACTGAATAAAAAAGGGGAAATTTTTTGAGAAAACCCCAAAAACAGGAAAACGTAGAAAATTAATTTGCTTGTGTAAATAATGATGGCCATGAGGCACTTCTTGTTTGTGTGTTATGTAAAGCTAATTAACAGTCTTAAGTAATGTTAATTCAGTTACATTTTATCTTAGTTTATGTGTATTACACCTTGTTCCTTCTTTTTCTTCACATTTTGGGCAAGGTGAAGAGAAATGACTTCTTATGTTTAATCATTGATTATGTTAAAATTAGTGAATTAGTATTTCGTTCTTTTGCTTACGCGGATGATCTTGCGCTTGTAATTATACACAAAGATATGCACAAAGATATACACAAAGAGAGTACTCTTATGCGAGGAAAGGCTAATTATGCGATTTAAAGGGCCATAGAAGAACTTAAGAAAATGGGACTTCAAGTAGCACTTAAGAAAACAGAAATAGTACTACTAGAAGGAAGAAGAAAGCTAAAAAAAAAATACAACTAAAAATAAACGAAAATGAGATAAAGAGTGCCAAGAAGGCAAAATATCTGGGGGTTTACTTAGATAAAGATATGGAGATGACGGAAACAATTTATCAAGAATTATGCCAAACGTTAGAGGATCCAAAAAAAAGAAAAGGAAACTTCTTAGTTCTACTGTTCTTTCTCTAAAATGCTCTAAATTATAAATATTGTTTAAATATGCTTTCCTCAATTAATAGAAGATTAGCAATCGGGATATGCTCTGATGGAGGAAACCGGTTTAGATGAGAAGGGAAAGAGGTGCGACGACAGGGAAGGGCTTGGAAGGAGCGAGGCAGTTGACGACGAACCGCAGAGTGTTGACGACGAACCACATAGAGTTGAAGACGAACCACAGAGAGTTGAAGACGAGTCCCAGAAAGTAGAAGATGAATTAAAGGGAGTTGACGACGAACCGCGGAGAGTTGACAACCAACCGCAGAGAGTTGACGACGAACTGCAAGGAGTTGAAGACGAACCACATAGAGTTGAACACGAGTTGCAGAAAGCAAAAGACGAATCAAAGGGAGTTGAAGACGAACCGCAAATGGTGGAAGACGAGTCGCAGAGAATAAAAGCGAAGCAAAGCTAGTTGAAAACGAACCGCTGTGGAACGAAGGACGAAAGACTCGTTTCCGCGGAGTGAAGCGAGTAAAAGTTAGATTTTAATTGACAAGACGTGTTTTTGTATATGATATTTTTATTATTAAACATCATCAAAAGAAAACCTCATTGAGATTTATTCAAATCTCACATTTATATGTCTCTGAAGTTATACCATGATGGGTGGTTCCGGAGGCGGAGGGGACACGGTTTTAGTTGCTCGATGTATTCCAGATGAGTACATCAACCCAACACATGGTGGTCATTGATACGATCACTTAGATAGTGATTCAGACCTCTCGTATGTCAACAGATTTCCTAAACCTCTCCATAAAAAAAGAATATTTCGATCTTGTCAGACATCTTTAAGTTTAATCATCAAATATTATCCCTTTATAGGGCAAGAGAGTGGCGTTTAAAATATTTCAATGAGATTTTTTGTAGAATATACAGTCATACCTAAATTAACCATACTTCATTTAGTTTTTTCAGAAAGAGTCCTCAATTCAAAAATTTTGGTGGGACATTGTTGTCCCAATGTACGTTATGTCTAGGCGCTTTTTTCAACGTTCATTGGGATAATAATGTCCCACCAAAATTTTGAAAATTGAAATTTGAGAATTGATATTTTGATTGCTTTATTTTTGACAAACGTAAACAAAATCATTAATACAGTAAAAAAACAAACAGTTGAAACTATCAATTGCAAAACAAAAAATAATTTAGGTTTTATTTTTTATGAAATTTTGCAAAGCAACCCTTGCACAGCGCCACGTTGCATTTTGTACATAGGAGATCACTTCTTTTTTTTTGAAAAATCTATAAAGTGACTAACAGAAAATACTGGAAATTATTTTCAAGTTTCTAAAATGGTCACTTCTTTCACCGATATTTTAGGTTTGGGAAAGGTTATCGATTTATGCTTTTCACTAGCTTGCTTGGACTTCATTTTGGTCATTTTGGTTTCATGGAAAAAAGTGACATCAATAGACTTTTCTCAGAAAATTCGAAATTTCCATGGTAAATCCGAAAAATGCCCCTTGTGGCGACACTCCAAATTACAATAGTCACAAGTAAGATAGGATTTATAGTCCAAGAAAAACTCTTTCCAACGACACCAATTTTATTAGAATCCGTTCAACTGTTTTGAACTTATTCACATTTACTTATGAATATCTTCGAACACCCTTCACCACGTTATTTATAGAGGTAGGACAAAAATATATACTTATTGCTATCATAATAGAGCGGATTTCCAAGACACACCACAGTTTTTAGTTCAAAGTAGTGGTTACGCCCGCCGGCATGACCCCAGAATTTTCTCATGGCCACTTTGCCAATTAAATTTTTCACAGTAAGTTTCTACAATGAGTAGTTTCCTAGATACAGTACCTTGCATGCTTATTTGGCCAGCCTACATTGATAATTTTCGTAAAAAATCTTCCTAGCCGAAGTAAGTACTACACAGAAAGTTATAGATATTATTAGGTATAGTTAAATAGGTATAAGATCTACATGGAATATTAGAATAATCGTAACTAACAGCTATAAAAAAATTAGTAAATTTCACATACAAAATCATTATTTACTTTCCGGAATCTAAATACGAAAAATCTAACAAATTAGCAACCATTATTTCACTGAAATTAACTATACATACCTTAATTATTAAGAAAAGGCCGTTTTTGAATGGAAACACACTCTTTAGATTATTAAAAACACTCACAAACTTGAAACAAGGTTTAAAATTTTAAATTCGCCATGTTTTATAAGACACAGGGACAAATATGTCACATTGTCAGTAGGACATCTTTTATCGACCTGTATTAAACAGTAGCCAAACTAAGGCAAATCAAATCATAGAGTCAATAACATATCAATTTATCTACAAAATTGTGTATTTGTGATATAAAAAACTCTAAGAGCGTTTTCTAAAGCAGAGGTGGGACAATAAAGTCCCAATACCTTATAAAGGGGTTATATAAACTAAAAGTATTTCTCTCTATGAAGAAAATTCTGGATTTTATTTACCTTGAAACCATAACACGTTTTGCTCTACCCTCCCCTACCTCACAAAATTGATTACGAATTCATTTAACAAGACAGTTTACATATGTTTATGTTATACCAAGCGATCAATTAAATTCGCCATCCAAACTGTTCATGAAATTCCATTTTAGATTGATAGAATCTGACGGATGACGTTTACATCTATTGTTAGGTTATATATGAGTATCTTCTGATATCTCTCCAGTCTAGTTTACACGTACAATAACCCAAAATGGAGCTGTACCATCAAGAGAAACATGAAAGAGTACTCGGTAATGTTATGGAGAGCAGATTTACTCTTTTATCTTTCTCTTCATGGTGCAGCTCCATTTCGGGTTATTGCACGTCTATTAATTATCAAAAAGTTGATAAAATTTTATGATCACAAGAGCATCGTGATATGTTGAAGATTTAAAGGTTTTAAGGAAAATCTATTTTCCATTATTTTTGAAATATTGTTTTAGCAAAACAGTGGAAAATCCCTTAGGTTTAATAAAAATTCAATCTACGAACTGAATTTATTACAGAACGTAAATGTCTGTATGCTGTTTCGTTCAAAATCCGATTCCACACTTTGTTGCAGAGTATGGTGTTGTATGTGCGTAAAGTTGCAGGTAGCTAAGGACACGTAAACCTTTCGACTTTATGATCTACTTTAGTATGCAAACCATAAAAGATCAAAAATAAAGTTAACAGAAATTAAAAAAAAAGAAGTTATGTAACTAACATGAATTGGAGATTATTTGTTCTGTTATTTTCTTTTATTAGAATACTTTAAGTTTGGAGAATTTTATAGTTGTGGTCTTAAAATTTTTTGGACTATGTTCTTGACATTAAAAAAAATCTTTGATGGATATTTCTAACTGTGATTAGAAAACTTTCAAGCCTGTTTTACATGTTTTTATTAAATGTATATTTTTAATTTATAATTTTTTTTTTGTGTAAATAGATTACATTATAACATCCAACCGAAACACATAAATTAACACTTTGCACGAGTATTTATATTGTTTCCGTGGTTTCGATAACATTTTTCGAGTGGAAATTACGTTTATTAATGACCACTCTTCCGCCACCACAGCGGTCACGTTATAGCGACAGAGCTTTATTTATAATTCCATCGAAAGCTTACGCGATCCACCGGGCAACCGGATATGTGTTCAGCGTTAATTATACAATTTCGGGAATATTGTTTTACATTGATGCTCATTAGGGATGCTGATGCATGAAGCGATCCATACGGCGCGTTCGTGTCCGGGGTTGTTGCCAATTTAAAACAGGGTTTTGAAAAAGCCCTAAAGATATTTGTGTTGGCAATGAACGAACCGTCACTCCAAATTACCGATTTTGCAATTTTACGCCAAACCCCGAGTTATTTACAGCTGTTTGTCGACGCGACGCGATCGAGGCGATAATTTTCAAACAAACCGACGGTCGGCAACGTAAATTACACAATTTCGCTAATTTTATTTCATATAGTGGGTCATTACTGGCGCCACGACGCCTCGAAAAGCGCAGTATTCAATTAGGGAGCGACGCAGTGCTGAAATGTGTTTGTTCGAACAAATATGGGAAACGGAATACTGGAAATGCTGTTTTGTCCATTGCGCATCGTTGCTTATTTTGAGGAAATCGATAAATATCGTTGAATAATTTGAATTCCGATTTTTTTCTTGTCTGTTTGAATGACGCGTCTGCAATAACTGTGATTCGAACTCAACTCCGTTTGCATGTAGATTCTACCATGCTAATACCAACGTAAATTTCAATTCCATATATTCATAGTGCATGCTAATTTATTACTTTTTCATGGAAATTTTTCTTTTAACAAATATCTCAAGAAAAATTACCGATGTAATCTTGCAAATAAATTACAATTATTATTCTTACTTTTTTTGTTTTAGGAATCGCATTTGGCGCGGAGGTACAAGGAATGGTGATGATAAAAAAGCTAGGGGAGTCTTTTATGGTTAATTGTAAGGATAATAGCAGTCGAACTGTAACATGGCGAGGACCGAATGGTACTTTAGGTCCTAATACAGAACCTAATGTGGATTTTGCTTCATATGGACTGTCGTTATACTTCAAAAAAGTTACCAAAAGCTTCAGTGGGAATTATACGTGCAGTTCAGATTCGGAAATTATCAGGACTGTCAACCTTATAGTACAAGGTATGTTGTAAATATGCGGTTAGTTGATTATCGAAGCTTAAATTAGACGACAGCTGGGACATGTTCATTGCAATTGCTCATTTACTTCAACTCATAGTGTTTACCAATTGTGGCGTAATAAACCTAGAAACCGAAAAGAGCCTTTATGCTAATTTTTAATTCAGTTCTTTATCTTTTATTTCTTATATATAGAGTGTATAAATTTGCGAAAAAGTTAGATGTGATGATATTTGATGAAAATCTTAATGTAAAAATGTACCATACTTTATAAGTTTTAAAATTCTGAACTTTTTAATCTTTCTAAAGTAGAGAATTGCTATTTAAAGACGATTATTTAGTAACATTTATTCGTAAATGTTTTTTTCGATTAAAAATCTCTAAATTTTTATTTCTAGGATTGCAGAAAATCCGTACAGAAATTAATATGGTTAATTATGTTCTTTAATATAAAGTGTAAAAATCTGGAAGTTGGATTATAAAAATTTTTTAAGAAAATCTTTTTCTAAACCTTAAAAGAACTTTAAAAAGTCTATATTTGGTTTTTTTTTTTGGGGTGAAAAAAATATTTTTTCGTGAATTATAAGCTAAAATAGTTCGATTTTTGATAAAAAGTAAGCATGATGTGAAAAATATTGTAAAAATAAAGTGTAAAAATCTGGAAGTTGGATTATAAAAATTTTTTAAGAAAATTTTTTTCTAAACCTTAAAAGAACTTTAAAAAGTCTATATTTGGTTTTTTTTTGGGTGAAAAAAATATTTTTTCGTGAATTATAAGCTAAAATAGTTCGATTTTTGATAAAAAAGTAATCATAATGTGAAAAATGTTAAAAAAGTAAATTTCCAAAACCTAAGTACGATCCTGTTTATCAAAAAAGTTAATAAAATGGTTCAATTTTCGATAAAATTCTAATTATCATGTGAGAAATGTAAAAGAAAAATTTGAGGACCTAAGTACGCATCTGTTTATCAAAAAAGTTGATAAAATAGTTCGATTTTTGATAAAATAATTTGGTTTTTGATAAAAAAGTAATTAAAATGTGAAAAACGTTAAAAAAGAAAATTTTCACAACCTAAGTATGGTCCTGTTTGTCAAAAAAAATAGTAAAATAGTTCGATTTTCGATAAAATTCTAATTATTATGTGAAAAATACAAGAAAATTTTTTTTGAAAACCTAAGTACGGATCCGCTTATCAAAAATGTTTAAAAAATAGTTTGATTTTTGATAAAACAGTTCGATTTTTCATAAAAAAATAATTGTAATGTGAAAAACGTTAAAAAAGAAAATTTCCACAACCTAAGTACGGTCCTGTTTGTCAAAAAAGATGGTAAAATAGTTCGATTTTCGATAAAATTCTAATTATTATGTGAAAAATACAAGAAAAAATTTTTTTGAAAACCTAAGTACGGATCTGTTTATCAAAAAAGTTGATAAAATAATTTGATTTTTGATAAAACAGTTCGATTTTTCATAAAAAAGTAATTGTAATGTGAAAAACGTTAAAAAAGAAAATTTCCACAACCTAAGTACGGTCCTGTTTGTCAAAAAAGTTAGTAAAATAGTTCGATTTTCGATAAAATTCTAATTATTATGTGAAAAATACAAGAAAATTTTTTTGAAAACCTAAGTACGGATCTGTTTATCAAAAAAGTTGATAAAATAGTTTGATTCTTGATAAAACAGTTCGATTTTTCATAAAAAAGTAATTGTAATGTGAAAAACGTTAAAAAAGAAAATTTCCACAACCTAAGTACGGTCCTGTTTGTCAAAAAAGATAGTAAAATAGTTCGATTTTCGATAAAATTCTAATTATTATGTGAAGAATACAAGAAAATTTTTTTTGAAAACCTAAGTACGGATCTGTTTATCAAAAAAGTTGATAAAATAGTTTGATTCTTGATAAAACAGTTCGATTTTTCATAAAAAAGTAATTGTAATGTGAAAAACGTTAAAAAAGAAAATTTCCACAACCTAAGTACGGGTCTGTTTATCAAAAAAGATAGTAAAATAGTTCGATTTTTGATAAAGAAGTAATTGAAATGTGAAAAACGTTAAAAAAGAAAATGTCCAGATCCTAAATACGGTCGTATTTATCGAAAAAATTAATAAAATAGTTCGATTTTCGATAAAAAAGTAATCATAATATAAAAAACGTTAAAAAAGAAATTTTTCTCGAACCTAAGTACGGATCTGTTTAACAAAAATTTGATAAAATAGTTCAATTTTTGATAAAAAAGTAATCATGATGTGAAAAATGTGAAAAAAGGAAACTTTTCCGAACCTGAGTACGATCCTGTTTATCAAAAAAGTTAATAAAATGGTTCAATTTTCGATAAAATTCTAATTATCATATGTAAAATGTAAAAAAAATTTTGAGGACCTAAGTACGCATCTGTTTATCAAAAAAGTTGATAAAATAGTTGGATTTTTGATAAAATAGTTTGGTTTTTGATAAAAAAGTAATTAAAATGTGAAAAACGTTAAAAAAGAAAATTTCCACAACCTAAGTATGGTCCTGTTTGTCAAAAAAGATAGTAAAATAGTTCGACTTTCGATAAAATTCTAATTATTATGTGAAAAATACAAGAAAATTTTTTTGAAAACCTAAGTACGGATCTGTTTATCAAAAAAATTGATAAAATAGTTTGATTTTTGATAAAACAGTTCGATTTTTCATAAAAAAGTAATTATAATGTGAAAAACGTTAAAAAAGAAAATTTCCACAACCTAAGTACGGTCCTGTTTGTCAAAAAAGATAGTAAAATAGTTCGATTTTTGATAAAGAAGTAATTAAAATGTGAAAAACGTTAAAAAAGAAAATTTCCAGATCCTAAATACGGTCCTGTTTATCGAAAAAATTAATAAAATAGTTCGATTTTCGATAAAAAAGTAATCATAATGTAAAGAACGTTGAAAAAGAAATTTTTCTCGAACCTAAGTACGGATCTGTTTAACAAAAATTTGATAAAATAGTTCGATTTTTGATAAAATGTTTCAATTTTTGATAAAAAAGTAATTATAATGTCAAAAATGTAAAAAGAAAGGAAATTTCCAGAACTTAAATACGGTCCTGTTTATCAAAAAAGTTGATAAAATAGCTGGATTTTTGATGAAATAGTAATTATAATGTGAAAAACGTTAAAAAAGAAATTTTTCCAAAACCTAGGTTAAGTTCTGTTTATTAAATATCAATTTGACAGTTAATACGGTCCTGTTTATCAAAAGAATTAATAAAATAGTTCGATTTTTGTTAAAAAAAAGTAATCATAATATAAAAAACATTTAAAAGGGAATTTTTCTAGAACCTAAGTACGGTCCTGTTTATCAAAAAGTTGATAAAATGGATCGATTTTTGATAAAAAATCAAATGTGAAAAAAAACGTAATCATATGTGAAAAACATTGAAAGAGAAATTTTTCCAGAAGTTAAGTACGGTTCTGTTTATTAAATATCAATTTGGCAGTTAATAAAATAGTTTAATTTTCAATAAAAAAAATCAAATATGAAAAAAAAAAAAAAATAGTAACCAAAAGTAAAAAAGCTAATCAAATGTGAAAACTATTAAAAAAAAATCTTTTCCAGAGCCTAAATACAGCCCTGTTTATCAAACGCTAATTTGACTGTTAAAAAAAACGTTCGATTTTTGATAAAAAGAAAGTAATCATAATATGGAAAACGTTGAAAAGGTAATTTTTTCCCAAAATTAAGTCCGGTTCTGTTTATCAAACGTCAATTTATCAAATTCAACGTCTGTTTATCAAATCAAAATGTGAAAAAAAATCAAATGTAAAAAGAATGTAATCAAATTTGAAAAACGTTGAAAAAAGAAAATTTCCAGATTTTAAAGACGGTCCTGTTTATCAAACATCAATTTAACAGTTGATAAAATAATGCAATTTTCGATAAAAAATCAAATGTGAGAAAAATAGGAATTAAAATTAATAAAAAAAAGTAATTACATGTGAAAAACGTTGAAAAAAGAAACTTTTTCAGAACCTAAATACGGCCCTGTTTATAAAACGTTAATTTAATTGTTAAAAAAAAGTTCGATTTTCGATAAAAAGTAACCATAGTGTGAAAAATGTTGACAAAGAATTTTTTCCAGAACCCAAGTACGGTGCTGTTTATCAAACATCAATTTAACAGTTAATAAAATAGTTGAATTTTCAAAAAAAGAATCAAATGTGAAAAAATTAGTAATCAAAAGTAAAAAAAAAGTAATCATAATGTGGAAAACGTTGAAGAAAGAAAATTTTCATAACCTAAATACGGACCTGTTTATCAAACGTTAATTTGATTGTTAAAAAAGTTCGATTTTGGATAAAAAAGTAATCATAATCTTTACGTAGCTTTCCCATCCCTGAAATAGCGCCCTGTTTCTCAGCGCAGTTTGTTCACCCCTGAAGCGTCTTTCGACGAGGTTTGTCCACCTCTGAAATCCATTGAAAAATCGGAGGTTTGCCTATCATCAAATCGAGTCTTTAAAAATTGAACAAACCGAACTTGAGAACGTTTATTTTCTCCTTTCAAAGCTTTAGAAACTAATTAGTTATGTTTACAAATCCTTGATGTCTTTCTACGAAGTTTGTCCACTCATGAAATATCTCTCGAAAAAAGTTTGACCACTCCTGAAGTCAAATTGAAAATACCTAAGCTCTGCTCATTTCCGAATTGGGCCTTTTCGAAGTTTTCTCACCCCTTAAATGTCTCTTGACGAAGTTTTTCTACCTCTAAAATGTCCCTCGATGAGGTTTGTCCACTCCTGAAATCGTGGACATCGAAAAATCGAGGGTGTGTTCATCTCCTAATCGAATCTTTACGTAGCTTTCCCATCCCTGAAATAACGCCCTGTTTCTCAGAGCAGTTTGTTCACCCCTGAAGCGTCTTTCGACGAGGTTTGTCCACCTCTGAAATCCATTGAAAAATCGGAAGTTTGCCTATCATCGAATCGAGTCTTTAAAAATTGAACAAACCGAACTTGAGAACGTTTATTTTCTCCTTTCAAAGCTTTTGAAACTGATTAGTTATGTTTACAAATCCTTGATGTCTTTCTACGAAGTTTGTCCACTCATGAAATATCTCTCGAAAAAAGTTTGACCACTCCTGAAGTCAATTTGAAAATACCTAAGCTTTCTTTTTTTTTCTTTAAAAGCCCCTGAAATGGTTCTCGAAGGAGTTCGTGCATCTCTGAAGCGTTTCTCGACGAGGTTTGTCCACCTCTGAAATCCATTGAAAAATCCTAGGTTTGCCTATCATCGAATCGAATCTTTAAAAATTGAACAATCCGAACTTGAGAACGTTTATTTTCTTCTTTCAAAGCTTTCGAAACTGATTAGTTATGTTTACAAATCCTTGATGTCTTTCTACGAAGTTTGTCCACTCATGAAATATCTCTCGAAAAAAGTTTGACCACTCCTGAAGTCAATTTGAAAATACCTAAGCTTTGCTCATTTCCGAATTGGGCCTTTTCGAAGTTTTCTCACCCCTTAAATGTCTCTTGACGAAGTTTTTCTACCTCTAAAATGTCCCTCGATGAGGTTTGTTCACTCCTGAAGTCGTGGACATCGAAAAATCGAGGGAGTGTTCATCTCCTAATCGAATCTTTACGTAGCTTTCCCATCCCTGAAATAACGCCCTGTTTCTCAGAGCAGTTTGTTCACCCCTGAAGCGTCTTTCGACGAGGTTTGTCCCCCTCTGAAGTCAATTTGAAAAATTGAAAAATTGCCTATCATCGAATCGAGTCTAGTTTTTCCACTAGTAATACGTATAATGTAGTAATGCGTATTTAAATTTTAAGTATGTACTCAACATTCTCGTTTAAAGAGCTTATCATAAAAGTGTTTGAGCTAGATTTACATTCAAAGCACCAACCCGCTATTAATTACTATCCACATAATCATAATAACGTTGTAGCGAATATTCCCACGAGTAAATATAAACACCATTTTATTAAAGTCGAATAGATATAATACCAGATAAACGGAATCGATAATTATCGTATTTAATTTGGTTAGTGTTTACGGTACCGATTCAATTCTGTGTCAACCGGGGCGTAATTGTTTATTGCGATTGTTCCGGTACAATTATAACTTAATTTAGAGGCGCGTTTCGAACGAATGCGTAAAAAAATGATGCTGAAATGGGAGATTCTCGACACACGCCGGGGGCCACTTGAAATATAGATGGTTTCAATCGAAGTCCGTTACCGTATCGAAGGGCTATTTGTTGCCGTCGAAATAAAAATGAGTAAAAGATTAACCTACGAGGGCCACAGATCGGCACTAATCCGGCCACTCTCTATCATCGCTAATGCAGCCTTCAATCAAAATTCTACTTTACGCGCGATCGGATTTCAATCAATTGCCGTTTTGACACCCTAATACCGAAGTGCGTTTCATTCTACTACCGTTCGTTCATTCCGCTCTGATGGATTTTCTGTTTCCACTCAAATCGCAAAATGATTTTTGAAAGACTTGTTTTTTTTTTAGTTTTTTTGGTGTAAGTTCGGTTTTGATATAGATGGTAGACGTGTGTTGGGGATTGATGGACATAAAAAAATTACCAATTTAAAAAGTTTTTTTGTTAATTAGAGAATGAAATAACGAATTTCAAAAACATTAAATGTATTTAACCTCATGTCAAAATAGGAATTTGAACATTTCTAGCTTATTACAACTGAAAATCGACGATCAATTAAAAAATAAAAATTCACAATTGACTTGTCAGCACCCACAGTGGAATTGCGAAAAAGCTGAACAAAAGTCGAAATTTCAAAGTCGTAGTTTTCGCGTTAATACTTAATAAATACTTAATCTGACACCAATGACCTCTTAAAAACCAGTGAATTGAAAATATGGTCAAATTTTGTATTAGAGATTGAATCGTTATCTGCAATATGGAAGGCGTTCCTGGAGATAAATGTAATATATTTATGTATCTATAACCTAATTTTTTAAAAGTTGCATCTTTTTAGCATATAAACAAAAACCCCTTGCGATTTTCATCGAATTCAGATTACTGGAATAGTGAATCATCGAAATAGTTGTGATCATAAAAAATCCTTGGAAATCACACACAGGAGTGTCAAGATTATATATCAGAAGAGAAAACTACCGGATTTCGCCGGTTTCGAGCTTTGAGTCATTAAATTGTTATTAATTTTTGATATCGTTTTTGATTGATTTGAATTAGATTCATTTGAAATTAACCCAACTTCATTTTTTGTCGTATCATCTTTAATACTTTATATTTCGGCGATCGTATTGTCATCTTTAATTATCCGAATTATCCGGAAAACCAAATTCGAATAAACGAACCCGAATGTATAGAAGTATGAACTATTAAGCTATAGTTTATACTTGGGACGTTTTCTTTTTTTTTAATTTCGCTTGGTTTTAAATCAACTTTTTTTAACAAGATTTTCGGTTTGTTCGGATAATTTTCAGTTAGGTTTAAATCGGTTTTTGGTGGAATAAAATCGCTAGTGGTTTTAATTGATGATTTATTTCTTGATTTTATATCAATTGAACGACTTCAAACTTTTTCGGGAATTTTTTAAAAAATTTCGGAAATTTTTGAAAAATTATCTGAAATTTTTTGAATATTTTCTGGAATTTTTTGAATATTTTTGGATTTTTTTGGGATATTTTGGGAAAATTTTGAAGCATTTTCTGACATTTTTGTAACATTTTTGGATGTTTTTTATGATTTTTGGATATTTTTTATGATCTTCGGGAATCTTTGTAAAATTTTCGGATCTTTTTGAACAATTTTCGAAAAATTCAAAATTTTCTGTAAAATTAAAACTTTTGTTACATCTTCGGGATTTTTAAGAAAAATTGCGGATTTTTTAGAAAAAATTTCGGATTTTTTAGTAAAATTTTCTGATTTTTTAGAAAACTTTCTGATTTTTTAGTAAAATTTTCGGATAATTTTGTTACATTTTCAGGATTTTCTGTAAGATTATCAAATTCTTATATTTTCAGAAATTTTTGTAATATTTCCAGAATTTTTTGGAAAATTTTCGGATATTCTTGGAAAACTTTTAAGCATTTTCTGGGATTTTTGTAACATTCTCGGATGTTTTTTACGATTTTCGGGAATTTTTGTAAAGTTTTCGGATTTTTTTTAATAATTTTCGAAAAATTCAAAATTTTCTGTAAAATTAAAACTTTTGTTACATCTTCGGGATTTTTAGAAAAAATTTCGGATTTTTTAGGAAAAATTTCGGATTTTTTAGTAAAACTTTCTGATTTTTTAGTAAAACTTTCTGATTTTTTAGTAAAATTTTCGGATAATTTTGTTACATTTTCAGGGTCTTCTGTAAGATTATCGCAAATTTTTATATTTTCAGAAATTTTTGTAATATTTCCAGAATTTTTTGGAAAATTTTCGGATATTTTCAAAGAATTTTCGGATATTTTTGAAAAATTTTCAAGCATTTTCTGGGATTTTTGTAACATTTTTGGATGTCTTTTATGATTTTCGGGAATTTTTGTAAAATTTTCGAATTTTTTTTTTAACAATTTTCGAAAAATTCAAAATTTTCTGTAAAATTAAAACTTTTGTTACATCTTCGGGATTTTTAGGAAAAAGTTCGGATTTTTTAAAAAAAATTCGGATTCTTTAGTAAAATTTTCTGATTTTTTAGTAAAATTTTCGGATAATTTTGTTACATTTTCAGGATCTTCTGTAAGATTATCGCAAATTTTTATATTTTCAGAAATTTTTGTAATATTTCCAGAATTTTTTTGGAAAAATTTTTTTTTTCGGGAATTTTTGTAAAATTTTCGGATTTTTTTTTAACAATTTTCGAAAAATTCAAAATTTTCTGTAAAATTAAAACTTTTGTTTCATCTTCGGGATTTTTAGGAAAAATTTCTGATTTTTTAGTAAAATTTTCGGATAATTTTGTTACATTTTCAGGATTTTCTGTAAGATTATCAAATTTTTATATTTTCAGAAATTTTTGTAATATTTCCAGAATTTTTTGGAAAATTTTCGGATATTTTTGGAAAATTTTTTTTTTCGGGAATTTTTGTAAAATTTTCGGATTTTTTTTTTAACAATTTTCGAAAAATTCAAAATTTTCTGTAAAATTAAAACTTTTGTTTCATCTTCGGGATTTTTAGGAAAAATTTCTGATTTTTTAGTAAAATTTTCGGATAATTTTGTTACATTTTCAGGATTTTCTGTAAGATTATCAAATTTTTATATTTTCAGAAATTTTTGTAATATTTCCAGAATTTTTTGGAAAATTTTCGGATATTTTTGGAAAATTTTTAAGCATTTTCTGGGATTTTTGTAACATTTTCGGATTTTTTTTAATAATTTTCGAAAAATTCAAAATTTTCTGTAAAATTGTCTCTTTTGTTACATCTTCGGAATTTTTAGGAAAAATTTCGGATTTTTTAGAAAAAATTTCGGATTTTTTAGTAAAACTTTCTGATTTTTTAGTAAAATTTTCGGATAATTTTGTTACATTTTCAGGATTTTCTGTAAGATTATCAAATTTTTATATTTTCACAAATTTTTGTAATATTTCCAGAATTTTTTGGAAAATTTTCGGATATTTTTGAAAAATTTTCGAATATTTTTGGAAAATTTTCGAATATTTTCAAAGAATTTTCGGATATTTTTAAAAAAATTTTCGGATATTTTTGAAAAATTTTCGGATATTTTCGAAAAATTTTCGGATAATTTTATTACATTCTCCGAATTTTTTAAATTTTCACTCTTCCTTTTAACCGGAAGTCCCACCTGAAAAATTTTATATTCCGACCTTACATACGTTTTACGCGGCCTCGATACCAGATATACTCAATATTGCAAACAGATTCAAACAATTAACGCTATATATATCGGTCATTTTGTGTCAGCCATTTTTTATTTGAAACTTCCGATTGCGAATTTGGTTTTAGCGACTTGAAAAACATAAAAATCTAATTTTTTATGATCATGCAAACCTTTTTGGACTTTTGTCCGGCTTTTTCGGAATTCCGACCACTGTGGCACCGTAGGAAAAAAATTTGGTGTAATTCGATAACCAACCAAACACTCATTCTGTTACTCATTCCGGATTTACTTTCTTCAACTGTATTTTGAGAGATGTGATTAATTATCTTATTGTGATCCAAAGCCAGATGAAAAACTTAGATCTCGACACCAAATAAAAATTAACCCAATCCTTACCTGGTGACAAAATCCACTGCATCTACTACAATGGTAAAAAATGGTTTTATTTCGTTTTACTTAAATGAAGAATTTCTGGCTGGTGTTTGTAGATTAGATACATAGGGTAAACTCGCCTAATCTCGGCCGTCGCCTAAAGTCGGCCTTTGCCAATTATTTTTATAGAAACAAGAAAAATATTGGATGTAATCCGATGCATTTAGTAACAACGTAGACTTTTATTATCCTACTTCAGGTGGTAGTAAGCTTGGCGAATTTTCTATGTTCAACAATGTTTAAGAATTAATTAATTAAAGATGTGTTGTGAATGCGGTGCTGGACCTTCACAATTGACAAGGAACCACTTTACTTAGAATAGGTGTTTTTATTAACGTTTTACTTCATGTAGTTAATAAAATGAACATATGTTATGGTAAAGGGTTATGTACTACTTTTAAATACATACCATGTGGTTATCTTTGTCGGTTTTCATAATAATTATATGGCCGACTTAAGGTAGAACGTTTTTAAGAAAAATCTAATCTCGGCCGGGGATGCCGACTTTAGGAATTATACTACATTTCATTGTGTCTTAAACTCGGCCATTTAAGATTATTTTAGATCTGCCCCAACACCGTCCCAAAACTGCTTTTTGCAACCAAACCAGGTAGATACATTGTAATATAACAGTCATGAGTAGTCATTCCTAAAGTAGTCGGTTGTTGTAATTCAACGATTTTCAATCGATTTTCTTGGTGAGTGATAACCTTAGTTATTTGTTAAAAGTGCATTTATTTAAACATTTTTGTTATTAAATCAATATAATTGTGAATTTTTGCTTCTCAATAACAAGTTGTTATTAGTAATAATCATTAACCTAACTTTAATAAGAAAAATCGCTACAGATTTCTGCCGTCCCAGTAGTTACCTATTTATTTATGACTTCTTTACTAGATCACCATCGAAAACCGGATCAAAACTATTTTAAAGGCTGTTATATTGCGGTATCATAATTCCGAACCTCGATGTGGATAACTATAGTTCTACCTATTTATTTAATTTTGTAATAACTATGCCGACTTTAGATAAACATGCGGCCGGGCAAAGGGTGATAGTGGCCGACTTTTGGAAAATGTGCTGTTCTAAAATAACTTGACTTTATTTTATTCTTCCATGACTTTTACTTACTTTTACAAAATATAATCGTTTAAAAAATAAATGTTGCAAGCAGAAAACAGGTAGAATCGTACTCAACGGTTACTGACTTAAAAACTATAAAGATTGTAATGTGAAAAAATCGTTAAAAGGCCGACATTTGGCGAATTTACCCTATAACATTCATCTTCTTCTAAATTCTTTTGTTCTGTTGGAAGTAAATTCAAAATGCTGCTGCATCTCCGAAAAGTGCTACTAATTTTGAATGATTTTTGAAAGTTGACCTAAATTTTATAAAATTAGTCAAAAAAATTTCGATAACTGGAAATTTTTTTAAATTATTGGATAATAATTAGAATAATTTCCTATATTTTAATCAAAAATAAAAACTTTAATTTACATTTGTGCAAAGGAAAATTTTCTTAATTCCAATAAATAAATTTTGGGCGATTTTTTTAAAGTTGACCAAAATTTTACAAAGTTAGTCAAAAAATTTCGATAACTTTGGAAATTTTTTTAAATTCTTGGATAAAAATCAGAATAATTTCCTATATTTTAATCAAAAATAGATACTTTAATTTACATTTT
This sequence comes from Digitonthophagus gazella, assembly GCA_036711955.1. Taxonomy (NCBI): domain Eukaryota; kingdom Metazoa; phylum Arthropoda; class Insecta; order Coleoptera; family Scarabaeidae; genus Digitonthophagus; species Digitonthophagus gazella. Next base: position 31,428,606 of record JASCIT010000002.1, read on the forward strand.
TGTAAAGAAATCTTTTCTTAATTCCAATAAATAAATTTTGGGCGATTTTTTAAAGTTAACCTAAATTTCATAAAGTTGATCAAAAAATTTCGATAACTTTGGAATTTTTTTTTTAATTCTTGGATAACAATTAGAAAAATTTCCTATATTTTAATCAAAAATAAAAACCTTAATTTACATTTATGTAAAGGAAAATTTTCTTAATTCCAATAAATAAATTTTGGACGATTTTTTAAAGTTAACCTAAATTTCATAAAATTAGTCAAAACATTTCGATAACTTTGGAAATTTTTTTAAGTTCTTGGATAACAATTAGAACAATTTCCTATATTTTAATCAAAAATAGATACTTTAATTTACATTTTTGTTAAGGAATCTTTTTTTAATTCCAATAAATAAATTTTGGACGATTTTTTAAAGTTGACCTAAATTTCATAAAATTAGTCAAAAAATTTTGATAACTTTGGAAATTTTTTTAAATTCTTGGATAACAGTTAGAAAAATTTCCTATATTTTAATCAAAAATAGATACTTTAATTTACATTTATGAAAATGAATCTTTTTTTAATTCCTATAAATACATTTTGGACGATTTTTTTAAAGTTAACCTAAATTTCATAAAGTTGGTCAAAAAATTTCGATAACTTTTTTAAATTTAATTTTTTTTTTAATTTTTTAAAATTCTTTCAGTTTGAACTTATGTATTTTATGTAGATAATGACCACGACAAAAACTATAATAACAAGAAGTAAATAAAATTTTATATATGTACATACATCGTTTCATATTAAATTAAATTTCATGTTACGGTTTAGTTGTAATTGGCGTAACACAATGTTCTGGTTATTAATGTAAGCATTGTGAATTGTATTGCTTTAATTAACTACGAGGGCTTTGGAATAAGCTCCGATCGTTATGCAAGATATCTTGAAACGATGCATTTACCACTCGACGTCGTACAAATGCAATCACGTGTGGTACTCCATTACATCTGGCTCAATAAACTCATGCATATTCCTGGTTGTTAACGTCGGAGAATGGGTATAGAGTAAATTAGAATCTACTGAATTAGTCTTGTATGTATTAGGGGATTACATGTTTTCCTTTTTGGAAAATTTATGGAGAGATGAAATTTTAAAATATTGACAGGCTTCAATTTGGATGTAGTGGTAAATAACTTAATACCTGGGATAGTTACGTGCAAAATCGCTGGGAATCTGAAACCGGTACAGCCCTCATTTTAGGATACCTGGCCAGTGGTCGGGAACTTCACCGTAGTCGGGAGAGCCAAACTATTTCCCGGTTAAATTCCACCGTACGGTTCCCAAAGCGACAAGTTTTGCGGCTGGATTTAAGATGCCGACGTTGACTGCCCCTCGACGCATTTCCTAACTAATTAGCTAATTTCGTTTCGCAGATCCGTTGAGTTTCGTCGACACGTCTCCGACGCAGACCGGGGTTGAGAAAATGGACGTCATGCTGAGGTGTGAAGTTCAGGGCGGGGACAATCCCACCATAACTTGGTCAGTGAGCGGGGGTGAATTAAAAGGTAAAAGTTTCGGTGAGATTACAAATTCTATTTGTACCTGTGCACAGTGGTCGGAATTGCGAAAAAACTGGACAAAAGTCGAAATTTCAAAGTCGTAGTTTTCGCGTTAATACAACAAAATATACAGAAGGAGCTAGTGCATCGTTCTATGAAAGAACAAAGCACTCGTCCACGTGTATGGACCGCGGTAGTGATCGGAAGTTTACTGAATCTCATTAGCATCTGACACCAATGACCTCTTAAAAACCAGTGGATTGAAAATATGGTCAAATTTTGTATTAGAGATTGAATCGTTATCTGCAATATGGAAGGCGTTCCTGGAGATAAGTGCAATATATTTATGTATCCATAACCTAATTTAAAAGTTGCATGTTTTTAGCATATAAACAAAAACCCCTTGCGATTTTCATCGAATTCAGATTAATGGAATAGTGAATCATCGAAATAGTTGTGATCCTAAGAAATCCTTGGAAATCACACACAGGAGTGTCAAGATTATATATCAGAAGAGAAAACTACCGGATGTCGCCGGTTTCGAGCTTTGAGTCATTAAATTGTTATTAATTTTTGATATCGTTTTTGATTGGTTTGAATTAGATTCATTTGAAATTAACCCAACTTCATTTTTCGTCGTATCATCTTCAATACTTTGTATTTCGGCGATCGTATCGTCATCTTTAATTATCCGAATTATCCGGAAAACCAAATTCGAATAAACGAACCTGAATGTATAGAAGCATGAACTATTAAGCTATAGTTTATACTTGGAACGTTTTCTTTTTTTTTAATTTCGCTTGGTTTTAAATCAACTTTTTTTCACAAAATTTTCGGTTTGTTCGGATAATTTTCAGTTAGGTTTAAATCGCTTTTTGGTGGAAGTGGAATAAAATCGCTAGTGGTTTTAATTGATGATTTATTTCTTTATTTTATATCAATTGAACGACTTCAAACTTTTTCGGGAATTTAAAAAAAAAATTCGGAAATTTTTGAAAAATTATCTGAAATTCTTTGAATATTTTCTGGAATTTTTTGAATATTTTCGGATTTTTTTGGGATATTTTTGAAAAATTTTGAAGCATTTTCTGGGATTTTTGGTAACATTTTTGGATGTTTTTTATGATTTTCGGGAATTTTTGTAAAATCTTCGGATTCTTTTTGAACAATTTTCGAAAAATTCAAAATTATCTGTAAAATTAAAACTTTTGTTACATCTTCAGAATTTTTAGAAAAAATTTCGGATTTTTTAGGAAAAATTTCGGATTTTTTAGTAAAACTTTTTGATTTTTTAGTAAAATTTTCGGATAATTTTGTAACATTTTCAGGATCTTCTGTAAGATTATCGAAAATTTTTATATTTTCAGAAATTTTTGTAATATTTTCAGAATTTTTTGGAGAAATTTCGGATATTTTCATAGAATTTTCGGAAATTTCTGAAAAATTATCTGAAATTTTTTGAATATTTTCTGGAATTTTTTGAATATTTTCGGATTCTTTTGGGATATTTTTGGAAAATTTTAAAGCATTTTCTCGGATTCTTGTAACATTTTTTGATGTTTTTTATGATTTTCGGGAATTTTTGTAAAACTTTCGGTTTTCTTTTAACAATTTTCGAAAAATTCAAAATTTTCTGTAAAATTAAAACTTTTGTTACATCTTCGGGATTTTTAGAAAAAATTTCGGATTTTTTAGAAAAAATTTCGGATTTTTTAGTAAAATTTTTTGATTTTTTAGTAAAATTTTCGGATAATTTTGTAACATTTTCAGGATCTTCTGTAGGATTATCGAAAATTTTTATATTTTCAGAAATTTTTGTAATATTTTCAGAATTTTTTGGAAAAATTTCGGATATTTTCATAGAATTTTTGGAAATTTTTGAAAAATTATCTGAAATTTGTTGAACATTTTCTGGAATTTTTTGAATATTTTGGGATTTTTTTGGGATATTTTTGGAAGATTTTGAAGCATTTTCTGGGATTTTTGTAACATTTTTGGATGTTTTTTATGATTTTCGGGAATTTTTGTAAAATTTTCGGATTTTTTTTTGAACAATTTTCGAAAAATTCAAAATTTTCTGTAAAATTAAAACTTTTGTTACATCTTCGGGATTTTTAGGAAAAATTTCGGATTTTTTAGCAAAACTTTTTGATTTTTTAGTAAAATTTTCGGATAATTTTGTAACATTTTCAGGATCTTCTGTAAGATTATCGAAAATTTTTATATTTTCAGAAATTTTTATATTTTCAGAATTTTTTGGAAAAATTTCGGATATTTTCATAGAATTCTCGGAAATGTTTGAAAAATTATCTGAAATTTTTTGAATATTTTCTGGAATTTTTTGAATATTTTCGGATTTTTTTGGGATATTTTTGAAAAATTTTGAAGCATTTTCTGGGATTTTTGTAACATTTTTTGAATGTTTTTTATGATTTTCGGTAATTTTTGTAAAATTTTCGGACTTTTTTTTAACAATTTTCGAAGAATTCAAAATTATCTGTAAAATTAAAACTTTTGTTACATCTTCGGGATTTTTAGAAAAAATTTCGGATTTTTTAGAAAAAATTTCGGATTTTTTAGGAAAAATTTCGGATTTTTTAGTAAAACTTTTTGATTTTTTAGTAAAATTTTCGGATAATTTTGTAACATTTTCAGGATCTTCTGTAAGATTATCGAAAATTTTTATATTTTCAGAAATTTTTGTAATATTTTCAGAATTTTTTGGAAAAATTTCGGATATTTTCATAGAATTTTCGGAAATTTTTGAAAAATTATCTGAAATTTTTTGAATATTTTTTGGAATTTTTTGAATATTTTCGGATTTTTTTGGGATATTTTTGAAAAATTTTGAAGCATTTTCTGGGATTTTTGTGACATTTTTGGATGTTTTTTATGATTTTCGGGATTTTTTGTAAAATTTTCGGATTTTTTTTTAACAATTTTCGAAAAATTCATAATTATCTGTAAAATTAAAACTTTTGTTACATCTTCAGAATTTTTAGAAAAAATTTCGGATTTTTTAGAAAAATTTTCGGATTTTTTAGTAAAACTTTTTGATTTTTTAGTAAAATTTTCGGATAATTTTGTAACATTTTCAGGATCTTCTGTAAGATTATCGAAAATTTTTATATTTTCAGAAATTTTTGTAATATTTTCAGAATTTTTTGGAAAAATTTCGGATATTTTCATAGAATTTTCGGAAATTTTTGAAAAATTATCTGAAATTTTTTGAATATTTTCTGGAATTTTTTGAATATTTTCAAATTTTTTTGGGATATTTTTGAAAAATTTTGAAGCATTTTTTGGGATTTTTGTAACATTTTTGGATGTTTTTTATGATTTTCGGGAATTTTTGTAAAATTTTCGGATTTTTTTTTACAATTTTCGAAAAATTCAAAATTTTCTGTAAAATTAAAACTTTTGTTACATCTTCGGGATTTTTAGAAAAAATTTCGGATTTTTTAGAAAAAATTTCGGATTTTTTAGTAAAACTTTTTGATTTTTTAATAAAATTTTCTGATAATTTTGTAACATTTTCAGGATCTTCTGTAAGATTATCGAAAATTTTTATATTTTCAGAAATATTTGTAATATTTTCAGAATTTTTTGCAAAAATTTCGGATATTTTCATAGAATTTTCGGAAATTTTTGAAAAATTATCTGAAATCTTTTGAATATTTTCTGGAATTTTTTGAATATTTTCGGATTTTTTTGGGATATTTTTGGAAAATTTTGAAGCATTTTCTGGGATTTTTGTGACATTTTAGGATGTTTTTTATGATTTTCGGGATTTTTTGTAAAATTATCGGATTTTTTTTTAACAATTTTCGAAAAATTCATAATTATCTGTAAAATTAAAATTTTTGTTACATCTTCAGAATTTTTAGAAAAAATTTCGGATTTTTTAGTAAAACTTTTTGATTTTTTAGTAAAATTTTCGGATAATTTTGTAACATTTTCAGGATCTTCTGTAAGATTATCGAAAATTTTTATATTTTCAGAAATTTTTGTAATATTTTCGGAATTTTTTGGAAAAATTTCGAATATTTTCATAGAATTTTCGGAAATTTTTGAAAAATTATCTGAAATTTTTTGAATATTTTCTGGAATTTTTTGAATATTTTCGAATTTTTTTGGGATATTTTTGGAAAATTTTGAAGCATTTTCTCGGATTTTTGTGACATTTTTGGATGTTTTTTATGATTTTCGGGATTTTTTCTAAAATTTTCGGATTTTTTTTTGAACAATTTTGGAAAAATTCAAAATTATCTGTAAAATTAAAACTTTTGTTACACCTTCAGAATTTTTAGAAAAAATTTCGGTTTTTTTAGAAAAAATGTCGGATTTTTTAGTAAAACTTTTTGATTTTTTAGTAAAATTTTCGGATAATTTTGTAACATTTTCAGGATCTTCTGTAAGATTATCGAAAATTTTTATATTTTCAGAAATTTTTGTAATATTTTCAGAATTTTTTGGAAAAATTTTGGATATTTTCATAGAATTTTCGGAAATTCTTGAAAAATTATCTGAAATTTTTTGAATATTTTCTGGAATTTTTTGAATATTTTCGGATTTCTTTGGGATATTTTTGGAAAATTTTGAAGCATTTTCTCGGATTTTTGTAACATTTTTGGATGTTTTTTATGATTTTCGGGAATTTTTGTAAAATTTTCGGTTTTCTTTTAACAATTTTCGAAAAATTCAAAATTTTCTGTAAAATTAAAACTTTTGTTACATCTTCAGGATTTTTAGAAAAACTTTCGGATTTTTTAGAAAAAATTTCGGATTTTTTAGTAAAACTTTTTGATTTTTTAGTAAAATTTTCGGATAATTTTGTTACATTTTCAGGATCTTCTGTAAGATTATCACAAATCTTTATATTTTCAGAAATTTTTGTAATATTTTCAGATTTTTTTGGAAAAATTTCGGATATTTTCATAGAATTTTCGGAAATTTTTGAAAACTTATCTGAAATTTTTTGAATATTTTCGGATTCTTTTGGGATATTTTTGAAAAATTTTGAAGCATTTTCTGGGATTTTTGTGACATTTTTGGATGTTTTTTATGATTTTCGGGATTTTTTGTAAAATTTTCGGATTTTTTTTAACAATTTTCGAAAAATTCAAAATTTTCTGTAAAATTAAAACTTTTGTTACATCTTCGGGATTTTTAGGAAAAATTTCGGATTTTTTAGAAAAAATTTCGGATTTTTTTAGTAAAACTTTCTGATTTTTTAGTAAAATTTTCGGATAATTTTGTTACATTTTCAGGATCTTCTGTAAGATTATCGCAAATTTTTGTATTTTCAGAAATTTTTTTAATATTTTCAGAATTTTTTGAAAATTTTCGGATATTTTTGAAAAATTTTCGGATATTTTTGAAAAATTTTCGGATATTTTTGAAAAATTTTCGGATATTTTTGAAAAATTTTCGGATAATTTTATTACATTCTCAGAATTTTTTAAAATTTCACTCTTCCTTTTAACCGGAAGTCCTACCTGAAAAATCTTAAATTCCGACCTTGCATACGTTCTACGCGGCCTCGATATCAGATATACTCAATATTGCTAACAGATTCAAACAATTAACGCTATATACAGGGTGTTTAAAAAATACGTTCGAATATTTGGCCCACTTATAGATCTCATCAGTACAAACAAAAAAGTCAAAATAAACATAAGTCCAAAAATCAGCCGTTTCCTAATTACAGCCTGTTTTTCAAATTAAAATAATTTACACTCAAATATCAGTATAAATACATTTTAATTATTACAAATTAATGATTCTTAAAGAAGATTGGACCTCCTCGCCCTATCCGCCTGCCATTGTAATTTTCGTTTAGATAATTTCTGACCAAGACTCCGTAATGCGCAGGAGCTCCATCGTGCATCAACCACATATTAATTCTGTAGTTGAGGGGCACATCTTCTAACAGCAGTGGTAATGTATTCCGCAAAAAGTCAAGGTACAATTGACTAGTCAAACGGTTAGGCAGGAAACAAGGTCCTACCAGATGGTCTCCTAACACACCAAGCCAAACGTTGATTGCAAATCGGTGTTGATGATTCGATTCAACAACGGCATGCGGATTTTCGTCGGCCCAAACATGGCTATTATGAAAATTAAAAATGCCATTTCTCGTGAAACCAGCTTCGTCTGTAAATAAAATTTTCGTAACAAAATTTGGGTTCTCCGCGACTTTTGTCAACATGCTTCGACAAAACACCAGTCGTGCGGCATAATCAGGCACAGCTAGAGCCTGTACCCTTTGAATATGGTATGGGTGCAATTGCTGCTCCCGTAAAATTCTCCAAATTAGGGAAAAATTAATATTTGTTTCAGTAGAGAGTCTTCTAGTACTAGTACCAGGATTTTCTTCAATTCGTCTTAAAATGTTAAGTTCTGCGTCGGGAGTACAAACTGATCTAGGCCGACCACCATCACCGTTCCTTGATTTAAACGATCCAACTTCGGATAAACGTTGATGTAAATTTGTAAAAAGTTTGTCACACGGAAGTACCCGGTTTGGGAATGCTTCGGCATAAAGGCGACGTGCCTCACAAGCATTTCCATCGGCTTTGCCATACATAAAATGCATGTCTGCCATTTCTGCGTTGGTATAAGGCATATTCGAAAATTTCAACAATGGGTTACAGCAACAACCACTTCAACAAACACTGACAATAACGGACACACAATAATTACAACAAATGTGGCAACTACACTAACAGAAACGAACAAAATTTGTTTTGTTATTTCCATGGATGACTTCATAAATACGCGAATCACTCCTACTGAGTGTAAATTATTTTAATTTGAAAAACAGGCTGTAATTAGGAAACGGCTGATTTTTGGACTTATGTTTATTTTGACTTTTTTGTTTGTACTGATGAGATCTATAAGTGGGCCAAATACTCGAACGTATTTTTTAAACACCCTGTATATCGGCCATTTTGTGTCAGCCATTTTTATTTGAAACTTCCGATTGCGAATTTGGTTTTAGCGATTTGAAAAACATAAAAATCTAATTTTTTATGATCATGCAAACCTTTTTGGACTTTTGTCCGGCTTTTTCGGAATTCCGACCACTGTGCTCTGGGAGGATTTTACGCATTAAATGGGAGGTCGTTGGTTATTTATTTTGGGTTATTGCAGAGTCGAAATTCAAGGTAATTGGGGACGGTCTTCTCATCCGCAATGTATCTTGGCGGGACCCAAAGAATTACATATGCAAAGCTACCCAGGAGAACACCGGGGAAGTTAAAGCTAAAGAGATTCGCCTCAAAGTCTTGCGTAAGTAACACACAATTTGTAACATAACATACAATTCGCTAGCTTTTCAGTGTTAATCCGGCCCTGTTTCGTTGATTAAACACCGCCAACTGCGCACTGCAGTCCTTTGTCAAATTTTATGGGACGGTTATTTCACTCAAACAGGCCGTTTAGCACACGCCGTGCCAAATTCGAACCCTTGTTTCGCTATCGATTGTCCGACCACGTATAATTTCCATTCGCTCGCCATTACTGTAATTATTTGTCATTGCGCGACCAGCTTCTACGTCACGTCGTTTATTGCCGAGTAATTGCTCAAGAAGGAGACCGAAGAGAAGATTTGAAAAACGGTTACAATCCGAGCTCGGTCCGTCTGTATCGGACAGCGAAACGAGGGAGCGAAATGGAAATTAAAGACGGAGACGTGCCCGGGGTAAATTATTGCTTTTAACGGATTATTTCTCTGTAGCTAATTCGGCTCTCTTGTACGAAACGGGCTCACGGTGGCGATTATTCCGGCTAACGTGCTCGTAATTTCGTTTTGCAAAAACCGTTCAGCCGGGATACTTAATTCGCAGAGCGCGCTACAGCCACCGAGCCGCTTTCGAACGATTCAAAACAAGGATACTGTCCCAATGGAGCACGTCATGCATTATTTATCGTCGGTCGCTCAACATCTCTGTCCGGTAGTTGTAGTTTCAATAGCCGTGCTTTTATCACTGAATTTCCCTATATTGGATGTCCTTGCTTTGTAGTAACACTAAAAGTGTAGCGCACAAAATTCAAGTTATAACGAAATAAAAATTAAGTTCGATTCAAAAGCCAAAAACAACCGTTGATAGAACCGGGCTTCGATTCACTCTGCGGAGAAAGATGGCCGCCAGGGGATCCACTCAAAATTGCGACGCAGTAAATTTTCAATCCAAAATTTCGACGAAATTACCAAAATAAATCCAAAAATAAAAATAAAAAGCCTAGGGAAAACACGAATTACAAAATGATCCAAACGAAAAGGTTCTAGTTCTCTCAAAGCGTAAAAAAACATACCTTACGATGTTAATCGGCTTGAAGTGTTGGCTGATAAAAACCCAGTAATCCGGACAATCCGTTAATTCTCAAATACTGCACTAAATTTGTGGTGTGCGAAGTTGATCCGCCAAATTGCGACATAGAAGATCTCCCAAATATCAACGAGACGCTTCTAAAATCTTCGTCACCCACGCAGTTTTTATCGCAGCCAAAAACGTCTGTCCTCTTCCAAGGCACAACAACGAAGAAGGCGAAATTACCACAATTGCGATACTCGAAAGAACTAAATCCCCACACTATTTCCGATCGCACTAATCTGAGAAAGCAATCAATATTCTGTATTGCGAAATAAAACCAATCGATCTAAAAATGACATCTTCCAACAGATGGCCCAAATCAAATAATTTTAAATTTAATTAAAGACGAAAAACAAAACCGCTACAAAAGTTCCCCAAAAATTCCCCATGAAGATCAATAAATTTTTGCATGCGTTTGAACCAAAAACCCTTTTGTTCATAATGATCTTAACAAATCAAATTTTGTTCATTAGACTAGAAGGCAAAAATCTTGTTGTTTTTTCCTACATATTGTAACAAAAGGTTAAGTCTGGTTAAGATGTTCAACCTCTCTGTCTTGGTTGTTTCGGCTGGTTGATGGACGACTTCCTGATCGACCCAACATGTCGCTGTTGTTGTGAATGCTGTCGTTTCCACTCGCCTCAAGTTTTGCTGCAGATCCTCCAAGTTCCCATTTTCCATGAGCTTTACTTTTTTCAGTATCTCTGGTTGAAGTCCCTTCAATACGTTTTTTATTTTTTCTTGTTCGATCATTTTGGGATTTACTTGATTACTTGATAACATAATTTTAGGACATCGTGGTTATACTCCCAAAGGCCTTCTTGCCTTCTTGGCTTCTTCGTCTTCTGGTGGTCAATTTGAATTGTAGCTCTTCGTCTTAGAGTGGTCTTCGAAACGTTCTTTTTAAGCCGTTTAAGCCGTCGAAGGACTTTTGCCACTCTGATTGAGGTATCTTCAAAACATGCATTCTGAACACAGCAACTGCTTCTTCAGGTGTCGAAAAACGTTGACCTCTTAATTTATATTTTATGTACGGGAATAAAGAGAAGCCATTCGGCGGGAAGTCAGGACTATACGGCGGATGACTCATCAAATCGAAGTTTTCAGTGCTCAAAAATGCAGTTATTTGAACTGATGTGTGAGAACTTGCATTGTGGTGGTGAAGAGTGATCTATCTTCGGCGGTTAAGTTTCCTGATTTCTTGTAAGACAGCTGGCAAACAAATGGTCCAGTTTTTCCGAAAAAAAAACAGGCGACCATGTTAAAGCGTCCTTTGGGCCATTTTTGGGTGGCTAAACGATCGCTCAGCCATTTTTCAACCACCCCAAACCTAGTCCAGTCACCTTGCTCCACATATTTGCTTCAGTCACCTTAGAGCGATCCCCAAACTGCCCAAAACGTCCTTTTGGAGGCGCTGGATTGATGTTAAAGCATCATTTTGGCCATTTTTGAATGGTTAAGCAACAACGAATGACTCATCAAATCAATGTTTTGAGTGCTCAAAAATGCAGTTATTTGAACTGACGTGTGAGAACTTGCATTGTGGTGGTGAAGAATGATCTATCTTCGGCGGTTAAGTTTCCTGTTTTCTTGGAAGACAACTGGCAAACAAATGGTTTTGCACTACCAAGAATTGACTGTTTTGCGTTGTTCTAGTGGAACGATTGCGACATGTCCAGTTTTTCCAAAAAAATAGGCGACTATGTTAAAGCGTCCTTTGGGCCATTTTTGAGTGGCTAAACGATCGCTCAGCCATTTTTCGACCACCCCAAACCTTGTCCAGTCACCTTGCTCAACATATTTGCTTGAGTCAGCTTGGAGCGATTCCCAAACTGTCCCAAACGTCCTTTTCGAGGCGCTGGATGGATGTTAACCCTCTATGGACCGATTTTTTGTTTTAAATCCAAAAAAATTGGGAGACCAGAAAATCAGCAATTATGAACCTATATATACAAATGAAAAAGAAAAAGTTCCGTTTAAACAATTTTATTGCGGTATATGCACTATGTAACTTTCAAATCACAACGGCCAATAATGTTCGCACTTCTGTGTAAGAAAAATTAAGAGTGGAATTCCACAAAACAGTTTGCATTTGGGGTTAAACATAAATGAACATTTGGAACAGTTAATTTTCGGGATTCCTTTACATCTGGGTGTTTTGCAACGTTCTCTGTTATACAAAAAAATTGGTCATTGCGCCATTTCATCTTTTCGCACGTCTTCTACAGGTAGCGTTGTACTTTGTCTCTTTTTTCTTTTATTTTGCAATTGTTTATATACCTCGTTTGAAGCAGGACGCCCCTATTTCTTCTGGGTTCCTTTGTGTTCCTGGCATAAACAAGATGCAATGTCACTTTTAAATTTTACTAAACTATACTGATTGCCGAGGCTTACAGAATATAATAAGCAATCTTTCTTATACAAGAATCTGACATTGACCACTCCATCGCCTATGACTCATAGTATCGGCAACAGTAGATACCCTTGTCTTTGAATTCCAATACATTGGAATAAAATAATTCCAGTACTCGGTAATCTGTAAATTGATATAAAAAATAGCATCCGAAGAATTGTTCAATTTCATTCACTGAAATAGCAATGACTTTTGTTGTTTCATATTGCTTAAATTTTTTTGTTAAATAGTTGTCAAAAATAGGTCATAGCAGAATGAGATTCTTCGTCAATCTCCTTTCTAAAGGTTATAACAACTATTACTACTCTTTTCGGATAGTGGTTGGCAAAACAATTTTTTGTGGCCCTGCATCTTCCTCATCTGACGAGGATTGAGCACTAAATTCTTCCTCATTATTAATAATATTTATTGGACCTATTAACGCTAATGCGTCTAATTGTAATACCTCTATTATTTCTATGTGTCATTGTTTTCATATTTTAGGTATATAATGTATAAATTTGAAAACAGGAGAAAGCGCAAGCTTTATTCTAAATGTACCGAAATCTGCCATGGCAGCCCATTCTAACCTCAAAGTTACAAATCTGTATTATAAAAAAAACAAATTGAAAATTGAAATGCAAACTAATGGATTGATATTGATATACGAACCTAGAACTATTACGTGCATTATTTTTATTTTCTTAATCTCTGATAGAAACACAAATAACGTCAATTCGATCAAATGGTTTCGCTTCTATGTAGTGCGGACAGTTTGCACAGTATTTACTTTGTTATTTTAAGTTGAAAAACCTAGCAGAGGTCATAAATGTTATATTTGTTGTCTTGACAATGTTAGAGAATTAAGATTTATGCATCATCTCATTTAAAAAACTATAATTATTTGGTAAAATCTTAATAACTTAAAATGTGACCTGAAGGTTACACGGTCCAATAGAGGGTTAAAACGTCATTTTGGCCATTTTTGAATGGTTAAACGATTGCTCAACGACTTTTCGACCACCTTAGATCGATCTTTGGAGCACTTTGGGTAACCTTGGAGTGGCTAAACGATCGCTCAGTTACTTTTTAATCACCCCAGACTTTATTCAGTCACCTTGCTCCACACACTTGCTCCAGTCACCTTTGAAGTGCTTCGAGCTTCAACAACTTTTGTTGGATTTGGCTCATTTTGAAACACCCATACTAACTGTTGTTTATTTTCGGGCTCATACGCATAAATCCACGATTCATCATCTTTCACGATGTCATAGACGTGTTTCAAAACGATCGTATTTTTTCAGCATTTTTTCGACCAATACGAACCTTTTCTTAAGCGATTAACAAATTGTGTGGAATCCAAAGCGAACAAATTTTTGGACATTCATTGAGTTTATGCAATATTGATTGTATGGTGGTCCCACTAATGCCTAAGGTTGCCTTAATCTCACGATGGGTCACATGACGATCTAGCAATAGCCGTTCTCGCACAGCATCAATGTGTTACCACGCGGTGTAAATTTGCCGCTGGACTTTTGTAATTTTGTTATTAAAAGATAAAAAAAAAAATAGGATTGAACGTGGGGTTACGTAGCCCTGATTTGCAGAAGTTAAGGTGAAATTAGATTTTAATAAAAGCTCAAAAAATAATTTTATAAAAAAAATATGTATTGAAAAAAAAAATAATAATAATAATAATAATAGAAGTGGTTAAAAAAAAAAGATTAATTAAAAATTTTACTTACATTTACTGGGCTTCGGGGGACGATCAGGATTGGCACACTCCAAGACTTTCTTTTTAGCCTAGACGGGAGACCTTGATCTTAACTGAACTCACTCTTCGCAGGCAGAATCTATTCTGTCTGTTGTATTTTATTTGTTCGAGTGCGATCGTCGCGCTTCCTTTTAAAAAGCTGATTCAACAAAAAATTTATACAGGGCGATTTGTTACAATGGTTTCCCGAACAACTGATTTTGGCCGGCCTTCACGAAATTCCTCTTGGAGTGAACTACGACCTCGATTGAATCCACCATACCATCGATAAACACTGGTCCTTGATGGAGCTTCATCGTCAAAAATTGAATTCAGTTCATCCATGGACAGTTGCTGAGTTAATCCATGGCGAATGTTGTAAAAAGGTTTAGGTTGTACCTTCGGAATCATCTCTCTCGGTGCCACTTCTTCTGGAGGATTCGCCATTGTCGCTTCTTCTTCTTCTTTTTCCGCTTATTCTGATTCTACTTCTTGCTTTTCTTCTTCTTCTTCTAGTTCTTCTTTTTACAGTGGATCAATCTCCTTTGATCTCTTTCTACTCAACTACTCTTCTTTTTTGATTTCTTATTGAAATTTGCTTCATTTTATTTGGAAGAAAATTTTATAACTACTTTTAGAAGTAGCTAAACATAGAAAATTATCACAATTTGAAACAAAGCCAGAACAAAAGGAAATTATACAAGATTTCCCAAGGTTTAATCATAGAAGTGAAAATACTTCACTACTACAATACTTTAGGTATGACTAAAGCTAAAACTGTGGTAGTTATGACGTCTGAAAACCTGAAAACATAAATATGTGCAAACGTTTAATTGTTTTCAAGAGCTACTGTTTAGTGAATTCATTCTGTATAGTAAATTCATACAGTATAGTGTCATTGTTAGCGATGATGTTAAGTCCGAAACGGCCCAAAGGCAGGTACATACAATACAAGAGCGAATCTCTAATTATTTATGAAGTTGTTACACATGCAATTGGTGTGGCGCGAACTGGATTTACTACTTGAGTCAAGTGCAGCGCCGTTCATGCATATTAAAACGGCGACGTCGCGCGTAGCTGGAACGATTAATAAAATTCGCAGCCCCTCGGCGCGGTTTTAATACCGTGTCCATTAATAACAGAAACCGTTGGTCGTCTTTTTTAACTAACCGCTACTAAATAATTGAATTCGAAATTGCGGCCGTAAATATTTCCTCAAAAGCGTACTTTAATCGTCGTCCGTTTATTCCACTTTTATGTCACGAATAGAAACGTTTTTATTTTAGAAAACGAGGAATTACAAACCACGAATTGTAAGTCACTAGCATTTTTTACATTTTTTTGGTAACAAACGGGATTTAACAACCGAATTAGCGCCCCGTATTTTCGAATGTAACCGCATTCATTATGCCTGAGGTCGTTAATTTTCCGAGCGAAGCAAATTTTTAACGTACTTAATAATTAAACTGGAAACAAACACAACGCGTAAATTATGGAATTTAGCGCCATTACGCGATTATAAATAGCTCATCGACGCTTGGGAAATTGCCTAATTTTTATCGTTGAATACGGGATGAGTTATACCTGTTCAAAATCCAATTTGAATTTGTTATCACAATTTATAGCTAATATTTTAATCATTACTAATTTTGAAAAATTTATATCTAAAAAATTATTGAGATTTGAAATTTTCTTTTTATTATAAAAAAATTACGTTTAGAAGATATAACTTTATTATCTATAAATCCTTTCCTAGATATGAAATATTATTATTAATTCATATCTAGGAAACTAAACATCTATTCCCTATTCAATTTCTGTTAATCCTACGAATGCAGGTGCAGGTGCGTGAAACAGCTCAGTATTAAATATTTATCCACCGGTTCCTTTGGAACGTGTTCATTCGACCTTCCGTAATGGGAGAAGGCCGAGCGCACCATCTCGTTTGCGCTATACAAACTGCTCCCGTTTGCCCTAATCAACCCAGTATTTCAGTTACACCCGTCGCAATCAAAAGTTTCAAATACCATTACGTCGCGTTTTAATAATGCATTGTCCCCCTCTTACTGATTGCACGATCGCTTAGATATCGTTACTGGTAACGAGGTTCCATTCAACCCCTTTATGATTACCCATTGCCATGTTCGCCCATAATTTGCCCTCCGACGTGTGCGTGTCGTATTAATGACGGCTATTCGTCCTTGTTTACAATGTTTTACGTAACCGTTTTCATGCCACCGACCTTTTTACTAACTGGGAAATTAGTAAAAAAGTCGGTGCGTATTGCGAAATTGTAAAGTTGATTGTAAAGTTGATTGTAAAGTTGATTGTAAAGTTGATTGTAAAGTTGATTGTAAAGTTAATGATTGTAAAGTTGATGATAGCAGAATAAATAAAGTTATTAAAATTGGTTCTACTTCGCGCTAAACAATCGATGCTTTACCATAGTTTCAAAAGTGAGTTTTCGGTGGTTCCGCATTTCGAAGTTATCTACAACAATAATGGAAATATATTCCAACGCTCGGTTCGATTCAACTTTAACGCAGGTCTCGTACTAGATCCGATAAGTTTCGATGGAATGGTAGCAACATCGAATCTGCAATAAAGTTTAAATCAGCGCGGAAATTTACTGGGGGGGAAATTCTGACGTATTCATCATATTTTCATAATTACGTTGGTACATTTAGGAGTTTATTTCCACAATTCAACAAAACTATAGTGAAGTAATTAAAGCCATTTTATCAAAAATATTTTTTAACTTAATATTTAACTGAACATTTGAGTATTGAGTTATCATGAACTGTGGAAACCACTTATAGTTCGTGCCTTCGAAAAATTATACTGCCATAAGTGACTGTTAAGAATCTGATAGAGAAAATCATTCTAACCACAGGAATAGAAAAACTACAGCCTTTTATGTAATTTAAAGAAAAATATTTTTCCATATTGATTTGAAATTAGGGGTTTTACATGACATTTTACGAGTTTTATTTATTTACTTTGTGGAATTTCTAGATTTCATATTTATTCTATGGATTTTCATGAATGCCCAGAAATAACTGGCAAAATTATTCAAGTCGCCGGTGACTTTAGGAATATTCCGCCAAAAAATGACTCGCGAAAGCTGAATACTAGTTTGAAAAACGCAGTTGATGGTTGAATAAAAGTGCAGTGAGTGGTTGAATAAAAATTGAATGACTCTTGCTTCTCGTAAGTCTTCGGCGGTATATTTTTCTAGACAGAGAAATCTTCTTTCTGGTGAAACTCTTTCAGAGGTGATGAACACACAACTATTTCAGGCGATTAGAAAAAACGGAAGTTTCCTCGTCTATCAGAGGTTTCTAAGTTTCTTTCTTCTCATTTTTGCCATTATTAAAGATAAGGTTCTTTCCATCTATAGAATGTTTTGAGTTTACTACGCCTCTAGACGTAATGTTTGTGGCTTACAGCAAGAACACTTTGGAAAATCGTGTCAATTCAGTAGAGATTGGGTTGGTTTAGATTTTAAGTTTCTTTCTCCACATTTCTGCGATTATTGAGGATAACTTCCTTTCCATCTATGGAATGTTTTGAGTTTACTACGCCCCTAGACATAATGTTGTTGGCTTGTAACAAGAACACGTTGGAAAATCGTGTCAAGTTATCAGAGGTTTTTAAGTTTCTTTCTCCACATTTTTGCCATTATTAATTATAAGTTTCTGTCCATCTAAAAAATGCTTTGAATTTACTACGCCTCTAGACCTAATGCTTGATATCTAAAAACGAGGAAATCTACAAGGTAACTAGCGGAGTTCCTCAAGGCTCTCTTTTAGGACCTCTCTTTTGGATTATTTTTTATAATAAAATTCTAAAAATTAATCTAGAGCCAAATATTCATTTTATTGCTTACGCGGACGATCTTGCGCTCGTAATTACACACAAAGATAGCACTCTTCTACGAGAAAAGGCTAATTATGCGATTCAAAGGGTCACAGAAGAACTTGATAGAATGGGACTTCAAGTAGCACCAGAAAAAACAGAAATCGTATTACTACAAGGAAGAAGAAAACTAAAAGAAATACAATTAAAAATAAACGAAAATGAGATAAGGAGTGCCAAGAAGGCAAAATATCTCGTGGTCTACTTAGACAAAGATATGAAAATGACGGAACATATAAAGGAAATTTGCAAGAAAGCAAACGTCATGATAAATAACTTATCGAAAATTATGCCAAACATCAGAGGACCCAAAGAGAAGAAAAGAAAACTCCTTGCTTCTACTGTTCTTTCGGTCATTTTGTATGCCGCTCCGACATGGAGTAGAGCTCTAAATTATAAATACTGTTTAAATATGCTTTCCTCAATTAATAGAAGATTAGGAATCAGGATATCTTCTGGATATAGAACGGTTTCTACGGTGGGTATTGAAGTGGTGGCTCGTCTACCGCCCATTGACCTATTAATTGAGGAAAGATGTAACCTATACAGTAGAGGTAAGGAACATAAAAAACTATATAGAGAAGAATTATTGGAAAAATGGAACAGAAGATGGAATCACGGAATTAAATGGACCAACGTATTAATCAAAAATTTAAGAAAATGGTTTGAAAGAACATGGGACGAATTAAATTACTACCTAACACAATTTTTGACGGGTCATGGAATTTTTTGTAGTTATTTGTTCAAAATAAAAAAGAAGGAGAATGAATTTTGTTGGTTTTGTGAAGAAATAGATAATCCAGAACATACGTTTTTTATATGTAATAATTTTGCCGAGGAAAGAAATATTTGTCGTAATAAAATCGGAAAAAATATCGAAAAAGAAAACATAATAGATATAATGCTAGAAAAACAAGAGCACTGGAGAGCCGTAGATGAAATGGTAACAAACATTATGAAAAAAAGGAAAAGCATGAAAGAGAACTAGAAAATAGAAGAAGAAATGTACAGTAGACCCCGAAAATTACATTTATATACCTCTGAAGTTATACCTTGATGGGTGGTTCCGGAGGCGGAGGGGAAAGGGTTTTAGTTTGGTCGATGTATTCAAGATGAGTACATCAACCCAACACAGGGTGGTCATCGATACGAATCACTTAGATAGTGATTCGGACCACTCGTCTGTCAACAGATTTCCTAAACCCCTCCATAAAAAAAAAGACCTAATGCTTGTGGCTTAAGGCAAGGATACTTTAGAAAATCGTGTGATTGTTAATAATACTTATGTACTATTTTTGATTCAAAACGACTTTTACTAATATTAGTGTAGTGATAGTTTAAAAGTTTCTTGTTATCACTCACCAAAAGAAACTATTATAAGGATCTTCATCCCATAGTTTTAGAGCTACTAAACAATTTTGTTAGTTTGAGGAAACAAGGAATTGGGGTTAAGCTGTCATGGGTGAAAGCACATGAGAGCTTTATCTATAATGAACAAGTAGATAGACTGACAAAGGAGACGTTGAAGAGTAGTAAGTACAACTACCTCAATTTCTATTAATTGCATTTACCAAGGGAGTAGTTTATGTTTATCTTAGCTTTATAAAATTCGTTTATTAATATTGTCCCTCTTAATATTGCAAATTAACAATCTCGTTCTGTCCCAGCATATTTTCAATTGAAATGATTCTACCTATAACTAAATAGAGATAAATAAAGTACAAATTGTAAACGAAAAGAAACATCTATTATTAGTTTTTAAGTTTAATTTCATGGCGACCTCCTTAACTTGATACTTCTTCCTCTAAAAAGAATAAAGGCAGTTTAATAACGGCCGGCATTAATCACTCGAAACATCTGCTCCGAGATTAAACTCCCAAGAATTGCGAGTTAAATGGAGATGTCAACACCGCGCTTTTTCATAAAAGAACCGCGGCCTCCGGTCCGCTCGGGGGTTTGCATTTCTTAGTCGATTAACTAGTAGCAAGGAAACGCGGCGTCACGACGCCTTCCTCCGCCGCCGGGCGAATGCAACTGAAGGCTTTATTAATCCTCGCCTGGTAATTAGAGTTGGTAGTTGACGCGTTACCGCTACGAAATTGCTCCGCCACTAATTCACCGTTACACGTCGACTCGGCGCTACCGCCCTGGTAAGAATCGGTAACAAATCGACCTAATGTAACGTAGTTCGCCGGAGGCGGTGTTTCGGTATGAACGAACTTGCGATTGCGGGAACGCAGCCCTATTTGTTTCCCGGTTGCACATTAATTAAACCCTAAACACACCGGCACGGCGCCGCCTTAATGGCTTAATTGCGAAACAGGCCGATTACGCGGGCGACGAGGATAAATCTGGCAGCGTCGAAGCACGACACCGGCGCGAGCGACGCCATCCATCGGAATCGGCCGGGAAAACGATTGGCAAACGCGCCAGTGTTTTCCACCCAGAGATTGGCAGCTCTTAAAGCCGACGATTCGTCAGAGTGCTTTTAAAGCGCACTTCAATCTACCCCCGCGCTAAACATGCGATCGCTCCGCACCAATTTTATTTTATTTTATCAATAAAACAAAGAATCTTACAATACAAAATCAAAACCATTCAAATATATTTTTAAATTCCACTTTCAAATCCACGTTTTTAATTAATTTACCCGGTTGAAAAATAAATGCCGGATAAAGTTTTTTTTCCCCGATCATTTTTAGTCATTTTATAAATCATGCCTTTGATCCTATTATACATACGTTTTTCTGAATAAAATTTTTAATTTTCATGTTCTATTTTGCGATAATATTCTCTTTAATTAGTTTTTGGGGTCTTTGTGTTATACATTTAACAAGAAATTGGCAATTAATGAAAACTGAAAAGGATTATCGTACTTTTTCAGTCAAACACAATTCGTATAATAAAAAAGAAACCTTTCAAATAGAATCATTCAGTCTTTTTTGGTGTTCTGAAATTGAATAATATACTTTTTAGACACTTAATTGTCCTTTTTAATGTTGTTAAAATCTAAAAAAAAATCAGTTAAGTTTCAGTTTGGAATTTTTATTTTAGTTTTCTTTTTATATTTAAGTAATTTTAAGTCAAAAAGTTGTCTTTTTATGAGATGAATCCACTTCAAATTCCATTTTCAAATCCACGTTTTTAACTATTAATTTACCCGGTTGGAAAATAAATGCCGGATAAACTTTTTTTCCCCCGATGATTTTCAGTCATTTTATAAATCAAGCCTTTGATCCTATTATACATACGTTTTTCTGAATAAAATTTTTAATTTTCATGTTCTATTTTGCGATAATATTCTCTTTAATTAGTTTTTGGGGTCTTTGTGTTATACATTTAACAAAAAATTGGCAATTAATGAAAACTGAAAAAGATTATCGTACTTTTACAGTCAAACGCAATCCGTATAATTAAAAAAAACCTTTCAAATGAAATCATTCAGTCTTTTTTGGTGTTCTGAAATTTAATAATATACTTTTTAGACAGTTAATTGTCCTTTTTAATGTTGTTAAAATCTAAAAAAAAGTCAGTTAAGTTTCAGTTTGGAATTTTTATTTTAGTTTTCTTTTTATATTTAAGTAATTTTAAGTCAAAAAGTTGTCTTTTTATGAGATGAATCCACTTCAAATTCCACTTTCAAATCCACGTTTTTAACTATTAATTTACCCGGTTGGAAAATAAATGCCGGATAAAGTTTTTTTTCCCCGATCATTTTTAGTCATTTTATAAATCAAGCCTTTGATCCTATTATACATACGTATTTCTGAATAAAATTTTTAATTTTCATGTTCTATTTTGCGATAATATTCTCTTTAATTAGTTTTTGAGGTCTTTGTGTTATACATTTAACAAAAAATTGGCAATTAATGAAAACTGAAAAAGATTATCGTACTTTTACAGTCAAACGCAATCCGTATAATAAAAAAAACCTTTCAAATGAAATCATTCAATCTCTTTTGATGTTTTGAAATTTAATAATATACTTTTTAGATACTTAATTGTCCTTTTTAAAGTTGTTAAAATCTAAAAAAAGTCAGTTAAGTTTCAATTTGGATTTTTATTTTAGTTGTACTTTTATATTTAAGTAATTAGAAGTCAAAAAGTTGTCTTTTTATGAGATGAATCTTTTTATGAGTTGAATCTTTTTATAAGTTGAGACTTTTTCTTAATTTCTTCAATGTACCCTTAGCTTTTTCAAGATTTGTTTAACTCATTAGTGTATAAAGTCTGTATAAACGGACTCTTTTTCGTTTATATTCGTTTGAATGATGTTAAAGGCTTAATTTTTTTTTAAAGAAATTCACATTTTTTAATATAAAATATTGCAATGTATTTTGTCTCATAACAAAAATAACACAAAAAAGTTGAATGAAATATAAAACGTCTACATCATAACCTTAATAAAGAACCTATCACGATCTATACCAAGAAAGAAAAATAATTGCGACACGAAAATAAACGATAGAACTTTACTGAGATTGCACTTTTCTTTTTAGTTTTCTTTTTATTAATCTTCCATTAAGCGACGCGGGCAAATGCACACACACACACATAAAGTGAACGTCTCGGTCGCATTTATTATTGAGATAAATTGCTAACGAGCGCGTAGTTGCTGATATCAGTGTTGAATTTGAGCCCGGGCGGGGGCGCTGCCGGCCAGAGATGAGTCGAGTCGAGCTAACGGCGGCACCCGCTTCCAGAAATCGCCCATTAAAACCTTCTCCACTTTTAATATGTCAGCGATAACAGCTCGAATAGTGAGCGCAGATTAAAACGGCCACGCGGGGAAACGATGGGCACTTTTGCGTCATTTTTCCCGCTCTCGCCACACTCAGCTAACTCTCGGAGGCCATTACGCATACACGAGGGTTCGTTACCCCGAAACGAATTAGAGTGCTCGAAAAGAGATCGTATCGGATCTATTGAAGACAGGTTTATTTCAACGCTTCAATACCCCATCGCTTGATTACGACCGATTGAAAACAAACACCGATTAATTTGATTAGAAGCTGTGCCGCTCGTGTTCGCTTCATTGAATTCCACTTTTCAATCGCCATCAGGTCGATATTCGTGAGCTCTAATCTCCCGCAGATCTCAACTATGTGAACTATCTCGAAATGTTCGCTATTCGGATAATATCGATTACATCAATCATCTGTTGAATTTCAGAAATTGGTATTTATTATGGATATTACTGTAGATGGATATTCACGAATTTTATAGTATAGTAACATAATAACCTATACGTAGGTTGCTTGTTATATTTTGGGATTTGACAACCCTAGTGTTGCAATCTGGTAACTGACAGCTCTATAGTAAAGTTTGACATTTTTGAGGATGTAGAACGTTTTGACATACGAGCGCTATTTGTTTACAATAACTTGAAAGGTTCATCTCGGCTAAATAAGGGAATTAAATCGTGAACATTTTCGTGCGAATATTTTTTACAACTTTCGACGTGGATTAACTCAGCAACGATGTTTCAAGTGCATAGATGAACTGAATTCAATTTTTGGCGATGAAGCTCCATCAAGGACCAGTGTTTACCAGTGGTATGACTCATTCAATCGAGGTCATAGTTCACTCCAAGACGAATTTCGTAAAGGTCGTCTAAAATCAATTGTTCAGGAAACCATTGATGCTGTGCATGAACTGATATTGCAAGATCGTCATGTGATCTATAGTGAGATTAAGACAACTTTAGGCGTTAGTGAGACCAGTATATATTCAATATTGCATAAATGTTTGACTGTCAAAAATTTTTGTTCGCGTTGAAAGTATCTAAGATAACGGGCAAACGACCGAACAAATTATAAATGGCTTAAAAAAATCGTTTCGAAGAGCACTCCAAGGCGAAGAGCAACAATTGAAATTGACCACCAGAAAACAGGGAAGACAGAGAAGATAGAGAAGACAGAAGTGACAGAGAAGATAGAGAAGACAGAGAGGACAGAGAAGAAGACAGAGAAGAAGACAGAGAAGACAGAGAGGACAGAGAAAAAGACAGAGCGGACAGAGAAGAAGACAGAGAGGACAGAGAAGAAGACAGAGAGGACAGAGAAAAAGACAGAGAGGACAGAGAAGAAGACAGAGAGGACAGAGAAGAACACAAAGAAGACAGAGAAAAAGACAGAGAGGACAGAGAAGAAGACAGAGAGGACAGAGAAGAACACAGAGAAGACAGAGAAGAAGACAGAGAGGACAGAGAGGACAGAGAAAAAGACAGAGAGGACAGAGAAGAAGACAGAGAGGACAGAGAAGAACACAGAGAAGACAGAGAAGAAGACAGAGAGGACAGAGAAAAAGACAGAGAGGACAGAGAAGAAGACAGAGAGGACAGAGTAGAAGACAGAGAAGACAGAGAGGACAGAGAAAAAGACAGAGAGGACAGAGAAGAAGACAGAGAGGACAGAGAAGAAGACAGAGAGGACAGAGTAGAAGACAGAGAGGACAGAGAAGAAGACAAAGAGGACAGAGAAGAAGACAGAGAGGACAGAGAAGACACAGAAGACAGAGAAGACACAGAAGACAGAGAAGACACAAAAGACAGAGAAGACAGAGAAGACAGAGAAGACACAGAAGACAAAAAAACCTTCGGGAGTATTACCATGTTGTCCTAAAATTATGTTACGAAGTGAATCCCGAAATGATCGAAGAAGAAAAAATAAAAAAAGTGTTGAAGAATTTCAACGAGAGATACTGGAAAGAGTAAGTTTAATGGAATATGGGAACTTGGAGAATCTGTAGCAAAACCTGAGGCGAGTGGAAACGACAGCGTTCCTGGTGGGCTGATCAGGAAGTCGTCCATCAACCAGCTGAGGCAACCGAGACGGATAGGTTGAAGATCTTCACGACCAGACTTAACCTATTGTTGCAATATCTAGGAGAAAAAGAAGGTTTTTTGTCTTGTAGTCTAATGAACACAAAATCTGATTTGTTAAGATCATTATGAAGAAAAGCTTTTTTTTGCTGTATGATCTTGAATTGAGGTTGGCTTAAAATTGGTAAATGTATTGCATCAACTTTCGAGAAGAGGTGTTGTATCCATCTACGGATAAGATGGAGAAAGGTATTTACCAAGAAGTCTTACGAGCTGTTTGTAGATTAGCTCAACAGAAGAGCAACCTAAATCTTCCTTAACGGTCCAGGAAAGGCCTAAACAGACTGTGGGAAGCTAATTTTTTAATTAAGTGTGTCACCTCTGGCTATTGAAGCCGTCCTTAAACTTCAATGAAATATCTCAAGAATTCCATTATTTTGAGGGTGAAAAATTGAAGTGTGAATTTGATGAGTACCTAAAAATTTATTAAATTCTGAAAAGAGGTGTGATTCAAATTGTCGAATTACATCAGTGTCACGGTTTTCTTCTTCAGCTAAATATAGGTTGGTGAAAAATCAACCATAGTCAGATTTTTCCTGATTATTGTAAAACTAAACTAAAATTAGAACTAACATTTACACTAATTCTAACACTAAACCTAAAACTAGGAGCTTTCTTTGTTTCTAAAGAAGATTATGACATGGCATTCGAAACGTAAAACGTTTTTTTTAAGACTCATATCTAAATCTGAAAGCTAATTTCAGACCTAAAATGTTTAGTAGAGTTAGTGCTAATGTTAGTTCTAATTTTAGTTCAGTTATTTTTTTTTAATTTTCGAACAATTAAAGTTATTTATTATGTAAAATTTAGATATCGAAATAATTTAAAAAAATTCCATTATTTGTTTAGAAACACAAAAGAAAAATTCTAAAACGTTTGATATTTAAACTCAAAACTATTTTATTGCAAATTACTGAAACTTTTTAATTTGCGAAATCAAATCCAAGCTTAATTTCGTGACTCACTGAATTCTGCGCGAAATCAGATTGATACTAAACAGTACTGACACGCACTCGCGTTCCCATTAAGCTTATTATCGGCCCAGAATTCTAATTACCGTCGACGATCGCGTCGAACGAATCGCCAAAACAACCGTCGCGTTAATAACTAACTTTTGCGACCGGTTTTCGATTCGCCGATTGATTATTTCCCGGTAAATTATGCGCCCAAGAAATTCCCTCTGGGCGTTTTATTACTTCTGAAGTTCGCTCAAGCGGCTGACGATTGCCCGGTGAAACAGGGTCTGCAACTGCAAGGCACTGCAAGGATTCGGGAATGTCTACGGAAGTTGAAGTAGGCAACACTGTACCAAACAAAGCAAAAGGTAAGGGAGCTCGAGTTGTTGTGCTTCGAGATAACGAACCGGCGATTTAAGTAGGCAATTATTGACGCCCTGATGATTACAGCTCATTTTCACTATTTCTATGAGAATTTATTTAATGCTTCTACTACAAAAAAAAATTAAATAAGAAAAAAACTTACCTAAAAGAAAAAAAGAATTTATATACAATGAAGTTGTAAGTTCTAAACGTCAAATTTTAATGTAATTTGAACGTAGCCTAATTTTTAGAATGTTAAAACATTTCAATTAGGGCATTAAGTTACATTTTCTCTCCTGAGGGAAAAACTAAAAGTCATAGAAAATTCATCTTTGGTAAAAATAAAGATTAAGTTTCAATCTAAATCCTTATAAAATTTTAAATCTCAATAACAATTAGTTTCTTAGATATAAATTTTTAAAAAATGACTAATTTTAATCGACATTAAGTTACACTTTCTCTTCTGAGAGAAAATCTAAAAGTCGTAGAAAATTTTTCTTTGGTAAAAATAAAGATTAAGTTTCAATCTAAACCCTTATAAAACTTTAAGTCTCCATAATAATTAGTTTATTAGAAATGAATTTTTTAAAAATTTGTATAAATAAAAATTATAAATACATCGTTTAATCGTATTAAATTTATTACATTAAAAAGGGGTATGAAATAAAACGTTAGCATATTATCACGATATATAAAAGGATTTACTCCTAGTAATTTTTCAAAGTTTAATACCATATAATTTGCTTATCTACAACCATACGTTGGAAAAAAAATACGCTTCAGCTTGTTCATTAAGCTGAAACCGTCACATATTTTAAAGATAACGCCGCTGAAATAAAAAATATTTTACATTGTGTCACAATTTACGTTATATTAGCAAGTTTGTCGCCTTCAAACGACGAACGCGAAACTCGTAGGTGTGCAAACCTAGTGCAAATTCAGCGTATAAACGCAGTATAATATCGACCTGGTGTTACGGTAAATTCTACTTTAAACTTATCGCCATAAAACTTTTAGTTTAAGATTATGAGGGATGCTACCGTAAACGTCAAAGGATTTAAAAGGGGGTAGTAAAGCCATGCATATTTTACGGGATAAGATACTCTAAATGAAAGTATTTATGGGTGGTATCCCGAAATATTTAATGGTTATATCGTCGCCTCTAAATTAATTTATTTTATGTGGTGTTATTATATATTATACTAAAGTTATAGCTATCAAACGTCAAATTAATTAAAATTAGAATGTTTTGTTTCATTTAGAAAAAAAATCAAATGAAAATCTTTAAAAATGAATTTTTGATGAATTTTTTAAAAAATAGTTAATTTTCTAACCTAAAAAATTTTTTACCAACTTTGAAAATTTTTTTAATTTCTTTGACAACACTTGGAATAAAACGGTCTTTTTTATATAAAATTAGAATCTTTTAAGTTTCATTTAGAAAAAAAATCAAATCAAAATCTTTAAAAACGAATTTTTGATGAATTCTTTAAAAAATGGTTAGTTTTCTAACCTAAAAAAATTTTTACCAACTATGAAAATTTTTTTAATTTTTTTGACAATACTTGGAATAAAACGGTCTTTTTTACATAAAATTAGAATGTTTTAAGTTTCATTTAGAAAAAAAATCAAATCAAAATCTTTAAAAATGAATTTTTAATGAATTTTTGATGAATTTTTTAAAAAAATGGTTAGTTTTCTAACCTAAAAAAATTTTTACTAACTTTGAAAATTTTTTTAATTTTTTTGACAATACTTGGAATAAAACAGTCTTCTTTACATAAAATCAGATTGCTTTAGGTTTCATTTAGAAAAAAATCAAATCAAAATCTTTAAAAATGAATTTTTGATGAATTTTTAAAGTTGATCGATTTTTTAAAAGTTAGGTTAGAAGTGTCAAAAATTTTTACCAACTTTGAAATTTTTTTAAATTTTTTTGACAACACTCGGAATAAAACGGTCATCTTTACATAAAATTAGAATGTCTTAGGTTTCATTTAGAAAAAAAATCAAATCAAAATCTTTAAAAATGAATTTTTTATGAATTTTTAAAAAAATTAATTTTCAAATTAAAAAAAATGTTTACCAACTTTGAAAATTTTTTTAATTTTTTTGACTAAACTTGGAATAAAACGGTCTTTTTTACATAAAAGTAGAATGTTTTAAGTTTTATTTAGAAAAAAAGTCAAATCAAAATCTTTAGAAATGAATTTTTGGTGATTTTTTTTTTAATGGTTAATTTTCTAACCTAAAAAAATTTTTACCAACTTTGAAAATTTTTTTAATTTTTTTGACAATACCTGGAATAAAACAGTCTTTTTTACATAAAATTAGAATGTCTTAAGTTTCATTTAGAAAAGAAATCAAATCAAAATCTTTAAAAATGAATCCTTGATGAATTTTTTAAAAAATGGTTAATTTTCTAACCTAAAAAAATTTTTACCAACTTTGAAAATTTTTTTAATTTTTTTGGCAACACTTGGAATAAAACAGTCTTTTTTACATAAAATTAGAATGTTTTAAGTTTCATTTAGAAAAAAATCAAATCAAAATCTTTAAAAATGAATTTTTGATGAATTTTCTAAAACACGGTTAATTTTCTAACCTAAAAAAATTTTTACCAACTTTGAAAGTTTTTTTAATTTTCTTGACAACACTTGGACTAAAACGGTCTTTTTTATATAAAATTAGAATGTTTTAAGTTTCATTTAGAAAAAAAGTCAAATCAAGATCTTTAAAAATGAATTTTTGGTGAATTTTTTAAGAAATGGTTAATTTTCTAACCTAAAAAAATTTTTACTAAATTTGAAAATTTTCTTAATTTTTTTGATAACATTTGGAATAAAACGGTCTCTTTTATATAAAATTAGAATGTTTTAAGTTTCATTTAGAAAAAAAATCAAATCAAAATCTTTAAAAATGAATTTTTGATACATTTTTTAAAAAATGGTTAATTTTCTAACGTAAAAAAATTTTTACCAACTTTGAAATTTTTTTTAATCTTTTTGACAACACTTGGAATAAAACGGTCTTTTTTATATAAAATTAGAATGCTTTAAATTTCATTTAGAAAAAAAATCAAATTAAAATCTTTAAAAATGAATTTTTGATGAATTTTTTAAAAAATGGTTAATTTTCTAACCTACAAGAATTTTTACTAACTTTGAAAATTTTTTTAATTTTTTTTACAACACTTGGAATAAAACGGTCTTTTTTAGTTAAAATTAGAATGTTTTAAATTTCATTTAGAAAACAAATCAAATCGAAAGCTTTAAAAATGAATTTTTGATGAATTTTTAAAGCTTATTTTCTTAAGTTAAAAAGTATCAAAAATTTTTACCAACTTTGAAAATTTTTTAAATTTTTTTGACAACGCTTGGAATAAAACGGTCTTTTTTATATAAAATTAGAATGTTTTAAGTTTCATTTAGAAAAAAAAATCAAATCAAAATCTTTAAAAATGAATTTTTGATGAATTTTTTAAGAAATGGTTAATTATCTAACCTAAAAAAATTTTTACCAACTTTGAAAATTTTTTTAATTCTTTTGACAATATTTGGAATAAAACGATCTTTTTTTATATAAAATTAGAATGCTTTAAATTTCATTTAGAAAAAAAAATCAAATCAAAATCTTTAAAAATGAATTTTTGATGATTTTTTAAAAAATGGTTAATTTTCTAACTTAAAAAAATTTTTACCAACTTTGAAAATTTTTTTAATTTTTTTGACAACACTTGGACTAAAACGGTCTTTTTTATATAAAATTAGAATGTTTTAAGTTTCATTTAGAAAAAAGGTCAAATCAAGATCTTTAAAAATGAATTTTTGGTGAATTTTTAAAATTGATCGATTTTTGAGAAGTTAGGTTAGAAGTGTCAAAAATTTTTACCAACTTTGAAATTTTCTTTTAATTTTTTGACAATACTTGAAATAAAACGGTCTTTTCTAATTAAAATTAGAATGTTTTAGGTTTCATTTAGAAAAAGAATCAAATCAAAATCTTTAAAAATGAATTTTTGATTAATTTTTATAGTTGATCGATTTTCTTAAGTTAGAAACTAAAAATTACAGAAATTTTATCTTTGGTAAAGATAAAG
This sequence comes from Digitonthophagus gazella, assembly GCA_036711955.1. Classification (NCBI taxonomy): domain Eukaryota; kingdom Metazoa; phylum Arthropoda; class Insecta; order Coleoptera; family Scarabaeidae; genus Digitonthophagus; species Digitonthophagus gazella. The sequence continues at coordinate 31,458,891 of JASCIT010000002.1, forward strand.
ATTGAGTATTAGTCTAAATCCTCATTAAATTTCAAGTTTTAACAACAATTAGTTTCTTAGATAAGATTTTTTTTAACTTAACTTGAGTTTAATTTAAAGTTTTTATTTTAAAGCTAAAACCATCTTAAAATAATCTTGAAAATTAAGTTCAAATTCCCCTTTCACGTCTAAAGATTACAACAAAAAGAAAGTTTTTGTTTGGAGTGGACTAACTATGAGATTACTCTAAAATTTCGTCTGCCTTCTCGTCTATGAAATGAGTGACTTGAAACTTAGCGCTACGTCAAAGTCCGGAGAAACTGGGGCACTCAAAGATAATTCCCTTCCATATCTTATATTACCTGAAGTTGTTTTTAAGACAATTACCCGGTAATTAAGTTTCGATTGTTGGGTAAAATTCAGGTTTCCTTTAAGATACAATTAGTGGAAGTGGAAACAAACACGAATTCAATAAACGCGAGGTTCATATACGATTCAAACGTAACTAAATTACGTTCTGAGCGGTATAAGAGACGTGTTATGCATATGAATGCGAAAAATAGGAAACATTCCGCGTTTGTGGGCGTTATTAAGGCGACTAAATTGAAATTCTTTCGAGGTAAACATATTACATTGAAATACGGAAATATTACTTTGAATTGTTACAGTGTGGCGTTTATAACGGTTTTTTAAAAAATTTCATTTCACCTAGAACTCAAATAAGGACAATTTGACGGTGGAATAATATTAAACAGTTTTTCGCGAACTGTTTTAATACGATCTTTACATAGTGAAAGACATACAATTTGAACGAGAAAGTTAAAGAAAAACTTCTCTAGCTGTAGATAGGGAACAATTCGCCAGACGGGGATTGGGCTAGAATTCGTCGTGTGGATTAAGTCGCAGCCAAATTGAATTTTTCGGGAAGAAAAGTGACAAGTGCCGCTTTGTTCGGATGAAAATGGAATTATTTCTTGTATTCCGAGAGGGAGCCGTAGAATTTTTAAAGATCCTTTTGCGGAGGTCCATTACCGTAAACCGGTCGAAGGGCTTCACTCCGGAAACGTTCAAAAACTGCGCGGACTTTTGAGAACGGAAAATTGACGTTTGAATTATTTACCAGGCGGAAGAGCATTGAATCTACTCGCATTGAAATACGTCTTTGTAATCTACCGTTGTTGGAAAATGCGTGTTCAACGTTTCAATGATTTTTTTTTCTGGACAACTTATAAAAATTAAAAATTTTATTTCTTACTAAAAATTAAAAATTTTATTTCTTACTAAAAGTAAATTAAATTTTATTTCAATAATCTATCTAAAATTTTAATTTTTCCCCAAACAAATATTAAGCAGTCGAGTGTTTTTGTTGGGTTTGTTATTTCAAAGGTAAATATGAAAAACATCACGTTTTAGATTTTCTCTCTTGTGTAGTTAATTAAATAATGGATGAATTTTTAATTTATTAAAAAAGTCCAGATTTATATAACAAATAATATTTAGAAAATTAAAGCATTTTATGATGATTTGAAAATCCTATGATTTATATATTTATCTGATTTTTAATGCAATCTTAAGTGGTTAATTCTTAGGAAAAAATATATCTTAAAAGGATTTTGTTGGCGTAATGAGAATGTTTGATATAAACTACTCACCAAAAACAAACCGCAACATCAGAAGTATTTCAAAAGTTCAATAGACGTTCAAATGTGGTTTAAGAGTGGTTTAAAAGTTGTTCAAAAGTGGTTCAAAAGTCCTTCAAAGATTGTTCAAAGCCTCAAAGGTGTCCTAAATAATGTTCAAAGCTGGTTTAAAAGTGGCTTAAAAGTCATTTAGAGTCTCCAAGGAAGCCCAATAGGTGCTCACAAGTGATTTAAAAGTAGTTCAAAAGTGGTTCAAAGATGGTTCCAAAAAAAATGTTTATAGTTCGTTGGCAACTGATTCAAAAATGTCTCAAAAATCATTAAAGGTTCCAAAGAGGCCCAAAAGTAACTCAAAGGTGATTTAAGAGTAATTCAAAAGTGATTCTAAAATGGTTTCAAAAAAAAAATGTTCGTAGGTTGTTGAGAACTGATTCAAAAATGGCTCAAAGGTCATTAAAACTTCCAAGGAAGTTCAAAAGTAGCTCACAAGTGATTTTAGAGTAGTTCAAAAGTGGCTTAAAAATAGCTCCAAAAAGGAACTTTCATAGGTTGTTGAAAACTGATTTAAAAATGGCTCAATGGTCGTTAAAGGTTCCAAAGAGGCCCAAAAGTAACTCAGAGGTGATTTAAGAGTAGTTCAAAAGTGATTCTAAAATGATTAAAAAAAAAAATGTTCGTAGGTTGTTGAGAACTGATTTAAAAATGGCTCAAAGGTCATTAAAGGTTCCAAGGAAGTTCAAAAGTAGCTCACAAGTGATTTTAGAGTAGTTCAAAAGTGGTTCAAAGATAGCTCCAAAAAAGAACTTTCATAGGTTGTTGAAAACTGATTTAAAAATGGCTCAAAGGTCGTTAAAGATTCCAAACAGGCCCAAAAGTAACTCAGAGGTGATTTAAGAGTAATTCAAAAGTGATTCTAAAATGGTTTCAAAAACAAATGTTCGTAGGTTGTTGAGAACTGATTTAAAAATGGCTCAAAGGTCATTAAAGCTTCCAAGGAAGCCCAAAAGTAGCTCACAAGTGATTTTAGAGTAGTTCAAAAGTAGTTCAAAGATAGCTCCAAAAAAGAACTTTCATAGGTTGTTGAAAACTGATTTAGAAATGGCTCAAAGGTCGTTAAAGGTGCCAAAGAGGCCCAAAAGTAACTCAAAGGTGATTTAAGAGTAGTTCAAAAGTGATTCTAAAATGGTTTCAAAAAAAATGTTCGTAGGTTGTTGAGAACTGATTTAAAAATGGCTCAAAGGTCATTAAAGCTTCCAAGGAAGCCCAAAAGTAGCTCACAAGTGATTTTAGAGTAGTTCAAAAGTGGTTCAAAGATAGCTCCAAAAAAGAACTTTCATAGGTTGTTGAAAACTGATTTAGAAATGGCTCAAAGGTCGTTAAAGGTTCCAAAGAGGCCCAAAAGTAACTCAGAGGTGATTTAAGAGTAATTCAAAAGTGATTCTAAAATGGTTTCAAAAAAAAAAATGTTCGTAGGTTGTTGAGAACTGATTTAGAAATGGCTCAAAGGTCATTAAAGCTTCCGAGGAAGCCCAAAAATAGCTCACAAGTGATTTTAGAGTAGTTCAAAAGTGGTTCAAAGATAGCTCCAAAAAAGGACTTTCATAGGTTGTTGAAAACTGATTTAAAAATGGCTCAAAGGTCGTTAAAGGTTCCAAAGAGGCCCAAAAGTAACTCAGAGGTGATTTAAGAGTAGTTCAAAAGTGATTCTAAAATGGTTTCAAAAAGAAAAAATGTTCGTAGGTTGTTGAGAACTGATTTAAAAATAGCTCAAAGGTCATTAAAGCTTCCAAGGAAGCCCAAAAGTAGCTCACAAGTGATTTTAGAGTAGTTCAAAAGTGGTTCAAAGATAACTCCAAAAAAGAACTTTCATAGGTTGTTGAAAACTGATTTAAAAATGGCTCAAAGGTCGTTAAAGGTTCCAAAGAGGCCCAAAAGTAACTCAGAGGTGATTTAAGAGTAATTCAAAAGTGATTCTAAAATGGTTTCAAAAAAAAAATGTTCGTAGGTTGTTGAAAACTGATTTAAAAATGGCTCAAAGGTCATTAAAGCTTCCAAGGAAGTTCAAAAGTAGCTCACAAGTGATTTTAGAGTAGTTCAAAAGTGGTTCAAAGATAGCTCCAAAAAAGAACTTTCATAGGTTGTTGAAAACTGATTTAAAAATGGCTCAAAGGTCGTTAAAGGTTCCAAAGAGGCCCAAAAGTAACTCAGAGGTGGTTTAATTATGGTTCAAAGGTGTTTCAAAAGTAGTCCAGAGATTGTTCATAGGTGGTTCTAAAGTGGCTGAAAGATCGTTTAAAGGTCCCCAAGCTGACCCAAAAGTAGTTCAAAAGTGGTTTAAGAGTAATTCAAAAATAGTTCAAAGAGGAATTCAAAAGTGATTCAAACGTGGCTCAAAAGTCGTTCAGAGGCGGTTCAAAGGTGGTTCAAAGACTTAAAGTGATATAAAAAAAACTTTCAAAGGTGGTTTAAAAGTAGCTTAAAAGTGTTTCAAACGTGGTTCAAAACTAGTTCAGTGGTTTTTCAGAGATGGTTCAAAAGTGGCTCAAAGGTTGTTTAAAGGCTCCAAGGTGGCCCAAAAGTATATCAAAGGTAATTTAAGAGATGATCGAGCCAAAAATAATGGTCGTATGAACTTACAATTTGGTCTCAATCTGTACACTCAATGTTTTTTAGGTATACTTCTTTTACATCATGTAGCTAGATGAATGGTCACCAGCAACCCAAACCTTATCAAATATTTTACTAGTGTTGCTGTTAAGCTTCGCGACCATCAAAATCAACCTTACATTCAATTAGTTCCTGTGAAAAGGAACCAAATTGTGGGAAAGTTTGCGGTTTCACTGATGATAGTTGTTCAACGGAAGGTAAATCCGAAGATCATATGTACTCGGGCAATAAATTTTGAGGTTTTTGAAAGTATGCTAACAAAATTGGTTCTAAAATTTCGTTCAAATACTTTTCTTGAATGATGACTTTTGGTTATTGGCTTCCAAATTGAATTTCATTCCTTCACAATACCAGATAAATCAGAATAAGGTCTATAAGGGAAATCCAAATTTAGTTTTTTTTTAATCTAAATTTTCTGAGACACAATTGACCATCAAATTTCTTAAGACAAAGCTGACGTTCATCACTAAAGATTAGTGATGGGACCGAGACTGAATAATTATTCTCTATTCGGTGTTATTTTTGTCATTCGGTGATTGATCGCATATTAATTTCATATGCCGAATTTTATAAATATTTTTTGATTGTGAATATCAAGATTATTACAAATCATGGATATTTTGCAATGTTCTACGTTGTCTACAGGTAAGATGTTAAGATGTAGGGTAAATTACCCAAAATTCGGCTCTAAAAACTGCTTCCTATAATCGGCTTCTCTATAGAAATCCACAAAGAGCTTATCTCTAAGATATTTCTATAGAGAATATTTTAATATAGAAAAGTAACTCAATGTTGACCAGAAAGAATAGTTGCACATTGACACAATGATTAAAGAGGCCAAAAAATATACTTTTTGATTCATTTCCTGGTACATAGTTAAATTCTTCCTAATAATTTTTTTTTAGAGTGTTAAATAAACTTCATCAACCTAACTTGAAAGTGATAGTTGATTTCTTTGTGTCCATCTTGGTATTCGACATTCGATCAAATATTCGGTTAAGAATTTAGTCAATAATTCGGTTATTTGTCCCCTAATGTCTCTTCAACGTATATCACTTGAGTCTGAAAATTTGATGTTCTATTAAAGAACTCTGAAAAATTTGTAAGTGTGATTCTAAACCATAGCAATGGATTCTTCAATAAATTACTTGCATAGAGGTCTGATTTTCCTAAACAACCTACCAAGTAACCTCCACCGAGTAACCTCCACCGAGTGAACTGTCTCAAACGGGTTAATTAAGGCATTCGCCAAAGATATCTCTTTTACTATTTATTCGTGATTTGTGATCGATAAGCTTTTAGGCGTTTTCCAAACTTCATTGGATTAAACACCCTATAGCTCAATAATAGGAAAGCCATTTTGACTCATTTTTTTGACAAATTTCGCCAAAGGATATTTGAAGTTTTATGCATTTCTGTACTTACAATTAGACTCTCCTTAAAAGGGGTTGATTAAATGTAAGACTTTCAAGTTTGTATGACCTTTCCTGGGCTTTGCGGTTTTTTGGCGAGTTGTGAGTGTATTTAGTAATAATGAAAATGTAGTATAAAGTGACTTTGTAGGCTTGTAATTATAGAGTTAATGTATATACAACTAATTATGAAAGTTTCTGTACCTGACAGGACAAAAAGCATTGAACTACAAAATGTACGACGCGGTTTGAGTATACAAGTTGTATTTGCACGATGTAAACACCTAATTAAAGCGAATCGGACGTGGAACGAGCAGGTGTAAATTCTGTGCTGCGATAGTTTTGAAAGTTCTCGTTTGATTTAGTTACAGGTCCGAAGTCGCCCAATAGAGTAGGGCCGCATCATAATTTCCAACTATGTAAACCTGGATACGGTCCCGAGCGGAGTTGATCGATAAATTTCCCAAACTGGCGAGGAACAACAGTTATTAATTTAGGTGTTCGGTGCATTACGGAGTTCCAGGCCCAGCAGTACCCGGTGGCCCATACCGTCGGTAAACACAGCAACTTTAATATTTAACGTGGCGGAATAAAAAGTTTCCGCGCTCGCAAGGGATTCGCGGCTTGGACACTGCGGATTAGCGGAATTTTTAAATATTCATCGAATCTGCATTCACATCGTTTCGCTTACTCTCGCACGCCTCCGTTTTATTTGTTCGTTCTTTTGAAATTACACGTTTTTCAAAGTCGCGCTACGTGACTCTTCGGTTAGAGATCTACCTTCGTCCTGCTTGGGGCGGCCTCTTGCATTGTGCATGGGTGGAAATCCAGTTTCGAACCGGGACGCAGACAAAAGCTCGCACTACATCACGAGCTGGAAATTACCGTCGAATATACCCTAGATAAGCTTCAGCTCGTCCGAGAACTTGCTGAAAAGAGGACTCGGTAATTTAGCTTCGCGTCCTCGGGAAATAACTTTATTCACGGCAATAAACCTGAAAGTTTCAAAGGAAATGTCTTACGCCGGGACATGTTATGTTTGTCTTGAAATGGGAAATTTTCAATGATACCATTTTCGGTAATATATTTTCGAATCGAAACAATGTTTATATCAACATCGAAGGAATGTTTATATTATAATATATTAACCCCTTAAGCGGCTATGACGTATACAGATATGGAAATTTCGTTTGAGGACATAGGAAAATAATGCGTGCAACAGCGACGCATATAGAAAGTAGATTAGATAAACAAAGAGCGATATAACTGTTTAACCACGCCTTTTCCGATCCGACCCTAATCGCCTAACCAACCACCTTCTTCCCACAAACTGTCGAACTGTCAGACTGTCAAACTGTCAGTTCGTTGCGTGGTTAAACAGTTATATCGCTCTTTGTTTATCTAATCTACTTCCTATATGCGTCGCTGTTGCACGCATTATTTTCCTATGTCCTCAAACGAAATTTTCAGATCTGTATATTCGTCTTTTTTTAATAGTTTTTTTGGAAATCGCTTTCCGGACGATTCAATGGTTTTACGTCATTCTGCCGACCATTATCTTCACCTCCCCGACGCTTTTGGGTGGTCCGTGACCGATTTCGAAAAAACGGCCCTCAAAATCGAACGACTTTACCGTAGCCCTAATTGAAATTAAAATTCTCGATCGTCCGCCTGTAATTTTCGTTAATTTTCGAACGCTCTTTTTGTCCAAAAAGCCACCGGCTCCGCGACTCTGCTTCCGGCTAACCTTCTGAACGGCTTTATAACGCAACGTTATATGCGAATCGGGGCTCTTTTGGACCCGAAACGGCCGATTTAAGCCCTAAACGAAGTCCCCGTTTTCCGTCATTTTCGATTTGGGCCGATAAAACACTTGGTTCAATTTTCATAAACGTTATTTATTATTCTAACCACGCTAATGCCACATGAAATGTCAAAACGATCTGTTTATTAATACAGTGAACGCTCTATATAAACAATCTCTCTATAAGCAACATTCTTTATAAGCAACCTCTATACAAGCAACTTTTTTTAGTTCAACTGTTCTGTATAAGCAACTTATTTTTTTAAAGCTAAATATTTAATTTAAGTCTAGGCCAATATAGACGTAAAATCAGCTGTTCACAATACAGAATCTCAACTTGTAAAAAAATCTGCTATTGGCATATTTTTGAGTTTTGTGCTGCCATTATTAAAGTGAATTTCTATCAAATAGAATAGTAACTTGAATTCTGTTAGTTTCTATTAATTAATATATTACAGTAAAGCTCCACTAATCCGAACTCCAATAATCCGGATTCTCCAGTAATCCAGACGAAATTAAAATATGTTATTTACATTGTGTATTATCATAATTCGGATTGCCTCGGTTTTCATTGATCCGGATTAGCGAAACTTCACTGTAATTAATTAATATTTTTGTGCTTTAAAGTCAACCATAAAATATGAATCAGAAGAAAAAAATTGACAGAAAATTATACAGGCTGATTAAAAAGATCTGGATGGATAACTTGTCATGACAGTGTTTCTAAACATCCTGTATGTTTCGAAATTCGAATTTGTTTCACAGAAAGCTGTAGTCTGCTGATATAAAGACAGTCAAAAAATGAATAAAATCTAATAAAGATTTTTCGAGTAATTTTAGGAAAACTCAGGAAAAGTATTGTTTTTAGTCTTCTAGCAGCTAAACTGAGCAACTTTGTATATAGATAAGTTGAGTTAAATCATCATGTTTTGACCAAGGCATCTGTAATATTCTGTTGTACGCGACATTTCCGTACACTCTGTATAATTGCGACGAAACTGGTCTCGTCTATAAAAGCTTGTCCAATAAAACTAACGTTATTCTACATAGTTTAGTTAGTAAAAGAAATAAGTAAAAATATTTTTCAGACAGTAAGCATTTTTATATTCCTTTTTTCCCTATAAGCAACTTTTCCCAATAAGAAACTTTTTTATTGGAATTGGTTCAAATGAGTTGCTTATATAGAGCGTTCACTGTAATTATCAAATATTTAATTTATGCAGAGCAAAAATTCGAATAAATTTCACTAAAAAACTAATTAAATTCTGGAAAATATCACCAAAAATTAAATTTGTAAAAATTCCCCCAAAGCTACTAAAATTTTTAATAATTCCACTAAAAATAAAATTTGTAAAAATTCCACAAAAGCTATCAAAATTTTTAACAATTCCACCAAAAACTGAATTTTTAAAAAAATATACTAAAATTAAGATTAATTTCGTCAAGAATTGATTAGATTCTTAAAAATTCCAAAAAATAAAAAAGTAATAATAAAAATTCCTCAAAAGTTAGTTAAATTGAACATAATTTCACAAAAAATTATTAAATTTGGAGACAATTCTACTAAAAACTTAGTGAATTTTTTAAAAATTCCACCCAAAATCAATAAAATTGGTAAAAATTGAAAAACTTACTATATTCGTAAAAATGCCACCAAAATTACTAACATTTTTAACAATTCTACCAAAAACGTACTAAATTTTTTCAATCTTCCACCAAAGCTACAAAAATGTTAAATAATTCCACCAAAAACTTACTGATTTTTAAAAAACACCACCAAAAACTTACCAAATTCATAAAAATTCTACTAAAATTACCAATATTTTTAACAATTCCACAAACAATGATTAAAGTTAATAAAAATTCCACAAAAGTTATCAACTTTTTTAACAATTCCATCAAAAACATACTGAATTTTATAAAAATTCCTCCAAAAATTAATAAAATTGGAAAAATTTCACTAAAAACTTACTAAATTCGTAAAAATTCTATAAAAAACACTGAATTTTTTAAAAATTCCATCAAAAATGAATAAAATTCGCAAAAATTCCACCAATGTTATCAAAGTTTTTGATAATTCCACCAAAAACATACTGAATTTTTTAAAAATTCTACCAAAAATTAATACAATTTGCAAAAATTCCACCAAAAACTTACTAAATTCATAAGAATTTTACCAAGTACACCGATTTTTTTTTATTCCACCAGAAATGAATAAAATTTGCAAAAATTCCACCAATGTTATCAAAATTTTTGATAATTCAACCAAAAACATACTGAATTTTTTAAAAATTCCACCAAAAACTTACTAAATTCGTAAGAATTTTACCAAAAACACTGAATTTTTTTAAATTCCACCAGAAATGCATAAAATTCGCAAAAATTCCACCAAAGCTATTAAAATATTTAACAACTACATCCAAAACTTACTGAATTTTTTTTATTGCACCAAAAACTTAGAAAAATCCTAAAAATTACATCGAAATTGTCAACATTTTTAACAATTCTACCAAAAAGTTACAAAATTTTTTAAAAATTCCACCAAAATGTCCAAATTCTTTTAAAATTCTACCAAAAATCAATCAAATTAGAAGCAATTTCATTAAGAATTAACTAAAACCTTGAAAATTCCATCAAAAACTTAGTAGATTCATAAAAATTCCACCAAAGTTACTAAAATTTTTAATAATTCTACCAAAAATTAATATAATTTTAAAAATTTCACTAAAAACTTACTAAATTCGTAAAAATTCTATAAAAAAACACTGATTTTTTTAAAAATTCCATCAAAAATGAATAAAATTCGCAAAAATTCCACCAATGTTATCAAAATTTTTGATAATTCCACCAAAAACATACTGATTTTTTTAAAAATTCCACCAAAATTTAATACAATCTGCAAAAATTCCACCAAAAACTTACTAAATTCATAAGAATTTTACCAAAAACACTGATTTTTTTTTATTCCACCAGAAATGAATAAAATTTGCAAAAATTCCACTAATGTTATCAAAATTTTTGATAATTCCACCAAAAACATACTGAATTTTTTAAAAATTCCACCAAAAACTTACTAAATTCATAAGAATTTTACCAAAAACACTGATTTTTTTTTAAATTCCACTAGAAATGAATAAAATACGCAAAAATTCCACCAAAGCTATTAAAATATTTAACAACTACATCCAAAACTTATTGAATTTTTTTTATTGCACCAAAAACTTAGAAAAATCCTAAAAATTACATCGAAATTGTCAACATTTTTAATAATTCTATCAAAAACTTACCAAATTTTTTAAAAATTCCACCAAAATGTCCAAATTCTTTTAAAATTCTACCAAAAATCAATCAAATTAGAAACAACTTCATTAAAAATTAACTTAAACCTTGAAAATTCCATCAAAAATTTAGTAAATTCATAAAAATTCCACCAAAGTTACTAAAATTTTTAATAATTCTACCAAGAATAATGAATTTTTTTTAAATTCCACCAAAAAGCTTACAAAATTTGTAAAAATTTCACCAAAAATTTACCAATTTTTTTTTTAATTCCACCAAAAACTTACTAAATTCATAAGAATTTTACCAAAAACACTGAATTTTTTTAAAATTCCACCAGAAATGAATAAAATTCGCAAGTATTCCACCAATGTTATCAAAATTTTTGATAATTCCACTAAAAACATACTGAATTTTTTAAAAATTCCACCAAAAACTTACTAAATGCGTAAGAATTTTACCAAAACACTGAATTTCGTTTAAATTCCACCAGGAATGAATAAAATTCGTAAAGATTCCACCAAAGCTATCAAAATTTTTGATAATTTCACCAAAAACATACTGAATTTTTTAAAAATTCCACCAAAAACTTACTAAATCCATAAGAATTTTACCAAAAACACTGAATTTTTTTAAATTCCACCAGAAATGAATAAAATTCGCAAAAATTCCACCAAAGCTATTAAAATATTTAACAACTACATCCAAAACTAACTGATTTTTTTTTATTGCACCAAAAACTTAGAAAGATCCTAAAAATTACATCGAAATTGTCAACATTTTTAACAATTCTACCAAAAACTTACCAAATTTTTTAAAAATTCCACCTAAATGTCCAAATTCTTTTAAAATTCTACCAAAAATCAATCAAATTAGAAACAATTTCATTAAAAATTAACTAAAACCTTGAAAATTGAAAACTTAGTAGATTCATAAAAATTCTATCAAAGTTACTAAAATTTTTAATAATTCTACCAAAAATAATGAATTTTTTAAAAATTCCACCAAAAAACTTACAAAATTTGTAAAAATTCCACCAAAAATTTACCAATTTTTTTAAAAATTCCACCAAAAACTAAATTCGTAAAGCTTCCACCAAAGTTATCAGAATGTTGATTAATTCATCCAAAAACAATAATTTTTTTTTAGAAAAATACTAAAAATGAAACTAAACTAGTATCAACATACAATTTTATATTAACATCGAAGCAATGTTTATATTAAAATCGAAGCGATTCTTGTACCTGTAAGAAATAGCAAAGCGTGCAAGATCCAATCTCAGTTTCAGCGCAACAATACGTCTAGCAAGGAACACATCCGTATGAACGTCACATCAGCAACTTTACCCCCAACGGTTTATCTCGTCCAGCGTCTTATTGAATTCAGAGCACACGACTTCGACTTGCACGGGTTTTCCAAGCAATCTAAACAAGATCTTCGTACAAAATGATTGGTTAGATTCGAATATATTATGTGTTACTTTAAGTGTGATATTATTTTTAATATCACTCGAATTTTTATCGAGTGAGTGAAACATCTCGATAAAAATTCTTAGAAAATCCTGGAGAATTTTATGGGGAAATTTAGGTACGTGCTATTTCTCATTCGTAACATTTTAAGTAAATGCTCGTGTTCGGGCGGTTCGAGCGGCTCGGGTCAGGTCCCCGGCAGGGATCTTCACACGAAAAAGGAGCACGAAAGAATAGTGTCGCGGTTTCGGTGGACCGAACTAAAAAGACGTTTCGCGCGTCGACGCCTGAGTGATATATGCACTTCCGCTGGGAGACGGAAGGCGCCGCCGCCGAAAGTTTGATGACGCCATTTTTCATAACGGCATTGTTCGGTCCTCCCCCGGAGGACATAAATCGGTCTGTCGCGGATTTACCGCTACGAAATTAAAAGCGGATACTTTATGTACCTACCGCACGAAGGGACATCGAACTTCGACGGTTTTTATTGCAGTTATCGTTTGTGATCGATGGTTTATTCACGTGTTTTATTAGCTGGTGAAACAAACGTCTATGAATTCTCTCTTTTGAAACGAAGTGATTTATACACGTTTGTAAACTTGTTTACTGCAGTTAGTATTTGCATTCAAAGTCAGTTTCTACTGACTCAGCCAGAGGCGGAAATAGGAAAAACTAATTGAAGTACAAGCAGAGGAATTTAATTGCTCTTTAATATTGATCCTGTCTTTGTATAAAATGTGATTTCTAAGTAGGTCTATAATAAGTAACATGAACTGATATGTAGGTATGTAATATCAGTAAAGGTTTCGGCATGAGAGAAAAGTTATTTCGCATATATTGAGACTCGAACGGTACCTCAACACTTTATCACCGTAAAACTCCCTTTAGCCCGTCCCATTTTATTTCCTGCTCGCTCCATATCTCCAATTTTCACGGGCCTCACGACTCGGGGATTTCGACTTATCCTAGCTGAAATATCAGCAATTCCAATCGAGCGGAATATATCTTATTCAAACACGTTTAAAAGGTAAAGCAAAAAGGAGGAGACGAGGTGTCCGAGCCATGAATCACGCAGCGCCTAAATTCGTCGCCCTTTTCAATAGTCCCTATCCTGTATCGGAAGCCTGCCATCGCCTTAGAAATAAACTACCGGCGCGGCGTCGGGACGCCGACGACGTGCTTCGCCTGCGAAACGTCCGGGCCAGGTGTCGGTAATTCCGCAGGTGTGCGTCCACTTTATATTTTGCTCTCGTTTCAGATAAGCCCTATCCCATCCCGGAAGAGCGGTCCAAACCGGTCAAGGTCTGGGGTTACGTCGGCGGCGTGGTAAATCTGACCTGCGAGAGCGTCGCCGAACCCTTGCCGAAATTCGAGTGGACCCACCAAGATAGCCCCATCAAGAAGTACGGTCGCACCACTACATTGGAATACGTATCGGTACTCGAGGTAAGAGTAAGCTTAGACCTTATTGATTTAACTGGATGCACAGGCAATTTCCTGATGGGCGTCTACAAATTTTAGGGGTTATCTCTTATTTATATCGTATTGGATATACGAAATGAAAATTTTAAAGGTAGATATACAAGGCAAAAATTTTAAGAAAACTGACTTTTAGAGATTTAAAAGAGTATAACCTATACTCTTATAACTATAACCTATGAATCAGTTTTAACTCCAAAACGTCAAAATTTCAAATTTAATTCCAAATAATTCAAAAACCAAAACAAATAGAAAAAAAGTGTTTCAAATAAGATTTATTCCTTTTTTAATTATAAATATTTTCTGTTATAAAGATTTTTTTCTATTCTTGATATGAAATGAGCTATAACCTAAAAACCAGTTATAACCCTAAAATGTCAATTTTTCAACTTTGATTCCAAATAATTCAAAAACCAAAGAGTATAGAAAAAATAGTTTCTAATGAAACTTATTCCCTTTTTAATTTTAAATATTTTTTATTCTAAACATTTTTTTTCATTCTTGATATTAAAAGAGTAATAACCTAAAAACCAATTATAACCTTAAAATGTCAATTTTTCAACTTTAATTTCAAATAATTCAAAAACCAAAACAAATAGAAAAAAATGTTTCAAATAAGATCTATTCCTCTTTTAATTATAAATATTTTCTGTTATAAAGATTTTTTTCTATTCTTGATATGAAATGAGTTATAACCTAAAAACCAGTTATAACCTTAAAATGTCAATTTTTCAATTTTAGTTCCCAGTAATTCAAAAACCAAAGAAAATAGAAAAAAATGTTTCAAATGAAATTTATTCCCCTTCTAATTATAAACGAGGAGCAAACATTCAAACCATGTTTTCTCCTGCAGATACAATTTTTTAGAAAACTCCAAAAACTAATAAATTTTAAAATAACCTATTTTGTACTCTAATAATGGTTGGTTTAGTTATATTAAAGGTTACTAGGAAGATTCTTCAGCATTGTTAGCCTGAAAAACTTAAAGGTAATTAGGAGGAAGTATTTTAAATTTGGAGAAAGCCTGCTTTGACCGAACTTAATGGAGAAAACCTGCTTTGAATATTTTCAATGTGGATAAAACACTTTTTGAATGAAAAAATGGTAATTAACATATTAATTTTTAAAGTAACATCCTTTAATACAATAAAACTAAATTAATATTAACAAAAAAAAAACTGTTTAGTAATGTATTTTGAATGGAAACAATATAAGTACTAATTATGTAAATATTCACATATTTTACGTGAATAATTCTTGTGTGAATTGTAGAAACGTTTAGATTCTTAAACCTATATCCTTATTCAAACAATCGCACATTACTTCTTCTTTTTCTTCATTGCTTATGGATATATTGCTCATAATGTCCTTGTACCAACTAAGGTCAGGTTGATTTTGCCACTTTTCGCCATGCATTAACTTTAACAGTTTATCCACATCTATTTTCTTTTCAACAGATATGCCATGGTTAAGATGCAAAGGTTGTAAAACAACTCTTTTTATAATGGATACATTAATCCTCTTTTTAAACAGTTTTTCACCTCTCCGCTCATTGTCATCTTCACACTTATAGTTTTTAAAACCTTTAACTTTGACAGTTTCCCCATATTTCACTAAAACTACCCTTTTTAGTTCTGATATAAATTGTAAATTTTTAAAATAAGCATTGAGGGATTTGGTATTAAACAGGTCCCAATCAACCCCCAATATTTTTACTTCACCAACTTTAGTGTATATTTTATAGTATTGGTCTTTCGATGTTATAGTTACATTTTTTTTTAATACTTCTTTTACACGACCAAATACCCGATCTGCTGGAAGGAAACTGTGTCCTCTGACAGGAAAACACAAATGTATGTTTTCAATACTTGATGTTGTTGTATACAAAAAATACAAAAGCATTTGCACATTTATATTGTTTTTATTTTGGGCAACACACCCATCACTAAAGAGCTGCAAAGTTTTCTTTCCGTCAAGGTTCATTTTATTTAGATGACAATATAGGGCCGATGATATTTCAGTGCTGCCTTTTCCTCCTAATTCTTCAGTCCAAATATAAAATGTTGAATGTAGACCATCCAAAGTCGTTATGCGTAGGCAGTAAAAGTTGAACTGCCTTAAGTAATAAGCGTCTTGAATATTAGTTTTAGGAAGCGGTTGAATTTGCTGTAAATCAAAACATAAACTAACGACTGATTCATCTGTGTTTTCCTTCATGATGGAATAAAACGCGTTAGCTCTAAGCTTATGGATCCTTTTTTCTGTCAAATAAGTTACTTTATCTGCAGAGCCTTCTTCGCAAGATTTTATTTTATGATCTAGTAGGGAGCATGTGCTACAAATGTCGGTAGCAGGAGATCTGAATCCTACATTACATTCATTTACAAATATTCTTCTAAACAGAGCAAAGTTAACTTTATAAAGATCTTCTTTACAATGTAGGTTGTAAGCAACATGCAACTTCCGTATACTTAATTCACAATGCAAGTATAATCGCTGTGATTTTTTTCTTCCATAATGGCTTTCTGTCGCCTTTAAGTTTGAGATAAATTCTCTTACCTTGATTTTTTTGCCAAGAGATAAGTAACTTTTCCTGTCACCTTCTCTTTTCTCCTCAATAGGTTCTCCAGCATGTATTTTCCCAACAATGTTGGCCAATCTGGTTCGACCTATTTTTGTTATAGCTATGAAATTATTTTTGCACATTGAAATTCTCTTGCCACAGCTATTTATAATATAATAAGAAGCAGAATACGCATGCTGTGACCCTGATAACTGAGATTTGCTTTTGTTAGGGTTATTTGGTCTACGACGTATTACGTTTTTCGTAGCAACAAATGAAGCTATAATAGAGTCTTGCCTTTGCTTGTTTGAGACTTCATAAAGTTTGTCCCTAAACTTTTTAACATCATTGGGTCTAATATCCGCCCATCGAAATCTTTTATGTGAATGTTTGCACGGAATGTATACATTGCTGCATGAAGGGGCTGGATAACGAATTTTTCCACTTTTTTACTTCCACTATTTGAACTTCCCACTAATACACCATCTTCCATTGATGCCATTTCAAACTTACTAACCTTCCAGTATACGCGCTTTTTAAAACATCGCGAATACACTCGCCGGACTGTCAGCTCGAAACTAATGGCAATTAGATAAAAGATGGCGCTAGTAAAAAAATTGCAAAATTATATTTTTTTTTGAAATTTTTATTGGTAATAAAAATTACCAATACTGGAAAAGAAACACTTAAATCAACAATGTATGAAACTAATAGGTGAATCACGTGTCCCCAAATAAGAGCTCAGATTGGATGGATGGAGAAAGCAGTTTGATAGAAAACAGGTGCTGGAGAAAACACGTTTTGATTGAAACGTTAATTTTCTACAAACATTTAGAACGGGTATAAACTTGTTTTGCCTGAAAGAAGTAGTAATCTATTGTAGCATTTTAATGTTAAGATTTAAAAAATACAACAACTCAATTTTTTTTTATTTTTGGAGAAAACACGGTTTGAATGTTTGCTCCTCAAACATTTTTTATTCTAAACATTTTTTTCCATTCTTAATATTAAAATAGCTATAACCTATGAATCAGTTTTAACTCCAAAACGTCAAAATTTCAACTTTAATTCCAAATAATTTAAAAACCAAAACAAATAGAAAAAAATGTTTCAAATAAGATTTATTCCTTTTTTAACTATAAATATTTCCTGTTATCAAGATTTTTTTCTATTCTTGATATGAAATGAGTTATAACCTAAAAACCAGTTATAACCTTAAAATATCAATTTTTCAACTTTAATTCCAAGTAATTCAAAAACCAAAGAAAATAGAAAAAAATGTTTGTAATAAAATTTATTCCCTTTTTAATTTTAAATATTTTTTATTCTAAATATTTTTTTCCATTCTCGATATTAAAAGAGTAATAACCTAAAAACCAGTTATAACCTTAAAATGTCAATTTTTCAATTTTAATTCGAAATAATTCAAAAACCAAAATAAATAGAAAAAAAATTTTTTAAATAAAATTTATTCCTTTTTTAATTATAAGCATTTTTTATTCTAAATATTTTTTTCTTTTCTCGATATTAAAATAGCTATAACCTATGAATTAGTTTTGACCCCAAAACGTCAATTTTTTAACTTTAACTTCAAATAATACAAAAACCGAAGATAATAGAAAAAAATGTTTCAAACAAAATTTATACCCTTTTTAATTATAAATATTTTTTATTATAGAAATTTTTTCCTATTCTCGATATTAAAAGAGCTATAACCTATGAATCACTTTTAACCCCAAAACGTCAATTTTTCATCTTTAATTCCAAATAATTCAAAAACTAAAGAATTTATCTCTTTTATTTATTTTCTAATTCTAAGTCTTGATTATTTTTTTTTTTTACAGTTAAATATAACCCATCCTAGTCTTTTTGGAATGTACAAATGCGTGGTAACTAATCGTTATGGACATATGGTAAAGCAATTTATTTTGGAGGAAGGAACGCTACCGAAAATCCCAGACTTCATAGAGTTAAGAGGAGCAAATAGTGACCTGCTGGACATCGGAGTACACAATGCGGCCTTTAACGCGTCGGACAGCATGGCTCCGAGGTTTTACTCGATCAAATTCAAAGTGGCAGGAAAGCGGGAGGACTGGAAAGAGAGAATAATGCCAGTGAATGCGGGTAAGCTTCCTATCGCGGGGGTATGTTTTTACCAGACCGAAGGGCAAACGGGGCAAAAACCGCGCGTCGAATTTAAAATTAAACCGGTGCGCAAAAAGGAGCAAACTTTCGCCCGGCGGCATCGAGTTTTTGATGAGTTTCGAGACAAAAGGTGTTATTCCTTGACGTTCAAATCGGGCGATGCCGGCGTCTCCAATTAGAAAGTCAAATATCCGCTATTCAAATTTATTAAAATTAATTGCTTTATTAAAATGTTATTAAAAGTTTACGGGTGACGATACGACCGAGGCTTGCATTAAAATTCCGATGGAAATTAAGATTAATCGTATAAATTCGCTTCGTTAGTTAGTTTTAACTAACTTGCTGCATGCAAATTATTTACGGTTTAAATTATATTATTTTGAAATACATTTTTTTAATTATTTTTTAAATTATTTTTTTTAATAAATTTCTTTTAAGTAGTAAATGAAACCTTTCAAAGTCTTTTCACAATAATAAGAATTCTTTTTTTTCCTTTAATTGGATATTTTAAATATATCCGTTAAGAAACCTTATTTAGATCCTTTTTAAAGAGATCATAGTAAAGAAAAAAATAAGAGATGGGGTAAAATAAATTTCAATACGCTTTATTTTAAATTGTATCGAAAAAGCTCGCAATCTTGTAGAAGTCATGGAAAAGCTTTGAATCATGGAAAAATCCCGGCGAAATACAGATCCTTTTGTCAGGATCAGCACCGGAGACAAGTACGTAACAAGGACGCGGAGGGAATGCCTTGGATTTCAAACGTTTTCGTTCTCGTAGAGCTCCAAACGTTCATTATTAAAAGTTCAGATTCATCGCTTGCCTGCCTTACCCACGCAGGGATATAAGTTTCGCGCAACTATTATTAGTTCGCGGATATTAAAGGGATGTTGTTCCCCTTTTGATCGTCTGCAACACAGAGTTGAAAAGGCAACGTTCGTTTGATGTTGAAACGAGAGTTTTCGCTGTAAAAATTCTTCCATTAAAAGATGTCAGTGTTTGTTTTTGTATTTACTTACGAATATTTTAAGTATTGACTTCTTCACCACTTCTAACCTAACTTTAGAAAATCGATCAATTTTAAAAATTCACCAAAAATTCATTTTTAAAGATTTTGATTTGATTTTTTTTCTAAATGAAACCTAAAACATTCTAATTTTATATAAAAAAGACCGTTTTATTCCAAGTGTTGTCAAAAAAATTAAAAAAATTTTCAAAGTTGGTAAAAATTTTTTTAGGTTAAAAAATTAACCATTTTTTAAAAAATTCACCAAAAATTCATTTTTAAAGATTTTGATTTGATTTTTTTCTAAATGAAACTTAAAACATTCTAATTTCATATAGAAAAGACCGTTTTATTCCAAGTGTTGTCAAAAAAATTAAAAAAATTTTCAAAGTTGGTAAAATTTTTTTTTAATTTGAAAATTAATTATTTAAAAAATTCATAAAAAATTCATTTTTAACCATTTTGATTTGATTTTCTTTCTAAATGAAACTCAAAACATTCTGATTTTAACTAAAAAAGACCGTTTTATTCCAAGTGTGGTCAAAAAAATTAAAAAAATTTTCAAAGTTGGTAAAAATTTTTTTTAGTTTGAAAATTAATTTCTTAAAAAATTCATAAAAAATTCATTTTTAACCATTTTGATTTGTTTTTTTTTCTAAATGAAACTTAAGACATTCTAATTTTATATAAAAATGACCGTTTTATTCCGAGTGTTGTCAAAAAAATTAAAACAATTTTCAAAGTTGGTAAAAATTTTTTTTAATTTGAAAATTAATTTTTTTTAAAATTCATAAAAAATTCATTTTTAACCATTTTGATTTGATTTTTTTCTAAATGAAACTTAAAACATTCTAATTTTATACAAAAAACACCGTTTTATTCCAAGTGTTGTCAAAAAAATTAAAAAAATTTTCAAAGTTGGTAAAAAATTTTCTTAGATTAGAAAATTAACCATTTTTAAAAAAATTCATCACAAATTCACTTTTAAAGATCTTGATTTGATTTTTCTTCTATATGAAACTTAAAACATTCTAATTTTATATAGAAAAGATGGTTTTATTCCAAGTGTTGTTAAAAAAATTAAAAAAAATTTCAAAGTTGGTAAAAATTCTTTTTAGTTTGAAAATTAATTTTTTAAAAAATTCATAAAAAATTCATCTTTAACCACTTTGATTTGATTTTTTTTCTAAATGAAACTTAAAACATTCTAATTTTATATAAAAAAGATGGTTTTGTTCCAAGTGTTGTCAAAATAATTTAAAAAAATTTCAAAATTGATAAATTTTTTTTTAGGTTAGAAAATTCATTTTTTTAAAAATTCATAAAAAATTCATTTTTAACCATTTTGATTTGTTTTTTTTTTTTCTAAATGAAACTTAAAACGTTTTAATTTTATATAAAAAAGACGGTTTTATTCCAAGTGTAGTCAAAAAAATTTAAAAAAATTTCAAAGTTGGTAAAAATTTTTTTTAATTTGAAAATTAATTTTTTAAAAAAATCATAAAAAATTCATTTTTAACCATTTTGATTTGATTTTTTTTCTAAATGAAACTAAAACATTCTAATTTTATATAAAAAAGACCGTTTTATTCCAAGTGTTGTCAAAAAAATTAAAAAAATTTTAAAAGTTGGTAAAAATTTTTTTTAATTTGAAAATTAATTTTTTTAAAAATTCATAAAAAATTCATTTTTAACCATTTTGATTTGATTTTTTTTCTAAATGAAACTTAAAACATTCTAATTTTATATAAAAAAGACCGTTTTATTCCAAGTGTTGTCAAAAAAATTAAAAAAATTTTCAAAGTTGGTAAAAAATTTTTTAGGTTAGAAAATTAACCATTTTTTAAAAAATTCATAAAAAATTGAATTTTAAATATTTTGATTTGATTTTTTTTCTAAATGAAACTTAAAACATTCTAATTTTATATAAAAAAGACCGTTTTATTCCAAGTGTTGTTAAAAAAATTAAAAAAATTTTAAAAGTTGGTAAAAATTTTTTTTAATTTGAAAATTAATTTTTTTAAAAAATCATAAAAAATTCATTTTTAAGCATTTAGATTTGATTTTTTTTTCTAAATGAAACTTAAAACATTCTAATTTTATATAAAAAAGACCGTTTTATTCCAAGTGTTGTCAAAAAAATTAGAAAAATTTTCAAAGTTAGTAAATATTTTTTTAGGTTAGAAAATTAACCATTTTTTAAAAAATTCATAAAAAATTGAATTTTAAATATTTTGATTTGATTTTTTTTCTAAATGAAACTTAAAACATTCTAATTTTATATAAAAAAGACCGTTTTATTCCAAGTTTTGTTAAAAAAATTAAAAAAATTTTCAAAGTTAGTGAAAATTTTTTTAGGTTAGAAAATTAACCATTTTTTAAAAAATTCATCAAAAATTCATTTTTAAAGATTTTGATTTGATTTTTTTTCTAAATGAAATAGAATCTTTTAGCTTTCATTTGATATAAAAATTATTTTCTAGTTTTAAAAAATAAATCTTCTATGATTTTTTAAAAATGATGGAAATTTTTAAAAAAGTTAGGTTGGAATTTCGTTCCTATAAAAAAAATTAGAAATCGTAGGGAATTCATTTTTGGTAGAAACAAAGACTAAGTTGCTATCTAGAAATCAAATCAGAAATATTTACAATTTATCGGTATTCAATTGAATAATTGTGGAAATTCATGCGTTTATACGATTACAATGCACCAAACTACAATGTGGTCCGGAAAATATCTAGTGTATGGTACTTTATCACGTATTCGAATACCGGTTTATTATTTACCAGCATTTAGATGAAATTCCAAAGTGGAATTGCATCCATAAACACAAAACAATTTGCGTTGATTTGTATTGAATAGCCACCATTAATTTCACATTAAAAGTTTAAGTATAGAATTAACTCTTTATGTTTTCCTGTTTCAGAAAATAGTTACCCATTGAGAAGTCTCGAATCCAACACTAAATACGAAGTTACGGCGGCTTCATTAAACGACGTAGGATACAGCGAATACTTAAACGCGTCGATATTTTCAACGTTGAGTTCTGGAACAACCGTAAATCCTTTTAAGTTTCTGTTTTATTATTATGCTGTTTTGTTGATTTTTTTCTGTTGGTGATCGTCGTCCTGTCGCTATTAATCGGTCTGACCGTTTTACTTTGTGGATACGTTTCCATAAGAGGGCGACCTGACGATGTATAAAGCTCCCAGACATAAAAAATAATTTTTTGTACATAAAAAATAATTTCAATCGATGTTATTCTTGAGATGCTTGTTTCTCGTGTTATGTTTTTGAAATTAAATTGAAAGTATGTGTAAATAAGATTGTTAATTCTTTATATATTTTATTTAGGAAATTTTATTACGGGTCGTTTGCTTAGCGAAATCGTAGCGAGTAGATTTTTATGGTGTACACTATAATGGACAAGTTCGAAATATAAGGCTGACTAAAATTATATAACTAAGAGTCAATAGCGTTTAATACTCTATGCTTCCGTAAGAAGGTCGAATACTTTTTCCAATCCGTTTAGATTTTGCTGTTATTTGACCAATTAAGTGTACGCGTATATAACTTATATTTAAAACTGTATCGCTATTAAAATTATGACTAAGAAAATAATAATCGTTCATCAATCTTTAAAAAATTTAAAAGAAATTTTTTAAAAATTAAAAAAAAATTGTTTTTAAATTGAAAAAAATCAAACCATATGAAATAAAGTATGGAATGAAATAATTCTTTTAGCGATATAGTTGAAACAATCTATGTATACATAAAAGATGTTGGACAATGATAATAATATATGTAATATGTATAATAGCGTAGTTAGATAAGCGAAGGTGTAACAATATTAACGATAACGTAACGACGTGGATGTAAAATTGTAGGTACTCGTTCGTTTTGCGTTTTCTGTAAAACCGTTGAGTGAGTGTCACCAAATTCGTTTGTCGCTAGTCATCTCTATGAATGTTACACGAACCAAGACTTTTTTGTGATATCCTATTCAAAAATATATTAGATTCTGTTGCAAAATATCCTCATTATTTCTACCTTTTAATTGTATGCTGTTATAACTTCTTTCCTGTTGGCAACTAATTGTGGATTTTACTCATTACTTCAGTTTAAAGCACATTTTTGACAATTTTGAAAGATTTTGAGCAAGTTTCAGGACAATTTTGGATGAACTAAAGAGAACTTCTGGCGATTTCAAACAATTTAAAATGATTTTCAGAAAATTTGATAAATCATTTCGATTTCAGATAAATCATAAAGGGTTTTAGACCATATTTCATGATTTTCAGGAAGGTTTAATCAATTTAGAATGACTTTCAGAAAGTTTCAGAGAGTTCAGGACAATTTTAGATGAGCTAAAGGAAATTTTTGACAATTTTAGATGATTTTCACAAAGTTTCAAAAAATTCAGGACAATTTTAGATGAGCTAAATAAAACTTTTGGTAATTTTAAACAATTTAAAATGATTTTCAGAAAATTTGATAACTCATTTCGATTTCAGGTAAATCATAAAGAGTTTAGACCATATTTCATGATTTTCAGGAAGGTTTAATCAAATTAGGATGACTTTCAGAAAGTTTAGGACAATTTTAAATGAGCTAAGGAAAATTTTTGACAATTTTGGATGATTTTCAGCAAATTTCAGAAAATTCAGGACAATTTTAGATGAGCTAAATAAAACTTTTGGTAATTTTAAACAATTTAGAACGATTTTCAGGAAATTTTATAACTCATTTCGATTCCAGAAAAATTATAAAAAATTTTAGACCGCCTCGCATGATTTTCAGGAAGGTTTAATCAATTTAGGATGACTCTCAGGAAGTTTCAGAAAGTTTAGGATAATTTTAAATGAGCTAAGGAAAATTTTTGACAATTTTGGATGATTTTCACTAAGTTTCAGAAAATTCAGGACAATTTTAGATGAGCTAAATAAAACTTTTGGTAATTTTAAACAATTTAGAACGATTTTCAGGAAAATTTATAACTCATTTCGATTCCAGACAAATTATGAAGAATTTTAGATCATCTTTCATAATTTCCAGGAAGGTTTAATCAATTTAGGATGATTGTCAGGAAGTTTCAGAAAATTCAGGACAATTTTAGATGAGCTAAATAAAACTTTTGGTAATTTTCAACAATTTAGAACGATTTACAGGAAAATTTATAACTCATTTCGATTCTAGAAAAATTACAAAGAGTTTTAGACCATATTTCATGATTTTCAGGAAGGTTTAATCAATTTAGGGTGACTTTCAGAAAGTTTCAGAAAGTTCAGGACAATTTTAGATGAGCTAAAGGAAATTTTTGACAATTTTGGATGATTTTCGCTAAGTTTCAGAAAATTCAGGACAATTTTAGATGAGGTAAAGAGAACTTTTGGCGATTTTAAACAATTTAGAAGGATTGTCGGGAAATTTTATAACTCATTTCGATTCCAGAAAAATTATAAAAAATTTTAGACCGCCTCGCATGATTTTCAGGAAGGTTTAATCAATTTAGGATGACTTTCAGGAAGTTTCAGAAAGTTTAGGACAATTTTAAATGAGCTATGGAAAATTTTTGACAATTTGGAATGATTTTCAGCAAGTTTCAGAAAATTCGGGACAATTTTAGATGAGCTAAATAAAACTTTTAGTAATTTTAAACAATTTAGAAGGATTTTCAGGAAATTTTATAACTCATTTTGATTCCAGAAAAATTATAAAAAAATTTAGACCGCCTCGCATGATTTTCAGGAAGGTTTAATCAATTTAGGATGACTTTCAGGAAGTTTCAGAAAGTTTAGGACAATTTTAAATGAGCTAAGGAAAATTTTTGACAATTTGGAATGATTTTCATTAAGGTTCAGAAACTTCAGGACAATTTTAGATGAGCTAAATGAAACTTTTGGTAATTCTAAACAATTTAGAACGATTTTCAAGAAAATTTATAACTCATTTCGATTCCAGACAAATTATGAAGAATTTTAGATCATCTTTCCTAATTTCCAGGAAGGTTTAATCAATTTAGGATGATTTTCAGAAAGTTTCAGAAAGTTTAGGACAATTTTAAATGAGCTAAGGAAAATATTTGACAGTTTGGAATGATTTTCAGCAAGTTTCAGAAAATTCAGGACAATTTTAGATGAGCTAAAGAGAACTTTTGGCGATTTTAAGCAATTTAAAAGGATTGTCAGGAAATTTTATAACTCATTTCGATTCCAGAAAAATTATAAAAAATTTTAGACCGCCTCGCATGATTTTTAGGAAGGTTTAATCAACTTAGGATGACTTTCAGGAAGTTTCAGAAAGTTTAGGATAATTTTAAATGAGCTAAGGAAAATTTTTGACAATTTGGAATGATTTTCAGCAAGTTTCAGAAAATTCAGAACAATTTTAGATGAGCTAAATAAAACTTTTGGCGATTTTAAACAATTTAGAAGGATTGCCAGGGAATTTTATAACTCATTTCGATTCCAGAAAAATTATTAAAAATTTTAGACCGCCTCGCATGATTTTCAAGAAGATTTAATCAATTTAGGATGATTGTCAGGAAGTTTCGGAAAGTTCAGGACAATTTCAGATAGGCTAAAGCACATTTTTGACAATTTTGGATGATTTTCCACAAGTTTCAGAAAATTCAGGACAATTTTAGATGAGCTAAAGAGAACTTTTGGCGATTTTAAACAATTTAGAAGGATTGTCAGGAAATTTTATAACTCATTTCGATTCCAGAAAAATTATAAAAAATTTTAGACCGCCTCGCATGATTTTCAGGAAGGTTTAATCAATTTAGGATGACTTTCAGGAAGTTTCAGAAAGTTCAGGACAACTTCAGAGAGGCTAAAGCACATTTTTGACAATTTTGAAAGATTTTCAGCAAGTTTCAGGACAATTTTGGATGAACTAAAGAGAACTTCTGGCGATTTTAAACAATTTAAAATGATTTTCAGAAAATTTGATAACTCAAATCAAACCTTCTAATTTTAATTAAAAAAGACGGTTTTATTCCAAGTGTTGTCAAAAAAATTAAAAAAAATTTCAAAGTTAGTAAAAATTTTCTTAGGTTAGAAAATTAACCATTTTTTTTTTAATTCACCAAGAATTCATTTTTAAAGATTTTGTATTGATTTTTTTTCTAAATGAAACTTAAAAATTCTAATTTTATATAAAAAAGACTGTTTTATTCCAAGTGTTGTCAAAAAAATTTAAAAAAATTTCAAAATTGGTAAAAATTTCCTTAGGTTAAAAAATTAAGTATTTTTTAAAAAATTCACCAAAAGTTCATTTTTAAAGATTTTGTTTTGATTTTTTTTCTAAATGAAACTTAAAACATTTTAATTTTATATAAAAAAGACCGCTTTATTCCAAGTGTTGTCAAAAAAATTGAAAAAAATTTCAAAATTGGAAGAAATTTTTGACACTTTTTTAACTTAAGAAAGTTAACTTTAAAAATTCACCAAAAATTCATTTTTAAAGATTTTGATTTGGTTTTTTCTCTAAATGAAACTTAAAACATTCTAGTTTTAATCTAAAAAGACCGTTTTATTCCAAGTGTTGTCAAAAAAATTAAAAAAAATTTCAAAGTTGGTTAAAATTTCTTTAGGTTAGAAAATTAACCATTTCTTAAAAAATTCACCAAAAATTCATTTTTAAAGATTTTGATTTGATTTTTTTTCTAAGTGAAACTTAAAACATTTTAATTTTATATAAAAAAACCGTTTTAGTCCGTGGTGTCAAAAAAATTTAAAAAATTTTCAAAGTTGGAAGAAATCTTTTACACTTTTTTAACTTAAGAAAGTTAATTTTAAAAATTCATAAAAAATTCATTTTTAAAGATTTTGATTTGATTTTTTTTCTAAATGAAATAGAGTCTTTTAGCTTTCAACTTTAGATGAGCTAAAGAATATTTTTGACAATTTTGGATTATTTTCAACAAGTTTAAGAAAATTCAGACAATTTTAGATGAGCTAAAGAGAACTATTGGCGATTTTAAACAATTTAGAAGGATTGTCAGGAAATTTTATAACTCATTTCGATTCCAGAAAAATTATAAAAAATTTTAGACCGCCTTGCATGATTTTCAGGAAGGTTTAATCAATTTAGGATGACTTTGAGGAAGTTTCAGAAAGTTCAGGACAATTTTAGATGAGCTAAGGAATATTTTTGACAATTTTGGATGATTTTCAACAAATTTCAGAAAATTCAGACAATTTTAGATGAGCTAAAGAGAACTATTGGCGATTTTAACCGCTTTCCATTTTCAGGAAATTTTATAACTCATATCGATTCCAGACAAATTATAAATTTTATAATTTATTTTATAGAAATAAATAAATTTCTATAAAATACTCAATGATTTGTATTAAAAAATGCGCGAATCCATTAATATTCGAATCAAATAGACAGCCTTTAGCTTCAATTCCCACTAAATCCATTTTCTAAAGATGCGCAGTTTCAAAAACTGTACCTATTCAAAGGAGTTTTTAGAAAAAACCAAACCGCCATGAATATCCAGCCAAAAAAATTCCTACCGGAGTGAAACCGAAATATCTGAAAATGAGAGATGTGAATAACTTGTTACGCAAACATTATGGAAAGAACTGGAAAGAGGTAGAAAATTTGGATTATTAGATGTATTTGGAAAAAATTCACTGTCAATTGAATCGGGGTCTGTAGCCAACGGAAAGTTTGGTTGGGTTGGCTGGCTCAACTACGAAAAAAAAAAATTTTTTTTTTAAATTCACTGTCAATTGAATCGGGGTCTGTAACCGACGGAAAGTTTGGTTGGGTTGGCTGGCTCAACTACGTCACAAAAGAAAAATTTTCAAAACATTCACTGTCCATTGAATCAGGGTCTGTAACCAACGGAAAATTTGGTTGGGATGGCTGGCTCAACTACGCCACAAAAGAAAAATTTTCAAAAATTCACTGTCAATTGAATCGGGGTCTGTAACCAACGGAAAGTTTGGTTGGGTTGGCTGGCTCAACTACGCCACAAAAGAAAAATTTTCAAAAAATTCACTGTCAATTGTATCGGGGTCTGTATCCAACGGAAAGTTTGGTTGGGTTGGCTGGCTCAACTACGCCAGAAAAAAAAAATTTTCAAAAAATTCACTGTCAATGGAATCGGGGTCTGTAACCAACGGAAAGTTTGGTTGGGTTGGCTGGCTCAACTACGCCACAAAAGAAAAATTTTCAAAAAATTCACTGTCAATTGAATCGGGGTCTGTAACCAACGGAAAGTTTGGTTGGGTTGGCTGGCTCAACTACGCCACAAAAGAGAAATTTTTCAAAAAATTCACTGTCAATTGAATCGGGGTCTGTAACCAACGGAAAGTTTGGTTGGGTTGGCTGGCTCAACTACGCCACAAAAGAAAAATTTTCAAAAAATTCACTGTCAATTGAATCGGGGTCTGTAACCAACGGAAAGTTTGGTTGGGTTGGATGGCTCAACTACGCCGGAAAAAAAAAAATTTCAAAAAATTCACTGTCAATTGAATGGGGGTCTGTAACCAACGGAAAGTTTGGTTGGGTTGGCTGGCTCAACTACGCCGAAAAAAAAAATTCAAAAAATTCACTGTCGATTGAATCGGGGTCTGTAACCAACGGAAAGTTTGGTTGGGTTGGCTGGCTCAACCACGCAAGAAAAAAAAAATTTTTCAAAAAATTCACTGTCAATTGAATCGGGGTCTGTAACCAACGGAAAGTTTGGTTGGGTTGGCTGGCTCAACTACGCCACAAAAGAAAAATTTCAAAAAATTCACTGTCAATTGAATCGGGGTCTGTAACCAACGGAAAGTTTGGTTGGGTTGGCTGGCTCAACTACGCCACTAAAGAAAAATTTTTCAAAAAATTCACTGTCTATTGAATCGGGGTCTGTAACCAACGGAAAGTTTGGTTGGGTTGGCTGGCTCAACTACGCCAGGAAAAAAAAAATTTCAAAAAATTCACTGTCAATTGAGTCGAGGTCTGTACCCAACGGAAAGTTTGGTTGGGTTGGCTGGCTCAACTACACCGGAAAAAAAAAATTTCAAAAAATTCACTGTCAATTGAATCGGGGTCTGTAACCAACGAAAAGTTTGGTTGGGTTGGCTGGCTCAACTACGCCGGAAAAAAAATTTCAAAAAATTCACTGTCAATAGAATCGGGGTGTGTAACCGACGGAAAGTTTGGTTGGGTTGGCTGGCTCAACTACGCCACAAAAGAAAGATTTTTCAAAAAATTCACTGACAATTGAATCGGGGTCTGTAACCAACGGAAAGTTTGGTGAAAAAATAGAAAAAAAACTTTTTATTTTCAGTTTTTTTATTTTAAACTTTAAATCTACAAATATAAACATATACATAAAAAAATTAATAATAATAACTAATAATCTTATAATAATATTTATAAAAACTTCAATTAAAAAGGTTTTTATTTTTGATCTTTTTTAATATTTCGACTTATTGTTAGTTTAGTTAAAAAAAAAATAAGGACAAGAAATAAACATTATTACCGTGCAATATGAGTTATTAATCTTCGTTTTCTGATTTGTTAACTTTTCCATTACTTTCTTTATTTTGCTTTTTCTTATCTTCTTTTTGGTCGGGTTTAGTGTAAGACATTTCCATTTGAACGGCATCCGGTTTCGTCCTGGAGTTTCTTCGATAGTTATGATAGTTAGTACCTTCGATTGGGGTAGGTTTTCTTCTACCCAAATGACGTTCTACCCATCTTAACATCGTCAACACGGAATCTGTGCTGGGAAGTCTTCTTTCGGCGGAGGTTTTGGTGATTTGTGATGAGGTTACCCTAAATGTAGCTGCCATACCTTTTAAAGCCTATAAAATAAACTTTAAAGTTTATCTTCTTGAAATTTAATTATTTCTATATTTAATAACTAGTTTTAAATTTAAAAACTAGTTTTAGTTTAAACATTCATATTAAATTAAAAATTAAATTAAATGAAAAATTTAAGAAATAGAAAAAAATTAAAGTTGGATGAAATTTTTGACACTTTTTTAACTTAACTAACTTTAAAAATTCATCAAAAATTAATTTTTTAAAATTTTGATTTGATTTTTTTTCTAAATGAAACTAAAACATTCTAATTTTAATTTAAAAAGGCTGTTTTATTCTAAGTATTGTCAAAAAAATTAAAAAAAATTTCAAAGTTGGTAAAATTTTTTTAGGTTAGAAAATTAACCATCTCTTAAAAATTCATCAAAAATTCATTTTTAAAGATTTTGATTTAATTTTTCTTTTAAATGAAACTTAAAACATTCTAATTTTAATTAAAAAAGATCGTTTTATTCCAAATGATGTTAAAAAAATTAAAAAAATGTTTAAAGTTGGCAAAAATTTTTTGACAATTTTAACTTAACAAAATAAATCGATCTTTTTGAAAAATTCATAAAAAATGGAATTTTAAAGATTTTGATTTGATTTTTTTTCTAAATGAAACTAAAAAGATTCTAGTTTTAGTTAAAAAAGACCGTTTTATTCCAGGTGTTGCCAAAAAAATTGAAAACATTTTCAAACTTATGGCGAATTCGATTGGTAAAACTGGTGCGCACTGGTGTGCACTAGTGCATAGTAGCGTGTTCTATTGAACTGTCACTTTTGTGTACTAAGCTAATGTGATGTATGCACTAACATGCACTCAAGGTCAAATTCTGGTGCGCACCAGTGCAACCAATCGAATACGCCATTAGTAAAACATTTTTGGCACTTAGTAAACAACCTTTAGCAAATCGATCAACCTTAAAAATTCATCAAAAATTCATTTTTTAAGATTTTTAATTGATTTTTTTTTCTAAATGAAACTTAAAACATTCTAGTTTTGATCTAAAAAGACCGTTTTATTCTAAATGTTGTCAAAAAAATTTAAAAAATTTTCAAAGTTGATAAAAAAATTTTTAGGTTAGAAAATTAATCATTTCTTAAAAAATCATAAAAAAATCATTTTTAAAGATTTTGATTTGATTTTTTTTCTAAATGAAACATAAGATTTTCTAATTTTAATTTAAAAAAGCCGTTTTATTCTAAGTATTGTCAAAAAAATTAAAAAGGTTTTCAAAATTGATAAAAATGTTCGACACTTTTTTAACTTCAGAAAATTATATTTAAAAATTCGCCAAAAATTCATTTTTAAAGATTTTGATTTGATTTTTTTCTAAATGAAACTTAAAACATTTTAATTTTAATTAAAAAAGACCGTGTTATTCCAAGTGTTGTCAAAAAAATACAAAAAAAAAATTCAAAGTTGGAAAAAATTTTTGACTTTTTTAACTTCAGAAGATTGACTTTAAAAATTCATCAAAAATTCAGTTTTAAAGATTTTTATTTGATTTTTTTTTCTAAATGAAACTTAAAATGCTGTAATTTTAATTAGAAAAGACCGTTTTAGTCAAAGTGATGTTAAAAAAATTTAAAAAAATTTCAAAGTTGGTAAACATTTTTTTAGGTTAGAAAATTAACCATTCCTTAAAAATTCATCAAAAATTCATTTTTAAGGATTTTGATTTGATTTTTTTTCTAAATGAAATCCAAAATATTCTAATTTTATATAAGAAAGACCGTTTTATTCCAAGTGTTGTCAAAAAAATTAAAAAAATTTTAAAAGTTGGAAGAAATTTTTGACACTTTTTTAACTTAAGAAAATTAACTTTAAAAATTCATCAAAAATTCATTTTTAAAGATTTCGATTTGATTTCTTTTCTAAATAAACTTAAAACGTTCTAATTTTAATTAAAAGAGATCGTTTTATTCCAAGTGATGCTAAAAAAATTTAAAAAATTTTCAAAGTTGGTAAAAATTTTTTTAGGTTAGAAAATTAACAATTTTTTAAAAAATTCATCAAAAATTTATTTCTAAAGATTTTGATTTGATTTTTTTCTAGATGAAACTAAAAAGATTCTAGTTTTAATTAAAAAAGGCCGTTTTATTCCAAGTGAAAAAAATTCATCAAAAATTCATATTTTAAGATTTTGATTTGATTATTTTTCTAAATGAAACCTAAAACATTCTAATTTTAATTAAAAAAGACCATTTTATTCCAAGTGTTGACAAAAAAATTTAAGAAATTTTCAAAGTTGGTAAAAAATTTCTTAGGTCAGAAAATTAACCATTTTTTTAAAAAATTCATCAAAAATTGAATTTTAAATATTTTAAGCTGATTCTTTTCTAAATGAAACTTAAAACATTTTAGTTTTAATTAAAAAAGACCGTTTTATTCCAAGTGTTGTCCAAAAATTTAAAAAAATTTTCAAAGTTGGAAGAAATTTGTGACACTTTTTTAACTTAAGAAAATTAACTTTAAAAATTCACCAAAAATTCATTTTTAAAGATTCTGATTGATTTTTTTTCTAAATGAAACTTAAAGCATTCTAATTTTAATTTATAAAGACCGTTTGATTCCAAGCGTCGCCAAAAAATTTAAAAAATATTTCAAAGTTGGTAAAAATTTTTAACACTTTTCTAACTTAAGAAAAGTAACTTTAAAAATTCATCAAAAATTCATTTTTTAAGATTTTGATTTGATTCTTTTTCGAAATGAAACTTAAAACGTTCTAATTTTAATTAAAAATGACCATTTTATTCCGTGTTGTCAAAAATTTTAAAGAATTTTCATAATTGGAAGAAATTTTTGACACTTTTTTAATTTAAGAAAATTAACTTTAAAAATTCACGAAAAATTCATTTTTAAAGATTTTGATTTGATTTTTTTTTCTAAATGAAACTTAAAACATTCTAATTTTAATTAAAAAAGACTTTTTTGTTTTAAGTGTTGTCAAAAAAATTAAAAAAATTTTAAACGTTGGAAGAAATTTTCGACACTTTTTTAATTTAAGAAAATTAACTTTAAAAATTCATTAAAAATTCATTTTTTAAGATTTTCATTTGATTTTTTTTCTAAATGAAACTCAAAATATTGTAGTTTTAATTGAAAAACACTTTTTATTCCAAGTATTGTCAAAGAAATTAAAAAAAATTTTCAAAATTGGTAAAAATTTTTTTAGGTTAGAAAATTAACATTTCTTTAAAAAATTCATCAAAAATTCATTTTTAAAGATTTTCATTTAATTTTTTCTCTAAATGAAACTTAGAACATTCTAATTTTTATTTAAAAGGAGTGTTTTATTCTAAGTGTTGTCAAAAAAATTAAAAAAATTTTCAAAGTTGGCAAAAAATTTTTGACAAATTTAACTTAACAAAATAAATCGATCTTTTTGAAAAATTCATAAAAAATTGAATTTTAAAGATTTTGATTTGATTTTTTTCTAGATGAAACTAAAAAGATTCTAGTTTTAATTAAAAAAGGCCGTTTTATTCCAAGTGTTGTCAAAAAAATTAAAAAAATTTTCAAACTTAGTAAAAAATTTTTGCACTTCTAACCAAACTTTAGAAAATCGGTCAATTTTAAAAATTCATCAAAAATTCATTTTTAAAGATTTTGATTTGATTTTTTTTCTAAATGAAACTTAAAACATTCTAATTTTATATAAAAAGGCCGTTTTATTCCAAGTGTTGTCAAAAAAATTAAAAAAATTTTAAACTTAGTAAAAAATTCTTGGCACTTCTAACCAAACTTTAGAAAATCGATCAACTATAAAAATTCATTAAAAATTCATTTTTAAAGATTTTGATTTGATTTATTTTTCTAAATGAAACTTAAAACATTCTAGTTTTATATAAAAAGACCGTTTTATTCCAAATGATGCCAAAAATTAATTAAAAAAATTTTCAAAGTTGATAAAAATTTTTCTAGGTTAGGAAATTAACAATCTTTTTAAAAATTCATCAAAAATTCATTTTTAAAGATTTTGATTTGATTTTTTTTTCTAAATGAAACTTAAAACATTCTAATTTTAATTTAAGAAGAGTGTTTTATTCCAAGTGTAGTCAAAAAAATTTAAAAAAAATTCAAAATTGGTAAAAAATTTTTTAAGGTTAGAAAATTAACAATTTTTTAAAAAATTCATCAAAAATTCATTTTTAAAAATTTTGATTTGATTTTTTTTCTAAATGAAACTTAAAACATTCTAATTTTATATAAAAAAGACCGTTTTATTGCAAGTATTATCAAAAAAATTAAAAAAATTTTCAAATTTGGAAAAAATTTTTTTAGGTTAGAAAATTAACCATTTTTTTAAAATTCATCAAAAATTCATTTTTAAAGATTTTGATTTAATTTTTTCTCTAAATGAAACTTAAAACATTCTAATTTTAAGTAAAAAAAACTGTTTTATTCCAAGTGTTGTCAAAAAAATTAAAAAAATTTTCAAAGTTGGTAAAATTTTTTTTTAATTTGAAAATTATCTTTTTAAAAAATTCATAAAAAATTCATTTTTAACCATTTTGATTTGATTTTTTATCTAAATGAAACTTAAAACATTCTAGTTTTGATTTAAGAATACCGTTTTATTTCAAGTTTTGTCCAAAAATTTAAAGAAATTCTATCTTGGTAAAAATGTTTGCCACTTCTAAACTCACCTGCATCGCATCTTCATCAGTCACATCATCCCCAACGTAAATAATGCGAATCCTCTCACTCCAATCGACTCCAAATGCAGTTCTTAAAATATAAATCGAAGCCCTACCCTTGTTCCATTGCACAGGCGGTTTCGCTTCAATTGCACAATGGGCATCACCAGCTTTAAAACCGGCGTCAATTATTAATTTCCTCGCTTGCGAGACTAAGGGCGGTCTTAAATGCATCGGCGTTTCCCTATAGTGGAAGGTTAATAAAGCACCCTTATTTTCAACCCATGCACCTTCTTTGCAAACTTGCTCTTGTAGATTTTTTAATAATTCTACAACTTTTCCTTGGTATTGGGTTGGCATGGGATGAACGAATTTTGTTCCGTCTGGGTGTAAAATTTCTAAACCGTGATTACCAGCATATGTTATACCTTCAATTCCAACCTAAAAAAGAATAGTTTTGAAATGAATCTACTATCGATGCCAAAAGTTAAGTCAGTGAATTTTGGGATGTTCATATTTTGACAGTTTTTGTTGAAAAAAATCGGGATCATAACAGTCCCCTGATTTTTTTCGACGAACACTTTCGAAATATAATCATTTGAAGGTTTACTGACTTGTTAAGACAATTTTAATTATAAGTAATTAAAAATTTACCATTTTTTTAACATTATCAACATTCCTCCCCGATATAATAGCAATATACACATCAGAAGTATTTGATAATCTCAATAGGATATTTTTAGTTTCTTGTGGCATTACTGCCAAATCAGGATGTGGTGCAATTGGTGCTAAAGTACCATCGTAATCCAATAACAAAGCTAATTTATGTGTGTTTCCAATGTATCTAAAATAAAATCAATTAAATTTCAATAAATAAATTTAAAAAATCTTACTTTGATAGATATTCATCAAAATCATCTAATGTAACAGCAGGCATTGTAACAGCTCCAATATCATCGTGATCTTGTTGAGTTTCCAACGATCCCATAGCTGAGAGAAACGATTTTGTCCAATAATTAACGTCGTTGAGTTTTTCTCTTCGTCTCAAGTAATTCATCCTCAGTAATCGTTCGTCCTCGGGCATCGTGAGAGCTCTGTGAATTATTTCAGCGGCGCTATCTACTTCGTAAGGGTTGCAAATTAATGCTTCGTGCATAGTTTCACCGGCTCCGGCGAAAGGTGACACCACTAAAACTCCCGGTGGGTTCTTAATTTGGCAAGCGACAAATTCCTTCGCGACCAGATTCATTCCATCTCTTAATGGAGTTACCAATCCGACCGCTGCGTCTCTGTAAAAAGCCGCAAGTTCGCTTTGATTAACCGAACCGTAAATATACTTGATCGGTGACCAATTCGGAGTGGTGAATTTTCCGTTTATTCGTCCGACTAATTGATCCATTTCCTCTTTTAAATCTTGATATTCTTTAACGTCCGTTCTCGATGGAACGGCGATTTGTAAAAAGGTGACTTTTTCTTTATGTTCGGGGTGTTTTTCTAACAACTTTTCAAACATTAAGAATCTATTAACTAATCCTTTGGTGTAATCCAATCTATCAACCCCTAGGATTATTTTCTGGGGGGATGTTAAAACTTGGGGTGCTTGTTTAGATAGTTCCACGAATCTATCGTAAGGAATACCAATGGGTAGAGGTCTTACTCTTACCGTTCTTCCACCGTGTTCTACTAGTAAATTCTTTCTGTCAACTCGACACCCTAAATTCCTTTGGCAACAATCGACGAAGTTTAAACAGTAGTCGGTGATGTGGAATCCCACCATATCACAGCCTAACATTCCTTGAAGTATTTCATCCGACCAAGGACACAATCTATAAATATCCCATGGTGGGAAAGGAATATGAAGGAAAAATCCTAATTTACAAGGAATTTGTTCGTCATCTGCAGCTTGTCTTATCCAATTAGCTGCTAACATTAAATGATAATCATGTACCCAAACTAAAGGTGCTTCACCTTTGGGGGATTCTTTCAGTAGAGATCTTAAAGCTGTTAATGTACATTCAGCGAATGTTTTATTTGCAGTTATGTAAGATTTCCAGTGTTCGAGTTTAAAAGATGCTCTATCGGGCATTGAGTGGAATAATGGCCAGAAAGTTCCATTGCAACAGCCGTTGTAGTAAGAGTCGAATATTGGAGGTTCTATCCTAACCACTACGACCTAAAATACATTGTTTATAGCGAACGGAATGCGAATAATCTATGACAGAGGTCACAAAGTGTAAAAGGCAATAAACCCATTAAGGAGGAAGTAAACAATCTTACTTTATTTGATTTTAAACCGGCTGTTGGAGACTTATCGTTCGGATCCGATTCTGGAATGGGAGTTTGCGGATCTTCTAAGTGTATACCAGGCCAGCCGACCCATAATCCATTTCCTTTTACTACTACGGGGGCTACAGCTGTTACAAGACCTCCAGCACTGGAAGATTAAATCAATTCAGTCAAAAAAATTAATTCAATTTTGAGTTGGAATCAAAAAATTTATCTCACCTAGCTTTCCTAACTAATTTTCCATCTTTCTTCTGTAGGACGAAAGGAAGCCGATTGGCAACCACGATCATACTCCCTGAGGAGGCCACGACATCTGGAAGCATTTCCCAGAAAGATCAAAATGATGAAAAATAAAAGCAGAAAAATTCCAATTTTTTTTTTTTTTTTTGGAAATTTCGATTATTCCATCGGGAGAATATATCACCGCTGTTTTTGAATTGAAATGAACAGAGATTAGGACGTGCCGCGGCTTCTCGGGGTCACCAGATAATCTTTCACTCTGGGGACGCGACGATTACGGTTACGGTCTGTCCCGGAAGTAAGAACTCACTTTTGCCCGTTTTGGCTACCATCCTAGGACGGAAATCGCCACAGCGAAGCAACTACTTAGTTTAATATCAGAGTTAAATTGACTCTGATCGCATCGAGATCTGAATAAATAAAGGCTGCGCTTGGACCGGTGACAACTCGTTCATCAGTGAACTTCGTGATTATTATTTTTTGATGCCCAATGCTACTGACCGTCTTATCCTGGCTTTTTTAAATATATAACTTTTTTTAAGATAATAAAGTCGGTAATTTACCATAATTTTTTTTATTAATTTCTATTAAATAAAAAAATCAACATTGGATATTTGAAGGTCTTAAAGGATAATTTTTATTAATCAAAGAATAAATTACTATTGTTCAATGTATAAACGAACAAATGTCTAGGTCATTGGCAGGTAAGCCAAGACGAGTTTATTCACTCCACGCTACTTTCGCGTGATAAAAAAAATAAACGAAATTTTCCATTGGGTTTACACACCCAAAATAAATTATTGTATTATCGCGTTACGAAACGGTTCTCTGACAACGACTCGGTTGTTGTAAACATCTTAAGATCTAAAAATGTAGAAATGTCAATAAATTAGCATGAATTAACAACATTCAAATCAAAACCTTGATAATGAAAATATGTTTTGTTAATTTTGTTAATTTTGTTAATAATATAATATTCATAAAAATCATACATTGACTATTAATTGTCAATAAGTGTAGAGTAGGTAATTAAAATTTGTCCAATTTTAAAAATTCATATTTAAAAAATTAATTACTTTAAAGGTTTGGAATTTTATGTTGATTTAAATTCAAACTTAACCTTTATTTTTACCAAAAATGAATTTTCTACGACTTTTGGTTTTTCCCTCAAACGGGAAATTCTAACCTAACTTAATTAACATGAAGATTAAAATTTCTTAATTTTTAAAAATTCATATCTAAAAAACTAATTATTATTGAGACTTGAAATTTAATAAGGATTTAGATTAAAATATTATTTTTATTTTCACCAAAGATGAAATTTATACGACTTTTAGTTTTCCTCTTAGAGTCAAAAATGTAACTTCATGTCGATTAAGAAACCCCCAATTTTTAAACATTGATGTCTAAAAAACTAATTATTATAGAGACTTGAAATTTAATAAGGATTTAGATTAAAATATTATTTTTATTTTTACCAAAGATGAAATTTATAGGACTTTTAGTTTTTCCCTCAGAGCCAAAAATGTAACTTCATGTCGATTAAAAATCCCTAAATTTTTAATCATTCATACTTAAAAAACTAATTATTATTCAGACTTGAAATTTTATAAGGATTTAGATTAGAATATTATTTTTATTTTTGCCAAAGAAGAATTTTGTACGACTTTTGGTTTTTCCCTTAGACAAGAAAATGTATCTTTATGTCGATTAAAAATTCCTCAATTTTTAAACATTCATATCTAAAAAACTAATTACTATAGAGAGTTAAAATTTAGTAGGGATTTAGATTAAAATATTATTTTTATTTTTATCAAAGAAGAATTTTATACGACTTTTGGTTTTTCCCTCAGATAAAAAAATGTACCTTCATGTCGACTAAAAAACCCTCAATTTTTAAAAATTCATATCTGGAAGATTAATGATTATTGAGATTTGAAATTTTATCAGGATTTAAATTGAAAACTAATCTTTATTTTTACCAAAGATGAATTTGCTACGACTTTTAGTTTTTCCCCCAGAAGAGAAATTCTAACCTAACTTAAGTAACACATCGATAAAAAATCCCTTAATTTTTAAAAATTCATATCTAAAAAACTAATTGCCATT
Source organism: Digitonthophagus gazella (assembly GCA_036711955.1). Lineage (NCBI taxonomy): Eukaryota > Metazoa > Arthropoda > Insecta > Coleoptera > Scarabaeidae > Digitonthophagus > Digitonthophagus gazella. The sequence continues at coordinate 31,498,429 of JASCIT010000002.1, forward strand.
GAGGTGTTAAATTTCCTGATGATTTAGATTGATATTTAGTTTTTATTTTAACCAAAGATGAAATTTATACGACTTTTAGTTTTCCTCTTAGAGCCAAAAATGTAACTTCATGTCGATTAAAAATCCCTCAATTTTTAAACATTTTTATCTAAAAAACTAATTATTATAGAGACTTGAAATTTAGTAGGGATTTAGATTAAAATATTATTTTTATTTTTGTCAAAGATGAATTTTATACGACTTTTAGTTTTTCCCTGAGATAAGAAAATGTATCTTCATATCGATTAAAAATCCCTCAATTTTTAAACATTCATATCTGAAAAACTAATAATTATAGAGACTTGAAATTTTATAAGGATTTAGATTAAAATATTATTTTTATTATTACCAAAGAAGAATTTTATACGACTTTTGGTTTTTCCCTGAAATAAGAAAATGCATCTTCATGTCGATTAAATATTTCTCAATTTTTAAAAATTCATATCTAAAAAACTTTTCATTTTTTTGATTTGAAATTTTATGACGATTTAATTTCAACCTTAATCTTTATTTTTACCAAAAATCTTTTTTCTACGGCTTTTGGTTTTTCCCACAGAAAGGAAAACCTAACCTAACTCAATTAATATGACGATTAAAATTTATCAATCTTTAAAAATTCATATCTCAAAAATTAATTACTATTAAGACTTGAAATTTAACAAAGATTTAGATTAAAATATTATTTTTACTTTGCCCAAGATGAATTTTATACGACTTTTAGATTTTCCCTCAGACAAGAAAATGTATTTTCATCTCGATCAAGAACCCCTCAATATTTAATCATTCATATCTAAAAAACTAATTATTAGAAAGACTTGAAATTTTGTAAAGATTTAGATTAAAATATTATTTTTATTTTTACTAAAGATGAATTTTATACGACTTTTAGTTTTTCGCTCAGACAAGAAAATGTATCTTCGTGTTGATTAAAAGATCACTCAATTTTCAAAAATTCACAAAAAATTCATTTTTTAACATTTTGATTTGATCTTTTTTCTAAATGAAACATAAAACGTTTTAATTTTAACTGAAAAAGACCGTTTTATTCCAAGTTTTGCCAAAAAATTTAAAAAAATGTTCAAAGTTGGTAAAAAAATTTTTGGTTAGAAAATTAACCATTTTTTTTTTTTAATCATAAAAAATTTAATTTTAAATATTTTAAGCTGATTTTCTTTCTAAATGAAACTTAAAACATTCTATTTTTAATTCAAAAAGACCATTTTATTACAAGTGTTGGCAAAAAATTTTAAAAAAATTTCAAAGTTGTTAAAAATTTTTGACACTTTTCTAACTTAAGAAAATTAACTTTAAAAATTCATCAAAAATTAATTTTTTAAATTTTGATTTGATTCTTTTTCTAAATAAAACTTAAAACGTTCTAATTTTAATTAAACAAGATCGTTTTATTCCGAGTATTGTCAAAAAAATTTTAAAAAATGTTCAAAGTTGGTAAAAAAATTTTTGGTTAGAAAATTAACCATTTTTTTTTTTAATCATAAAAAATTGAATTTTAAATATTTTAAGCTGATTTTCTTTCTAAATGAAACTTAAAACATTCTATTTTTAATTAAAAAAGATCGTTTTATTCCAAGTGTTGTCAAAATATTAAAAAAAGTTTTCATAGTTGGAAGAAATTTTTGACACTTTTTTAATCTAAGAAAGTTTAAATATTCATCAAAAATTCATTTTTCAAGATTTTGATTTGATTCTTTTTCTAAATGAAACTTAAAACATTCTAATTTTAATTAAAAAAGACCGTTTTATTCCAAGCCTTGTCAAAAGATTTAAAAAAAATTTCAAAGTTGGTAAAAATTCTTGACACTTTTTTCACTTAAAAAAATTAACTTTAAAAATCTACCAAAAATTCATTTTTAAAGATTTTGAATTGATTTTTTTTCTAAATGAAACTTAAAATGTTCTAATTTTAATTAAAAACTTAGAAAGAGTTTTAGTTTTTCCCTCAGACGAGAATATGTATCCTCATGTCTATAAAAATTTGTTAATTTTTAAACATTCATAACTCAAAAACTAATTATTATTGAGACTTGAAATTTTACGACGATTTAAATTGAAGCTTAATCTTTATTTTTCCCAAAAATGAATTTTCTACGTCTTTTGGTTTTTTCTACCGAAAGGAAATTCTAACCTAACTTAATTTATATGACGCTTAAAAATTCTCAATTTTTGAACATTCATATCTAGAAAACTAATTATTATTCAGACTTGAAATTTAATAAGGGTTTACATTAAAATATTACTTTTATTTTTACCAAAGATGAAATTTATACGACTTTTAGTTTTTCCCTCAGACGAGAATTAGTATCTTCATGTCTATAAAAATTTGTTAATTTTTAAACATTCATAACTCAAAAACTAATTACTTTAATGGGTTGAAATTTTATTTGGATTTAGATTTAAACTTAATCTTTATTTTTACCAAAAATGAATTTTCTACGACTTTTGGTTTTTTCTACCGAAAGGAAATTCTAACCTAACTTAATTAACATGACGCTTAAAAATTCCCAATTTTTGAACATTCATATCTAGAAAACTAATTATTATTCAGACTTGAAATTTAATAAGGATTTAGATTAAAATATTATTTTTATCTTTGCCAAAGATTAATTTAATACGACTTTTAGTTTTTCCCTCAGACGAGAAAATATAACTTCACGTCCATAAAAATTTATCAATTTTTAAAAATTCATAATTCAAAAACTAATTGTTGTTGAAACTTGAAATTTTACTATGATTTAAATTGAAATCTAATCTTTATTTTTACCCAAAATGAATTTTCTACGATTTTTAGTTTTTCCCCCAGGAATGAAAATCTAACCTAACTTAATTAACATGTTAAGTTGGAATTTATTTTTTGTAAAAATAACCAAATTTAATCTAATTTAAAGATCTAATTTTGATTAAAATGTAATAATGTATTAACATGTAGCAATAAATTAGTATAAATTAACAAATCCAACAATAAATTAACAAAACCAACCTTGACAATGAAAAGACGTTTCGTTTTATTAATAAAGAAGGAAGACAAAACGAACAATGTGGGGCAGATAAATACGTCGCGTCCCTACTTACAATTAATCGACGTTACAAAGGTTATCTTGGGCTGTGACGCGACATAGAATTACCGATCAAAGTACCATTAGGACGCAATCTTTGGCAATAATTGGGTGCCGTTTTAAATACTTGACTTTTTGCCCGAAACGAAAGCGAAATTCGCATATCTTCGACTAAAAATATCCTTCCAAAGATAAGAAACGTTTTGCAACAACAGTAAATATAAATAAAAATATTTTTGATAATTAGTTTTAAATTTACATTTATGTTCGCAATATCTAATAGCACAAAAAACGGTTGAAGATGGGTTTACCACTTTCTAGGATTCAAGGTTGGTTTTTATGCGACGATTGTGTTTGTTGTTAAGCTTATGTAATAAATTTATGATCGGCTCAATTGTTCTTCTTTTTACCAGAGAAGTAATCGTTTTATGTATTAAACTATCTCTATCTCTAAGATAGTGATAGTATTGCGATAGTACTGTTGTAAGAATCTTTGGTAAAAATAGTTTTGAAAAAAATGACCCACTTTTGCAATTAATGGTAAACACTGATTGTACGGTTATCTCTTCTAGAAGCATGTAGTTTTAATTTAACAAAACAACGAGGGCGAAAACAACAATTAACAAGCTGCAACTTTGAACTAATTTATCCTAGTACAATCTGGAATCATGTGTCATAAAACTTTGCCTTGGGATATGATAAATTTACATATGAGAACGGTCAGTATTATAGTAGAGATGATTAAGAGTACAAAGATTAATAAAATTGTTATTACTTCCTACTTAATGATATTTATTAATAAGCAAAAAACTTTAGTATTTTCTAAATGAATGTTTTTTTTTTATACGGGACTTTTTCTACTTAGTTTTTTTATAATAAATAAGAAAGGAAACTTACTGGAAGTTGCTGTTGTTGAATACACTTGAATTTTACGAATTAACCCAATATAAATGTCATGTTTACATATTCTAAACATGACCGAAACTGTCATCCATCATCGATGGTTGTCATGAAGATACCAAATTTTGAAAATTTTTAGAAATAGAAAAGTTCAAAGATTCATATCTCAAAAAATAATTGTTGTTAAAGTTTGAAATTTTATGACAATTTTAATTAAAAATTATAGTTTTAACTTAAAAAGAAAGATTTATTCTAAGTGTTATCAAAAAATTTAAAAAAATTTTCAAAGTTGGGAAACACCTTTTTAGGTTTAAACATTGACCATTTTTTAAAAAATTCATAAAAAATTGAATTTTAAGTATTTTTAGCTGATTGTTCCTCTAAATGAATCCTAAAACATTCTGGTTTTATACAAAAAAGACCGTTTTATTCTAAATGTTGTCAAAAAAATTAAAAAAATTTTCAAAGTTGGTAAAAATTTTTGACACTTCTAACCTAACTTTAGAAAATCGATCAATTTTAAAAATTCACCAAAAATTCATTTTTAAAGATTTTGGTTTGATTTTTTTCCTAATTGAAACTTAAAACATTCTAGTTCTAACTAAAGAAGACCGTTTTATTTTAAATGTTTTCAAAAAAATTAAAAAAATTTTCAAAGTTGGTAAAAATTTTTGACACTTCTAACTTAACTTTAGAAAATCGATCAATTTTAAAAATTGGCCAAAAATTCATTTTTAAAGATTTTGGTATGATGTTTTTCTGAATGAAACTTAAAGCATTGTAATTTCAACTACAAAAGACCGTTTTATTCCAAGTGTTGTCAAAAAAATTTAAAAAATTTTCAAAGTTGGTAAACATTTTTTTAGGTTAGAAAATTAACTATTTTTTAAAAAATTCATCAAAAATTTATTTTTAAAGATTTTGATTTGATTTTTCTTCTAAATGAAACTTAAAATATTCTAGTTTTAACCAAAAAAAGACCGTTTTATTACAAGTGTTGTCAAAAAAATTAAAAAAATTTTGAAAGTTGGTAAAAATTTTTTTAGGTTAGAAAATTAACCATTTTTTAAAAAATTCACCAAAAATTCATTCTTAAAGATTTTGATTTGATTTCTTTTCTAAATGAAACTTAAAACATTCTAATTTTATATAAAAAAGACCGTTTATTCCAAGTGTTGTCAAAAAAATTAAACAAATTTTTAAAGTTGGTAAAAATTTTCTTAGGTTAGAAAATTAACCATTTTTTAAAAGATTCACCAAAAATTCATTTTTAAAGATTTTGGTTTGATTTTTTTTCTAAATGAAACTTAAAGCATTCTAATTTTAAATAAAAAAGACTGTTTTATTCCAAGTGTAGTCAAAAAAATTAAAAAAATTTTCAAAGTTGGTAAAAATTCTCTTAGGTTAGAAAATTAACCATTTTTTAAAAATTCACCAAAAATTCATTTTTAAAGATTTTGATTTGACTTTTTTTCTAAATGAAACTTAAAATATTCTAGTTTTAACCAAAAAAGACCGTTTTATTCCAAGTGTTGTCAAAAAAATTAAAAAAATTTTCAAAGTTGGTAAAAATTTCTTTAAGTTAGAAAATTAACTATTTTTTAAAAAATTCATCAAAAATTTATTTTTAAAGATTTTGACTTGACTTTTTTTCTAAATGAAACTTAAAATATTCTAGTTTTAACCAAAAAAGACCGTTTTATTACAAGTGTTGTCAAAAAAATTAAAAAAATTTTCAAAGTTGGTAAAAATTTTTTTAGGTTACAAAATTAACTATTTTTTAAAAAATTCATCAAAAATTTATTTTTAAAGATTTTGTTTTGATTTTTTTTCTAAATGAAACTAATAACATTCTAATTTTATATAAAAAAGACTGTTTTATTCCAAGTGTTGTCAAAAAAAATTAAAAAAATTTTCAAAGTTGGTAAAAATTTTTTTAGGTTAGAAAATTAACTATTTTTTAAAAAATTCATCAAAAATTTATTTTTAAAGATTTTGTTTTGATTTTTTTTCTAAATGAAACTCAAAATATTCTAGTTTTAACCAAAAAAGACCGTTTTATTACAAGTGTTGTCAAAAAAATTAAAAAAATTTTCAAAGTTGGTAAAAATTTTTTTAGGTTACAAAATTAACTATTTTTTAAAAAATTCACCAAAAATTCATTTTTGAAGATTTTGATTTGATTTTTCTTCTAAATGAAACTTAAAATATTCTAATTTTATGTAAAAAAGATCGTTTTATTGCAAGTGTTGTCAAAAAAATTAAAAAAATTTTCAATGTTGGAAAACATTTTTGATATTTTTCCAACTTAAGAAAATTAATTTTAAAAATTCGCTAAAAATTCATTTTCAAAGATTTTGATTTGATTTTTTTCTAAATGAAACTTAAAACATTCTAATTTTATATAAAAAAGACCGTTTTATTCCAAGTGCTCTTAAAAAAATTTCAAAGTTGATAAAAATTTTTTACACTTCTAACCTAACTTTAGAAAATCGATCAATTTTAAAAATTCACCAAAAATTCATTTTTTAAGATTTTGATTTGATTTTTTTCTGAATGAAACTCAAAACATTCTAATTTCAATTAAAAAAGACCGTTTTATTCTAAATGTTGTCCAAAAAATTTTAAAAAATTTCAAAGTTGGTAAAAGATTTTTGACACTTCTAACCTAACTTTGACAATATCGATCAATTTTTAAAAATTCATAAAAAATTCATTTTTAAAGATTTTGATTTGATTTGCTTCCTAATTGAAACTTAAAACATTCTAGTTTTAACTAAAAAACAACGTTTTATTCTAAATATTTTCAAAAAAAATTTCAAAGTTGGTAAACATTTTTTAGGTTTAAAAATTGACCATTTTTTAAAAAATTCATAAAAAATTGAATTTTAAGTATTTTTAGCTGATTTTTCTCTAAATGAAACTTAAAGCATTCTAGTTTTATACAAAAAAGGCCGTTTTATTCTAAATGTTGTAAAAAAAATTTAAAAAATTTTCAAAGTTGGTAAATATTTTTTACACTTCTAACCTAACTTTGAAAAAATCGATCAATTTTTAAAAATTCACCAAAAATTCACTTTTAAAGATTTTAATTTGATTTTTTTTGCTAATTGAAACTTAAAACATTCTAGTTTTAACTAAAGAAGACCGCTTTATTCTAAATATTTTCAAAAAAAATTTAAGAAAATTTCAAAGTTGGTAAACATTTTTTAGGTTTAAAAATTGACCATTTTTTAAAAATTCATAAAAAATTGAATTTTAAGTATTTTTAGCTGATTTTTCTCTAAATGAAACCTAAAGCATTCTAGTTTTATACAAAAAAGACCGTTTTATTCTAAATGTTGTCAAAAAAATTAAAAAAATTTTCAAAGTTGGTAAAAATTTTTGTCACTTCTAACCTAACTTTAGAAAATCGATCAATTTTAAAAATTCATCAAAAATTCATCTTTAAAGATTTTGATTTGATTTTTTTTCTAAATGAAACCTAAAACATTCTAGTTTTAACCAAAAAAGACCGTTTTATTCTAAATGTTGTCAAAAAAATTAAAAAAATTTTCAAAGTTGGTAAAAATTTTTGACACTTCTAATCTAACTTTAAAAAAATCGATCAACTTTAAAAATTCACTAAAAATTCAATTTTTAAGATTTTGATTTGATTTTTTGTGACAATTTAGATTGAAACTTTATCTTTATTTTTACCAAAAATGAATTTCCTACCACTTTTAGTTTTTTTCCCCGGGAGAGAAATTCTAACCTATATTAATTAAAACATCGATTAAAAATTTCTCAATTTTTTAATATTCATATCTAAAAAACTTATTATTCTTAAGACTTAAAATTTTATAAGGATTTAGATTAAAACTTAATTTTTATTTTTACCAAAGAAAAATTTTCTACGACTTTTAGTTTTTCCCTCAGGAGAGAAAATGTAATTTAAATCGAATATTCTAGTTTGGTAATAATTACTAAAACGGAATAATTTTGACAACTCATACATAAATGATTAATTCAGTTCATTCGGAAATGAACCATAACTTATAATTAGACTTGTTTATAATTTCATTTTAAATCAATTACTCTTCAGTTCACTTCTTCGTTTTGGAATAATTAAATATAAATGAAATTATACGTTGAATATATAACTAACACTCAAACTGAAACATAACTCTTTAAGTTGATAAAATAAGGTAAATTTTTTTGAAATTTAGATAACATATCACGCATTAATTATTTATGAATATAACTATTTTCTTTAATTATAAGATGCGTACTTCAAAGGTCGACGTTCGGTTTTTTGGGTTAGTTGAGATAAACTAAGGTAAAAAATTGTAAAATTTTGATAACGTACGCATCAAAATAAGGTTGTTTTTGAAACTAAATCAATACCATGGTATTGAAATTAATTCAAGGTTAATGTAAGAAAAAATGCTTACCACCGTTCACTTCGTACTCGCACGGTACTGATGGAAGAGTCTTCCACTTGGCCATCTTTGCCGCTTTAATACATACACCTGACTGGCAAAATAATAACTGGCATCTAATAACTGGCGTCTAATAACTCCGAGTTTCAAACATCGTTGTGATTTCTTGCGAAACTCCAAATTGGCGATATTAGATCTTCTTACAATTAGACAAATTGTAGAAGTTCCTTGAAAAGAAAAAGGCTTTTGTAAATCCCAAATTGCGTAATATTCCGGATGATTCCCGTCTTTTGTAGTTTATTTTTTTCCATCGGTTGTTTGCGAAGTAAGAAAGTAAATTACCTTCTTCCTTCTTTTTAAATTAATTTGATAAATTGATTGCTGTTTGTGACATCTATCGTTGGGAGTTTGGAATGTAAACGTTTGTTATTTTTAGTTGGACGATTTCTTTAGTTGTAGTGGGTTTGAATTATTAGACTTTTACTTTTAGATGGTAGGTGTCGCGTCAATACTGTTTAGAGTCTAGAGATTTACATAGATTTTCTCCTTTAATTGTAAAAAAAAAATAAAAAGTGTTATAAAATTGATGCTTGGTGAAAATAAAGATTAAGTTTCAAACTAACCCCTCATAAAATTTCAAATCTCAATAATCATTAGTCTTTTAGAAATGAATTTTTAAAAATTGATAAATTTTAATCGGCATTATGGTACATTTCCTTCTCTGGGGGGAAAACTAAAAGTCGTAGAAAATTCACCTTTGGTAAAAATAAAGATTAATTATTAGTCTAAATCCTAATAAAATTTCAAGTTTTAAGAACTGTTAGTTTTCTAGACATGAATTTTTAAAAATTAAGGAGTTTCTAATGGAAAAGTAAGTTAAGTTAGGTTAGAATTTTTCTGATCTCGAAAAAACTAAAAGTCGTAGAAAATTCATCTTTGGTAAAAATAAAGATTAATTATTAGTCTAAATCTTGATAAAGTTTTAAGTTTCAAGATCTGTTAGTTTTTTAGATATGAATTTTTAAAAATTAAGGGATTTTTAATTGAAATGGAAATTAAGTTAGGTTAGAATTTTTCTAATTTGGAAAAAACTAAAAGTCGTAGAAAATTTATCTTTGGTAAAAATAAAGATTAATTATTAGTCTAAATCCTGATAAAATTTCAAGTTTCAAGAACTGTTAGTTTTTTAGATATGAATTTTTAAAAGTTAAGGGATTTGTAATCGAATAGTAAATTAAGTTAGGTTAGAATTTTTTTGATTTGGAAAAAACTAAAAGTTGTAGAATATTTATTTTTGGTAAAAATAAAGATTAAATATTAATCTAAGTCCTGATAAAATTTTAAGTCTCAATAACAATTAGTTTTTGAGATATGAATTTTTTAAAACTGACAAGTTTTAATCGACATTAGGTTACATATTCTTCTCTGAGTGAAAAACTAAAAGTCGTAGAAAATTGATCTTTGACAAAAAGAAAGATCAATTATTATTCTAAATCCTGATAAAATTTCAAGTTTCAAAAACTTTTAGTTTTTTAGACATGAATTTTTAAAAATTAAGGGATTTTTAATCGAAATGTAAATTAAGTTAGGTTAGAATTTTTTTGATTTGAAAAAAACTAAAAATGGTAGAAAATTTTTCTTGGGTAAAAATAAAGATTAATTATTGTTCTAAATCCTCATAAAATTTCAAGTCTCAATTACAATTAGTTTTTGAGATATGAATTTTTTAAAATTGACAAGTTTTAATCGACATTATGTTACATTTTCTCCTCTGAGTGAAAAACTAAAAGTCGTAGAAACTTCATCTTTGGTAAAAATAAAGACTAATTATCAATCTAAATCCTGATAAAATTTCAAGTTTCAAGAACTGTTAGTTTTTTAGATATGAATTTTTTAAAAATTAAGGGATTTTTAATCGAAAAATAAATTAAGTTAGGTTAGAATTTTTCTGATCCAGGAAAAACTAAAAGTCGTAGAAAATTCATCTTTGGTAAAAATAAAGATTAATTATCAATCTAAATCCTCCTGAAATTTAAAGTCTCAATAACAATTAGTTTTTGAGATATGAATTTTTAAAAAATGACAAGTTTTAATCAACATTATGTTACATTTTCTGCTCTGGGGGAAAAACTAAAAGCCATAGAAAATTCTTCCTTGGTAGAGATAAAGATTAACTATTAATCTAAATCCTGATGAAATTTCAAGTTTCAAGAACTGTCAGTTTTTTAAATAGGAATTTTTAAAAATTTAGAGATTTTTAATCGAAATGTTAATTAAGTTAGGTTAGAATTTTTCTAATTTGGAAAAAACTAAAAGTCGTAAAAAATTTTTCTTGGGTAAAAATAATGTTTAAGTTTAAATCTAAATCCTCATAAAACTTTAAATCTCAACAACTATTAGTTTCTTAGATATGATTTTTTAAAAATTGATAAATTTCAAATCAACATTAAGTTACATTTTCTCTTCTGATGAAAAAACAAAAAATCGTAGAAAATTCATCTTTGGTAAAAATAAAGACTAATTATTAATCTAAATCCTAATAAAATTTCAAGTTTCAAGAACTTTTAGTTTTTTAGATATTAATTTTTAAAAATTAAGGGATTTTTAATCGAAATGTAAATTAAGTTAGGTTAGAATTTTTCTAATTTGGAATAAACTAAAAGTCGTAGAAAATTTTTCTTGGGTAAAAATTATGTTTAGGTTTCAATCTAAATCCTCATAAAATTTTAAATCTCAACAACTATTAGTTTCTTAGATATGATTTTTTTAAAATTGATAAATTTCAAATCAACATTAAGTTACATTTTCCCTTCTGAGGAAAAAACTAAAAGTCGTAGAAAATTCATCTTTGGTAAACATAAAGATTAAATTTCAGTCTAAAACTTGATAAAATTTCATGTTTCAAAAACTGTTAGTTTTTTAGATATGAATTCTTAAAAATTAAGGTATTTTTAAGCGAAAAATAAATTAAGTTAGGTTAGAATTTTTCTGATCTGGAAAAAACTAAAAGCCGTAGAAAGCTTTTCTTGGGTAAAAATAAAGTTTAAGTTTCAGTCTAAATTCCTATAAAATTTTAAATCTCAAAAACTATTAGTTTCTTAGATTTGATTTTTTTAAAATTGATAAATTTCAAATCAACATTAAGTTACATTTTCTTTTCTGAGGAAAAAACTAAAAATCGTAGAAAATTCTCCTTTGGTAAAAATAAAGATTAATTATTAGTCTAAATCCTAGTAAAATTGCAAGTTTCAAGAACTTTTAGTTTTTTAGATATGAATTTTTAAAAATTAAGGGATTTTTAATCGAAAAGTAAATTAAGTTAGGTTAGAATTTTTCTAATCTGGAAAATACTAATAGTCGTAGAAAATTTTTCTTGGGTAAAAATAAAGCTTAAGTTTCAATCTAAATCCTTATAAAATTTTAAATCTCAACAACTATTAGTTTCTTAGACATGATTTTCTTAAAATTGATAAATTTCAAATCAACATTAAGTTACATTTTCTCTTGTGAGAGAAAAACTAAAAATCGTAGAAAATTCATCCTTGGTAAAAATAAAGATTAATTATTAATCTAAATCCCGATAATATTTCAAGTTTCAAGAACTGTTAGTTTTTGAGATATGAATTTTTAAAAATTAAGAGGTTTTTAATCGAAAAGTAAATTAAGTTAGGTTGGAATTTTTCTAATCTGGAAAAAATTAAAAGTCGTAGAAAATTCATCTTTGGTAGAAATAAAGATAAATTATTAATCTAAATCCTGATAATATTTCAAGTCTCAAGAATTTTTAGTTTTTTTGATATGAATTTTTTAAAATTATTTGCTGTTAAAACTTAAAACTTTTATAAAATTTAAAATATTTTGGATGTTACAAGATATCCTAGTTGTTGATGTAACCCGCTTAAATGCTATGAACATGTAACAGGACACAAAACACACTTTTACCATTAGCGAGCGGGGTTAGGGGGTTATCGAGTTGGTGCAAAACCTCCCCAAAACAGGAAATGACACCGTTACGGTCTCGATATTAAAGTTTTTTGACTACCAGGAAAAGAATTATTTGTTTACTACGTTAGTCCGGATAGCAGACGTCGCCGGTTGCACCTCGTTGCCTTTATGGTCCGAAAGAACGAACGGGGGTGATAATGTAAGACTGTCGTAGGAGACAACCGGTCTAACCTCGTTCGAAAATGGTCCGAGAGTTATGACCCAAGTCGGGAATTGAATGGCCATTTTGTTTACCATTTTTGAATGGATAGGGCTACTTTACCCCGGCGGTATTTCTTACTTTATAGTTATTTTGAATGAAAGTGTCAGTTTTTATGACCGTGAGAATGAAATGATTTTAGGGTTTTTTTTTCTGGGTTAGTAAATCTAAGAGTTGTTTCTAATTTGCTTCCAATCATTCCCTCTGTGTATAAATAACTATTAAACTAGAATAGTGCATCACTGAAACGAGGAATTTTAAGAAGGGTGTTAAATTGAGAAAAGACGACAGTTACAAAGAAACAGATTCAACGGAACGGAGAAAATAAGCGACTTCAACTCCGATTTATACAGTTTTCAAGGAATTTCGGAAGACTTCTAATTCAGTTTTCAAGGAATGTCAGAACTTTTAATTCAAAATCGAGTCTAAGATGTCAATAATGTACTTAAAAAAATTGTCGAATTTTAATCGATATTACATTTTCTTTTCTGAAATACTAAAAGTCATAGAAAATTCTAGTTTGGTAAAAATAAAGCTTAAGTTTCAGGCTAAATCCTCATAAATTTTTTTTTTATGTCAAAAACTTGATGGTCAAAATTTCAATAGGTATGCTTAAAATGACTGAAATTTAGATAAGTGGCGAATGCACGCGTAGAGACCAATCTGCTTGAACCATCCGGGTTACAAAGTGATATGATGATTAGGTTAAATGGCGGAGAATAATACCTCGTTAGAGATTCATTGAAAACTTAGTCCGTAGTATCCCGTCGGACGTCCGATTTGAGCTTTTCTAATTTAATGCCAGCTACCGGGAAAGTTCCAGCTGTTCGAGCTCCTTCGGCGGCGGGATCAAAGACTCGGACGTGGAGGCTTTAATTAACTTCTCTATTTGTTCTTTTTAATTAAAGCCGTTCCGGGACTTTGGCGAAAATTTATAATTGTTTGTAATTCGGCGTTTTTTGTTTCAACTTTCAAAAGCCAAAATATCTTATGGAGATTTTCTGGAAATGACAAGTCTTTTATGACTACAAGTCTTAAGACGAAACGTTTGGGAAAATTTGTGACGAAACGTTTGTGAAAATAATTTTCAAGAGCATGTGCTTAACTTTAGTTTTATTCTTCTTGTTGGTAATAAAGATTTCTCAAGTGGACGAAGGAAACTTTACAACTTTTGGCGACGATCGTATGCCTGAGGAAGTGGGTCGATCCGCTGGGATGAGAAACATTGTCTTTTACTATTGGTCCAGACGAACTCTGGGCGGATGTTCTTGCATGCGGATGGACCAAAATCTTGGCCAACACCCGCAGATAAAAACAAAGCGGTTGACAAGTGCAGTCGTCACTCCGTGACGAGATAGGGGCAGTTGGAAAACTTGTTAACAGCGTCGCGATAAGAAACGAAGGACATATTGTCTGGTCTGGTTTGGTTTGGTCCGGAATCCTCATCGCTGCAGCCAGATCTCATTTCAGATCTCGTCTAGTCGAGCAGTTTTAATGTTGATTTCAATCTCTTTGATGAGTTCGACTTATCTGATCCGCAGATACAATGCCGAAGAATCCCTCGCGCGATCTTAACGCCCCGTTTCCACTTCCCCACTTAATCTAATGGGGATTTGATGTTTTCCAATTTGTTTTCTTTCGTTCGCCGATTTCAAAACGATCCCGTAAAGAACTCACCTGAAAACATCGCGTAAACTACTTTCGTGTGCCTTCCGGTTGTTCACGAGGATGTATATCAGCTCGTTGACGGGTAATAAAATCGCAGTCGAAGCTGCACTTTTAATCGTTCGATTCACCGAGGAACGAAACGTCTCCTCGCATCGTCGACCAATAAAACCGTCCTTGCAACCGATTTATTGGTATTGCCCTTTCCGAAAAGCCGATTGCCTTTCGATCCGGTCTGAAATTTCAGGTGATAACTCTCCCATACTTTATCTAAGATTCTAGTTAGTTATTTTACTAGGTCGTTCGGAAAGTAATTTCGTTTTTTTTTTAATAATTCAGTAATTTTCCAACATAAAATTTTTTTTGCCAACTTTGAAAATTTTTTAAATTTTTTTGGTAAAATTTAGAACAAAACGGTCTTCTTAGACTAAAACTACAACCTTTTTATATTCATTTAGAAAAAAAATCAGATCAAAAACTTTAAAATTCAAGTTTTTATGAATTTTTAAAGAATTATTGATTTCCTAACCCTAAAAATTTTCTTGCCAAACTTGAAAATTTTTGAAATTTTTTTGGTAAAGTTTAGAACAAAACAGTCTCTTTAAATTAAAACTAGAATGTTTTTAGTATCATTTAGAAAAAAAATGAGATCAAAATCTTTAAAATTCAATTTTTTACGATTTTTTAAAAAATGATTAAATTTCTAAAAAATAATTTTCTAAGCTAAAATTTTTTGCCAACTTTGAAAATTTTTTAAATTTTTTTGGTAAAATTTAGAACAAAACGGGCTTTTTAAATGAAAACTAGAATGTTTTTAGTATCATTTAGAAAAAAAATCAGATCGAAATCTTTAAAATTCAATTTTTTTCCATTTTTTTCTAAGCTTAAGTTTCTTGTCAACTTTGAAAATTTTTTAAATTTTTTTGGTTAAATTTAGAACTAAACGATCTTTGTAAATTAAAATTAGAATGTTTTTAGTTTTATTTAGAAAAGAAATTAGATCAAAAACTTTAAAATTCATTTTTTTACGAATTTTCTAAAAATTATTCATTTCCCAACCTAAAATATTTTTTTGCCAACTTTGAAAATTTTTAAAATTTTTTTGGTAAAATTTAGAACTAAACGATCTTTTTAAATTAAAATTAGAATGTTTTTAGATTTATTTAGAAAAAAAATCAGATCAAAATCTTTAAAATTCAATTTTTTACGAATTTTAAAAAAATTATTGATTTTTTAACCTAAAAAATTTTTTTGCCAAACTTGAAAATTTTTTTTAAATTTTTTTGGTAAGATTTAGAACAAAACGGTCTTTTTAAATTAAAACCAGAATCTTTTTAGATTTATTTAGAAAAAAAATCAGATCAAAATATTTAAAATTCAATTTTTTACGAATTTTTAAAAAATTATTGATTTTTCAATCTAAAAATTTTTCCGAACTTTGAAAATTTTTTGTCCGCTTTAAAATTTTTTTTAATTTTTTTGGTAAAATTTCGAACAAAATCGTCTTTTTAAATTAAAATTAGAATGTTTTTAATTTTATTTAGAAAAACAATCAGATCAAAATCTTTAAAATTGAATTTTTTACGAATTTTTAAAAAATTATTGATTTTTTAACCTAAAAATTTTTTCCGAACTTTGAATATTTTTTGTCCACTTTAAAATTTTTTAAATTTTTTTGGTAAAATTTAGAACTAAACGATTTTTTTAAATTAAAATTAGAATGTTTTTAGTTTTATTTAGAAAAACAATCAGATCAAAATCTTTAAAATTCATTTTTTTTGGTAAAATTTAGAACTAAACGATCTTTTTAAATTAAAATTAGAATGTTTTTAGTTTTATTTAGAAAAACAATCAGATCAAAATCTTTAAAATTCATTTCTTTATGAATTTTTAAAAAATTATTGATTTTCTAACCCTAAAAATTTTATGCTAACTTTGAAAATTATTTTAATTTTTTTGGTAAAATTTAGAACTAAACGATCTTTCTAAATTAAAATTAGAATGTTTTTAATTTTATTTGGAAAAACAATCAGATCAAAACCTTTAAAATTCAATTATTTACGAATTTTTTAAAAGCTACTGATTTTTTAACCTAAAAAATTTTTTTGTCAAATTTGAAAATTTTTTAAAAATTCTTGGTAAAGTTTAGAACAATACGGTCTTCTTAGACTAAAACTACAACCCTTTTAGGTTCATTTAGAAAAAAATCAGATCAAAAACTTTAAAATTCATTTTTTACGAATTTTCTAAAAATTATTCATTTCCCAACCTAAGAATTTTTTTGTCAACTTTGAAATTTTTTTTTAATTTTTTTGGTAAAATTTAGAACTAAACGATCTTTTTAAATTAAAATTCGAATGTTTTTAGTTTTATTTAGAAAAGAAATCAGATCAAAAACTTTAAAATTCATTTTTTATGAATTTTTTAAAAATTATTAATTTTCTAACCCTAAAAATTTTTTTGCCAACTTTGAAAATTTTTTAAATTTTTTTGGTTAAATTTAGAACTAAACGATCTTTGTAAATTAAAATTAGAATGTTTTTAGTTTTATTTAGAAAAGAAATTAGATCAAAAACTTTAAAATTCATTTTTTTACGAATTTTCTAAAAAATATTCATTTCCCAACCTAAAAATTTTTTTAATTTTTTTGGTAAAATTTAGAACTAAACGATCTTTTTAACTTAAAATTAGAATGTTTTTAGTTTTACTTAGAAAAACAATCAGATCAAAATCTTTAAAATTCATTCTTTTTATAAATTTTTAAAAAAATATTGATTTTCTAACCCTAAAAATTTTTTTGCCAACTTTGAAAATTTTTTAAATTTTTTTGGTAAAATTTAGAACTAAACATTTTTTTTAAATTAAAATTAGAATGTTTTTAGTTTTATTTAGAAAAACAATCAGATCAAAATCTTTAAAATTCAATTTTTTATGAATTTTTAAAGAAGAACGATTTTTTCTTTGTAGGGTTGTGATTGTCAAAAACTTTTGCCAACTTTGAAATTTTTTAAAACTTTTTTTAGTAAAATTTAGAACAAGACGGTCACCTTAAATTAAAACTACAATCTTTTTAGATTCCTAGAGAAAAAAAATCAGATAAAAATCTTTAAAATTGAATTTTATACGAATTTTCTAAAAATTATTCATTTCCTAACCTAAAAATTTTTTTGTCAACTTTGAGAATTTTTTTAATTTTTTTGGTAAAATTTAGAACAAAACGGTCTCTTCAAATTAAAACTAGAATGTTTTTAGTTTCATTTAAAAAGGAAATCAGATCAAAAACTTTAAAATTCATTTTTTTAAGAATTTTCTAAAAATTATTCATTTCCTAACCTAAAAATTTTTTGCCAACTTTGAAAATTTTTTTAATTTTTTTGGTAAAATTTAGAACTAAATGATCTTTTTAAATTAAAATTAGAATGTTTTTAATTTTATTTGGAAAACCAATCAGATCAAAATCTTTAAAATTCAATTTTTTACCAATTTTTTTAAAAATTATTGATTTTTTAACCCTAAAAATTTTTTGCAAAGTTTGAAAATTTTTTTAATTTTTTTGGTAAAAATTAGAACAAAACGGTCTTTTTAAATTAAAACTAGAATCTTTTTAGATTCATTTAGAAAAAAAAAACAGACAAAAAACTTTAAAATTCATTTTATTATGAATTTTTAAAAAATTATTGATTTTCTAACCCTAAAAACTTTTTGCCAACTTTGAAAATTTTTTTAATTTTTTTGGTAAAATGTAGAACTATACGGTCTTCTTAGATTAAAACTACAACCCTTTTAGATTCATTTAGAAAAAAAATCAAATCAAAAACTTTAAAATTCATTTTTTTATGAATTTTTAAAAAATTATTAATTTTCTAACCTTAAAAATTTTTTTGCCAACTTTGAAAATTTTTTTAATTTTTTTGGTAAAATTTAGAACTAAACGATCTTTTTAAATTAAAATTAGAATGTTTCTAGTTTTATTTAGAAAAACAATCAGATCAAAATCTTTAAAATTCAATTTTTTACGAATTTTTAAAAAATTATTGATTTTTTAACCCTAAAAAGTTTTTGCCAACTTTGAAAATTTTTTAAATTTTTTTGATAAAATTTAGAACTAAACGATCTTTTTAAGTTAAAATTAGAATGTTTTTAGCTTCATTTAGAAAAGAAATCAGATCAAAAACTTTAAAATTCATTTTTTTACGAATTTTCTAAAAATTATTCATTTCCCAACCTAAAAATTTTTTTTCCAAATTTGAAAATTTTTTAAATTTTTTTGGTAAAATTTAGAACAAAACAGTCTTTTTAAATTAAAACTAGAATTTTATTAGATTTATTTAGAAAAAAAAATCAGATCAAAATATTTAAAATTCAATTTTTTACGAATTTCTAAAAAACTATTGATTTTTTAACCTAAGAAATTTTTTTGCCAAATTTGAAAATTTTTTAAATTTTTTTGGTAAAATTTAGAACAAAACGGTCTTTTTAAATTAAAACTAGAATCTTTTCAGATTTATTTAGAAAAACAATCAGATCAAAATATTTAAAATTCAATTTTTTACAAATTTTTAAAAAATTATTGATTTTTTAACCTAAAAATTTTTTCCGAACTTTTAAAATTTTTTGTCCGCTTTAAAAATTTTTTTAATTTTTTTGGTAAAATTTCGAACAAAACCGTCTTTTTAAATTAAAACTAGAATCTTTTTAGACACATTTAGAAAAAAAATCAGATCAAAATATTTAAAATTAAATTTTTTACGAATTTAAAAAGAATACAATTGAATCCTCAGCCGGGAAAAAACGAAATTACTTTCCTACCAACCCAATAGGTAAAAGCAATTTTAACTAAACCTGTTTTGTAACCTCTACATCAAAGTTTATACATTCTAATTTAAAAATTTGCAAAATTAAAGTGAAATTAGTTATATTTTAATGAATAAATATTAATTAAAACGTAAATAATCAACGTACTGTTCATTTTAGTTATCTGGAGGGTAAACCGACAATTTCCGATTTAATTATGAAATGCTCATTTATAAAACATTATGTACGTTGTGTGTTTGTAGTGAGTGGTTTTAAATTAATATTAGGAATTTATTGTTTAAGTAGTGTAAAGGTTTTGATTGTTAAATATGTGTATAGTCGTCCAGATCAAAGTTAGGAATTATGATTATAAAATGTGGAACTTTGGACGGTTGGGAGGGTGAAAATCTTTTCAATTTAAGATGAAACTAAGAATTTTGTGTGGTTTAAAAAAGCAGGGGCGTACTGGTAGATTTGTTTATAGTAAATTTTTATTTTTTCATTCGGATATTTTTAAAACGGTAAACAATTCTCGTTATTCGCTGATATTAGTATACAAAATATACTAGCATTGTTATTGTTGTATACGAAAAAATAGTGGTGCATATCAGTAATGCCTTACTTTTCAATTAATGCGGGTACATCGCTCGGTGAGCGCGTGATAAACGGCCGCGTATTTGCGAACACATCGGCGGATATCGGACCACAAACCGCTGATAATCGGGCGGACGTTTTTACCAAACCGAGGCAAACTTGGTCGGGCAGCCGTCCATAAATATACGCGTGGATTTAATTGACAAGCGCGGCGGCGCGTATGCGTCGATTTTAGCGAGAAGCTCCGACGATATTTCAACGATAACAAAATAATAATAAAGGCGCTCACCCAAGGTTATTATTTAGCGAGGTTTCCAACAACAAGGTCACCTGTTCTTATCACCGGATTCCTAATTAACGAGAGAGTGAAGGACATTAAGTTACATTTTCTCCTCTGAGAGAAAACCTAAAAATCGTAGAAAACTTTTCTTGGGTAAAAATAAAGATTAAATTTCAGTCTAAATCCTCATAAAATTTCAAATCTCGAAAGCTATTAGTTTCTTAGGTATGAATTTTTTAAAAATGGCAAATTTTAAATCGATATTAAGTTACATTTTCTCTTCTGAGAGAAAAACTAAAAGTCGTAGAAAATTCTCCTTTGGCAAAAATAAAGATTAACATTTAATCTAAATCGTAACCAAATTTGAAATTTCAAGAACAATTAGTTTTTTAGATATGAATTTTTAAAAATTGACAAATTTCAAATCGACATTAAGTTACATTTTCTCTTCTGAGAGAAAAACTAAAAGTCGTAGAAAATTCTCCTTTGGCAAAAATAAAGATTAACATTTAATCTAAATCGTAACCAAATTTGAAATTTCAAGAACAATTAGTTTTTTAGATATGAATTTTTAAAAATTGACAAATTTCAAATCGACATTAAGTTACATTTTCTCTTCTGAGGAAAAAACTAAAAGTCATAGAAAATTCTCTTTTGGCAAAAATAAAGATAAAGATTTAATCTAAATCGTAACCAAATTTGAAATTTCAAGAACAATTAGTTTTTTAGATATGAATTTTTAAAAATGGACAAATTTCAAATCGACATTAAGTTACATTTTCTCTTCTGACAATGAGAGAAAAACTAAAAGTCGTAGAAAATTCTCCTTTGGCAAAAATAAAGATTAAGATTCAATCTAAATCATAACCAAATTTCAAATATCAAGAACAATTAGTTTTTTAGATATGATTTTTTAAAAACTGACAAATTTCAAATCAACTTTAAGTTACATTTTCTCTTCTGAGGAAAAAACTAAAAGTCGTAGAAAATTTTCCTTTGGCAAAAATAAAGACTAAGATTTAACCTAAATCGTAACCAAATTTCCAATCTCAAGAACAATTAGTTTTTTAGATATGAATTTTTAAAAATTGACTAATTTCAAATCGACATTAAGATACATTTTCTCTTCTGAGAGAAAAACTTAAAGTCGTAGAAAATTCTCCTTTGGCAAAAATAAAGATTAAGATTCAATCTAAATCGTAACCAAATTTCAAATCTCAAGAACAATTAGTTTTTTAGATATGAATTTTTAAAAACTTACAAATTTCAAATCGACATTAAGTTACATTTTCTCTTCTGAGGAAAAAACTAAAAGTCGTAGAAAATTCTCCTTTGGTAAAAATAAAGATTAAGATTAAATCTATATCGTAACCAAATTTCAAATCTCAAGGACAATTAGTTTTTTAGATATGAATTATTAAAAATGGACAAATTTTAAATCGACATTAAGTTACATTTTCTCTTCTGAGAAAAAAATTAAAAGTCGTAGAAAATTTTTCTTGGGTAAAAATAAAGTTTAAGTTTCAATCTAAATCCTCATAAAATTTTTAATTTGGAAAGTTATTAGTTTTTTAGATATGAATTTTTAAAAATTGACAAATTGCAAATCGACATTAAGTTACATTTTCTCTTTTGAGGAAAAAACTAAAAATCATAGAAAATTCCACTTTGGTAAAAATAAAGATTAACATTCAGTCTAAGTCCTCATAAAATTTTAAATTTGGAAAGTTATTAGTTTTTTAGATATGAATTTTTAAAAATTGACAAATTTCAAATCGACATTAACTTACATTTTCTCTTCTGAGGAAAAAACTAAAAGTCGTAGAAAATTCTACTTTGGCAAAAATAAAGATTAAGATTTAATCTAAATCGTAACCAAATTTCAAATCTCAAGAACAATCAGTTTTTTAGATATGATTTTTTAAAAATTGACAAATTTTAAATCGACACTAAGTTACATTTTCTTTTCTGTGAGAAAAACTGAATGTCGTAGGAAATTCATCTTTGGTACAAATAAAGATTAAGATTTAGTCTAAATCGTAACCAAATTTCAAATCTCAAGAACAATTAGTTTTTTAGATATGAATTTTTAAAAATTGACCAATTTCAAATCAGCTTTAAGTTACATTTTCTCTTCTGAGGAAAAAACTAAAAGTCGTAGAAAATTCTACTTTGGCAAAAATAAAGATTAAGATTTAATCTAAATCGTAACCAAATTTGAAATTTCAAGAATAATTAGTTTTTTAGATATGATTTTTTAAAAATTGACAAATTTCAAATCGACATTAAGTTGCATTTTCTCTTCTGAGGAAAAAACTAAAAATCATAGAAAATTCTACTTTGGCAAAAATAAAGATTAACATTCAGTCTAAATCCTCATACAATTTTAAATTTGGAAAGTTATTAGTATTTTAGATATGAATTTTCAAAAATTGACAAATTTCAAATCAACATTAAGTTACATTTTCTCTTCTGAGAGAAAAACTAAAAGTAATAGAAAATTCTACTTTGGCAAAAATAAAGATTAAGATTCAATCTAAATCGTAACCAAATTTCAAATCTAAAGAACAGTTAGTTTTTTAAATATGAATTTTTAAAAATGGACTAATTTTAAATCGACATTAAGTTACATTTTCTCTTCTAAGAAAAAAACTAAAAGTCGTAGAAAATTTATCTTGGGTAAAAATAAAGTCTAAGTTTCAATCTAAATCCTCATAAAATTTTAAATCTCTACAACTATTAGTTTCTTAGATATGGTTTTTTTTAAAATTGACAAACTTCAAATCGACATTAAGTTACGTTTTCTCTTCTGAGAAAAGAAACTAAAAGTTATAGAAAATTCTGCTTTGGCAAAAATAAAGATTAAGATTCAATCTAAATCATAACCAAATTTCAAATGTCAAGAACAATTAGTTTTTTAGATATGATTTTTTAAAAATTGACAAATTTCAAAACGACATTAAGTTACATTTTCTCTTTTGAGAAAAAAACTAAAAGTCATAGAAAATTCTCCTTTGGCAAAAATAAAGACTAAGATTCAATCTAAATCGTAACCAAATTTCAAATCTCAATAACAATTAGTTTTTTAGATATGAATTTTTAAAAATTGACAAATTTCAAATCGACATTAAGTTACATTTTCTCTTCTGAGGAAAAAACTAAAAGTCGTAGAAAATTCTACTTTGGCAAAAATAAAAATTAAGATTTAATCTAAATCGTAACCAAATTTCAAATTTCAAGAACAATTAGCTTTTTAGATATGAATTTTTAAAAATTGACAAATTTCAAATCAACATTTAGTTACATTTTCTCTTCTGAGGAAAAAACTAAAAATCATAGAAAATTCTCTTTTGGTAAAAATAAAGATCAAGATTTAGTCTATTTCGTAACCAAATTTCAATTCTTAATAACAATTAGTTTTTTAGATATGAATTTTTTAAAATTAAGCTATGGTAGTAAACCAATTTGTAAGGATTCAAGGTCACCTTCCCCCTCCATCCCATTCCCAACCAATGAGAGATTATCTATAGTAACACAAGATGGTTGCCGTGTAATGCACATCAACGAGGACGCGTCAAAAAGAAATTTAATATCCAGCGGGTCCCGGCGTAATTAAAGTTTTTCCTGGGACGTCACGTTAGCTCCCCGGGTCTATAAAAGCGCTATCGACGCGCTGATCACGTCTCCGGATGGGAATATAGAGACGCTTCTCGAGGGGTGAGTTTGGCGTCACACCCCGCGACAAGATATTAGATCAAACAAAGATGGTCCCCGCGTTATTATGTAGTTGGCGTGGCGATAAGGATAATTAGTTCGGCGGGAAGCCCTCTCGCTTGGAATTAACAATTTCACGGCGTGTTAGTGTAACCTGGACAAGGGGGTTGGGACGGGGGTGAAACGAAGCCGGGGTTGCGATGTTTCACGCTTGAACGCGTCGCGGCGGGCTGGGTCCATTGTCTTTCTATTGTCTTTTCGACTATTATCGCCATCTCACGGACCACTAACTGGTTATAATATGACACTTGAGATGCTACAATCAAATGAGAGATGTATTGATTTCTTTGCTATGGAAAAGGGTGAGATGTTAAAAAAGTTATAGCTCAAAATAATTTTTTTTTTTGAAAAGACTTTTTTAAATTTTCTTTTTTTAATTTTAAGGTATTATTCTATAGATACTTTAAAATATTGGAAAAACGTGCTTTTCTGAATGACCAGACATAAATAAGTCATGAATTTCCGTTGCCAGAACCGGTCGGAATAATATTGGGGGCCGGCTTTCGTTGGATTTATATTTCAATTCGGCCCCGATATCCGGCGGACATCAAAATATGAACTGAAGATTTTATAAATGCGCCTCCGCGGGCGGGCGAAGCCTCAAGCTCCGGTCGGACGCAGTTTTTGAATAAGGGTCGGTCGTAAAAATTTATCCGCCCAACCGGATTTCGTATTCCGTCGCGAACCGTGCAATCGACGAATCGCGATTGTTTTCGGACGCAATCCGAGTTTTGAATGACTTTATTAACGGGTGGTTCCGCTCGCGCGCGCATGACCAAGTGAGAAAACTAAACGCAAAAAAAGCTGCGTATTGATTCGAGGGAAATTTGCAGCAGTCGCTGATGGGATTGGATACCTCTCCGCGTGTTTACTCAAGCCCTTTGACGGTATCTCCCGTTCGATTTATCTGGGTGGTTTACTAAAATCCAAATTTCCCTGTTTTACACATCAAAATGAAAAGATTTCATGTATGCATTATACTAACAACTTGGAAAATAGAGCGAAAAAACTGATAAAGGCACTCAAACAGAATATAAAGCACTTCCGCCATCCCTAGCTCCGTTGCTAATCGTTCTATCGCGATGACTCCTTTTTTTATATCATAGCCAATTAAATCTAGTTTTCAACGATATACTATAATTCGTTCTAGCGCTGACAACTTGGAAGATAGAGTGAAAAAACGAACACAAGCACTCAAATATAACATAAAGCACTTTCATGGTCCCTAGCTCCCTTATTAGTTGTTTCATCGTG
Source organism: Digitonthophagus gazella (assembly GCA_036711955.1). NCBI lineage: Eukaryota > Metazoa > Arthropoda > Insecta > Coleoptera > Scarabaeidae > Digitonthophagus > Digitonthophagus gazella. Next base: position 31,523,428 of record JASCIT010000002.1, read on the forward strand.
ATGGTTCCTTTTTCACATTATAGCCAATAAAATCTAGTTTCCAAAGATATCCTATAATTCACTCTAGCATTGACAACTTGGAAGACATATCGAAAAGACTGGCATAAGTCCTCAAATACAACATAATGCATTTCCATCGTCCTTAGCTCCCTTACTAATTGTTCAATCGCGATGACTCTTTTTCTATATTATAGCTAATGAAATCTAGTTTCCAACGATATACTATAATTCATTCTAGCATTGACAACTTGGAAGAGAGATCGAAAAAACTGACATAAGTTCTCAAACATAACATAATGCACTTCCATCGTCCTTAGCTCCCTTATTAATTGTTCTATCAAAATGACTCCTTTTCCATATTATAGCTAATGAAATCTAGTTTCTAACGATATACTATAATTCACTCTAGCATTGACAACTTGGAAGAGAGATCGAAAAAACTGATATAAGTCCTCAAACACAACATAATGCACTTCCATCGTCCTTAGCTCCCTTACTAATTGTTCTATCAAAATGACTCCTTTTCTATATTATAGCTAATGAAATCTAGTTTCCAACTATATACTATAGTTCGCTCTAATATTGACAACTTGGAAGACAAATCGAAAAAACTGACACAAACCCTCAAACACAACATAATGCATTTCCATCGTCCTTAGCTCCCTTACTAATTGTTCAATCGCGATGACTCCTTTTCCATATTATAGCTAATGAAATCTAGTTTCAAACGATATACTATAATTCACTCTAGCATTGACAACTTGGAAGACATATCGAAAAAACTGACATAAGTCCTCAAACACAACATAATGCATTTTCATCGTCCTTAGCTCCCTTACTAATTGTTCTATTAAAATGACTCCTTTTCCATATTATAGCTAATGAAATCTAGTTTCCAACGATATACTATAATCCACTCTAGCATTGACAACTTGGAAGAGAGATCGAAAAAACTGATATAAGTCCTCAAACACAACATAATGCAATTCCATCGTCCTTAGCTCCCTTACTAATTGTTCTATCAAAATGGCTCCTTTTCCATATTATAGCTAATGAAATCTAGTTTCTAACGATATACTATAATTCGCTCTAGTATTGACAACTTGGAAGAGAGATCGAAAAAGTTGACATAGGTCCTCAAACACAACATAATGCACTTCCATCATCCTTAGCTCCCTTAATAATTGTTCCATCAAAATGACTCCTTTTCCATATTATAGCTAATGAAATCTAGTTTCCAACGATATACTATAATTCGCTCTAGCATTAACAACTTGGAAGAGAGATTGAAAAAACTGACATAAGTCCTCAAACACAACATAATGCAATTCCATCGTCCTTAGCTCCCTTACTAATTGTTCTATCAAAATGACTCCTTTTCCATATTATAGCTAATGAAATCTAGTTTCCAACGATATACTATAATTCGCTCTAGCATTAACAACTTGGAAGAGAGATTGAAAAAACTGACATAAGTCCTCAAACACAACATAATGCAATTCCATCGTCCTTAGCTCCCTTACTAATTGTTCTATCAAAATGACTCCTTTTCCATATTATAGCTAATGAAATCTAGTTTCTAACGATATACTATAATTCGCTCTAGCATTGACAACTTGGAAGAGAGATCGAAAAAGCTGACATAAGTCCTCAAACACAACAGAATGCATTTCCATCGTCCTTAGCTCCCTTATTAATTGTTCTATCAAAATGACTCCTTTTCCATATTATAGCCAATGAAACCTAATTTCTAGCGATATATTATAATTCGTTCTAGCATTGACAACTTGGAAGAGAGAGCGAAAAAAGTGATATAGGCACTTCAATAGAACATAAAGCACTTCCGCCATCCCTAGCTCCCTTACTAATTATTCAATCGCGATGACTCCTTCTCTATATTATAGCTAATGAAATCTAGTTTCTACCGATGTACTATAATTCGCTCTAGCATTGACATCTTGGAAGAGAGATTGAAAAAACTAACATAAGTACTCAAACACAACAAAATGCATTTCCATCGTCCTTAGCTCCCTAACTAATTGCTCTATCAAAATGACTCCTTTTCTATATTATAGCTAATCAAATCTAGTTTTCAACGATATACTATAATTCACTCTAGCATTGATAACTTGGAAGAGAGATCGAAAAAACTGACATAAGTCCTCAAACACAACATAATGCATTTCCATCGTCCGTAGCTCCCTTACTAATTGTTCAATCGCGATGACGCCTTTTCTATGTTATAGCTAACGAAATCTAGTTTCCAACGATATACTATAATTCACTCTAGCATTGACAACTTGGAAGAGAGATCGAAAAAACTGACATAAGTCCTCAAACACAACAGAATCCACTTCCATCGTCCTTAGCTCCCTTATTAATTGTTCTATCAAAATGACTCCTTTTCCAAATTATAGCTAATGAAATCTAGTTTCCAACGATATACTATAATTCGTTCTAGCACTAATGATTTGGAAGATAGAGCGAAAAAACTGTCCCAACCACCCAAACAGAATTTAAAGTATAGCTTTCTAAAGTACATATTTTTATAAACTTCAAAAATATTCAATCAATAACATTTCTATTTAACATAGCATAAAAACTTGATTTAAAATATTGATATAAATAACTAGTATGTACTACCATATTCAAAGCGACGAACAAAATTGCAACAAACAAAAAACGAAATACAAGATCAATAAAACGAATTTAATAAAACTAAATTAATCAAACTAAAAACAAATACTGTTTGTTTTAGTTGATACAAAGCATGAACTCGTCGAAAAACAAGGGGGAATGTTTGCGATCATCCCTTATTAAATTAATTCGCAGTTTGGCAAAAAGAGTAATATCCACTGGCAGCGCAAATATGGGGAAAATTGCGATAAAAAATTTTATAACCTGGGTTAAATACATATGCGGCCGCGTTTTAAATAAACATAAATATAAAATAGTTCCTGCCGGTAATACACGTTGCGGGGGATAAAATCGATTCGATAGCGTTAATGTACACTTTTAATTTTAACACACCTGACACCTGAGCCGAAGCTGCTTTTATTTAAAATTATATCTATATTGGGTATTAATTAAACATATAAAACAAACTCTATATTAATTAGTTATGAGTTGGAAAATATTTTTTTTTACGTTTATTTTAGAGGAAATTACTTCAAAGTAGAGTTTGCCCCAGTTCGAAACTAGATATTACCACGGTCCCCGAGTACCAGAGGGGCGTTTGCGCTCCGAGATAGGCCATTGTTACGTGGCAAGGTGTACAAAGCTATCCGACGTTAGCTAGCTATTTGCCAGAGGTCCTTACCGCCAGCCCATCCAGGATATTATTAATTTACCGCCCGAATACGGGTCCCCGCTGAATTTAGATTTACAATCGCGAATATTACCGCCGTTTTGATACGACCGAGCCAACAATGAGAGCTCTAGGACTACCAAGAAGAACACGAGGATATTAATTAGAGTGTGTATAAGGGGGAGCCTTACTCGCACGGCAGCTTTCGCCTCATACATTCCCCCCTTGCCCTTTTCCTTCCACTTTACCGTGATTAATTACGTTTCGCATTCGGCTTGCGGCCAAGGCAGCAAATATATTTATCATCGAGGGTTAATAGGGTGGTTTAATATGTTTTGAGATGGTAAAGTCAAAATGATGTTAATGTAATTCAAAAAAGTATCCATTTAGAACGTAGCTTAATTTTTAGAATGTTTAAAAAAATTCAATTAAGGATATTAAGTTACATTTTCTTTTCTGAGGGAAAAACTAAAAGTCATAGAAAATTTATCTTTGGTAAAAATAAAGATTTATTATTAATCTAAATCCTGATAAAATTTTAAGTTTTAAGAACATTTACTTTTTTAGATATGAATTCTTAAAAATTAAGAGATTTTTAATCGAAAAGTAAATTAAGTTAGGTTAGAATTTTTCCGATTTGGAAAAAATTAAAAGTCGTAGAAAATTCATCTTTGGTAAAAATAAAGATAAATTATTGTTCTAAATCCTCATAAAATATCAAGTCTCAATTACAATTAGTTTTTGAGATATGGATTTTTAAAAAATTGACAAGTTTTAATCGACATTAAGTTACATTTTCTCTTCTGAGGGAAAAATTAAAAGTCGTAGAAAATTCATCTTTGGTAAAAATAAAGATTAATTATTAATCTAAATCCTGATAAAATTTCAAGTTTTGAGAACTATTAGCTTTCTAGATATGAATTTTTAAAAATTAAGAGATTTTTAATCGAAAAGCAAACTAAGTTAGGTTAGTATTTTTCTGATTTGGAAAAAACTAAAAGTCGTAGAAAATTTATCTTTGTAAAAATAAAGACTAGGTACTGGTCGAAATCCTTCTGAATTTTCAAGTCTCAATAATAATTAGATTTTGAGAAATGAATTTTTAAAAATTGACAAGTTTTAATCGACATAAGGTTACATTTTCTCCTCTGGGGGAAAAACTAAAAGTCGTAGAAAATTGACCTTTGGTAAAAATAAAGACTAATTATTAATCTAAATCCTGATAAAATTTCAAGTTTCAAGAACTGTTAGTTTTTTAGATATTAATTTTTAAAAATTAAAGGATTTTTTAATCCAAAAGTAAATTAAGTTAGGTTAGAATTTTTTTGATCTGGAAAAAACTAAAAGTCGTAGAAAATTTATCTTTGGTAAAAATAAAGACTAGGTATTGGTCTAAATCCTTCTGAATCTTCAAGTCTCAATAATAATTAGATTTTGAGAAATGAGTTTTTAAAAATTGACAAATTTTTATCGACATTATGTTAGCTCTTCTCGTCTAAGTGAGAAACTAAAAGTCGTAGAAAATTCGTCTTCGGTAAAAATGAAGATTAATTATTAATCTAAATCCTGATAAAATTTCAAGTTTCAAGACCTGTTAGCTTTCTAGATATGAATTTTTAAAAATTAAGAGATTTTTAATCGAAAAGTAAATTAAGTTAGGTTAGAATTTTTCTGATTTGGAAAAAACTAAAAGTTGTAGAAAATTCATCTTTGGTAAAAATAAAGACTAATTATTGTTCTAAATCCTCATAAAATTTCAAGTCTCAATTACAATTAGTTTTTGAGATATGGATTTTTAAAAAATTGACATGTTTTAATCGACATTAGGTTACATTTTCTCCTCTGGGGGAAAAACTAAAAGTCGTAGAAAATTGACCTTTGGTAAAAATAAAGATTAATTATTAATCTAAGTCATGATAAAATTTCAAGTTTCAAAAACTGTTAGTTTTTGAGATATTAATTTTTAAAAATTAAGGGATTTTTAATCGAAAAGTAAATTAAGTTAGGTTAGAATTTTTCTGATTTGGAAGAAACAAAAAGTCGTAGAATATTCATCTTTGGTAAGAATAAAGACTAATTATAAATCTAAATCCTGATAAAATTTCAAGTCTCAATAACAATTAGTTTTTGAGATATGGATTTTGAAAAAATTGACAAGTTTTAATTGACATTAAGTTATATTTTCTTCTCTGAGTGAAAAACTAAAAGTCGTCGAAAATTCATCTTTGGTAAAAATAAAGACTAATTATAAATCTAAATCCTCATAAAATTTCAATTCTCAAAAGCAATTAGTTTTTTATATATGAATTTTAAAAAATTAAGGGATTTTTAATCGAAAAGTAAATTAAGTTAGGTTAGAATTTTTCTGATTTGGAAAAAACTAAAAGTCGTAGAAAATTCATCATTGGTAAAAATAAAGATTAATTATTAATCTAAATCCTGATAAAATTTCAAGTCTCAATAACAATTAGTTTTTGAGATGTGAATTTTTAAAAATTGACAAATTTCAAATCAACATTAAGTTACATTTTCTCTTCTGAGTGAAAAACTAAAAGTCGTAGAAAATTCATCTTTGGTAAAAATAAATAATAATTATTGGTTTAAATCCTGATAAAATTGCAAGTTTCAATAACTGTTAGTTTTTTAAATATAAATGTTTAAAGATTAAGGGAGTTTTAATCGAAAAGTAAATTAAGTAAGGTTAGAATTTTTCTCATCTGGAAGAAACTAAAAGTTGTAGAATATTCATCTTTGGTAAAAATAAAGATTAATTATTAATCTAAATCCTAATAAAATTTCAAGTCTCAATAACAATTAGTTTTTGAGATGTGAATTTTTAAAAATTGACAAATTTCAAATCAACATTAAGTTACATTTTCTCTTCTGAGGGAAAAACTAAAAGTCGTAGAAAATTCATCTTTGGTAAAAATAAAGATTAATTATTAATCTAAATCCTGATAAAATTTCAAGTTTTAAGTATTGTTAGTTTTTTAGATATGAATTTTTAAAAAATGATTAGTTTCTTTTTATTAAATGTGAAGTATATTTCGGTCGGTGTAGTTCATTGACTCTAATTGAGGATCGATTTTGATATCGGTTAGAACCGATTCGAGACGATAGATTTGGAAAACAGCCTTTTCGGTTTTCCGTTTCGATTTCGCCGCAGCGAAAGCACAGCGTGTTGGTTAAAAACGGTCAGTGGAACGGAGGCGAGCGCAAATTTCCGGTATTAATATGCAGATGGTGCGGCGCCCGGTGTCCAGTACATTCAAAAGCAATTATTCAGCGACGCTACGCCCCGGGCGTCTGGCAAAACACGGCGGGCTGCGAGGGCCCCGTCAACACCACCACCGCATACAACCCCCGACGCCCCCACAACGTCCCCGACTCCCATAACGAAGCCTTCAATTTAACCGTTATCGCCGCGCCACGGCTCTATTTTCAGAGCTAATTTCGTCCGAAATATCTAATTGAATTGATAATACCTCGTGGTCTAAAAACAGGAAGCTATTCACCTCCGGGACAAGAAGTCGAGATTTACCCATTAAGTGTTTTTGCGGGTCCCAATAGTAATTATTTCGAGTCAGCTTCGGTGGAGAGGTTTGTCGCAAAAAGCGTCCCGTTTGTACGCGGTACCCATATAGTAATTGTTTTGAAATGCTAATCTGAACGAACGACATCCACAAATGGGAGAAACTCAAAAAATTTACAATAAATTAAGTTAGTTTTATAAAATTAGTATTTTATATTAGGATTTAAGATAAAGGTGATATGTTTTAAGGAAGGTAAGAAGATAATTCTTACAAGACGATAGAGAAGGGCAGTTAAAGGATGGGGGAGGTTAAGCCGAAGTTTCCCGAGCATCCGGGCCAGAGAGGATCAACGCTAGTCGAAAACTTGTAGGTTATAGATTTTAAAGTCGGCGGCGTTTGTCCCGGACTATTATCCCAAACTGCCTCGAACTTTATTTAATGGCCGCGGAGCCTAAGAGGACCTTTGTCTTGCGCGCGCGAAGTTTAAACCGTAGCCCGGCGCGCGTCCGTAGCCCCGACATTAATTACGTGGGATGTATAGCGCCGCGGCACCGCCACCGACCGCCGCTGCCCTTCTATCTTCTATTTTGTGTGTCGCCCGCGACCCGCGCACTCCACGACGATAATCCTGCAAACAACCGACGCGAATTTAAACTTTTAATCACCGCTGTTATCTCCAGTTTCGTCCCCGAACCCTAACCGCCGCCCCCCGTCCCGCTTTAAATTAGCATTTTTAAGGAAAAAATCAATATTTCTTCCCTTTCTACTTCGTTCGAGTGGAAGGTTTTAAGAAATATTTTCGAGAAAGACGTCTTTTTGACTGTCGCGGAAATGGACACCTTGTCATCGTGAAATGTTTGGGGAGCTCTTAGTCATCCAATACCGCTTCGATACCCCAAAACCGGGGGCTTTTAAGCGGCCGCGTTAGGTTACCTCATCAATAGCGTCGCATAACGTTGACTCAACACGCGAAAAACGCAATCGGTCCATCAATAAACAAACGGACCGTAAATTATCACCCGTCGTTAATAGCAGGATCGACGGTATCGCTTGCCCTAGCAAGTGCGGCGTCGCGACGCCACCGTCGTCCTGCTAAACCTCCGATCGTATCTCGATCGGCGAGCGACGACCAACGCAAACACGTTCTGTTGCATTTGCAGTTCCGAGCGAGGGCCTGCAACCGTCCGAGTAGTCAGATAGGCTGATAACAATAATTAATTTTGAAGCGGTCTACGCGACGGCAGGAAATGGACGCTGAGTGTCGTTCTCGGCATCGGTTGTCTTATTAAAAATGTAGGAGACATCGACCGATGCGGCACGACATGGACGGTGCAGCTTAAAGATGAATTTCTATTACTCAATACTAGATTTGTAGAAGTTCATGAATTAAATTACTCTTTTAGAAAGACTAAAAAAAACATAAAATACAATTACGGCCCCTTGCTACCAATTTAATGTTATCCAAGAGATAGACCATCTATGAGATATAATTTAACCGATAGATAGGAGTATAGTGAGTACTGCCATTTCCATTTATCTAATAAAAAAGACTGTCCATAATGTAATAATGCTATCTAGGGACAATTTTAAGAACTTATTTTCAAATGAAAACACTACACCGGGGGTCTCCAAACTACGGCCCGCGGCACAGTGGTCACAATTCCGAAAAAGCCGGACAAAAGTCCAAAAAGGTTTGCATGATCATAAAAAATTAGAGTCTTATGTTTCTCAAGTCGCTAAAACCAAATTCGCAATCGGAAGTTTCAAATAAAAAATGGCTGACACAAAATGGCCGATATACAGCGTTAATCGTTTGAATCTGTTTGCAATATTGAGTATATCTGGTATCCAGGTCGCGTAAAACGTATGTAAGGTCGGAATTTAAGATTTTTCAGGTAGGACTTCCGGTTAAAAGGAAGAGTGAAAATTTAAAAAATTCTGAGAATGTAATAAAATTATACGAAAATTTTTCGAAAATATCCGAAAATTTTTCAAAAATATCCGAAAATTTTTCAAAAATATCCGAAAATTTTTCAAAAATATCCGAAAATTTTCCAAAAAATTCTGGAAATATTACAAAAATTTCTGAAAATATAAAAATTTGCAATAATCTTACAGAAGATCCTGAAAATGTAACAAAATTATCCGAAAATTTTACTAAAAAATCCGAAAGTTTTACTAAAAAATCAGAAAGTTTTACTAAAAAATCCGAAATTTTTTCTAAAAAATCCGAAATTTTTTCTAAAAAATCCGAAATTTTTCCTAAAAATCCCGATGATGTACCAAAAGTTTTAATTTTACAGAAAATTTTGAATTTTTCGAAAATTGTTCAAAAAAATCCGAAAATTTTACAAAAATTCCCGAAAATCATAAAAAAAAAAAAAAAATCAGAAAATATTCAAAAAACTTTAGATAACTTTTCAAAAATTTCCGAAAATTCTATGAAAATATCCGAAATTTTTCCAAAAAAATCTGAAAATATTACAAAAATTTCAGAAAATATAAAAATTTGCGATAAATTTACAGAAGATCCTGAAAATGTAACAAAATTATCCGAAAATTTTATTAAAAAATCAGAGAATTTTACTAAAAAATCCGAAATTTTTTCTAAAAAATCCGAAATTTTTCCTAAAAATCCCGAAGATGTAACAAAAGTTTTAATTTTACAGAAAATTTTGAATCTTTCGAAAATTGTTCAAAAAAATCCGAAAATTTTACAAAAATTCTCGAAAATCATAAAAAACATTCAAAAATGTTACAAAAATCCCAGAAAATGCTTCAAAATTTTTCAAAGATATCCCAAAAACATCCGAGAATATTTAAAAAATTCCAGAAAATATTCAAAAAATTTCAGATAATTTTTCAAAAATTTCCGAAAATTCTATGAAAATATCCGAAATTTTTCCAAAAAATTCTGAAAATATTACAAAAATTTATGAAAATATAAAAATTTGCGATAAATTTACAGAAGATCCTGAAAATGTAACAAAATTATCCGAAAATTTTACTAAAAGATCAGAGAGTTTTACTAAAAAATCCGAAATTTTTTCTAAAAAATCCGAAATTTTTTCTAAAAAATCCGAAATTTTTCCTAAAAATCCCGAAGATGTAACAAAAGTTCCTGAAAATTTTACAGAAAATTTTGAATTTTTCGAAAATTGTTCAAAAATTCCGAAAATTGTACAAAAATTCCCGAAAATCATAAAAAACATCCCAAAATCATAAAAAACATCCAAAAATGTTACAAAAATCCCAAAAAATGCTTCAAAATTTTTCAAAAATATCCCAAAAAAATCCGAAAATATTTAAAAAATTCCAGAAAATATTCAAAAAATTTCAGATGATTTTTCAAAAATTTACAAAATTTTTTTAAAAATTCCTGAAAAAGTTTGAAGTCGTTCAATTGATATAAAATCAAGAAATAAATCATCAATTAAAACCACTAGCGATTTTATTCCACCAAAAAGCGATTTAAACCTAACTGAAAATTATCCGAACAAACCGAAAATTTTGTTAAAAAAAGTTGATTTAAAACCAAGCGAAATTATAAAATAGAAGACGTTCCAAGTATAAACTATAGCTTAATAGTTCACGCTTCTATACATTTGGGTTCGGTTGATTTATCCGAATTTGGGTTTCCGGATAATTCGGATAATTCCGGCGAAGATGACGATACGATCGCCGAAATACAAAGTATTGAAGATGATACGACGAAAAAATGAAGTTGGGTTAATTTCAAATGAATCTAATTCAAACCAATCAAAAACGATATCAAAAATTAATAACAATTTAATGACTCAAAGCTCGAAACCGGCGAGATCCGGTAGTTTTCTCTTCTGATATATAATCTTGACACTCCTGTGTGTGATTTCCAAGAATTTCTTAGGATCACAACTATTTCGATGATTCACTATTCCAGTAATCTGAATTCGATGAAAATCGCAAGGGGTTTTTGTTTATATGCTAAAAACATGCAACTTTTGAAAAATTAGGTTATAGATACGTAAATATATATTACACTTATCTCCAGGAACGCCTTCCATATTGCAGATAACGATTCAATCTCTAATACAAAATTTGACCATATTTTCAATCCACTGGTTTTTAAGAGGTCAGTAATTGGTGTCAGATGGTAATGAGATTCAGTAAACTTTCGATCACTACCGCGGTCCATACACGTGGGCAAGTGCTTTGTTCTTTCATAGAACGATGCACTAGCTCCTTCTGTACGACATTTTATTGTATTAACGCGAAAACTACGACTTTGAAATTTCGACTTTTGTCCAGCTTTTTCGCAATTCCGACCACTGTGCGCGGGTTAAATCCGGCCCGCGGGTCAAATCCAGCCCGCCACTGCCATCAATCCGGCCCGCGACAGCTTAAGTTTAGTGTCATCAATCTAGCACTTTGCGACTATTCTAGTCTAGAAATATAGTTAAGGGCAGTAAAATTAAAACTTTTAGCCCTTGGAACATACTGAAAAAATTATTGTGGCCCGAAGGCTTCAAAGTTTGGAGACCCTTGCACTAGACGATCAAAAAACCTAATAATTAAGTATTTTCATCTTATCTTATCAAAACCATGTCAAAAACTCAATGCAAGGAGTTAAAATATGTCTCTAAGTTAGTATTATGGTGGGTTTAAGATGTCAAACTTAAAGGCTGTAAACCTAACCGTAGCAATAACTCTAGTATTTAAAAAAAGTTTAACTATTTTGTTTTGATAGAAGCGTTTAGGCATCATCTAGGAATCACAGCAAATTTGATATCCTAAACCCACCATTAGCTACCACATAAATGCATTGGGTGGTGGCAAGAACCAATTTTCATTATATCTATAGAAAAAACTTATCCATGGCTTTAACTATAACTGGTAGTAATGGGCATAAATAAATTACAAGTAAATCTCGACTTACTACAATAGAATACTTAATGTAAAAAAGAAAAGCTTCGTACTATATAAAAACCCGAGTGATTTATAAAAGTATCGGATTCGGTTAAAGAGAATTTAAAATGCATTTGTAATGGTTTTGCTCTTTTGAGATAGTAAAAACGCTCTAATGTGATCCATCGAGGTTTTACAAAAGCTCGTTCAAAAATTATACCGCGAGTTGGAACGTTGGCTGGGCCGTTTAACGCGGGCCATTCTTTCCGCAACGAATTCCATTCTCCCCGAGTGGAGGAGATTACATATCGATTGGGAACATAACGCGCTTTAAATTTTCTATTCCGCAGGTACCGTTAAGCCTAGCGGCGTCGTTTTTGCGCGACGCCGCCGCTGCGTGATTTATGCTATCGTCGAGCCGTCACTGGCGGGGCCGTTGGGGGCGCTTCGGGGGTTTCGGGGGACCTGCGCCGCTTCGGGGATTGCGCGCGGCATTATTCGCCAGTATATTCGGGATTTTGCTGCCAAATTGAAGACGATCTCTGGCGTAAGGTTCCGCCGGTGCTTTATATGCACGCCTGGCTACAGTCTCCCGCAAATATATTCAAATGAGGGACGCCGCCAAACGGGGGGTGCGGGGTCAAACGCTAACTCCGGGATCAGCAGGATGGCGGTAAGGCCGGGATTAGGACGTCTCCTTCCAAGTCTCGATGAGACGGATTTCGTCTTTGGAATCTGACTCGACCCTCTTCGAGGAGGGGGCAGCGAATTGGGTTTCTATCGTTGGCCACGGGACCCTTTTCCCCAACCCATTTTCCCCCCTTTAAACTTAATCTTTCAATTCTACTTCAGTACAGACATGGAACAATAGCTATCAAGCGACCGAAGATTATATTTTGATACGTTTTCTCTTTCCCTTTCGTAATTGAATTTCAGATGGATTCATTGATAATAGGTATAATTAAATTTCGAAATATTGAAATTTTTAGTACAATGGATCGCAAAGTGAGGGAATTAGCAGAGCCCCAGTAAGTGTCCCGAGTCGTAATTTTTCGGTGCAATGGCGCGTGCAAATAGGGGCAATGGTCCCGATGTCGGGAATCGCCACTTTTTGGCCGCATATTCCGCGAAAGGACTGATTTAGAGCCTGCATAATGACGCCGGGCGGATCGCTTGCGGGATAGTTACGGTTAAGGGGTACCGCCTCCCGCTGTGAGCCAGTGGCGTCCGAAATGCCGCCCCCAAATTTGGAACCAAAGACGCCGTAAATTTTACTACTATCGGCACTTTCAATCTTCCTTCTGGGTTATTTTCCCGTCGCCATTTGCTTACCGTTCGTTGTTTGCTAAAACGGGAACTTAGGTGGTTATTAAAGGAGATATAGGGTTGACTTGGACCAAGTAGGAAACATTGCAACAACTCATAAGTTCACTCTAAACTAGTTATTGATGTTATATTGTAATTTTGAACCTTAGAGTGGACAACTATACTTGTTTAATACATTTATACATAATATGATTCTGCTTGAAAGGGCGTAACATGAAAAACCTAATTTGCAAACGACCCAAAGCACGTTTGAATTTGCCGCTTTAGTAATCCAATGCCTACCGAAAATTTGTTAATACATATTGATCATTAACGCATAGATGAGTATAATACACGGAACAGTTTTAATTATAAACATAGCTCAGCTCGCCTGATACATTATATCTTAATGAAATTTATGGTCATACGCATAATATTCCTAACACGGTATCGAATGGGGTTGAATTACACATTAATTCGGGCGAAATTTGCGTTCGCGAAATCAATTTCGGCGCGCGTGATTTCTAACTTTTGCGTTATCAAGTTAGTTGGCGTTCGGGCAAAACCCGTTACGGCATGATGGCAATATTTCACAAAGCGTACCGATCGGTGTGTATTTAATGCCATTTCCGCGGCCTAATTTGCGCTTGTATTTACTTTGGAAATATTATGATTAACTACAAATTCAAATTGAAATACGAACGGTCGATGGGGGAGGTTTTTGAGTTTATTAGCAACTTCCTTTGGATATTATAACGCCATTAGAGTAAATATCATGGAAAATTTATAGGGGAAATGGTGCATTAAAAAGTAACGTCTCCGTGAACGAGCAAGTTTTCACTTAATTATGCCCCCGATGTCTCATCTTCCCGGACAGTTTATTACAACAGGACAGGAGATAAATTGCGCAGATAACAAACTTTTAATTAGCGCTTCCTTTTTTTCGTCGCCGCCATCATTTGATAGGAAAAACTTTCTGGGCGCTAGGCGTAATTAAGATCTGGTCCTCGATAAATTTTAGTTTCCCATTTTCGGTAGCCAAATTACGCAAGAAAATTAACTAACTTGTAAGTTTATAATCGATAATAGAAAATACTAGTTTAGTTTTATTTTTAGTATTTTTCTAAAAAAAATTATTGTTTTTGGTTGAATTGATAACATTTTGGTAACTTTGGTGGAAGCTTTACGAATTTAATAAGTTTTTGGTGGAATTAAAAAAGAAATTGGTAAATTTTTGGTGGAATTTTTACAAATTTTGTAAATTTTTTGGTGGAATTTTTAAAAATTCATTATTTTTAAAATTATTAAAAATTTTAGTAACTTTGGTGAAATTTTTATGAATCTACTAAGTTTTTGATGGAATTTTCAAAGTTTTAGTTAATTTTTAATGAAATTGTTTCTAATTTGATTGATTTTTGGTGGAATTTTAAAAGAATTTGGACGTTTTGGTGGAATTTTTAAAAAATTTGGTAAGTTTTTGGTAGAATTGTTAAAAATGTTGACAATTTCGGTGTAATTTTTAGGATTTTTGTAAGTTTTTGGTGGAATAAAAAAAATTCAGTAACTTTTGGGTGTAGTTGTTAAATACTTTAATAGTTTTGGTGGAAATTGTGCAAGTTTTATTCATTTCTGGTGAAATTTAAAAATAGTTCAGTGTTTTTGGTAAAATTCTTATGAATTTAGTAAGTTTTTTGTGGAATTTGTAAAAAATTCATTACTTTTGGTAGAATTATTAAAAATTTTAGTAACTTTGGTGGAATTTTTATGAATTTACTAAATTTCTAATGAAATTTTCAAGGTTTTAGTTAATTTTTAATAAAATTGTTTCTAATTTGATTGATTTATGGTGGAATTTTAAAAGAATTTGGACATTTTGGTGGAATTTTTAAAAAATTTGGTAAGTTTTTGGTAGAATTTTTAAAAACTTTGAAAACTTCGGTGTAATTTTTAAGATTTTTCTAAGTTTTTGATGAAATTTTCAAGGTTTTAGTTAATTTTTAATCAAATTGTTTCTAATTTGATTGATTTTTAATGGAATTTTAAATGAATTTGGACATTTTGGTGGAATTTTTAAAAAATTTGGTAAGTTTTTGGTAGAATTTTTAAAAACTTTGACAATTTCGGTGTAATTTTTAGGATTTTTCCAAGTTTTTGGTGGAATAAAAAAAGATCAGTAAGTTTTGGGTGTAGTTGCTAACTATTTTAATAGCTTTGATGGAATTTTTGCGAAATTTATTCATTTTTGGTGGAATTTAAAAAAAATCAGTGTTTTTGGTAAAATTCTTATGAATTTAGTAAGTTTTTGGTGGAATTTTTAAAAAATTCATTATTTTTGGTGGAATTATTAAAAATTTTGATAACATTGGTGGAATTTTTACAAATTTTGTAAGTTTTTTGGTGGAATTTTTAAAAATTCATTGTTTTTTGGTAGAATTATTAAAAATTTTAGTAATTTTGGTGGAATTCTTATGAATTTACTAAGTTTTCGCTGGAATTTTCAAGGTTTTAGTTAATTTTTAATGAAATTGTTTCCAATTTGATTGATTTTTGGTGGAATTTTAAAAGAATTTGGACATATTGTTGGAATTTTTAAAAAATTTGGTAAATTTTGGTGGAGTTTTTAAAAACTTTATAAGTTTTTGGTAGAATTTTTAAAAACTTTGACAATTTCGGTGTAATTTTTAGGATTTATCTAAGTTTTTGGTAGAATAAAAAAATTCAGTAAGTTTGGGTGTAGTTGTTAAATATTTTAATAGCTTTGGTGGAATTTGTGCAAGTTTTATTCATTTCTGGTGGAATTTAAAAAAAATTCAGTGTTTTTGGTAAAATTCTTATGAATTTAGTAAGTTTTTGGTGGAATTTTAAAAAAATTCAGTATGTTTTTAGTGGAATTATCAAAAATTTTGATAATATTCGTGGAATTCTTGCGAATTTTATTCATTTCTGGTGGAATTTAAAAAAAAATTCAGTGTTTTTGGTAAAATTCTCACGAATTTAGTGTTTTTGGTGGAATTTTTGAAAAATTCAGTATGTTCTTGGTGGAATTATCAAGAATTTTGATAACATTGGTGGAATTTTTGCGAATTTTATTCATTTCTGGTGGAATAAGAAAAAATCAGTGTTTTTGGTAAAATTCTTATGAATTTAGTAAGTTTTTGGTGGAATTTTTGCAAATCGTATTAATTTTTGGTGGAATTTTTAAAAAACTCAGTATGTTTTTGGTGGAATTATCAAAAATTTTGATAACACTGGTGGAATTTTTGCGAATTTTATTCATTTTTAAATTTTTAAAAAATTTAGTGTTTCTTTATGGAATTTTTACGAATTTAGTAAATCTTTAGTGAAACTTTTCCAATTTTATTAATTTTTGGGGGAATTTTTATAAAATTTTGTATATTTTTGATGGAACTGTTAAAAAAGTTGATAACTTTGCTGGAATTTTTATTAACTTTAATCACTCTTGGTGGAATTGTCAAAAATATTGGTAATTTTAGTAGCGTTTTTATGAATTTGGAGAGTTTTTGGCGGTACTTTTTAAAAATCAGTAAGTTTTTGGTGGAATTATTCAACATTTTTGTAGCTTTGATGGAAAATTGAAAAAATTTAGTACGTTTTTGGTGGAATTGTTAAAAATGTTGATAACTTTGGTGGAATTTTTACGAATATAGTAAGTTTTTCGTGGAATTTTTACGAATTTTATTGATTTTGGGTGGAATTTTTAAAAAATTTTGTTTTTAGTAGAATTGTTTCCAAATTTAATAATTTTTGGTGAAATTATATTCAATTTAACTAACTTTTGTGGAATTTTTATTGTTACTTTTTTATTTTTGTGAAATTTTTAAGAATCTAATCAATTCTTGACGAAATTAATCTTAATTTTAGTATATTTTTTAAAAATTCAGTTTTTGGTGGAATTGTTAAAAATTTTGATAGCTTTGGTGTAATTTTTACAAATTTTTTTGGTGGAATTATTAAAAATTTTAGTAACTTTGGTGGAATTTATACAAATTTAATTTTTGGTGATATTTTCAAGTATTTAATTAGTTTTTTGTGAAATTTATTCGAATTTTTAATCTGTATGAATTAAATATTTGATAATTATTAATAAACCGATCGTTTTCACATTTCATGTGGCATTAGCGTGGTTGGAATAATAAATAACGTTTATGAAAATTGAACGAACTGTTTTATCGGCCCAAATCGAAAATGACGGAAAGCGGGGACTTCGTTTAGGGCTTAAATCGGCCGTTTCGGGTCCAAAGGAGCCCCAATTCGCATATAACGTTGCGTTACAAAGCCGTTCAGAAGGTTAGCCGGAAGCAGAGTCGCGGAGTCGGTGGCTTTTTGGACAAAAAGTGCGTTCGAAAATTAACGAAAATGATAGGCGGACGATCGAGAATTTTAATTTCAATTAGGGCTACCGCAACGTCGCACAGTGGGGAAATTTGCAATTTTTGTGGCCATAACAAAAAAATGAAAATGTGTATTTTACAAAAAAAAGAAATTCTATGAAGTGCAAAAATACTACCTTACGTATTTATAAAAATATCACCACTTCGGCTGAACTGGTTTGTCCATAATAATGGTTTGAGTTAGACATATGTCAGTGATGCTGGAATTCGCATATTTTATGTACAAGTTAGGAAATTAATTTAAGTGCCATTTATTTCTTTTTTAAGCAAGCCACTATTATTATTACATTTCTTGAACGTATATTAATTAGTCTAATGTATTTTGTATTTAATTTTGTGATATTTTAATCATCAAAAGTCCTTCAAAATTAAACTCTGTATTCAGGCCCTAAATTTTTTTATTTTGAAAGAATTTAGAAGTGAAGATGGTTTTTGTTGGATATCGTTTTTACGTGAAATGTGAAGAAAGAGTCTGCTAATATTTGCTACCCTTGTGTTACCATTGTTTTAATGTTTGTATTACATTCCCTCCCTTATTAATTTAATATTAGTAATTTTGTTAAGAGGGGCATGTTAGTGTCTTGTTTATTTGTAACCTATCGATTGCAGTCAGAAATCATAGTAATTCATATATCATCTGTCTTAGGCCGCTTTCGAAGAAAACGTTGCGCAGTTTGCCAAAAGAGGTCTTAGCTTTCTTAATGCCCCCAACAGAAGATGATAATCACGCATTAAGTTCAACGTCCGACAGCAACGATGATAGTGATGCTGAATTCAGCGATTAAATTATTATTAGGTATT
Organism: Digitonthophagus gazella; assembly: GCA_036711955.1. Lineage (NCBI taxonomy): Eukaryota > Metazoa > Arthropoda > Insecta > Coleoptera > Scarabaeidae > Digitonthophagus > Digitonthophagus gazella. The sequence goes on from JASCIT010000002.1 coordinate 31,541,670, forward strand.
ATTTTCCTGTATTATTCCATAGGAGAACTAAAAAAAATGTTTTGTGGTATTAGTTTATCGAATAAATTTGGACACATTAGGATTGTAAAGTGCTTATCCTAGAATTTATTATTTTATTTGATTGAATTCTAGTTCTCATGATAAACCGTACTGTCCAGAGTTATTCTAAATGAGTATACTGACTACAAATGGTTTGTGTCCGGACATAACATCCTGCGATTTCTTGCAATGGGATTATGTGAAAGACCTTCATTATATTCCTCGTTCGTATTCTGTGTAATTTTTATAGAAAATTTCTTTTTCGAATAAAGAATTATAGTCATTTGTAAGCGCTATGTCCGTCTTGAATAACGGTATGTCTAAACATTTAACTTGAAACACCTCGTTGATCATTTATGATTGGTAAAAGTATCACTTGGTTATATTTTTTTAAAGTGTTGCTGTTGTGAATTGAAAATCACATGTAAAGGCTTATTCTTAACTAATATTTATATATTTTTCTTTATGATAATTAATTCTATAATCAATCATTTATAGCATTATTTTTATTTGAAAAGACATTTATTTTCCATATGATTAGATTGCGTTATCTCAAAAAATAGTTAATTCGACAGATCTGTTTTATAGCTCGTGCTCAATAGACTAGAATTACTCAGAATGAATCTGTTTTATTTAAACATCATGTACTTCACTGAAACATTAGGACCTTTTGCAGTGTCTGTCACCTTTCTTAAATATTGCAATTGATTCAAGAGATAATCTAAATCTAAAATAGGTACCTAAGAACATTTGGGAGAAAATGCAAGATTCGAAAAAAGAAACGAAGTATCTCAAGTAAGATAATTTCAAGGTCAAAATTGATTTTTTTAAGTGTTTTATACAAAAGTTCAAAACTTCCAGTCTGAAAAATCTATTTCCGGTCAAAACCGGAAATTAGAAATGTTATCGTCAGATAGAGCATATGCGACTTATTGTTAGTAATATTTTTCTTTATTGTTTAACGTACCGCTTCCTTAACTCTTAAAAGGGGGTGACGTGTGGTTGCTAACACCCTGTATAGATAGGTCGTGAGTATGGAACTCAGAATTAAAAAAAAATAATGAATTTATACAATAATTATGACCATTGTGCAAGATTTTATGTTTTCTACTAATAACAGTTCGTTTATAATGATTGTGGCCACGAATTCTAGGAAATTCCCCACTGTACGTCGTTCGATTTTCAGGGCCGTTTTTTCGAAATTGGTCACGGACCTCCCAAAATCGTCGGGGAGGTGAAGATAATGGTCGGCAGAATGACGTAAAACCATTGAATCGTCCGGAAAGCGATTTCAAAAAAAAACTATTAAAAAAATATTACTACTTTAATATATTATAATAATCGATAGCAACTGAGAGTTTAGAATTTCAGTTCTAACGGAATATAGTTTTTACAGGGTCGAACGCGGTCGCCGTTGTTTTCAATTTATAACTCCAAAGTGAATTAGTGGAAAGTTTCGCACGCTTTTTTTCATTTCCGCCGCTGACGGTTTTCATTATGGACGTTGCGAGTTTCAACTTTTCTTTCTGCCTCGTTTTGCCTCGTTTTTTTCACTTACTTCGACGCCGCGAAGCTTCTTAATAAGTTCCGGCAGCACGTTTCCCTTCCGGTTGTCCGCTTGCGAAAACATAGTTAGGAATTCAGCGCCGTCACTATAAATACTTAACGAGCCCTTATTTCCATAATTCTGCGTATCTGCACAAACTTTACTGATGACGATCTTGAATAAGTGTAAAGTTACCGTTAGCCGTGAAAGAATTTCAACTTAAAAAAAGAAAAAATGTAAAAACTGATTGTCGTGTTACATGCTGTTAATAAAAAAAGAAAATGCAATGAGTGTAAAGCTGCTGCGTTGTTATTTATCGCAGAAGCTCCGGGCTTTAGTACGACTCGGGTTCATTGTTTCCGTTTACAGCAGACACGTCCGAAATGTAGTCGGATATAGTCGGATAACAATGGTCGTTTTAGAAATAATATCCGCGCGAAATGCTTCATTTGTTTATTACCTGCCGCCGGGGGTGGAATATATGGAAGCTGCGGCACTTAACCTAACTTGATATATGCAAGCTCCTAGCAGAAAACAAGCTCGAAAACAAAATTTGACCGCGCGCCGGCTGCAACTTGCATAGTTCGCGTCCGATATAAATTCCGGGAACGACGTGCGGGATCCGGCGCGCATTTTTGCGTCGGCCACAACAGCGGGCGCTCCCATAAATTGCCAAGAATTTAAATTATCCCGGTATTCTGGGCCTCCGGCAGATAAGAGATTAAAAACGGAAGATTCGAGAGTTTCGGGCACAATGAGCGGTGTAGAGCGAAGGTGGCGACCCAGATTAAGTCGGTTCGCAGAAACCGACGGTTTTCAAAAGCCGGGGATGGTTGCAAACTTGGCGATCGCTGGATACAATAACAAACGCTCCGCTGGGGGGCGCCGAGCGGAGCGGAACTCGATCGCTTTGCGAGGAGTTAACCTCCTTGGCAGTCACTTTAAATTGGGCGGTTAAAACTTTTGATTTGAGGATCTTCGGGTAAGAGCAACAACATTAAACAGCTATCACCTATAGATAAACATCGGGGAAACTTTGGCCGAGAGCTCTAACCGCGTTCCTCGACGAGGCAGATTGCCTGGAATTTGTTACTGTCTACCCAGCTCGACTTTACGCATTTATTTTCTGTTCGCGTCTTCCCAATTCTAGCTTAGCAAGCAATCTGAGACGAATTTTCGTCCTTGATAAATTAAGTGGGAAGTGTTGGGGTTAACTGCCCTTTTTATATTAGAAATTCGTTTTTAGGTTTTCCAACATTTTTCTCAACTCAACATAAAAAAAATTATCATCATCTAAATAAGAATTTTAAATATATTTGAGCACACATAATAGAAATATGTCTTTATAACTTATTTCCAGAAAAATGATAATCATCATAATCAGAGGAATTCATAATCCTATGAAGTATTCTAAAAACCTGTTTTTACACACCAATTTTTCTCTAAGTGAATGAATGAATTCGTTCTCTTAAGCTAACATATGGTTCGTGTATTTCAACGACTGACGATAAATTAGCAAATCACCAAAGAAAATCCGTATTCAATGTGAATGGTGTAATTTAAGAAAGAATAGCTTCATTAAATCCCCAAACCAAAGATGATAAGCGGTAATTACTTTTCTGAAACTTGTATCTTTCCTAGAAATGTCACATCCAAGCAAATTTAACAAAAAATCTTAATCCTACATAGATATTCTATAGAAATTTGTAACTTGGGTCTAAGTTTGATACGTTAAATGTATTAACAAAGCTTCACCTTTCGTTTTATTTTATCTATTTTGTATTTACCTATTAGCACAAATTTTAGTTTTTTTAAGTTCAGCAAATAGAAGCAAATGAACAAATTCTTTCTCTTAAACTAACATAAGGCTAATCAAACATAAATCAACGAACTCACTCGTGTTCGTGTATATTACAATACTAAACGATAAATCAACTAAATATCAAAGCAAATCGATGCTTAATGTGAGCAGTGTAATTTAAGAAAGAATAAGATTTTGATTTAATTACCAAACCGAAGTTGATAAGTCGTAATTACTTTTTTTTTGATACTTTTATCTTTTTTAGAAATGATACAATTTTCGTTTTTAGAAATGATACAATTTTCTTTTTTAGAAATGATTTTGATTTTTAGAAAAGCTTTTTCTTTTGACCAATTCAACCAAATTTGTCAAAAATTTTAAATCCTCCATAGATATTCTACAGAAATTTGTAACTTGAGTCTAAATGTCATACATTAACTCTATTAACAAAGTTTCACCTCCTGTTTTGTTACTATTCGTTAACAAAATTGAATTTTTCTTCTTCCCCTTTTTCTTTTGGAAAATTCAGAAGTAACTATAAAGATTTTAATTTGGTTCTTTTTTTAAATGAAACCTAAAATATTCTAGTTTTAAATAAAAAACACCGATTTGTTTTAAATGTTGTTTAAAAATTAAAAAAATTTTCAAAGTTGGTAAAAAATTTTTTATGTTAGAAAATTAACCATTTTTTAAAAAATTCATCAAAAATTCATTTTTAAAGATTTTGATTTGATTTTTTTTTTCTAAATGAAACCTAAAACATTCTAATTTCAGTTAAAAAAGACCGTTTTATTCCAAGTGTTGTCAAAAAAGTTAAAAAAATTTTCAAAGTTGGTAAAAAATTTTTTAGGTTAGAAAATTAACCATTTTTTAAAAAATTCATCAAAAATTCATTTTTAAAAATTTCGATTTGATTTTTTTTCTAGATGAAACTTAAAACATTGTAATTTTAATTAAACAAGACCGTTTTATTCCAAGTATTGTCAAAAAAACTTAAAAAATTTTCAAAGTTGATAAAAAATTTTTAACATTTTTAACCTAACTTGAAAAAATCGATCAAATTTAAAAATTCATCAAAAATTCATTTTTAAAGATTTTAATTTGATTTTTTTTTCTAGATGATTCTCAAAACATTCTAATTTTAATTAAAAAAGACCGTTTTATTCCAAGTGTTGTCAAAAAAATTAGAAAAAATTTCAAAGTTAATAAAAATTTTTTTATGTTAGAAAATTAATCACTTTTTAAAAATTCATAAAAAATTCATTTTTAAAGATTTTGATTTGATTTTTTTTCTAGATGAAACTTAAAACATTGTAATTTTAATTGAAAAAGACCGTTTTATTCCAAGTGTTGTCAAAAAAATTTGAAAAAATTTCAAAGTTGGTAAGAAATTTTTGACCCTTGTAACCTAACTTTAAAAAATCGATCAACTTTAAAAATTCGCCAAAAATTCATTTTTAAAGATTTTAATTTGGTTCTCTTTTTAAATGAAACTTAAAATATTCTAGTTTTAAATAAAAAAGACCGATTTGTTCTAAATGTTGTTAAAAAAATTAAAAAATTATCAAAGTTGATAAAATTTTTTTCATGTTAGAAAATTAATCATTTTTTAAAAATTCATCAAAAATTCATTTTTAAAGATCTTCATATGATTTTTTTTTCTAGACGAAACTTAAAACATTGTAATTTTAATTGAAAAAGACTGTTTTATTCCAAGTGTTGCCAAAAAAAAAATAAAAAAATGTTCAAAGTTGATAAAAAATTTTTGACATTTTTAACCTAACTTTAAAAAATCGACCAACTTTAAAAATTCGCCAAAAATTCATTTTTAAAGATCTTAATTTGGTTCTTTTTTTAAATGAAACCTAAAATATTCTAGTTTTAAATAAAAAAGACCGATTTGTTCTAAATGTTGTTAAAAAAATTAAAAAAATTTTCAAAATTGGTAAAACATTTTTTTATGTTAGAAAATTAACCATTTTTTAAAAATTCATCAAAAATTCATTTTTAAAGATTTTGATTTGATTTTTTTTCTAGATGAATCTTAAAACATTTTAATTTTAATTAAAAACGACCGTTTTATTCCAAGTGTCGTCAAAAAAATTAAAAAAATTTTCAAAGTGGGTAAAAATTTTTGACACTTTTTTAACTTAAAAAAGTTAAGTTTAAAAATTCATCAAAAATTCATTTTTAAAGATTTTGATTTGGTTCTTTTTTTAAATGAAACTAAAAACATTCTAATTCTAAATAAAAAAGACTGTTTTGTTCTAAATGTTGTTAAAAAAGTTAAAAAAATTTTCAAAGTTGGTAAAAATTTTTTTATGTTGGAAAATTAACCATTTTTTAAAAATTCATCAAAAATTCATTTTTAAGGATTTTGATTTGATTGTTTTTCTAGATGAAACCTAAAACATTCTAATTTTAATTAAAAAAGACCGTTTTATTCCAAGTGTCGTTAAAAAAATTAAAAAAATTTTCAAAGTTGGAAAAAATTTTTGATATTTTTCTAACTTAAGAAAATTAACTTTAAAAATTCGCTAAAAATTCATTTTTAAAGATTTTAATTTGATTTTTTTCTAGATGATTCCCAAAACATTCTAATTTTAATTAAAAAAGACTGTTTTATTCCAAGTGTTGTCAAAAAAATTAAAAGAATCTTCAAAGTTGGAAAAATTTTTTGACATCTTTCTAACTTAAGAAAATTAACTTCAAAAATTCGCTAAAAATTCAGTTTTAAAGATTTTGATTTGAATTTTCAAAGTTGGAAAAAATTTTTGATATTTTTCTAACTTAAGAAAATTAACTTTAAAAATTCGCTAAAAATTCATTTTTAAAGATTTTAATTTGATTTTTTTCTAGATGATTCTTAAAATACTCTAATTTTAATTAAAAAGACCGTTTTATTCCACGTGTTGTCAAAAAAATTAAAAAAATGTTCAAAGTTGATAAAAAATTTTTGACATTTTTAACCTAACTTGAAAAAATCAATCAAATTTAAAAATTCATCAAAAATTGCGAAAAATATGCGTTTTTTAATTGTAAACATTTTTTATTCTAAACATTTCTTTCAATTTTCGATACTAAAAGAGCTATAATATAAAAAGCAGTTATAACTTCAAAATGTCAATCTTTCAACTTTAATCTTAAATAATGCAAGAACTGAATTAGATAGAAAAAATTGTATCAAATAAAATTTATGCGTTTTTTAATTGTAAACATTTTCTATTCTAAACATTTTTTTCAATTTTCGATATTAGAAGAGCTATAACATAAAAGCCAGTTATAACCTGAAAATGTCAATCTTTCAACTTTAATCTTAAATAATGCAAAAACTGAATTAGATAGAAAAAAATTTTTCAAATAAAATCTATGCGTTTTTTAATTGTAAACATTTTTTATTCTAAACATTTTTTTCAATTTTCGATACTAAAAGAGCTATAACATAAAAACCAGTTATAACCTCAAAATGTCAATCTTTCAACTTTAGTCTTAAATAACGCAAAAACTGAATTAGATAGAAAAAATTGTTTCAAATAAAATTTATGCGTTTTTTAATTGTAAATGTTTTTTATTCTAAACATTTTTTTCAATTTTCGATATTAAAAGAGCTATAAGATAAAAACTAGTTATAACCTCAAAATGTCAATCTTTCAACTTTAATCTTAAATAATGCGAAATCTAAATTAGATAGAAAAAATTGTTTCAAATAAAATTTATGGGTTTTTTAATTGTAAACATTTTTTATTCTAAACATTTTTTTCAATTTTCGATACTAAAAGAGCTATAATATAAAAACCTGTTATAACCTCATAATGACAATCTTTCAACTTTAATCTTAAATAATGCAAAAACTAAATTGGATAGAAAAAAATTTTTCAAATAAAATTTATGCGTTTTTTAATTGTAAACATTTTTTATTTTAAACATTTTTTCAATTTTCGATACTAAAAGAGCTATAATATAAAAACCAGTTATAACCTGAAAATGTCAATCTTTCAACTTTAATCTTAAATAATGCAAAAACTAAATTGGATGGAAAAAATTTTTCAAATAAAATTTATACCTTTTTTAATTATAAAAATTTTTTATGTAATATATTAAATAGATATTATTAATATTATTAATAGCAAAATTTATGTGAATTGGGACGAGAATATCAGGAAAACTCGTATAATTAATCAGATCGTTTGCGCCGGATAACAATGCATATTGGGAAATGTTAATAAATCCGTTTCGAGGCAGTAACGATCTGTTCTAAATTCGATTTAATTAAATTGAATAAATCTTATTTAGGCACGCACAAGAGCCATTGATGTTAAATATCGCGTTAAGCTTCGGAAATTGTCCGACGTCAGGCAATTATACTAATTCTTACTAATACTTACTAATCCTAACGAATTAATCAACCTGATCGAAAACGTTTTAGAAACGAAAATCTTTTTAGAATAATAATTGCTTGGAAAAGCCACAAAAGGCAATTATTAACTTCCCCTTGTTTGTATCGAGATTAAAAAATCTACCGGAACTCGTGCATATTTAATTTTATAGCCAATATAGGTTCCCCCCCGGGGAGGTTTTCGGAACGGGTGCGGAAACCCCCCTCTGTTTACACCAAAGCATGGGGGAGCCACACGGTGCCGTATAAAATATTACGGGGGGTAATATAATCACCAGTTGTCGTGGGGGCCCTGGTAACGTCCCATTGGAGACTGAGCCAACATGACGAACTTAATTAACTTCAGGGGGATGGGGGCGTGGCGGAAAATTCTGCTGAAAATATGCGAACTCGTTGGAACCTCGCTGCCGGGTTATGTACAATGGAGAGCTACAATGGAGAGTCGACTTTCATCTCCATGGAACGGGCCAAGTCGGATAATTTGAGCGAACACGCTCTCGGGGTTTGCATAAAATTCCAACGATATTTACTCGGGGATGAGAACTAAGTTTAATTTTTTATCGTGAAGAATCGCATTTAGCGGATGCTAAATAAATTAGATTCATTACCGAATAGCTTCAAAAGTAAAAAAAAGGATGTAGTTCGTAAATTTATAACGATAAAAAAAGGGAACACGACCGGGTTTCATTCGTACTTCCTGACCGTCTAAATCTTTTAATGGTAGTTATGTAAGTGCCATCGCGAAGCGAAAAGTGAACTCGAAGTCGCTCCGGAGGGCTCATCTCGCTGAAAATTTCAGCACAATACGACTTATGCCAGCGACGCCATGATATAGGCTCCGGGGCGGAACTATTTATTTATTTACCCGGCTGGGTAAGGCGCGCCCAGCTGAAAGAATGCCCGGATTTGAAATATTTACTGCGCCTTTGAGATCTTTCCCTGAATAAAACTTTGCGGCGCCGACGGTAAATATTTGACAAGACTGCAAAACCACCAGCAGGACTTATGAGCACCTGGAGAAGGATGTGACCGGACTTTCTTGACAAAACTGCGGAAAATGTAATTTTAATCCTAACTTTATACTCTTTTCAAATTCTTCAAAGAGAAAGAACTGGGTTGTATAACGATTCAAAATTATCCGATTCAATTTTGTCAAGAAAGTATTAGGTTTAAAAATTTAGAATGGTAATTTCAGAGTGGTAATTTCATTTAGAAATTTCATTTAGAAATTTCATATAGAAATTTAGAGTTAGAGTAAAATGGAATGATATATGCTAAAACAAGACGAGTATAAACGCATTCTTGCGAAATATCGGCACACAACAATGGAATAATTAAATTTTGCAACAGCACGGATTACGGCGTCCGTTGGAACGTCCGCGTCGGCCTGGAAGCTATGGAAGCCGCTGGGAACGAAAGACGCTCACCAGAGTTCAGTCGGTACCCAGTTTAGACTTCGCAAATTAAATTGATATGACCCTAACCGGCGTTCTCGAGCGTACTCCAGCTTCCTTCTCATTGGCAAAGTTTAGTTGATACGCTAACCGGCGGCGCGTAAGTTTGTAGCGTTTCCCAGAATTCTAGGAGAGGCGAGCAAACATCCAGCCTCGTATTAATATCGGAGCACTTTATACTTAAGCACCTATTGCAAGAAGAATTACGAACAACAATCGTTTACATATTCCCGAGTTGGACTAAACGATGTTTCTTCATGAAATTCTAAACAGCGAGCAAACAGAAAGCATTACATACAATTTAGGTCTACTTAATGGATAAACAATTGGTAAACCGGACAGTTTTGATAATGTACGGGGGCCGCGGCGCCGTCGCAGGATTTTCGGGACTTCCCCCGGCATTAAACCGTTATTACGTTAACCGCTCGGCGCTAAGTCTAAGCCGTGCAGAGAAGAGATGGGATCCGAGTTGCTCCGAGTGAAACGTATAGTCAAACAAAGGGAATAATAACTTAGGTTTACGCGAAGTACGCCGGCCGCGCCATCTGGGGCCGCGACGGTTATTAAAGCGACCGGTGCGCCACCTGTCCATAAAACGGATCATTAAGGTTTGCTCACAAAATCCCGATTTCTTATTACGGACCCGCGTTATTATAAATAAGGGGACGGCTTACCCGACGAGATTATGGCGTCCTAGCGTTTTATGGCTGCATCCCTCTTCGCCGCTTTGTCTTCCTGCAGCTCCGGCAAATCCCCAACCTCGAATATAGGTCCATGCACTGATATCACCCAAATTCCTATTCTACTAGACAATGTAATAATACCAAGACTTCCCATTCAAAAGCTTAACTTGGAAGAATTCATCAAAATTATGATAACTATTTTCATTTTAAAATTTCATTTCATTCCCATAATCTTAAAGTTTTATATTTAGGTACAATCTTGAAAATAAAAGATGTACCATGAATGAAATATGAGATTATTAGTTTCGATTTCGATTTTCGACTTTCGACTTTCAACATACACTTTAGTATTGATGGAATAGAACCTCACATTTCCTTCGTGCAAGCTCACACAACACGATTCTAGTTGATTGAACATATTACACAAAACTATTAAATATGTTCCGTTTCTTATCGTAAATAATTTTATTATTTTCTTATTAGTCAATTTTTTAATAGAAAAAAAATTTTGTCTAAATTTCTATGTCCATTAAAATTTGTCAATTTTTAAAAATTCATATCTAAGAAGTGAATCATTGTTAAGATTTGAAATTTTATTATGATTTAGATTAAATTTTAATCTTTATTTTTACTAAAAACAAATTTTCAATAACTTTTATTTTTTCTACAGAAACGAGATTCTAACCTAACTGGCATCTCGACTAAAATTTGTCTATTTTAAAAAATTCATATCTAAGAAACTAATTGTTCTAGAGATTTGAAATTTTATCTCGATTTAGATTGAATCTCAATCTTTATTTTTACCAAAGGTAAATTTCCGGCGACTTTTAGTTTTTGCTTTAGAAGAGAGAATATAATTTAATGTCGATTAAAAAATTGTCAATTTTTAAAAATTCATATCTAAAAAACTAATTGTTCTAGAGAGTTGAAATTTTATCTGGATTTAGATTGAAACTTAATCTCTATTTCTACCAAAGGTAAATTTCCGGCGACTTTTAGTTTTTGCTTTAGAACAGAGAATATAACTTACTGTTGATTAAAAATTTGTCAATTTTTAAAAAATTCATATCTAAGAAACTAATTTTTCTAGAGATTTAAAATTTTATCTGGATTTAGATTGAAACTTAATCTTTATTTTTACCAAAGGGAAATTTTCAGCAACCTTTAGTTTTTTCCTGAGGAGAGAGAATATAATTTAATATCGATTAAAATGTTTCAATTTTTAAAAATTCATATCTAAGAAACTAATTGTTCTAGAGATTTGAATTTTTATCTGGATTTAGATTGAAACTTAATCTTTATTTTTACCAAAGATAAATTTCCGGCGACTTTTAGTTTTTACTTTAGAAGAGAGAATATAACTTAATGTCGATTAAAAAATTGTCAATTTTTTAAAAATTTATATCTAAGAAACTAATTGCTCTAGAGATTTGAAATTTTATCTGGATTTAGATTGAAACTTAATCTTTGTTTTTACCAAAGGTAAATTTTCGGCAACTTTTAGTTTTTTCCTGAGGAGAGAGAATATAACTTAATGCCGATTAAAAATTTGTCAATTTTTAAACATTCATATCTAAGAAACTAATTGTTCTAGAGATTTGAAATTTTATCTGGATTTAGATTGAAATTTAATCTTTATTTTTACCAAAGGTAAATTTCCGGCGACTTTTAGTTTTTGCTTTAGAAGAGAGAATATAACTTAATGTCGATTAAAAATTTGTCAATTTTAAAAAATTCATATCTAAGAAACTAATTGTTCTAGGGATTTGAAATTTTATCTGGATTTAGACTAAAACTTAATCTTTATTTTTACCAAAGGTAAATTTTCTACGACGTTTGGTTTTTTCCTCAAAAGAAAAAATTTTACTTAACCTCGATTTGAAATTTGTCAATTTTTAAAAATTCATATCTAAGAAGCCAATCGTTGTTGAGATTTGAAATTTTATTATGGTTTAGATTGAATCTTAATCTTTACTCTTACCAAAGTAGTATTTTCTACGACTTTTAGTTTGTCTCTCAGAAGAGAAAATGTAACTTAACGTCGATTTGAAATTTGTCAATTTTTAAAAATTCATATATAAAAAACTAATAGTTGTTGAAATTTTAAATTTTACAAAAATTTAGACTTAACCTTAATCTTTATTTTTGCCAAGGTAGAATTTTCTACGACTTTTAGTTTGTCTCTCAGAAGAGAAAATTTAACTTAACCTCGATTTGAAATTTGTCAATTTTAAAAAATTCATATCTAAGAAGCCAATCTTTATTGAGATTTGAAATTTTATTATGATTTAGATTGGATCTTAATCTTTACTTTTACCAAAGTAGAATTTTCTACGACTTTTAGTTTGTCTCTCAGAAGAGAAAATTTACCTTAACCTCGATTTGAAATTTGTCAATTTTTAAAAATTCATATCTAAGAAGCCAATCTTTATTGAGATTTGAAATTTGATTATGATTTAGATTGAATCTTATTCTTTATTTTTGCCAAATTAGAATTTTCTACGACATTTGGATTTTTCCTCAGAAGAGAAAATGTAAATTAACTTCGATTTGAAATTTGTCAATTTTTAAAAATTCATATCTAAGGAGCCAATCTTTGTTGAGATTTGAAATTTTATTATGATTTAGATTGAATCTTATTCTTTATTTTCGCCAAATTAGAATTTTCTACGACTTTTGGTTTTTTCCTCAGAAGAGAAAATGTAAATTAACTTCGATTTGAAATTTGTCAATTTTTAAAAATTCATATCGAAGAAGCCAATCTTTGTAGAGATTTGAAATTTTATTATGATTTAGATTGAATCTTAATCTTTACTTTTACCAAGGTAGAATTTTGTACGATTTTTAGTTTGTCTCTCAAAAGAGAAAATGTAACTTAATCTCGATTTGAAATTTGTCAATCTTTAAAAATTCATATCGAAGAAGCCAATTTTTGTAGAGATTTGAAATTTTATTAAGATTTAGATTGAATCTTAATCTTTACTTTTACCAAAGTAGAATTTTCTACGACTTTTAGTTTGTCTCTCAGAAGAAAAAATTTAACTTAACCTCGATTTGAAATTTGTAAATTTTTAAAAATTCATATCTAAAAAACTAATAGTTGTTGAAATTTTAAATTTTATAAAAATTTAGACTTAACCTTAGTCTTTATTTTTGCCAAAGTAGAATTTTCTACGACTTTTAGTTTGTCTCTCAGAAGAGAAAATTTTACTTAACCTCAATTTGAAATTTGTCAATTTTTAAAAATTCATATCTAAAAAGCCAATCTTTATTGAGATTTGAAATTTTATTAGGATTTAGATTGAATCTTAATCTTTATTTTTGCCAAAGTAGAATTTTCTACGACCTTTGGTTTTTTCCTCAGAAGAGAAAATGTAAATTAACTTCGATTTGAAATTTGTCAATTTTTAAAAATTCATATCTAAAAAACTAATGCTTGTTGAAATTTTAATCTTTACAAAAATTTAAACTTAACCTTAATCTTTATTTTTGCCAAAGCAGAATTTTGTACGACTTTTAGTTTGTCTCTCAGAAGACAAAATGTAACTTAATGTCGATTTCATCTTGGAATTTAATTCAAAATCTGTAAATAAATTTCGTTTTTATGGAATAATATTAGGTTAAGTAAATAGATGTTAAGTTAAATAGACGTTAAGTTAAATAAACCAACCATGTGATGTGATACTATTTTTAAAAAGAATACAAAAAAAGAAAAAATAAAAAAAATATTTAAAAGATAACAAGAATACATCCGTACTTCGCTTTTACGACTCGTATTACATTCTAGATATGTTTGTAGAAGAGCACAAGTTTCATGTAACAAAGTATCACGTGTCGACAACACATCCTCGACACAAAGTCACTCGGCGTTCGATCATCATGCAACATAACACTCTCAGCACTTCAAAGGAAGGCCGAGAGTGCAAACAGTTCTTTGTTTTACGCGACGACGTTCCTGCTAAAGTTGCAACCCTCTAGAGTTGTCGGAACCATCATGTTGCCGGATTTTACGACAATCCTTGAACATGCAAGAGCGACAAAGACAATTCTACAGAAGTAATTATGCTAAATGATACTGAAATCTAATTCTTCCTTCCTTCGTAAAATTTTCGTAAAATTTTCTTAAAATTAAGTTTTATTTAATAGTTCAAATGCAAGGTAGTAACTACCCAACAGATTTAATGAGGTAGATATCATCGGTCGATACCTAAACAGGAAGGAAATAATAAGGAAAGGGATGACAAATTAACTGATGTGAATTGTAACCTGTTATCGAAACGTTCGTGGTACTTTGTCAACCTAGGAGGGTGGTTAAGTGCACGCAAATACACCTATCGGTAAAAATAGAAAACCTTTTACGCCTGTCCTTTGGGAAATTAATATATTACGTTTACCTAACGTGTAGAACGGAAGGTAAATAAAATTAATTAATTTTGAATCGTTATACAACCCAGTTCTTTCTCTTTGAAGAGTGTAAAGTTAGGATTAAAATTACATTTTCCGCAGTTTTGTCAAGAAAGACTTTGTTTTGTCAAGACAGTTTAATAAAATATACTTTTTAAACCAAGTTAAACGAACTGTAGCAGATGTTACTTTAGGTCGAAAAGGGGGAAAAATAGATTGCTTAATTGTACCACAGCGTACAACTTCCCGTATAGCCCTTCAGGGTGCCACATTGGAAAGATTTATGCAAAGTATTGAATGGGTCTCTAGAGGGGAGGGTATAAAATCATTTTATATGGTACGTACAACACACTTCCCACATTCTTCTTGTTTCTTAAATCTTACAATCTCCTGGTTTCTTTTTAAAATGTTACAATCTCCTTGTTTCTTTTTGAAATCTTACAATCTCCTTGTTCCCTTCTAAATTTTTATATTTCCCTGTTTATACACATTTTATTTATCTACCTTTGTATATTCAGTATAGATCTAACAAGAAAGTAAATCGACAGTTGGTGTACACGGATTGGTATTTGAACAAGACCTTCAGTGTACCTACCGGACTCTATAGACATGAATTCGCCTACCTCTAGTTAAACATTTAACCTGGTGAAGCAGCAAGACTGCGTGTGAAGCGGTTGAAGCACGGTACTGGAAATCTCCGTTAATGGATTAGTACTGATTAGTAAAACAGCTCAGATCTGACCGTACGATTTCATAAAGCGTTGCGTTATTTTTGTTGAAAACGAAATTAGGTCCGCGAGGACGAGCGACTCTTGGGATTTGTTAATTAATGAGTTCTTTCTAGTAGTGGCGGCGGGATGGCTGCGGCCCTTGGGTAATCAGGCGTCCTCCGGCGCCGGCAAAGGGCCACTAACTCCACTTCGGCCCTTTAATTGTGTTTTTCCTCGTAATTAAGTTTACATTCAATTTTCGCCAGCAGAAGGCAGTCGTAAGTCGGAGGTCATCTCGGGCGAAAAGTTTTCTTCGTGAAGGGAAAAAACGTTCGCCATAAAGGGGCTAAAAGGGCGATAAATGACGGGAATTTTAAAGGAACCCGCGTCTAAAAGGTTACTCGCCGAAAAAATAGTCCAATTTTGGGGGATAACAAGTCCGCCCTGAGATATGTGCGACCTGACGCGGATAAATCCTTCCATCCTGCGATATGGCGTTTGCCGTTTATAAGTTGGGAAATATTTTCTTCGTAGAGGGAACGTCCACATATTGCAGTGAAAGAAAGGTCGAAACCCTTAATTCACGATCTAAAAAGGGGGTTAAGAAAAGAAACAAAATTCTTCAACAGATACATTTTGAGACATGGATATATAAAATTGATAAGCAAACATAGACTGGATATCTCAAAATAATAATAGATTATAAGATATAATCTTGGATTATAAGATGATTTATTACACCTCAAACAAAAAAACCTATCTTTTAATATCAAAACCAGTGTCTTTAAGATAACATCTTGAAACGATTAGATTTCACCAAACGAATTGTAGGATGAAATACAGACGACTTGAACCTAATAAATGATGACGTTTCCTTCACGGACGTTTTTCCTCTCAACAAGTAATCTGTGCCCGGGCCTTTTGTCTTTCATACGGAACGGGAGGGCCGAAGGCGTCTACTTCCTGCGGCAATAAATCGCGGCAGATAGAGTGTCTGCCGGAGGCACTTGGTCGAGATTGTCCTGCACCCAATCTTGTCCCTTTTTCTCTAATCTTTGGAGTCCGGGCGACAGCCATAAGCTTAGGTGAGATCTAATTTACCCACACGCGATTTCCGCGTAACGTATTTGGAGCAAATTGTACAGTTTTGAGTTTGGAAACGAAAAAATTATATTCCTTCTTACACTCAACGAAATAATGATATTTAAATTTTATCCTTTCTTACTATTAATAAGTTTATGAGATGGAATCCTCTGATAGGAAGGGTCTTTTTAGTTCAGAGAATAATCATAAACTTAGATAATTTTAAATTTAAAGACTCACAAACGATTTCTATATAATTTATTTGGTTAAGACTGTACTTTGAAAGCAAAGAAATTACGTTCTTTCTTAGACAATATGAAATAATGTCGTTTTCATCCCTTATCACTAATAATAAGCTTTTGAGATAGAATCTTTTGAGAGGGAGGATCTTTTCAATCCAGGCGACAACCACAAACTTAGAAAATTTTAAATTTCAAAACGAAGAAGTTTTGTTCTTTCTTACACAACAGGAAATAACGATATAGAATTAGTTAGATACTAAGACCCTATAAGATTAACACATGGTTATCTTTTCACACTTCTAACTCGACGCGACTGACCTGATGACGGCCTAACAGCCGAAACCCAGGTTGTTAAGCTCTGATAAATCAACCCTTTTAGGTGGTTAAACTTAAGGGGGGAACCTACATTAAAGTAGTACTTTATACGGTTATTTTTGGATTTCTTTTTAACAGGATAATAAGTATGGTATTTTTAAAATTTTGTGAGCATTTTAAGGCTTTTGTTTAGTATACAAAAACAATTTTGGTTTCTTAAAAAAAGCAATCTATATACACATTTTTAACATTCAAAATAACGCGTCTACTCTCCATTTGTTTTTTTCTGTACACTGTAGTTCAGGCAACTCTGTTCTGAAGCAGAGATGGTACGTAAAAATCTAATCTACGTACTCTACTATACTCAATAAACCATAAAAATGAAAAAAAAAAACAAATATTAAAATTATACTGAACGTTGAAAAAAGGACTAGAATTCCCATTATAAAAAAATGATGCTTTTTATGCAAAAAGAAAAGTTTAAATAAACAGTATTATCGATTTTTTTGGTTCATCGACGACGGTTTGACATTGTAGAACTAAATATTTTTGGAAAAATTCAATCAGTTAAATATTTTTCTTTCTATCGTGTACACAAACTGCAAAATCCAGATTTTTCAGAAAACGCGTTTAAAGTAATTAGCACAAAAAAGTACATTTCTTTGAAACTTACAGTGATATTAACCTAATCGGTTATTCCAGCACTATATAGCAATACCTCTTCTTGTTCATAAAAGTCATTTTTATGAATCTCAATGTCTGTACGTCTTTGTCGAGCCTCTTTCGTAGAATTAACCCGGCGATGCTCCGTCCTTTTAATTCACTGTGAGTCAACATTACGGGCGAAATTTTTACACTCTTGTCCAATGTTTATATCTAGTTGATTCATTATTTTTAAAATCGACTTATACCCTTCATTGAAAATACCGACCGCTATGTAGGCGGCAATTTCGATGATTTTTGTGCCAGAATTTAAGTGTTTGGGTGCAAGGCGCCAGATAGTGGCATTAAAACTCTCATTGATCTAAACACCTTACTAAAAGATCTCCTCTTGAGAGATCGTTGTAAATAGGGATAAAATGCTTCTCAACTGTTAAAGAAAGTGGTCTAGGATGATTATAATTTTCAAGATTATTTGCAGCTTTATGTTGATACCATTTACACCAGCTGCCTGCTCCGACAGGACACTTGTCATGGCGAGGTTTTTCGTTTGTTGAGCACATATGTTCAAGTGATGCCCATATTGTCCTTCTCATATCAGCAACGGAGTCTACATTACGTTTTATTGCTAATCCATAGTAGTTATTCAACTTATTAATGAAGACATTTGTAAGACCACCTCTGCCGCCCAGCTTGTGCGTTTTTTTACATTGCGAAATCTTGTTAACATCCTTTTGTGGACATGCCCAATACATTCACTTTTACCACAGGAAATTCGTCGCCATATGGAGTTAAATCTAGAAGTGATTTATAAGTTTTTGAATCACCGTCATCTATGTAATTCAGATATTTAACACCATATTTTCCCTCCGATCTCAAAAACATTTCCTTCATGGCATCAACCTCTATTTTCCCCGAAGAATCAGAATGATATGCAAAACACTCTGGTTCATATTGCTCATACCATGTTATACATTCAGCAGTACCTTCTTTACTCTTGTTGTAAGTGCAAACCGGCTTTAGGTTGAGTATAAGAAATCAAAAATATTTCTAATAGTAGCATAAAGCATTTTCATTTATAGTACTATATCTACACAGAGGGTACGAATTTCGATCTAAAACTTTGTTATAACATTTTTAAAGAGTTTTACTATTGATTTATAAAATAAAAAAAAAAACATGAAATTTTGACCGTCTAATGTAGGTTCCCCCTTAAGTGAGATTTAATTGACCCACAAATGATTTACGCCTAACTTATTTGACTAACAAACGATTTTTTTTTGTAACATATTTAGCAAAGTTTTGCAATTTTGAGTTTTGAAATCGAAGAAATTTCCTTCTTTCTTACATACTACGAAATAACGATGACAATATTTTATCCATTTCATTAATAAGTTTGTGAGATGGAATCCTTTAAAAGAGAGAATCTTTTGAGTCCGAAGAACAACCCAAAACTTTGGTAATTTTAAATTTATAGACGAAGAAGTTATGTTTTATCTTACAAAGCAAGAAATAAAAATATCAAGTTTCCAGTCGATTGTTGTAAGTTTAGATGAGATTTAATTTCCCCACAAACGATTTTTTTGTAACTTATTTAGCAAAGGTTTTGCAATTTTGAATTTTATAAACGAAAAAATTACCTTCTTTCATACTCAATATTAAATAATAAAATCAAGATTTTATCCTTTCTTACTATAAGTAAGTTTGTGAGATGGAATCTTTTGAGAGAGAGGAGCTTTTAAGTCCAGACGACAATAAACGATTTCCTCATAACTTATTTGCCGAGTATTGTGTGGTCAAATAAGAATACAGAGTGTTGTATCTCAGAAACTATCATTTTTGGCAAAAAAAAAGAATAAAAAACAGGGCGAAATCAGTTCAGTTTTATGATGAATAGTTTTTCACCAATATCTTAGGTTAGGAATAAGATATCGAGGTGCGGTTTTCACTAGCTTATTTGGGTTTTATTATACTATCTTTCCGTGAAGAGAAAGTGATACCGTTCTATTTAACTTTTCGAAGAAAATTCGCAATTTCTAAAAAAAAATCGAAAATGTCATCTAGCGGCGACATGTGAGTTTACAATCACCACCAAAACGATAAGATTCATAGTCCAAGAAAAGCTCTTTTCAACGACACCTAGCTTAGTAAATTCCGTTCAGCCATTTTGAAATTATCGGCATTTGTTTACAAGCGCTTTCGAACGCCCCCCACCACTTTATTTTTGAAGTTACGGAAAAAAGTTTTTAATAACAAAAATTGATACTTATCTCCACTTTAAAATGCGCATATTTTTGTATTACCTTAATATATCGAAATTTCGAAAAAAATTACATTTTTTAATTTAGGATGGCGATTACTCCCCCTGGCGGCCATCTTAGGAACTTGAAAATAATTTCCAGCATTTTCCCGTGGCCACTTTAGTTATTAAATTTTTTACCGCAAGTTTCTACGATGAATAATTTCCGAGATACAGCACTCTGCATTTTTAGTTGACCACCCTGTATAATTTTGATTTTAAAAACGAAGAAATTACTTTTTTTCTTACTCAATATGAAATAATGATGAGATTTTATTTTTTGGAATTGAGGAAAGATTTTTTAGATATAAGTAGATTAAAATGTCTATTTTTTATTAAATTTATTAGATTTGTTCTAGTATTAACCAAAAAAATTAAAAAAAATCACAAAGAAATTTGACGGAACATAACCTAAAATGTCATAGGGAACTTTAAAAAATCGTGGAAACTTTCTTTGTTGGAATTGAAAAAATATTTTTTAGAAACATATATTTTAAAATGTCTATTTTCCATTAAACTTGACGGATTTGTTCTAATTTTTACCAAAAAAATTAAAAAAATTATCAAAGTCAGAACAGATTTTTTAAGTGTTAAAAATTAAGGTCAACTTTAAAAAATCCCAGGAACTTTATTTATTAGAATTGAAAGAAGATTTTTTGGATAAACACATTTTAAAATATCTATTTTTAATTAAACTTAACAGATTTGTTCTAATTATAACCAAAAAAATTAAAAAAAATCACAAAGAAATTTGACGGAACATAACCTAAAATGTCATAGGGAACTTTAAAAAATCGTGGAAACTTTCTTTGTTGGAATTGAAAAAATATTTTTTAGAAACATATATTTTAAAATGTCTATTTTCCATTAAACTTGACGGATTTGTTCTAATTTTTACCAAAAAAATTAAAAAAATTATCAAAGTCAGAACAGATTTTTTAAGTGTTAAAAATTAAGGTCAACTTTAAAAAATCCCAGGAACTTTATTTATTAGAATTGAAAGAAGATTTTTTGGAAAAACACATTTTAAAGTATCTATTTTTAATTAAACTTAACAGATTTGTTCTAATTATAACCAAAAAAATTTAAAAAAATTACAAAAAAAATTTGACGGAACATAACCTAAAATGTCATTGGGAACTTTAAAAAATCGTGGAAACTTTATTTGTTGGAATTGAAAAAACATTTTTTAGAAACATATATTTTAAAATGTCTATTTTCCATTAAACTTGACGGATTTGTTCTAATTTTTACCAAAAAAATTAAAAAGTTATCAAAGTCAGAACAGATTCTTAATTGTTAAAAATTCAGGTCAACTTTAAAAAATCCCAGGAACTTTATTTATTAGAACTGAAAGAAGATTTTTTGGAAAAACGCATTTTAAAATATCTATTCTTAATTAAACTTAACAGATTTGTTCTAATTATAACCAAAAAAATTTAAAAAAATCACAAAAAAAATTTGACGGAACATAACCTAAAATGTCAATGGGAACTTTAAAAAATCGTGGGAACTTTATTTGTTGGAATTGAAAAAATATTTTTTAGAAACATATATTTTAAAATGTCTATTTTCTATTAAACTTGGCGGATTTGTTCTAATTTTTACCAAAAAAATTAAAAAAATTATCAATGTCAGAACAGATTTTTTAAGTGTTAAAAATTAAGGTCAACTTTAAAAAATCCCAGGAACTTTATTTATTAGAATTGAAGAAGGTTTTTTGGAAAAACACATTTTAAAATATCTATTTTTAATTAAACTTAATAGATTTGTTCTAATTATAACGAAAAAAATTACAAAAAAAAAATCACAAAAATAATTTGACGGAACATAACCTAAAATGTCATTGGGAACTTTAAAAAATCGTGGAAACTTTATTTGTTGGAATTGAAAAAATATTTTTTAGAAACATATATTTTAAAATGTCTATTTTCTACTAAACTTGACGGATTTGTTCTAATTTTTAATAAAAAAATTAAAAAAATTATCAAAGTCAGAACAGATTTTTTAAGTGTTAAAAATTAAGGTCAATTTTAAAAAATTCCAGGAACTTTATTTATTAGAATTGAAAGAAGATTTTTTGGAAAAACACATCTTAAAATATCTATTTTTAATTACACTTAACAGATTTGTTCTAATTATAACCAAAAAAATTTAAAAAAATCACAAAAAAAATCTGACGGAACATAACCTAAAATGTCAATGGGAACTTTAAAAAATCGTGGAAACTTTATTTGTTGGAATTGAAAAAATATTTTTTAGAAACATATATTTCAAAATGTCTATTTTCCACTAAATTTGACGGATTTGTACTAATTTTTACCAAAAAAATTAAAAAAATTATCAAAATCAGAACAGATTTTTTAAGTGTTAAAAATTAAGGTTAACTTTAAAAAATCCCAGGAACTTTATTTATTAGAATTGAAAGAAGATTTTTTGGAAAAACACATTTTAAAATATCTATTTTTAATTAAACTTAACAGATTTGTTCTAATTATAACCAAAAAAAATTTAAAAAATCACAAAAAATATTTGACGGAACATAACCTAAAATGGCATAGGGAATTTTAAAAAATCGTGGAAACTTTATTTGTTGGAATTGAAAAAATATTTTTTAGAAACATATATTTTAAAATGTCTATTTTCCATTAAACTTGACGGATTTGTTCTAATTTTTACCAAAAAAAATTAAAAAAATTATCAAAGTCAGAACAGATTTTTTAAGTGTTAAAAATTAAGGTCAACTTTAAAAAATCCCAGAAACTTTATTTATTAGAATTGGAAGAAGATTTTTTTGGAAAAACACATTTTAGAATATCTATTTTTAATTAAACTTAACAGATTTGTTCTAATTATAACCAAAAAAATTAAAAAAAAATCACAAAAATATTTGACGGAACATAACCTAAAATGTCATTGGGAACTTTAAAAAATCGTGGAAACTTTATTTGTTGGAATTGAAAAAATATTTTTTAGAAACATGTATTTTAAAATGTCTATTTTCCATTAAACTTGACGGATTTGTTCTAATTTTTACCAAAAAAATTAAAAAAATTATCAAAGTCAGAACAGATTTTTTAAGTGTTAAAAATTAAGGTCAACTTTAAAAAATTCCAGGAACTTTATTTATTAGAATTGAAAGAAGATTTTTTGGAAAAGCACATTTTAAAATATCTATTTTTAATTAAACTTAACAGATTTGTTCTAATTATAACCAAAAAAATTAAAAAAAATCACAAAAAAAATTTGACGGAACATAACCTAATATGTCATTGGGAACTTTAAAAAATCGTGGAAACTTTATTTGTTGGAATTGAAAAAATATTTTTTAGAAACATATATTTTAAAATGTCTATTTTCCATTAAACTTGACGGATTTGTTCTAATTTTTACCAAAAAAATTAAAAAAATTATCAAAGTCAGAACAGATTTTTTAAGTGTTAAAAGTTAAGGTCAACTTTAAAAAATCCCAGGAACTTTATTTATTAGAATTGAAAGAAGATTTTTTGGAAAAACACATCTTAAAATATCTATTTTTAATTACACTTAACAGATTTGTTCTAATTATAACCAAAAAAATTTAAAAAAATCACAAAAAATATTTGACGGAACATAACCTAAAATGTCATTGCGAACTTTAAAAAATCGTGGAAGCTTTATTTGTTGGAATTGAAAAAATATCTTTTAGAAACATATATTTTAAAATGTCTATTTTCCACTAAACTTGACGGATTTGTTCTAATTTTTACCAAAAAAATTAAAAAAATTATCAAAGTCAGAACAGATTTTTTAAGTGTTAAAAATTAAGGTCAACTTTAAAAAATCCCAGGAACTTTATTTATTAGAATTGAAAGAAGATTTTTTGGAAAAACACGTTTTAAAATATCTATTTTTAATTAAACTTAACAGATTTGTTCTAATTATAACCAAAAAAATTTAAAAAAATCACAAAAAAAATTTGACGGAACATAACCTAAAATGTCAATGGGAACTTTAAAAAATCGTGGAAACTTTATTTGTTGGAATTGAAAAAATATTTTTTAGAAACATATATTTTAAAATGTCTATTTTCCATTAAACTTGACGGATTTGTTCTAATTTTTACTAAAAAAATTAAAAAAATTATCAAAGTCAGAAGAGATTTTTTAAGTGTTAAGAATTAAGGTCAACTTTAAAAAATCCCAGGAACTTTATTTATTAGAATTGAAAGAAGATGTTTTGGAAAAACACATTTTAAAATATCTATTTTTAATTAAACTTAACAGATTTGTTCTAATTATAACCAAAAAAATTTAAAAAATTCCCAAAGAAATTTCGACCGAAAATCAAAAATTTTGTTGAAATTTAAAAAATCCCAGAGATTTTATTTTTTGGAATTGAGAAAAGATTTTTTAGATATAAGTAGATTAAAATGTTTATTTTTTATTCAAGATTTTATCCTTTCTTAGTAATAATAAGTTTGTGAGACGGAATCCTTTGAAAAAGAGGAGCTTTTAAGTTATTTAACTTATAACTTATTTAAGGAGTATTGTACAATTTTTGCTTCTAAAATAAAGAAATTTCTTTATTACTCAATATGAAATAATGATGTGAAGTTTCTAACCTCTGATATTTGTTAATATGTTTTCGAGAGGATTATATTCATTAAGGTGGATGGCGTTCGCTCTAATGACATCAATCCAATTATTATTTTTCGCATGACGTCCCTAATTGCGATATACTCCTGCGCATCCACCTTCTCTGGTAATAATAGGTTCCAGGGGAGTTCTGCTAATTCGCGCAAATTCCTCCTACGTCCTTTGGGACTATCTTTCCTCCGCTCCCCCGTTCAAACTCCTTCCACCCACATCTTATCGAACAAAAGGAGTTGATCATCGAAGTTGAAACACAAAGTTTATAAAATGGAATTTCCCAGAAACGTTTTTAATATTGAATTTTTAATGTGAATTTTATATTAATATTTTATAGAATTGTGTAAATATTTATTGTAAATACGAGTTCATAAAATAAAAATCTGAATCAGGAAAAAATTTTAAATTTAAAACGCGAACGCAGGTGTTTCGTAAAATTTTGTTTTATGAAAAAAAGAAAGAAGGAAAATAACGTTCCATTGGTAAATTACACACAAAGAAGGTTTTATATTTTCTGTCCGAAGTTTCCGAGTAGAATAACTTAACGTAGCTCGAAGGTTTTATCGTTTTTGTTCGGTCGTCGTTGACGATTTATCGATTTCGCGAAAATTTCCCTTATCGCGTACAAGTAGCTCCTAGGCTCGCGTTATCCTTCGCGATAAATCTAATTGGCCGAGAATAAGGTATTTCCGCGCGGGCCGAAGATAACACAAATAAAAACGTCGCTCCGAGATAAATTTTACGAGCGAACTTCGCCCGCAATCGCCGAGACAAGTATCCTAAACGTGAGATAAAAACAGCGCCTCGAAAATTAGTTTTCAAAGTGCTGTTAAAAAGCCAATAGGGGCGAAGCCGTTCCGAGCCGCGCAAACTTCAAAAATTCCCGCCGCCCGCCGCAAAAAAATTCAATTATCCCCCCGAAAAAGGGGTACGTAAAGCTTTCGGGCACGCATAATAAAACTTTCAAAACGTTTCGAAGCCCGTTAATTATTCCGCGAAGAGAATTGATTTTCCCATTCGTCCGTCCGAGCGGAGCGCTACGCGAAGGTGAAAAGGGGGCGAAATTAAACGTGCTTTTTACGACAATAAAGCTCGCCTAACGAACTAAACAGGACGAATAAAACATTTACGACGCGACCGGCGTGGGTAAATATTTTCCCCGCTATGAAATATTGTTTAATAATCCATTACGCGGACAAACCGAAGCGGAAAATCTAGTCAGTGCCGTTATTAAGCGCTAATGGCTTTTCATACGCTTGCGTATGTCCAATGACGATACGATGGACGTTTGCTATAAAAATAGTTTACGATAATTGGAAATTAATGTACTAATTTAGAATACGAATATTAGGTATTGATTTATTTATAGGTAATAAAGTTATAATCCAAAGAAAATTCGTCTTTTAGAACACATTTCAATTTTTAATATGTTTAAAATTTCAATTAAGGACGTTCAGTTACATTTTCTCTTCTCAGGAAAAAACTAAAAGTCGTAGAAAATTTCTTTTTGGTAAAAATAAAAATTATATTTCAATCTAAATCTTAATAAAATTTGAAATCTCTAGAACAATTAGTTTCTTAGATATGAATTTTTAAAGATCGACAAATTTTTAATCGATATTAAGTTATATTCTCTCTTCTAAAGCAAAAACTAAAAGTCGCCGGAAATTTACCTTTGGTAAAAATAAAGACTATATTTCAATCTAAATCCAGATAAAATTTCAAATCTCTAGAACAATTAGTTTCTTAGATATGAATTTTTTAAAATTGATAAATTTTAATCAACATTAAGTTATATTCTCTCTTCTAAGGAAAAAACTAAAAGTCATCGAAAATTTATCTTTGGTAAAAATAAAGATTAAGTTTCAATCTAAATCCAGATAAAATTTCAAATCTCTAGAACAATTAGTTTCTTAAATAGGAATTTTTTAAAATTGAAAAATTTTAATAGACATTAAGTTCTATTTTCTATTCTCAGGAAAAAACTAAAAGTTGTCGAAAATTTCCCTTTGGTAAAAATAAAGATTATATTTCAATCTAAATGCATATAAAATTTTAAATCTCTAGAACAATTAGTTTCTTAGATATAAATTTTTGAAAATTGACAAATTCTTAATCGACATTAAATTATATTCTCTCTTCTAAGGAAAAAACTAAAAGTTGTCGAAAATGTCTTTTTGGTAAAAATAAAGATTATATTTCAATCTAAATCTTTATAAAATTTCAAATCTCTAGAACAATTAGTTTCTTAGATATGAATTTTTAATAATTGAAAATTTTTTAATCGACATTAAGTTATATTCTCTCTTCTAAAGCAAAAACTAAAAGTCGCCGGAAATTTACCTTTGGTAGAAATAAAGACTGAGTTTCAATTTAAATCCAGATAAAATTTTAAATATCTGGAACAATTAGTTTCTTGGATATGAATTTTTAAAAATTGACAAATTTTTAATCGACATTAAGTTATATTCTCTCTTCTAAAGCAAATACTAAAAGTCGCCGGAAATATACCTTTGGTAAAAAATAAAGATTAAATTTCAATCCAAATCCAGATAAAATTTTAAATCTCTAGAACAATTAGTTTCTTAAATAAGAATTTTTTAAAATTGAAAAATTTTAATAGACATTAAGTTCTATTTTCTCTTCTCAGGAAAAAACTAAAAGTTGTCGAAAATTTCCGTTTGGTAAAAATAAAGACTAAGTTTCAATCTAAATCCAGATAAAATTTCAAGTCTCGAAAGCAATTAGTTTTTTAGATATGAATTTTTAAAAATTGACAAACTTTAATAAATATGCTGATTAAGTTTGGTTAGAATTTCTCCTCTGTTAAAAAAAAACTAAAAGTCATAGAAAATTTATCTTTGGTAAAAATAAAGATTATATTTCAATCTAAATCCACATAAAATTTCAAATCTCTAGAACAATTAGTTTCTTAGATATGAATTTTTAAAAATTGACAAATTTTTAATCGACATTAAGTTATATTCTCTCTTCTAAAGCAAAAACTAAAAGTCGCCGGAAATTTACCCTTGGTAAAAATAAAGATTGATTTTCAATCTAAATCCAGATAAAATTTCAAATCTCTAGAACAATTAGTTTCTTGGATATGAATTTTTTAAAATAGACAAATTTTAGTCGAGATGCTAGTTAAGTTAGAATCTCGTTTATGGAGAAAAAATAAAAGTTATCGAAAATTTGTTTTCAATAAAAATAAAGATTAAACTTTAAGGTAAATCCACACAAAATTTCAATTCTCGATAATAATTAGTTTCTTAGACATGAATTTTTAAAAATTGACAAATTTTAATCAACATTAAGTTAGTTAAATTTACCTTTGGTAAAAATAAAGATTAAGTTTCAATCTAAATCCAGATAAAATTTCAAGTCTCGAAAACAATTAATTTTTTAGATATGAACTTTTAAAAATTGACAAATTTTAATAAATATGCTAATTAAGTTAGGTTAGAATTTCTTCTCTGTTGAAAAAAGTAAGAGTAATAGAAAATTTATTTTTGGTAAAAATAAAGATAAAGCTTCATTCTAAATCTTTATAAAATTTCAAGTGTCCACAATAATTATTAATCTTTAATATTTAAAGACGTCAATTAAAGACATCAAGTTTTTTTCCTTTGACGGAAAAATTAATAGCTATAGAAAATTTATCTTTGATAAAACTAAACATTAAGTTCTAATCTAAATCGTGATAAAATATTAACTACTAACAACGATTAGTTTTTTAGATATGATTTTTTTTTAATCGACAAGTTTTAATTAAGTTAATAAATAGACCCCATTTTGCCAACTTTTGGTTCTATCTTACTCGAAAAGTAAACAAGATAGGAAAAAATGTTTCAAATAAAAGTTACACCTATTTTAAATGCGAACATTTTTTATTCTAAAGATTTTTTTTCAATTCTCTATATTAAGAGAGTTATAACCTAAAAACTCTAACAACTCCCAAAACCTCACTTTTTCTACATTTTGTTCCATCTTACTCGAAAACTAAACGAGACTGAAAAATTTTTTTCAAATAAAAGTTATTACTTTTTTAAGTACGAACATTTCTTATTCTAAAGATTTTTTTCAATTCTTGATATTAAGGGAGTTATAACCTAAAAACTCTAACAACTCCCAAAACTTCACTTTTTCAAATTTTGTGCCATCTTACTCAAAAACTAAATGAGACTGAAACAATTTTTTCAAATAAAAGTTATGCCTTTTTTAATTGAGAACATTTTTTATTCTAAAGATTTTTTTCAATTCTCGATATTAAGGGAGTTATAACCTAAAAACTCCAACAACTCCCAAAACGTCATTTTTTCTACATTTTGTTCCATCTTACTCGAAAACTAAACGAGATTGAAAAAATTTTTTCAAATAAAAGTTATTCGTTTTTTAAGTAGGAACATTTCTTATTCTAAAGATTTTTTTCCATTCTCGATATTAAGGGATTTATAACCTAAAAACTCCAACAACTCCCAAAACGTCATTTTTTCTAAATTTTGTTCCATCTTACTCAAAAACTATACGAGACTGAAAGAATTTTTTCAAATAAAAGTTATGCCTTTTTTAATTAAGAACATTTTTTATTTTAAAGATTTTTTTCAATTCTCGATATTAAGAGAGTTATAACCTAAAAACTCTAACAACTCCCAAAACTTCATTTTTTTAACTTTTGTGCCATCTTACTCAAAAACTAAATGGGACTGAAACAATCTTTTCAAATAAAAATTATGCCTTTTTTAAGTACGAATATTTTTTATTCTAAAGATTTTTTTTGTATTCTCGATATTAAGCGAATTATAACCTAAAAACTCTAACAACTCCGAAAATGTTATTTTTTCTACATTTTGTTTCATCTTATTCAAAAACTATACGAGACTGTAACAATTTTTTCAAATAAAAGTTATGCCTTTTTTAACTGCAAACATTTTTTATTCTAAAGATTTTTTTTCAATTCTCGATATTAAGAGAATTATAACCTAAAAACTCTAACAACTCCCAAAATGTTATTTTTTCTACATTTTGTTCCATCTTACTCAAAAATTATACGAGACTGGAAGAATTTTTTCAAATAAAAATTATGCCTTTTTTAATTGAGAACATTTTTTATTTTAAAGATTTTTTTCAATTCTCGATATTAAGGGATTTATAACCTAAAAACTCCAACAATTCCCAAAACGTCATTTTTTCAATATTTTGTTCCATCTGACTCGGAAACTAAACGAGACTGAAAAATCTTTTTCAAATAAGAGTTATTCCTTTTTTAAGTGCGAACATTTTTTGTTCTAAACATTTTTTTCAATTCTTGATATTAAGGGATTTATAACCTAAAAACTCCAACAACTCCCAAAACGTCATTTTTTCTACATTTTGTTTCATCTTACTCAAAAACTATACGAGACTTAAAAAATTTTTTCAAATAAAAATTATGCTTTTTTAATTGAGAACATTTTTTATTCTAAAGATTTTTTTTCAATTCTCGATATTAAGAGAGTTATAACCTAAAAACTCCAACAACTCCAAAAACCTCATTTTTTCAATATTTTGTTTCATCTTACTCGAATACTAAACGAGACTAAAAAAATTTTTTCAAATAAAAGTTATTCCTTTTTTAAGTGCGAACATTTTTTATTCTAAAGATTTTTTTCAATTCTTGATATTAAGGGAGTTATAACCTAAAAATTTCAACAACTCCCAAAACTTCATTTTTTCAAATTTTGTTCCATCTTACTCGAAAACTAAACGAGACTGAAAAAATTTTTTCAAATAAAAGTTATTCCCTTTTTAATTGAGAACATTTTTTATTCTAAAGATTTCTTTTCAATTCTCGATATTAAGAGAGTTATAATCTAAGAACTCTAACAACTCCCAAAACTTCATTTTTTCAAGTTTTGTGCCATCTTACTCAAAAACTAAATGAGACTGAAACAACTTTTTCAAATAAAAGTTATGTCTTTTTTAACTGTGAATAATTTTTATTATAAACATTTTTTTCGATTCTTATTATTAAGGGAGTTATAACCCAAAAATTTCAACAACTCCCAAAACTTCATTTTTTCAACTTTTGTGCCATCTTACTCAAAAACTAAATGAGACTGAAACAATTTTTTCAAATAAAAGTTATGCCTTTTTTAACTACGAACATTTTTTGTTCTAAAGATTTTTTTCAATTCTCGATATTAAGGGAGCTACAACCCAAAAACTGGATTAGACCCAACACCCCATCTATTCAACCTTTGGTTCCATGTTCATTAAATTAGGTTAATTTTTAAGAACATACTAGTTAATTTTTAATAAATGATTAGTTTTCTGGATAAAACTAGATACATAATAGAAAATATACGTTGATAACGTTAATGGATATTTGTCTTTAGGGTTGTTTTTAGGCGAAAAATATTTCCAAATAAGGAACGAAGAAAAGGCCAAGGTATTATAGCAGTCGAGTTAATGGGGCCATCGCACGCAAAACTAAAGTGGACCGCGTCGACGTTTTTTGTCGTTTCCGCCCCCGCCCCGTGGGCGGTAATAAAGCCGGGCCTCGATATGGATCCAGGATAAACGGGACATCAATTTTTAATTAAAACTTTCCCGCGACATTGGCTTTTATTGGCCCGCCGCTGCCACCGATATTGGTTTCTGCGAAACCGCCGACGTCGCCGCGTTTTAACGTCAACAATAAAACGTAGGGTTGATTAGCCGATATCAGTTTGTTTTTCCCTACTGGCGATAATCCCCAAATTAAAAAAAAAAATAGAAACTCTTTTTTCCATACCGTCCACGAAAACAAGCTATATCCTACGAGGTGTTAAACACTAAAATTTTACACCCTTGTATCAATAGTAAGTGTTATTACGCTAACGTCCTTTTACGAGAATATCTTGAAGCTTGAATGTCTTGAAGCGAACGTCTGAAAGGGGAGATGTTACGATTTTAAAACTTGCCGGGTTAAATATTTGAGTACGACCCTCTGCCCGGCATCACAACCTGTTTCATTTTTCATCTCGTTTGTATGCGGAACGCGTCCCTGAATAAATGAAGTAGCGTCGTCGTTCCGTCCAAAAACAACGTTGGAAACTAATAAAACCCGTTTATACTCGATTTGTTTAACCATGGAATAAAAATATCACTCTTAACGATATTTTTTGGTGTTTATACAATTTTATTCATTGTAACTACTTAAAAATGAGATGTATTATTAGCAATTTAGGTGATTTCTTTGGGATATTATTCAGTATTAATGTTCATCATTCTTTCTAATATTAGTACTTTATATATT
The DNA here is from genome assembly GCA_036711955.1 of Digitonthophagus gazella. Lineage (NCBI taxonomy): Eukaryota > Metazoa > Arthropoda > Insecta > Coleoptera > Scarabaeidae > Digitonthophagus > Digitonthophagus gazella. The sequence continues at coordinate 31,573,212 of JASCIT010000002.1, forward strand.
CTTAGTAAAATTGAAATTAGTTGTGGAAAAAGTATGTTGTCGCGAATAAGTTATCAATTTTGACTTATTGTTAGGCACGTTTCACATTAAGACAACCAGCAAACAGCAAAAGCAATTAACATACAGCATAAAGCGATGTAGTTATTTGATAGCATTTTACATAGAATTAAAGCAAACGTTTCAGATTGAGGCAACCAGCAACAAGCAACTAGCATCAAGCGATATATCCACTTGATGACATTTTTTAGAATTATTCTAGTTTTGCAGTGAAGTAAGTTTAGATACAGATGTAGGTAATGAAATATAAGTGAGAATAAAAATTAAGTCTTTTCGAATATCAAAATTACTTTTCGAAGTGGAATACAAAAGACTTTGAGTCTGGAACAGAGATTTAGATTTGTTCGCGATTCGGACGAAGAAACATTTTTTGAAAGTAAAACAAGTTCTGTGTGTAGTTTGATTATTTCAAAAAAAAATTCTGAAAAGTATTGCATTGTGTTTGCATTTCACAACAAAATGTTATTGCAATTATATGTAAAATATCATCAAGTAGCAATGTTTGCTAGCTATTCGCTTTGCTTTTGAGAAAAATTCTTTCCTTTTGTAGACTAAACTTGAATTTAAAAATACAACCTACCTTCAGGGTTTCGCAAATGAAATAAAACCAACTTTGACCTCCACCAGGAATTACATTCGACTGCTTCTCACAAACTACAAGGTACAACTGATTCACTTTCAGGTAGATTTTATCATAAAAATAAACCGGAGCCGTTATACAACAACTAGTTCTTACAATTAGTCACCCTCAAATAAAAAGCTTTAATCATCCTTCCGATCCCAACTGTAGATCCCAACAATAGATAATATTTATTAGTTTTTGTATGTATTGGATGTTTATTTAAATTCGTGCTTAAATAATTTATGAATTTTATTAGGGTTTTTGACCTATGTCTATAATCTAATAAAATTGAAAAATTTAATTTTAAAAATTTAGACTTTGAGTTTGTGTAACTCGGCTGTTGGACATCTGATTTCGGTACGGATTATTTTAAGCAATTTTCTGTTCAATTTTGAATAAGATACTAGAAGAATGTCGTTGTACCTAATCTGAAAAATTTTCAGTGAACATTTTCAAAATTTGCAAACCAGCAGCAAAAATTTGATACTTCTCGCTGATTTTTTAGAAAAACTAAACGACTTACGGGGAAAGGATTTCACCATCATTTTCGCCGACATCGAATTATATAAAAACGTGACGACTTTTAACAAAATCTGAATTCTTTCTATTTTTTTGATTTCGGCGTTTTAGAAATTTTACCATTTTAGAAATTTTGACTTTGAGCACGCATAACTCGGCTGTTGGTCATTTGATTTCGATACGGATTATTTTAAGCAATTTTCTATTCAATTTTGAATAAAATACTAGAAGAAAGTCGTTGTCTCTAACCTGAAAAATTCTTAGCGAACATTTTTTAAAATTTGCAAACCAGCAGCAAAAATTCTCTACTTCTCGCTGATTTTTTGGAAAAACTAAACAACTTTTGGGGAAAAGGATTTCACCATCATTTTCACCAACATCGAATTATATAAAAACGTGAGTTTTAACAAAATCTGAATTCTTTCTATTTTTTTTTTTTTGATTTCGGCGTTTTAGAAATTTTACCATTTTAGAAATTTTGACTTTGAGCACGCATAACTCGGCTGTTGGTCATCTGATTTCGATACGGATTATTTTAAGCAATTTTCTATTTAATTTTGAATAAAATACTAGAAGAAAGTCGTTGTCTCTAACCTGAAAAATTCGTAGCGAACATTTTTTAAAATTTGCAAACCAGCAGCAAAAATTCGCTACTTTTTGGAAAAACCAAACGACTTACAGGGAAAAGGATTTCAACATCATTTTTACCAACATCGAATTATATAAAAACGTGAGTTTTAACAAAATCTGAATTCTTTCTATTTTTTTTTTTTTGATTTCGGCGTTTTAGAAATTTTACCATTTTAGAAATTTTGACTTTGAGCACGCATAACTCGGCTGTTGGTCATCTGATTTCGATACGGATTATTTTAAGCAATTTTCTATTTAATTTTGAATAAAATACTAGAAGAAAGTCGTTGTCTCTAACCTGAAAAATTCGTAGCGAACATTTTTTAAAATTTGCAAACCAGCAGCAAAAATTCGCTACTTTTTGGAAAAACCAAACGACTTACAGGGAAAAGGATTTCAACATCATTTTTACCAACATCGAATTATATAAAAACGTGAGTTTTAACAAAATCTGAATTCTTTCTATTTTTTTTTTGATTTCGGCGTTTTAGAAATTTTGACTTTGAAGACGCATAACTCGGCTGTTGGTCATCTGATTTCCCTGCGGTTTATTTTAAACGATTCTCCGTTCAATTTTAAATAAGATTCTAGAAAAATATTGACGTACTAATGCCGGAAAGTTCTGGACGAATTTTTGAAAGAATTTGCTTAACCGAGAAAAGTTAAATGGTGTTAAAAGGTTAGAAATGTGCAGAGAAAATGAACCAGTTAAGATGGGTTACAATCAGTCTAAAGAAAAAGAAGAGGTGATTGTTTAATTAGGACCGTAAATTAATTAATTAAGACCTTTCTTGAATACGAATAAAAAATGTACTTACTAATATTCGAAACGGTACACTGTATTTAATAAAACTCGAATCACTGGTCTTAAACACTATATTAAATAACCAAGAAAATTAAGTACAAGAAATTAAATTCTAACTATGAAATCTCGAATAATTCAGAACGAAAGAAAATTCGAACGGCCGAACGAAAACTAACTCACTGACAAAGGATCTTGAACGCGTTTTAAAATAAATTTGGGGGATATAAAAAAAAGAACTTGTTTTGATTCACGGAAATAAATATACAGAACATACGAAAAGTAACACTAACAATAAAACGAATTTAGAATGAAATGACGAATGCAGAATAAATAATTGAACATACCTAATAGAAATAAAGAAAATTAAAATGAAATTCGACAAAACTTTAAACAGTGATCATCACCCAAACCGGAAATAATAGTGGCGCATTTGGAGGTGTTAGCTACAGTATTACCGAACTTTCAATTATCGTAGTGGTCCTCTGCATCATTGCATAGTATAGCCATCTACTCCGTCAAGAAGAAATGCAACAAGAAAATGGACAAGAGGATCCATCGTGAGGTATATTGAAGCTAAGAACTGTTAAGAGTGAGAGCAGGAGATCACCAATAATTTATAAGTGTTAGTTTATTATTATTATGGAACAATTGAGTGAGTTGTTACGAGAAGTAACTGTATTTAAAATAAAAAGAACCGAAGATACTCAGGATAAGCGTTCAGATAGGAAAAGTTGAAGTAAGTATTTAGAGCAAATACGGACATCTAAGACGTCGCAAACGTTAAGGTAGTTGAGCAAATAAAATTTACTGTTAACAAAGTAGAATCCATTTTGGAAAATAGATTAGCTAATGTGAATATAAAAATGTCTGCATCGTTTGATTTGGAAGTCGCGGGTAGCTTATTATCCGCTTAGCTTATTTCCATCGATGGATGGAAACGAGGATACCACCAAGAAGTTGATAGATGCCATTAAAAGACGTATTATGATGCGTATACACGACAAAAACTAATGATATAAAACATACATTTTCATTTCATAAATTTTCAGTGTTTACACATTGAGGTTTTATATGAAAAATTAGTACACTACTACCAAGCTTTGAAGTTAAGAATTTAATTATTTTATGTAGCCCATAGATTAAATAAGGGAATTTCATTAAGGTCTAAAAAATTACATATCACGTATGCCCTCTTTCCCTAATGAAAATTCATGGTAATTTTAATAAAAATATTTTGAAATTCTTTTTTGTTAAAAATGTTTTTTTTTAATAAATCCTTCTAATAAATCACATTTTGTAATACATAAACAAACATTCCATAATAAAAACTGAGTTTAATATATTCTAACAGTCTTTTTTCAAATTTGAATCCGTGATTAATAAAGAAAAGCTGTACTTTTACTGGTTTTGAATAAATTATACAAAAACCAGTAAAAGTACAGTTTTTCTTTATTAATCACGGATTCAAATATTAACTGGCAGAAAAGATGGATCAAAAAACTAACTTCCTCTCATTTTTTCAAATTGTCTCAAGCTTTGAAAAGCTTTGGATTATTTGAACGGGTTAGTAGTTGAATTAGTAAAGAGTAACACAAAGTCCTAATATTACATCGTGTTTCAATTTGTTTTCTTTCGTTCGTGAGTCGATTGATACGCGACCAATGGCACGGATGAAGTGTAGACGGTATCGAGATTAAAGATCTGGTGATTACCTACCGGTCGGCCCTATAAATCCGCCGGTAAGCGAATCAAGAGGGTGCTGATTTCCCGGCGAGCTTCGCACCTCGTCGGGAAAACTTTCACGCGTCCGGATTGATGTCGAAGTACCTAGTGATGGGGGTCGCCTTTTCCGGGTCCTTAGATCCTTTCTACACCTACTCAATCTCCCATCAATTATTGCATTCGCCGGCTCCCTTGAGTTTTGATGAAGAAGTATCTTACTAGATGAAGAAGTACCTACTCATTCGGGGTCTTTATTGCTCTTAACGACGAAGGCGAATATAATTCGTTTACAGTTGAGTCTAATGGAAGGATCGACCGTAGATTTTCACGATAAGACTTGTTTGCTTAGCAATTTAATACGGTAGCATGGTAAAAACGGGGGAGTAATGATGAGCACACCGTTGCCGGGCACGTAATGATAGCGGGAAGGTTACAGGTCGTGCGACATGCAGTATACTTGGTAATTTGAAAATAATTGCTCCTCGACATGTCATGAAACGTAATAATTATTCATCGGGGTTGTAATAGTGTGCAATGTTTGACAATAGATTATCACCGTATATATGGCAAATAATGTTGATTTCAAAAAGTTAGCTTTATTTTAAGAACTAGTTTAGCTTTATTTTTAGTATTTTTCTAAAAAAAATTTATTGTTTTTGGTTGAATTGATCAACATTTTGGTAACTTTGGTGGAAGTTTTACCAATTTAGTAAGTTTTTGGTGGAATTAAAGAAAAATTGGTAAATTCTTGGTGGAATTTTTACAAATTTTGTAAGCTTTTTGGTGGAATTTTTAAAAAATTCATTACTTTTAAAATTATTAAAAATTTTAGTAACTGGTGAAATTTTTATGAATGTACTAAGTTTTGAATGTTCAAAGTTTTAGTTAATTTTTAATGAAATTGTTTCTAATTTAATTGATTTTTGGTGGAATTTTAAAAGAATTTGGACAGTTTGGTGGAATTTTTAAAAAATGTGGTAAGTTTTTTGGTAGAATTGTTAAAAATGTTGACAATTTCGATGTAACTTTTAGGATTTTTGTAAGTTTTTGGTGGAATGAAAAAAATTCAGTAAGTTTTGGGTGTAGTTGTTAAATATTTTAATAGCTTTGGTGGAGTTTTTGCGAATTTTATTCATTTCTGGTGGAATTTTTATAAAAATCAGTGTTTTTGGTAAAATTCTTATGAATTTAGTAAGTTTTTGGTGGAATAAAAAAAAAATTGGTAAATTTTTGATGGAATTTTTACAAATTTTGTAAGTTTTTTGGTGGAATTTTTAAAAAATTCATTATTTTTGGTAGAATTATTAAAAATTTTAGTAACTTTGGTGGAATTTTTATGAATCTACTAAATTTTGAATTTTCAAGGTTTTAGTTAATTTTTAATGAAATTGTTTTTAATTTGATTGATTTTTGGTGGAATTCTAAAAGAATTTGGACATTTTGGTGGAATTTTTAAAAAATTTGGTAAGTATTTTGGTAGAATTGTTAAAAATGTTGACAATTTCGGTGTAATTTTTAGGATTTTTGTAAGTTCCTGGTGGAATAAAAAAAAATCAGTAAGTTTTGAGTGTAGTTATTAAATATTTTAATAGCTTTGGTGGATTTTTTGCGAATTTTATTCATTTCTGGTGGAATTTAAAAAAAAACAGTGTTTTTGATAAAATTCTTATGAATTTAGTAAATTTTTGGTGGAATTAAAAAAAAAATTGGTAAATTCTTGATGGAATTTTTACAAATTTTGTAAGTTTTTTGGTGGAATTTTTAAAAATTCATTATTTTTGGTAAAATTATTAAAACTTTTAGTTACTTTGGTGGAATTTTTATGAATCTACTAAGTTTTGAATTTTCAAGGTTTTAGTTAATTTTTAATGAAATTGTTTCTAATTTGATTGATTCTTTGGTAGAATTTTAAAAGAATTTGAACATTATGGTGGAATTTTTAAAAAATTTGGTGTTTTTTGGTAAAATTGTTAAAAATGTTGACAATTTCGGTGTAATTTTTAGAATTTTTCTAAGTCTTTGGTGGAATAAAAAAAAAATCAGTAAGTTTTGGGTGTAGTTGTTAAATATTTTAATAGGTTTGGTGCATTTCTTGCGAATTTTATTCATTTCTGGTGGAATTTAAAGAAAATCAGTGTTTTTGGTAAAACTCGAATGATGAATTTAGTAAATTTTTGGTGGAATAAAAAAAAAAAATTGGTAAATTTTTGGTGGAATTTTTACAAATTTTGTAAGTTTTTTGGTGGAATTTTTAAAAAATTCATTATTTTTGGTAGAATTATTAAAAATTTTAGTAACTTTGGTGGAATTTTTATGAATTTACTAAGTTTTCAATTTTCAAGGTTTTAGTTAATTTTTAATGAAATTGTTTCTAATTTGATTGATTTCTGGTAGAATTTTAAAAGAATTTGAACATTTTGTGGAATTTTTAAAAAATTTGGTAAGTTCTTTGGTAGAATTGTTAAAAATGTTGACAATTTCGGTGTAATTTTTAGGATTTTTGTAAGTTTTTGGTGGAATAAAAAAAATTCAGTAAGTTTTGGGTGTACTTAAATATTTTAATAGCTTTGGTGAAATTTTTGCGAATTTTTTTCATTTCTAGTGGAATTTAAAAAAAAATCAGTGTTTTTGATAAAATTCTTATGAATTTAGTAAGTTTTTGGTGGAATTTAAAAAAAAATTCAGTATATTCTTGGTGGAATTATCAAAAATTTTGATAAAATTGGTGGAATTCTTGCGAATTTTATTCATTTCTGGTGTAATAAAAAAATCAGTGTTTTTGATAAAATTCTTATGAATTTAGTAAATTTTTGGTGGAACTTTTACAAATTGTATTAATTTTTGGCGGAATTTTTAAAAAATTGAGTATATTTTTGGTGGAATTATCAAAAATGTTGAAAACACTGGTGGAATTTTTGAGAATTTTATTCATTTTTGATGGAATTTTTAAAAATTCAGTGTTTTTTTATGGAATTTTTACAAATTTAGTAAGTTTTTAGTGAAATTTTCCCAATTTTATTAATTTTTTGGTGGAATTTTGATAAAATTCGGTATGTTTTTGATGGAATTGTTAAAAAAGTTGGTAACTTTAGTGGAATTTTTATTAACTTTAATCATTTGTGGTGGAATTGTTAAAAATATTGGTAATTTTAGTAGAATTTTTATGAATTTGGTAAGTTTTTGGTTGTATTTTTTAAAAATCTAAGTTTTTGGTGGAATTATTCAACATTTTTGTAGCTTTGGTGGAAAATTGACAAGATTTAGTACGTTTTTGGTGGAATTGTTAAAAATGTTGGTAATTTTGGTGGAATTTTTACGAGTATAGTAAGTTTTTCAATTTTTACCAATCTTATTGATTTTGGGTGGAATTTTTAAAAAATTCACTAAGTTTTTAGTAGAATTGTCTCTAAATTTAATAATTTTTGGTGAAATTATATTCAATTTAACTAAGTTTTGTGGAATTTTTATTATTACTTTTTTATTTTTGTGAAATTTTTAAGAATCTAATCAATTCTTGACGAAATTAATCTCAATTTTAGCATATTTTTTAAAAATTCAGTTTTTGGTGGAATTGTTAAAAATTTTGATAGCTTAGGTGGAATTTTTACAAATTTTTTTGGTGGAATTATTAAAAATTTTAGTAGCTTTGGTGGAATTTTTACAAATTTAATTTTTGGTGATATTTTCAAGAATTTAATTAGTTTTTAGTGAAATTTATTCGAATTGTTGCTCTGTATAAATTAAATATTTGATAATTATTAATAAACCGATCGTTTTGACATTTCATGTGGCATTAGCGTGGTTAGGATAATAAATAACGTTTATGAAAATTGAACCAACTGTTTTATCGGCCGAAATCGAAAATGACTGAAAGCGGGGACTTCGTTTAGGGCTTAAATCGGCTGTTTCGGGTCCAAAGGAGCCCCAATTCGCATATAACGTTGCGTTATAAAGCCGTTCAGAAGGTTAGCCGGAAGCAGAGTCGCGGAGCCAGTGGCTTTTTGAACAAAAAGTGCGTTCGAAAATTAACGAAAATGACAGGCGGACGATCGAGACTTTTAATTTCAATTAGGGTTACCGCAACGTCGTTCGATTTTCAGTCCGGAAAGCAATTTCCAAAAAAACTATTAAAAAAGGGTTAATATATTATAATAGTATCACTTCACATGGTTGGTTTACTTAACTTAACGTCTATTTACTTAACCTAATACTTTTTTTATAATATGTTCAATCAGCTAGAATCGTATTCTGAGTTTGCGCGAAGAAAATGTGAGGTTCTATTCGTTCTAATGTGCGTCCGAAAATTAACGAAAATGACAGACGGACAATCGAGAATTTTAGTTTCAATTAGGGCCACCGCAACGTCGTTCGATTTTTGGGATCATTTTTCCGAAATCGGCCTCGGACCCCCCAAAATCGTCGGAGGGGTGAAGATAATGGTCGGCAGAATCGTGTAAAATCGTTGGATCGTCCAGAAAACTCTTTCCAAAAAAGCTATTAAAAAAAGAGCTAGGCGCCTGCGGCGCCCTCTTTTAAAGAGGTGTTGCTTGCTTACTACTTTAATATATTAAACAAATTTTTGCCTTATAAATAGAAAGTATGTTATAGATTTTTACACAAAATCATTGTAATTGTATTTCATGAAGCATGATGGTAGATTGAGGTAAAAACAAATACAAATAAGTATCCTCTAAAATACAAAGTGTCCTCTTTAATATCAGACAATAACCTGAGAAAGGAGTCGTTTGGAGGGCGAACATAAATGTAAATCGACGTAAATTGGGCAATCGGTGGAGAACCACCCACGGTCGTTATCGGGGGCACCTGGCGACGTCGGGTGCCCTTATCGCTCTCGCCGACCCTTAATTATGTTTCCTCGGCCCTCCACACTTCCGACCGGCGACACGCGCCGGAGGCGCATTAGCAGAGCACACAAAGGGCCGAAATCAAAGATGAACAACGGCGAGGCCGGATTTCGCAAATGGGCCACGTTGAAATTGGATATCGCTGTTTGCTTTAATATGGCGTTAGGTCATTAAAGCTTTGCCCTCGTCTCGTAATCACCTTTTCCCAGATCCCATAGAATAACGTTTCATACAAAGACAAACAGTAATCCTTGATGAATTAAAATATTAATTTGAAATGAAATTGAATGAAATATATTTTAAATCTTTTATATTTTATCTTTATCTATCATTTTATTTTTACACAAAAGTATATATAAGAGGAAATATCTCGTAATTCTGAGATTACACTTTTACCACTGACAACTAAAGATAACGTCAGTGCAATCCGCCGGGTTGTTATACAAGTACGTGCAGCTTTAGATAGTGTCGCGGGGGATTCTTTTAGAATCGAGGGGAAAGAGAAACGTCGTCGAAGGTCCTCTTGGCGGTGCTGCTTGAGGCTGATATCGGCCGGGTAATTAGAGCAAACGAAACGTGCAAATGGCGGCCGAGTGCAGATCATTGTTCTCAGATTACCGAACAACGGCGCGAGCTAATAATCCCCGTCGATGTCGGATTTCACTGCCTGGCAACGGCCCTCTAGCCCGGAATCCGCGCTTCCACGGGAACCGCCGATAAGCAGCTTACCGTGGCCCCCGCAGGACCACTCCGCGGCGCCCTACGTCGCGGGGGCGGCGTCTTTGATCCCCCCGAACCGGGGACGCTGCAGCAAACAAAACGGAAACGGATCGACCGCAAAGACTTAGAGCTTTCTAAAGATGAAAAGGACTCAGCAAATATTGGACATAATTACATCTTGGATATCACCATATCGACCACTTACTTATCTATATAAGGATCCAATTTTCTTCGTAGATTCGAAAAACACTACTCAATTCGAAGACTAATAGATTCGAAGAAGAATGAAGAAAGACTATCGACAACTGCTGATAAAATAGGAAATTAGAAACAGAGGCAAATCTAGCAGATAGAATGGACGCCGCCACCGCAATAGCCGAGGCGAATCGACAAAGTTTTCCTATAAAACGGAATGGGCTAAACTGTAGCAACGCAGCGGTGATGAATGAGGACAGGACCGGCGGGCGACCTTATAAGCATCAAACAGGCGGAATTGGGATAGACTTCGTAGATTCGCGTACGCAAAGACGAAAGACGTGGAAACTACGCCCCTAACACAAAACTTTGTTTTTTGAACACATTGATTACAGAGCTCCATAAAAACAACTCGTCTTTTTCGTCCTGCTCGCCGAACGATAGCACAAAATGGAATAGAAACTTGTATAAATTCGTTTAGGTCGTTGAATTACATTGCTAAACTAATAACGACTTCAAATCGAATTTATCGTCCGCACGGCACGTCCAAGAAATTAGATTTAAAATGCGGGACAAAGGCTCTGGACGAGTACTGATGACGTTTCTCGTCAATAAGGTTTTCCACGGAATGAAAATATAATTTGGTTCTTGTAAAATAAAATAAAATATAATTTTTTTTAATCAATAGATATATTTGTTATGATGGAAGGTTTTTTCTTAATTGGGATGTTATTTTTTACCAATTGGGATGTTATATGATGAAAGTTTTTTATTTGAGGGTGACTAATTGTAAGAAGTAGTTGTTGTGTAATGGTTGGGTTTATTTTTACGATAAAATCTACCGAAAAGTGAGTCAGTTGTACCTTGTAGTTTAGGAAACCCTAAAGAGAACATATTTGTTCAAATTGATAAAGTTCTAAGTGGTATACTCTTCCAATTTGTTTGGCAAATTTCAAAATTAATTAGTTACCATACCCCAAAATATAATTCATTGCATCAAAATAGGGTAAACTCACCTAATTTCACAAGGAGACCTCACGACTTTGAAATCGCCGATTTTAATGAAAGTGGTACCAATCGATAGGTACTGGTACATAGTAGGAATGGGTAAAATATTAGGGAGCACTATTCAGCGATTCGCGAGTAAATCGCGATTTCAGCTCGCGAATCAAGGTCATGCCGCTTTACGTCACGTCACGCCACTTATATATCAATGCTTTGCCTCCTCCCGACTCCGCCTCCTGTTGACTCACAACGATCGGCTTCCAGATGCGAAACAATACGGTTGAAATCTTGGGAAGTAACCTGTTTCTATTTTTAATATAAGGAAAATATTCAATATTTTTCCATTTATTTTCTCGAATATTTTATTGTTATATGTTCTGAATACAAATAAGTCAATACACTTTTTCGTTTTTTACTTTAATTTTTAATTTAAATTGATTAAAAAAGAACCAGAGGCGGATTCGGAGGGCGTGGCTAACCACTGACGTAAAGCGGCATGGTTTTGATTCGCTAGCTGAAATCGCGATTTACTCGCGAATCGCTGAATAGTGTGTCCTAATATTTCACACATTTCTACTATGTACTAATACCTGTCGATTAGTACTACTTTCATTAAAATCGGCGATTCCAAAGTCGTGAGGTCTTCTTGTCAGCCTCAGCCATGCGCTTATAGTCGGCCTTCAAGTTTTTCTATATCTGTACCCTAGAGGTAAACAGTCGTAAGTCCAGTTTTCGTCTATCGGGAGTTAAGGTTGGGAGTTAGGATTAAGGTTATGGAAAAGGCGTCTGAAGTTACAGTAAGGACCAAAGCATGTATTTAATTAATTTTTACTATACAAATGTATAACAAAAATTTCAATTTTGATTGCCAGATTAACATTATTTGCCATTTTTTGTAAAACTTACATCATTAGATTTACGACTGTTTACCTCTACGGTACAGATATGAATTTTTATAGAAATGCGAACTTTAGGAAGGCTTTTTAGAGGCGCCAATATTTGGGCAGTTTACCTTACCTCCAACATATAAATTTTAAGAGTTTTAAGGGAAATTAAACCATACTGTTTTATTAAAAAAATCGGCAATTCAATACTTCAGTTTGTAAATCGTTATTTTCAGTTTCTATCTCTGTAATTGTATCAGCTGGCGGATGTTGGTTGAAACTTGAAACAACATAAGTAAAATTTCGAAATGTATGGAATTTCTAATACGCTACAAATCTGATACTGTTTTCAGTTTATTTATACATTCTGGAAATGAAAATTATCGTTATGTTATTTCCAAGAGTAATTTTAATGTGTTACCTATTGTCTACTTGTTCTATCTAATAGTTGTTCTATAAATATCTCTTTTTCATAAAAGAGAGAATGCAAGATGTAGAACAGGGATTATCAAAGGAGTAGATATCGGTTTCTTAGGAGTCAATATCGGTTTTCTAGGGGCCGACATAAACGAAAAATGATTTTGGGGGTCGACGAGGTTGATCTTAAAAGTAGGTAATTTGGCCATGGGACTTTGAGGTAACAGTTCATTTTGGAAAAGGAATCACTTGTCCAAAATAGTTTGGGGATCCCTTATATAGAAAATGCAGAGATAATCCATGATTACAGAACGAAGGATAGTTCAGTTTTACAAAAACCATATCACCAATTAACACTTTATTGATCGGGAATTTTACTTAGAAACTATGTCATGTCACCGATAATGACGAATGCAATGACAAATTGACTCATCATCGGCCAGCAAAGTTTGGGTATGAAAAGACGAGTTAACTTGTTACCAGTCAGCAAAGTGTTAAATATCTATCAATAATTAGTCTTTTACCAAGGTGTAAAATTTTATAATTAAATTAGAGACAAAACAAACATAATTTTTACTTAAAACACTATTGATATCATGAGTAGTTGAAGAAAAAAGACGAAAATCGAAACGTAATTTGGGATTTTACTTAGGTTGGTAATATATTTTGATAATGTGACCATATTTTTTATCTCAAATCCAGAACGAAAAATTGTAGGAGTGGAGTTAAGTTTAATAACTTAAATATGACTTTTTTTAAATAAAAATTATACATAAGCAATACCATTTAAGGATATAATAAAAATCAGTATTCTTTTAAATGAATCAAATTTTTTTAATCAAAACGACTGATTGTGAGTATAGAATTTTTTATATTTTTTTGAATTAAGAATCTTGTTCAGTAGGTCTTTTTCGCATTGAAACATTGTATAAAATTTTGTACAATTTTCTTAATAATTAATTTTAGTAATATCGCTTTTAGTGTGTCTATTTCAAGCCGAGTCTTGTCATTTGTCCAAAAATTATTCATTAAAGAAAATATTCTTTCCGCGGAAGCATTTGTGCCAGGTTGGCAGAAAAAGAATTTTGTTAATTTTCGTAAACTTAAAAATGGTTCACGATTTTTAAGTTCACGATTATTAAAGTGAGAGATCATTTCAATCCACCTTTGGATTGATTTTGATTATTTTTGAAACTTTTGGAAAAATTTGAAAAAATTTGGAAGATTCAAATTCAGTTCAAATTTTATAAAAGTAGTTCTAGTTGAAATATATTTTAAAAAAATATTGAAAATAAGGACTTTTTCAAAAATTCGGGACACTCCGGGACAAAAAACCTGAATCCGGGATAAATACTGCTTCTAGAAAAAATCCGGGACGCTACGTGGAAATCCGGGATTGTCGGAAACTTTTGCAAAAATTTGGAAGATTCAAATTCAGTTCAAATTTTATAAAACTAATTTCAGTTGAAATATATTTAAAATAAATATTGAAAATAAGGACTTTTTCAAAAATTCGGGACACTCCGGGATAAAAAACTTGAATTCGGGACAAATACTGCTTCTAGAAAAATCCGGGACGCTACGTGCAAATCTGGGACTGTCGGGAACTTTTGCAAAAATTTGGAAGATTCAAATTTAGTTCAAATTTTATAAAACTAATTCTAGTTGAAATATATTTAAAATAAATATTGAAAATAAGGACTTTTTCAAAAATTCGGGACACTCCGGGACAAAAAACCTGAATCCGGGACAAATACTGCTTCTAGAAAAATCCGGGACGCTACGTGGAAATCCGGGACTGTCGCGAACTTTTGGAAAAATTTGGAAGTTTCAAATTCAGTTCAAATTTTATAAAACTAATTTTAGTTGAAATATATTTAAAATAAATATTGAAAATAAGGATTTTTTCAAAAATTCGTGACACTCCGGGACAAAAAAGCTGAATCCGGGATAAATACTGCTTCTAGAAAAATTCGGGACGCTACGTGGAAATCCGGGACTGTCGGGAACTTTTGCAAAAATTTGGAAGATTCAAATTTAGTTCAAATTTTATAAAACTAATTTTAGTTGAAATATATTTAAAATAAATATTGAAAATAAGGACTTTTCCAAAAATTCGGAACACTCCGGGATAAAAAACCTAAATACAGGACAAATACTGCTTCTAGAAAAATCCGGGACGCTACGTGGAAATCCGGGACTGTCCCGGCCAACCCGGGACGTATGGTCACCTTAATTTTGATAGTATATTTCCTTCCAAATTTATTCTTTATGAATATGCTCTTTCTTTTCGTTGATGATTTCTTTCGCTGCCGGTACTCTTCTTTCCTTCCATCCTTTTTGTGATTCGTTCCATTTCACCCTTCCTGGATCTACTCCTCGCAGTATTTTCAACTTGTTAATGGGTTCTTCTTTTATTCCAGGATTTGAAACAGTTTCCATATGTATTCCATAGCTCAGCTGGGCACTTTTAGTACTTTCAGCAATTTCAATTTCAATTTCAATTTCTGCTCTGGTGAATGTCAAAGTAGTATTTTTAGAAAACAGTTTGTCCATAATCTTCCCTGGTTCCCATCCAGTAATAAATTTATCCCGTAATACTATATCTAAACTGATCCTAAAATCACAAAATGTCGATAACTCTTTTATTTTGACTGACTATTCTTGTAGAGACTCGGAATTCTTTTTTAGATTGTAATTCCTCAAATCCGGTATCTTCCGGCGTGTTTGGAGCACACAAATTTATTATTAGCTTGTATGCTTCTTCTGATAAACTATTCAACAATATTTCTCTCTTCTTATTCTCAGTTTCGGCGTCATTAGCAATAAAAAACTGTTGTAGCCGTTTGTAAAACACGTGCCAGTCGTGGATTTGTAGCTTAAATTCTAGATGGACTCCGTATGTAGTCATCCTCGTCGCCAATTTTGTGGTGTTCTTCCGTTCCGGACAGGGAGCTATGTATTTAAAACTAATTTACGCAGTCAACACTTTTATTTCTCTCTTGTTTCGTACTCTTCGTATTACATCCCAAACAGCACTAACTATGAAATTCAAAACTGGTATTCTTAAAATGATGAAACGATCTCCCGCGTTTGCGTAAAATAATAAATAATGTCCCATAATAAGTGTCCGATTTTGGTATTTCTTGAAACTTAACGTTATTTCGAAATGTCAGTTGCAATCTTGTACTCCATCAAGAGACTTAAGTTAAAATTGACACATGAATGTTGTTAAAAAATTTAAACGCGTCTACTTAACTTTTGAGAAGTGATTTATAAACATAAGCCATTTTTTTTTTCAAAAGTACCGGAGTGATCACATAATGGACCGTCGAGGAGTTTTTGAAGTTGTTCCTCAACGAGAAAGGTCTAACCTAAAGCAGGAAGCGCCTCAAGGTGTGTACCATTATTTGCTAGAAGTGTAAATAGTAAACTTAAACATGGATCGATAAAGAATACTGGTTGGTATTTTGCATCGGAGAAGACTATAGAATTTGGCTTCGAGGACAAGAAACTTTACGTGAAGAAGTGGTAAGCGCGAATGTAAATTCTCGAAATTCTGGAAGAGTCGGCAGGAAACGAGAAATCCTAGATATAAAAAAAATAAAAGAGATACCAATTCATCGCCGCAGAAATCTCCGATCACTTGCATATGCCATTGAAATTTCAAAAAGCACAATTCACAGAAGCATTAAATCCGGACTAATCAAACCTTATTCAAGCGCAGTAAAGCCATTTCTTACTGGTCGTAACAAAATCCAACGTTTGGACTACTGTTTGGCAATGTTTGATTCTGAAAGTATCGCTGCTGGTGAACCTATTTTTAATGATATGAAAAACTACATTCATGTTGTCGAGAAATGGTTTTATTTAAAAAAGATCTCTAATAAATACTACCTCGCTAATGATGAGAAGGAGCCTGATGAAACATGTAAAAGTAATAGGTTTATTACGAAGGTCATGTTTTTAGCCCTTATTGCCCGTCCAAGATGGGATAACTACCGTAATTAAGGGTTTAATGGAAAACTAGGGATTTCGCCATTTGTAACTTTAACAACCTTCCAAACGTTTTTGTCATTTTAAAACGGACACTTATTTTGGGACTTAAATTTTCACCATATCACACTTATTATGGGACAGAGGTAGTACAATACATTACACATCTGAAATTACAATTGTTCATAAAATTTCTTAATGTATTCATTGAAGCACCTCAATGGTAACGTTGACCACGATTTGACCATCGCAAAGCGTCATACTACCACCTGCTGTACGACGGACATCGCGACGCGACGCCTGCGCCGAGACGCGGGCGTCGCGGCGGCTTCCGAAGCGCCCCACGGTCGATCCACAGTGCAGTCCGCGACGCGATACTCTCCACAACGCTATATAAACGGGACCGTTCGCGACTTTAGACGCTCAGTGCGACGGCGACGACGAAGCGGTAACGCTACAGGTACGCGACGCCGAGAGCATGGCACGTTAGAACACGTTAGGGCGTCGCGACGATGGGGTCGCTGAGAAGGAAGCGCGATCTTCGGCCGTGCAGGAAGCAACAAGTCGACGTCGCCGAGTAGTGAAGCAACGCTATGGATTTCGTCAGCTTAACCTGCTGCTCGTTGGCCTTCCTGCTCTATTATAACACCCTCGATGCTGGCTTCGTGTACGACGACAGGTACGAATTTTATCAAGATAATTAATTTCATTTCGTCTAGAGTGAAAATTGAAACATTTTAATCGAAAATGTAGACGAAGAGATACAATCTATCACACTTCATGAGTAATTACTAGATCGTCTTATTCCAGCCGAAAGTTTTCGCTCTTCGGGCCTTAATTTGAAAGCGTCGAAAGCGTCTGTCAGTCTTTCTAAAGTTCGGGGCTAAATTGTTTGCTCGCTGTGAGTTGTCGCTGGAATCGTGTAATGTTTAAAGAAACACGCTATTTGTTAGATTGGAGTGTCTTAAATCGAAAAAGCTTTTTCCTAAACTTCTTGAAAACTTTTTGAAAATTTTTCAAAAAGTTTTCAATCAAATGTTAAAATCAAATTAAAAAAAAAAGAAAAGAAAAATACTAAAATTTACTAAAAAAACTAAAAATTACTATAATTTGAAATTTTTTGTAAAAACAATTCTTAAAATGATGTTTTATACAGCAACAATAATTCTAAATAAACGCTTGACATAAAATGGAAATGTACGAGTATAAAATATGTACACATCATAAATTTCAGACGTTATTGTATACGGTCTTAAATGTTTAAGGTCTCCCCGTCTTTTTCCGTAGAAAAAAGAAATAAAAAAAGAAACAGATGTAAAATCTCCATCGAATTTATGGATTTATGCTACCGTTCTAACAAACTACGTTGACTAAAAGAAGCCTACCCAGCCGTCACGTACATTTTAACACGTCTAGTCCCCCCATTTCAAATACCGACAACAATAACAAACTCATCCGTACGAATTTATCGAGGCTTCGTCTCACGGACGAAGCATTTAAATTCCCTTCCTGGGAAAGAAAAAGATCGTCCTTGCCGTCGTTGGGTAGAGGAAGGAAACGTTTCCGAGTTTCGCGCCTCCCGTATAATAAACGGGATGGTTCGTGTGCCTTGTCCCGGCTGCCCTCACACATAAATTTACCTCATTTATTTTTCATGGAGATATCGCTACGCGCGGCTCGCGTTCGCCCCGATTTTACGACCGTTTTAACATATTAACAGCCCCGATTCGGGGATCCGAGGTTTAATTGGCTCTCGATACGTGCGACCTAAAAATTTATCGCTTGCTAAATTACATCTTCGCAAAATCTGATTTATTTTCACCTTTTCGATTCGTATCAGCTTAATGAGTTGATAAAATTGGGTTGTATGATTTGGTATGATTTGTATGATTTGGTATAATTTGTATGATTTGGTATGATTTGTATGATTTGGTATAATTTGTATAATTTGGTTTACGATATCATAAAGTTTGCGTGTTGTAATATTTGAGCTAAATTAAAGAAGTTTTGTTTTATAAACTGCCTAAACATTACTGACCGTTATAATTACGTATTCGGTACATATGGTTTATTAATGCAGATCAAAAGGGAAATCATTAGTGTCAGGGGAAACTACGTTGTCGAATTTCCGCTTAACCACCAGCGCGATAATTTAAATTTTAATGTCGATAATTACGAAAGTTTCGGACAATTGAAATTAATATTGAAAATTGGCGGCCGTAACGTTAAAAGGTACCATTAGCCAAATCATTTCGGCAACAGCGTGACGGCTGATTTGTATAACGTTTATTAGTGGTATAATTTGATATTAATTATTCATCTGAATACCACATAAAACGATCGTAAATTGAACATCGCTTTGCACAAAAGGATGTGTATTCAATTTAAAAAATCGATTAAATTAAGTTTGATTGGGTAACCTAATTGCATAATTATTCGATAACTTTATAAATAGTTAAATTTTATTTTTATTTTTTTTACTTTGAACTTTCATAATCGTCTTTTATAACATAATCCCTAAATTAGGCCATACGCTGAGCGTCCCTTGATTCCAAAGTACCGCGCGCAAATTTACATTCGAGAATAAATACGCTTTAAACGCCCCGGAAGTTTTTACGCTCCTCGGATATTTGAAATGCGGCCTGAATATTCATGACAAGCTTCAGAACATTAATATGTACCCGGGCGTCTCGCAGATTTTTGCCACCCAGCTAGACGAGTGGCCTCACAAAGCGCCAGATTACCGCAAACTCTTAATAGCCGGTAATTTGCCTATAAAAAGTTTCGCGACCGTCGATTTAGAACTCGGAAGGTTTACGACCCCTTTCAATTACGTCGCGTTATGACAATTGAGAAAAATTGACTCAATTAGGAGTAAATTGCCTCGCCGGGCAAATGGTGGTAGAAGCTAATTGATGGCTTATTTGTGGAATTCCACTTCAGCCGGGAATTTTGAGGGATTTTAACAAATGTTTACGGTTATTACAGTTCGGTTTGTTTTGAGCTTTCAAATCATTATTTTATTGTATTTTATCATCATTGAGTTTGGGAGAGTTCGTTAATTATATGTTCCTTAAGGTGCAGTGTCAATCACGCGACTGTAGCCGCGCGTCTCTGGCGACTTTGCATCAGCCACTCGTTTGCATTGAATTATATGGATACGTGGATGGAATTATATGGATAATCTGAAAGAGAAAAAACCGAAGGTGACTGTTGTCGCACAATTGACACTTAATAAGACGGCTGTTGAAGCGCTAGAAAAGTCGCGCATCTACAGCCGCGCGACTATAGTCGTTGCAGTCGCGTCATTGACACTGCACCTTTACAAAATAAAAAATACGTTTCAAAAAGTAAAAAAATACCTATCTCACAAAAATGATGTTATTTCTTGAGGTTAAGAAAAGTTCAATTGGTTTACAACCCAACCCAAATAGTAGCGATACGTATCAAATAATCATACAATATTTCCATCTTTGTTTGACCACAAAAAACTCAACTTTTATTCATACATTCATTCCTCGATAAAAGATAAATAAACACATGAGTTCTGAATAGAAATCTTACGCCTATTATTTACAAAGGGCGGCGCTTAAAGGTCCACCTTCTTACTTCCGAACATCTCACCCCGAATCCCTTGAGAAACTCAATGACCGTGAGACCGCAGCCTTAAGAGATTTACTTCTCTTGTTTAGTAGTGAAAGTAAGTCGATTGTTAAAGACTATTATTTCAAGAAAGAATTAACCTAACATGTAACGAATTAAATATCCTTTCGTTAGTTGTAAGTTCGTCAAGCTTTTGGAGCTTGGAGTAGGAAATGGGGTTCGGAAGCTTTTCGTAGAGAACGTTAAAACAGTGATATACGACGCTCTACGGACGCCATAATCACCGTGCGAGTGGAGCATCTGTCGTCGGCTCCGGCGAGAAATAGCACCGAATCGGATCGCACCAGAGGCGCACGTAATCGTGTTTGATTTGCCCAGTGATTGCCACGTTCAAAGCTCGTGTTGACACTGCTATTAAATTTCGACGCTTTTGTGCCGTTCCGGAAAAAACGGCGCATTAGCGGCCGCGAGTTTCGGGATTATCGCCGCGCCTACGGCAAAGCTCGGAGCGGTGTTTAGCTTGCAAATGGAAATTGGCGGAAATTGGCCGGCGCGAGCGGGCAAAAATCGTTAACGCAAATGTGGATGACGGGGCTCGCACTTAGGATGCGCGAAATCCCTTCATTCGTACAACAAATCTCTTATATGACCTAATTTTTGCCGGCGGCGGCACCGGGGGGAAAATAAACGGGCGAGTTTAAGGCGCTCACGCTGTTTATGTTCAACGGAAATTTACGAGCGGGCATATTACAAACGACGCGGGCGTCGCGGCGCCGTAAAACTGCCAGAGAACGGCGAAAGATGGTATCGGTGACGGGGCAAGTCTGGGGAACGTCGACGAAATATTAGTAAAGGAGATTACTATATTATTCTCTCGCGAACGGTGAGCCGCCGCCGCCGTCGCCCGGCGAGCTTCCTGCGGCACTGCGGGCAATTTCGTCACCGGATGCAGATGCTCTCCGGGACAGATCGCCCGCTCTCCAGACACTATGGAAACATATAGACGACAGCGTGACTTACTGCCACGGCTCCCGTCCTCGAAAATATATCGCGCCCTATATTTTCCTAGGAATTTCGACCGGGATTAAATTTTAGATGTACATCTCGTAAAGTCAACCATCGAAGGCAACATAAAAAATATAATAACATCATCCAAAGTGTACTTACTTTACATTTTGTATTCTAACAGTCTTATTTTATATTTATGATGGCGGCAAAATCAATTACTCAATGATATCATCAACAACTCCATTCACAAATGACTTTTTGTAGAAACCAAATTTTGAAAATCAATCGCTAGGAATTTTGACTGTAACAACAAAATAAACCTATAAATGTAGAAGATTTAAAAAAGATGTAATTTGATGGTCAGTTGTATGAACACAGTTTAAGTTGTATCATGTAAATCATTTATTCATGTTAAACCAAACGATTTACACACGTTATAAATGTTAAATTACATAGTAATACAAAAAACGAGTAGAACAACGTACCGGGTGGCCAACTAAGAATGATCACCGGCCATATCTCAGTGATGGATCATCCTATTTTAATGAAACAAAAAATTTTATAAGGAAAGTGGGCATAAAAAATTGCTGGAAAATATTTTCAAGTTTCTTAAATAGCCGCTAGGGGGCGTAACCTAAGTAACTGAACAGAAAATCACAATTTTCTTCATTTTCTTCAAAATTAAGGGGTATTGAAAATAAATTAATTTGAAAGATAAATGAATTTCGACTAAAATGTATGAAGCACTTTTTGTCGTATCTCCAAAAATAAAGTGGTGGGGATAAGCTGAAAATGTTAATTTTCGATGGCCGATTACTCCGGTCATACTGAACAGAATTTAACAAACTTAATCTCGTTGGAAAGGGTTTTTCGTGGTCTACTAAAGACTCTTTACGCTGTTTTGATATGAATATTCGTTCCGCCGCCAGATGGCGATATCTAGAATTTTCACAAATGTTATAGCTTTTCTCAAAAAATTTAAATGGAACGGTATGTTCATTTTTACACGCTAAAACAAAGAATTAAAAGCTTAACATAACGCTGAAAACCCGAGCTCGCTATCTTGCTTCTAACGGTAGATATTAGCCAAAAAGCAAAAACTATAGCATTATAAGATCTAATTGACCAATGTTACATTGTTGTCATATGTTTGACATACGTTTTTTTTGCCGTCCGATTTCGACAACTTACTTGACATTTGATACTAATTTATATGCTAGCCGATCCGACCGACCGTTCGACTTCGCCTGCGCTTACTCATCGCACTTACGAAAACTATTTCGCATTTATTTTTTTTATACAAATTTTTTATATAAACTCAATTTAATATGACTGTTAGAATGGTGCCAGTTTCAAACTTTTACGATAACGGCTTATCGAGATATAGCTATTTCACATAATGTGTTGTTATTTAAACACGTGAGAAAAAAATTAAAAATAAAAATTACCAACATGTTTAGGACACTTAAGGCAATGTGTTGTTGAGATTTCAAGTTTTTTCGACAAGCTATTCCTGTGTAAAAAAATCGCAAAATTGAGGTACTCCGCCAAGAGCCCAAAACTGGGTACATTTCTTTATTAAACCTGTCATAAATATTATACGAGTGGGAGGCAAAATTTGAAGCTTCTACTGATAATATAGAATTAAATCACGCTACCAACGACAACGGTTTCGTTTTTTCCGTAGGGTAGTTTTGTTATTATTCGCCTTTAGAATAAGGAGTAAAAGCTATAACTTTTGCTTTTTGTCTAATATCTACGGTTAGAAGCAAGATAGCGAGCTCGGGTTTTCAGCGTCATGTTAAGCTTTTAATTCTTTATTTTATCGTGTAAAAATGAACATACCGTTCCATTTAATTTTTTTGAGAAAAGTTATAATATTTGTCAAAATTTTAGATATCGCCCTCTGGCGGCGAAACGAATATTCATATCAAAACAGCGTAAGGAGTCGTTAGTAGACCACGAAAATACCTTTCCAACGAGATTAAGTTTGTTAAATTATATTCAGTATGACCGGAGTAATCGGCCATCGAAAATTAACATCTTCAGCTCATCCCCACCACTTTATTTTTGGAGATACGACAAAAAGTTTTTCATAAATTTTAGTTGAAATTCATTTATCTTTCATATTAATTTATTTTCAATACCCCTTAACTTTGAAGAAAATAAAGAAAATCGTGATTTTCTGTTCAGTCACTTAGGTTACGCCCCCTAGCGGCGATTTAAGAAACTTGAAAATATTTTCCAGCGAATTTTTGTGCCCACTTTCCTTATAAAATTTTTTGTTTCATTAAAATAGGATGATCCGTCATTGAGATATGGCCGGTGATCATTCTTAGTTGGCCACCCGGTACATAGTAAAAAAAAATGAGACAAGTTGCCAAATTAAGTACTGCATTGAAGTATTAGTGGTTTGTGAATGAACTCTTCAAAATGGTAAACAGCAACATCAATAAGGAATTTGTTCAAGTGTCCTAACAGCGCTCGACGCAGCAGCTCTCTAAAGCTTGCATCCAGAGCATTATAAAAATTAATTCCCTAAAAATTCAATGCATTTTTTGACCTGTTCAAGCGTAGGGGAGCCAGGAGGAGATTGCTTCGTTGACGAGTGGCATAATCATGCAAATGTTCATGTTTAGGGAAACTATTCACACGCAATGTAACCGCCTTGATACATTAAAAGATGTAAAGGCTGGGGAGAGTTAAAATTTTTAGATTTCCGAAGCTATTTCGGCATTCATCCCTTTAGTTTAGACTTACAAGAATTCTGACCGCTCTTTGTTGGATAACAAAACCACGATGAAGGATCGCTGCGTGATCCCAAGCCAAGAGGTCATAAAGCAGGTGATTTTGAAACAATGAGATATAAGTTGTCAGGAATACTTTCTGAGAGACAGTTTCAGACAACCGACGCACAGTGTGTAATTTTTATTATCTAGGTGGAAAAAATTATTTTTTTCACCTTTCCGCAGGTGACATTGATAACTATATTTTAATAGAAAAATGTTTCTAGCATAAGAAATCGCAATAATTTTGTAAAAATATAGTGGAACAAGCGATATAATGCTCAAAAATGTAGGTCTGCCTAACGCAATCTAATTAAGTATTGACATCGAGATATCTAATGGGCTCTATAGATATTTGATGTTAATCAAAACAAAAGTGTTACTTACTTCTAAATTTATTGATAGTTATTGTTGTTATGTTTACTTGCGTAATTTATATCTAATTATTTGCTTTTAATTTGCTGGT
Source organism: Digitonthophagus gazella (assembly GCA_036711955.1). Lineage (NCBI taxonomy): Eukaryota > Metazoa > Arthropoda > Insecta > Coleoptera > Scarabaeidae > Digitonthophagus > Digitonthophagus gazella. Next base: position 31,597,512 of record JASCIT010000002.1, read on the forward strand.
ACCATTACATCGAAAAGGTAACTCGACTGAGTATAACAAGTAATACGATTTTACAAGGTTTTAGTTAAGAGTATCATCAAGTTCCATTTTGAGTTTATATAAATATTACAGCTAACACCTGCGAAAATCTAAATATTAAAAAAGAAATTGCGAATATTTGCGATTTCTTTCAGTTTTGCAGTATGACACGGTTACTCTCCCGAGACGCTTTTTGATATTTGGGTCCAAAATGCGGAGGATTTCAAGTTAAACGCATTACTGAAATATGCCTTGTAAGAACTGGGAAACCCGAAATCAGAGGAGGGTTTAATTTTTTTTAAAAAAAGCTAAAAGAAATTTCTCAATAAATTAATACTAATTGTAAGTGGGAAAAAGTTGGAAGACATCGAACACGTTTTCTTCGCGCCAACTCCACTTGGTTACGAGAAAATATTGTTTCTTCTGAAGATATCTTTAAAATTAACTAAAAAATGTTTAGGTGTCCCAACATTTTATGTCCACTGACTGTACTATCTATTAATTAATTCTAATCTTGGACACCTGTATCGCTTAAACTGACAACTTTTGTATAAAGCATATATATTTATGCAGCTAAATCATATTTTGGTCACTAAAATCATTAGCTTCAGAATTCAGATTTTTTTCCTTCTACATCATGAAAATTACACACTGTGCGACGTGAGAAAATTACGCGAGAAGGCAAGCATTGAGTTGGTCTCCATGATGCTACCACGTTAGCTCAGAATCTATTAAAACATCCAAAAATTTAACATATTGAAGTTTACTATAATTCTCCCGCTTAAGAGTGAAGGTTAAATTTACCGTTTTCTCCTTATTCAAGGTCAGCAAATTAGTCCTGAAATACGCCTGTGCATAACTCAACAACTGAGTTTGGTTGGAGACTGTTTCACTGAGCAAGTTGCCTTTCGTAAGTATGGTGGTATCATCGGCATAAAGAATAGATGTGCCCGGCTTCAATGAATCAGACAAATCGTTAATAAAAATCAAAAACAACAAGGGATCAGGAATTAAACCCTGAGGTACGTCGCTGGAGATATGTCCAAGCTCTGATGTTGAATCTATACGAACAAATTGCATATGATTGGCCAAATAAGACTGCACTAAATTGCAAGCAAGCGTACTGAGGTTATACAATGATAATTTCGACACAAGCAAATCATGTGAGACACAGTCAAAAGCCTTAGATAGATCTAAAAAAGCAGTTGTACAGAATTCTGAGTCCTCAAACTAGTCGACTATCTAATCAGTGAGACACATTATGGCAGAAGTGGTAGATCCCCCAGCTCTAAAGCCAAATTGGCAATTGCTAAGCAGGTTATGTATTTCAAAGAATTCCATCAATTGCAGGTAGAGAAGCTTTTCGAAAATCTTAGCGAACACCGGTAGGATGCTGATGGGACGATAAGTGGCAGGGTTATCAATGAGCCCTTTTTATGAATAGGCAGTACAACAACAAAGTACGAAGAATTAAAAATTTTCATGTTTTTTCATGTTTTTTCATGACATCCTTCTCCCACATTCTCCAATACCCAAACTCATTGTCGTATGAACTCTTATTCAAATAGATTAAAATGTATAAATGCGCGTGTCGAAAGGTGCAAGCATGCATTTACAAGAAGCGCCGTCCTCATAAAAGAGTTAATCCTCCAGTTAGTCCTCTAAAAGAATGTGTCAAAACGTCCAAGAGAAATAAAATTAAATTACATCAGTAAATTTCGTGCCCCTTGTGATTACCCGCCTATAATTAAGTGAAGAAGGAATATTTGGATTTTATGTGGTACCAATTTTTGGATTTACTACAGAAAAGTGTACAAAGTGTAAAATCATAATAATAATAATAAAAGTGTACAATCCATAATAGGCTTTTTCGTACAGAATGGACAGCGCTCAAAGGGTTATAATAATAAGGGTTATAATAATAATATTCGCACATCCTTGTTAAGCAGTCTTAAGAACATCAGAAAGACACTGTCACGTGCGCATTGGTTAATCAATCTAAAGCACTTTTATTAGTTTTTAAACTATCTATTGCATCCCGGACCAGGACTTGAGAGACCTGTCGAAATTTGAAAGGTTGTTTACTCAACATTGTCATTCACTCAACAACTGGAAGTCGCTTCATGAATGCCAAGGGGTCGTCAAAAAAAAGAAACAATGACACCATTTTGATGGTTAGTTATATCAAAATAATATCAAAAATATATGAATATTATACTAGAATTGTATGGCAGAAATGTATTTATGCACCGTATCAACATAGGAAATATTGACATGTTTAACTAGCAATCACCCAGCAATGAATTTCTGATTGACGTAAATTAGAAGGAAGTCGCTTCGTAGCTTTACCATAGAATTCATTTATCACCATCAATCTACCGACACAACACTGATTGATCGTATTTGTTTAATAATCCACTTCGCGGTGCCGTGTTTTTCTAAAAACCGGACTTAATGAGCGCCTATTAAAAATGCACGAGACTGTAAAGGTAATTGAAAGCACGGCGGCGAAACGATCAAGGGTCATAGAGTTGCCGTTCGTTCCGTGAAATTATTCGAGGACCCAATCAATAGTGAAATACGAAACGGGGCGGAAAGAGGGTTATTAGTACTGAATTATTCACACGCCAATTTGTCGCGCATTAGATAAAACAACGGGCTCTTCGCGTCGCCCTTAACTCGTTAAGAGTACGGAATTCCAACGGAGCTCCGGGACGTGATATATGTCGGCACGCAGTAAATTTTATTCCGCCGCGCCATCTGACGGCTCGGTATTCTTGATCTATGTACGTCTGCGAACCCTCCGCTTCCGGTTTAAGCGCCACCCTCAAATTTCGGGACCAGGAAAAGGGGAAATATTAAATCGATCCTTCGAAATTGTTCGCATATTGAATAGTAATTTTATTATGGCTATTTTTTTCTTCACACGGCTCTAAGATATTGATAGCTGTCTTTTGATATGAGGAAGTTTTATGTTCTTTTGAAGTACAAAATTATCCTTTTTTTGTTTGATGTTTTCTGAAATATTTTTATATTATTTTTTATGTTATGGTTGAAATGGATGAAAAAAATGGATGTAATGATGAAAATAAAAGTTAAAAAGAACTTATGTGAGTGGTTCTCCTTATAAAGGATTGATGGAATCAATCTCGAAGATATTGTAAGCAGCTTGGGCGATTGAAATTTTATGTTAAAATCCTCTCCCGCTGGTGCATTAGTGCCGGGGGTATTTTTCTTACGAATGGGCCACAAAACGCAGGGTGCTCTTAGCAGCACAACGGGTTCTAGAACAATTTAACCTCCAACGCGCCGCCAGCAGACGGTACCGAGGTAAAAGGAATTACATGTTAAGACTGAGTAACTCCGAATTTACAGCCGCGCGAAGTTTTACGCGGTCTAATTACATAAAAGCGTTACTTTGTACCGAGGGGGATGGCGACTGAAACGGATTAAAAATAAACTCGAACTAAAAATTAAATTCCTCTACTCCGGGTCTTCCTTAACTCCGTAATTAAACCTACCGTAAAAAATATAGAAACGAAAATGTAGTGAAATGTAGAACGTGACAACAACTTCTTATTTTGATTATTTTTTTGTCATTGAATTAAATTAGGCGTTCTAAGCAAAGATGTATTTAAACGAGAAGTTGCCCATTTTCTCGAATGAGTACTTTCTCGAATGAGTACTTTCTCAAAGGATTTAGAAGTCCTTTTAGGTGACATTACTATTGGAAAAGAGATAATTTCTCGCCGACGACAACAACGTCAAGTGCAGAAAGCTTCAGATAATTTGTGCTTGAAGATGGGAGCAAGTACTTCGCTAGCAGAATAATTAACTTCGCTTTCGTTCCGCCAAGAGATTCCTCTTCGTCCTCCCCTAATTACGAACGGCTTAATTTTTGAATTGACTTGGCGTTTAGGTCGTCGTTGAGGTCAAGTTTGCTTGGTCAAATATTAACCAAGATTCAGTACAAAATGGCAAAGGGAAGGAACTCAATCACTTTGTGTTTTTCCTCCTCCACCGGAATCGATCAAATATTTAAGGCCGAATTTAATTAACTTTGGCGAAGAGAAAGACGGCACCACCGTTTCTTGCATCTCGCCCTTTCGATATCGGAAACACGTGTCGCTGTATTTCACGGTCCCTGCGCGAGTTTCCCTCCTCAACGGCCGCGATAAATAACGCTTCGCGAGGCAAATGAGATATTTACGGAGGTCGCTTTTGAACAATGCAGACTGCATATTGAAGTTTTGTACAATATATTTTATGTATTCCGCTCTGGGAGCGCGGGGGTCGTAAATTCCCCAACGCTGAGCTCTGTTTTCCCACCACACCGAAACAACTGGCGCGGTTCCTTCATTATTTAAGTTTTCCTACCCTATACTTTCTCAACAGCGCCTGTTTGACACTCGACATGATTTTGTGAAATTCCTCAAGGAGTAGGTGTTAAAGTTAATTAGTTTGAATAATTTAACATTTTGAATTTTAAACAAAAACTTTCAAATGTATTTTTCAAAATTCATATCTAAGAAACTAATTGTTGTTGAAATTTGAAAATTTATCAAAATTGAGATTGAAACTTCATCTTTATTTTTGCCAAAGATGGATTTTCTAAATATTTTAGTTTTTTCCTCAGAAGAGAAAATGTAACTTAATGTCGATAAAAAATTTGTCAAATTTTAAAAATTCATAGCTAGGAAACTAATCGTTGTTGAGATTGGAAATTTTAGGAAGATATAAATTAAATATTAGTTTTTATTTTTGCCAATGTGGAATTTTCTACCACTTTTAGTTTTTCTCTCAGAAGAGAAAATGTAACTTAATGTCGATTAAAAATTTGTCAAATTTAAAAAAATCATAGCTAGGAAATTAATTGTTGTTGAAGTTTGAAATTTTACCGAAATTAAGATCGAAACTTAATCTTTATTTTTGCTAAAGTTGAATTTTCTATGTATTCTAGTTTTTTTCTGAGAAGAGAAAATGTAACTTAATGTCGATCAAAAATTTGTCAAATTTTAAAAATTCATAGCTAGGAAACTAATTGTTGTTGAGATTGGAAATTTTAGGAAGATATAAAGTGAATATTAGTCTTTATTTTTGCCAATGTAGAATTTTCTACCACTTTTAGTTTTTCTCTCAGAAGAGAAAATGTAACTTAATGTCGATTAAAAATTTATCAAATTTTAAAAATTCATAGCTAGGAAACTAATTGTTGTTAAAGTTTGAAATTTTACCGAAATTAACATCGAAACTTAATCTTTATTTTTGCCAAAGATGAATTTTCTAAGTATTTTAGTTTTTTCCTCAGAAGAGGAAGTGTATCTTAATGTCGATTAAAAATATATCAAATTTTAAAAATTCATAGCTAGGAAAGTAATCGTTGTTGAAATTGGAAATTTTAGGAAGATATAAACTTAATATTAGTCTTTATTTTTGTCAATTTAGAATTTTCTACCGCTTTTAGTTTTTTCTCTCAGAAGAGAAAATGTAACTTAATGTCGATAAAAAATTTGTCAAATTTTAAAAATTCATAGCTAGGAAACTAATTGTGGGAGAGATTTGAAACTTTACCGGAATTGAGACTGAAACTTAATCTTTATTTTTGCCAAAGATGAATTTTCTATGTATTCTAGTTTTTTTCTGAGAAGAGAAAATGTAACTTAATGTCGATTAAAAATTTGTCAAATTTAAAAAAATCATAGCTAGGAAACTAATTGTTGTTGAGATTGGAAATTTTAGGAAGATATAAACTGAATATTTGTCTTTATTTTTGCCAATGTAGAATTTTCTACCACTTTTAGTTTTTCGCTCAGAAGAGAAAATGTAACTTAATGTCGATAAACATTTTTTCAAATTTTAAAAATTCATAGCTAGGAAAGTAATGATTGTTGAGATTGGAAACTTTAGGAAGATATAAACTGAATATTAGTTTTTATTTTTACCAATGTGGAATTTTCTACCACTTTTAGTTTTTCTCTCAGAAGAGAAAATGTAACTTAATATCGATAAAAATTTATCAAATTTTAAAAATTCATAGCTAGGAAACTAATTGTTGTTGAGATTGGAAATTTTAGGAAGATATAAACCGAATATTAGTCTTTATTTTTGCCAATGTAAAATTTTCTACCACTTTTAGTTTTTCTCTCAGAAGAGAAAATGTAACTTAATGTCGATTAAAAAAATTTGTCAAATTCTAAAAATTTATAGTTAGGAAACTAATCGTTGTTGAGATTGCAAATTTTAGGAAGATATAAATGAAATATTAGTCTCTATTTTTGCCAATTTATAATTTTCTACCACTTTTAGTTCTTCTCTCAGAAGAGAAAATGTAACTTAATGTCGATAAAAAATTTGTCAAATTTTAAAAATTCATAGCTAGGAAAGTAATAGTTGTTGAGATTGGAAATTTTAGGAAGATATAAACTGAATATTAGTCTTTATTTTTGCCAATGTAGAATTTTCTACCACTTTTAGTTTTTCTCTCAGAAGAGAAAATGTAACTTAGTGTCCTTAATTAACATTTTTAAGTATTCTAAGAATTAGGCTGCCGTCTAAAAGTCGAATTTTCCTAAATGAAACTTAAAACATTCTAACTTTAATTAAAAAGGCTTTTAGTTTTTCCCTCAGACGAGAAAATATAACTTCATGTTTATAAAAATGTATCAATTTTTAAAAATTCATAACTCAAAAATTAATTATTGTTAAGACTTGAAATTTGACGACGGTTTGGACTGAAACTTAATGTTTATTTTCACCAAAAATTAATTTTCTACGACTTTTGGTTTTTTCCACCGAAAGGAAATTCTAACCTAACTTAACTAACATGACGCTTAAAAATTCTCATTTTTTGAACATTCATATCAAGAAAACTAATTATTATTCAGACTTGAAATTTAATAGGGATTAAGATTAAAATATTATTTTTATTTTTGCCAATGTAGAATTTTCTACCACTTTTAGTTTTTCTCTCAGAAGAGAAAATGTAACTTAATGTCAACTAAAATTTATCAATTTTTAAAAATTCATAAGTCAAAAATTAATTATTTTTAAGACTTGAAATTTGACGACGGTTTGGACTGAAACTTAGTCTGTATTTTCACCAAAAATGAATTTTCTACGACTTTTGGTTTTTTCCACTGAAAGGAAATTCTAACCTAACTTAACTAGCATGACGCTTAAAAATTCTCAATTTTTGAACATTCATATCTAGAAAACTAATTATTATTCAGACTTGAAATTTAATAAGGATTTAGATTAAAATATTATTTTTATTTTTGCCAATGTAGAATTTTCTACCACTTTTAGTTTTTCTCTCAAAAGAGAAAATGTAACTTAATGTCGATTAAAAATTTGTCAAATTCTAAAAATTCATATCTAAGAAACTAATTGTTGTTAAGATTGGAAATTTCAGGAAGATATAAATTGAATATCAGTCTTTATTTTTGCCAATTTAGAATTTTCTAAAACTTTTAGTTTTTCTCTCAGAAGAGAAAATGTAACTTAATGTCGATAAAAAATTTGTCAAATTTATCAAATTTTAAAAATTCATAGCTAGGAAACTAATCGTTGTTGAGATTGAAAATTTTAGGAAGATATAAACTGAATATTAGTCTTTATTTTTGCCAATGTAGAATTTTCTACCACTTTTAGTTTTTCTCTTAGAAGAGAAAATGTAACTTAATGTCAACTAAAAATTTGTAAAATTTTAAAAATTCATAGCTAGGAAACTAATTGTGGGAGAGATTTGAAATTTTACTGGAATTGAGATCGAAACTTAGTCTTTATTTTTGCCAAAGTAGAATTTTCTATGACTTTTAGTTTTTCCCTCAGAAGAGAAAATGTAACTTAATGTCGATTAAAAGTTTGTCAAATTTTAAAAATTCATAAGTAGGAAAGTAATTGCTGTTGAGATTGAAAATTTTAGGAATATATAAACTGAATATTAGTTTTTATTTTTACCAATGTGGAATTTTCTACCACTTTTAGTTTTTCTCTCAGAAGAGAAAATGTAACTTTGTGTCCTTAATTAAAATTTTTAAGTATTTTAAGAATTAGACTACCTTCTAAAAGTCGAATTTTCTTTCTGTTAATGGTGTGTTCTTAGTAAATTTTTCGATTACTAGTTTTATTAAAAAATCATTACATATTTCGTGTAAAAGCTATCTTAAGAAGTAAGCTATCTCTATTTACATCTGAAAATTGTCTTTAGCCAAAATTTACAAGGATTTTTTAATAAAACTAATCAAAATTTTCTATAACTTGGGTTGGTATTTTTTTTTTAAGTTTTTATTTTTTTAAATATTTAACTTTATCTTTTGATTTTTACTATTTAATAGAAATTTTGATGTAATATTTTGTTAAAGTTTATCGAAACAAGCGTTTTAAAGTGAGATCACGTGGAAACAAAAACCCCGACCGGAAGAGGCATAATAAGTCGAGATTATATTAAAACAAGGCCCCTCATAGCGGAGTGTATCTCGGACGGGATCAAAGTGCACAGCTGATGACACTGCCTGAAAGAGCCGTAGAGTGAGGGGGCGCTTAAGGCGGGGAGGGAGGGCTGCAAATTGCGTTTAGCAATCACCGGCTTCGCCCTTCTGAGAAACGAGGCTCAAACGGCCCTCAGCCGTGATTAGACACTTTGCGTCGTCGTTTTTTCCCGTAGTAATTATCCATTATGACGCCGGATTTTTCCTTTAATAAATTAAGCGATGCCGCGCGGCTTTAATTTCGTTTGGTTTGGCGTTTTGTATCGGTTTGTGGCGGTAAAACTAAGCTCTCGTTAACCCTATTTAGCCTTTAGAAGGGTTCTATAGTAGTTTAATTGGGCGTTTAAAAAAAAATCATAACACTCTGGTTCTGGGTTTGTAAAAACTTATAATCATTCGTCGTCGTTTCTTCCCATAGAATATTATGACATAGAATATTCTATTATGATTCCGGATTTTTTCTTTAATAAATTAAGCAATGCCCCTAGGCTCTAATTTCGTTTGGGTTGTATCGGTTTGTGGCTGTAAAACTAAGCTCTCGTTAACCCTATTTAGCCTTTGGAAGGGTTCTAGTTTAATTGGGCGTTTCAATTTAAGAAATCATAACACGTAGGTCTGGCTCGGGGCCCGCGGGAACTTATAATCATTGGGGCGTTGCGCCAATTTAATTTCCTTTTCGGGGGACGCGCTGTAACGCGAAACGGTCGCAATTTGCAACGCGGGAACTTCCTCTCGAGCTCGCTACCGACACGGGGAAGTTATCACGGCGTACTTGAGGTCGTTACGTTAATTGATTCAATTACTTCTTCGCCGTTAGCTTATGCTAACCGTTGAGCGTTCTAGACGACCGACGTTTTGCTTTGGACAATAGCTTCTTCTACTTTAAAAAGTGTTACATTAGGAAAGTCATTCTACTCAATGGAATTATCTTAAATGTAGATTTTAAATTAAGCGAAAATTTATGTATTTTTTTATTTATTTAATTTTTTTTTATTTATTTAATTTTTTTTTTATTTTCTAGTAAATAAAACTAATTTTTAGTATTTTTCTAAAAAAAAAATTATTGTTTTTGGTTGAATTCATGAACATTTTGGTAACTTTGGTGGAAGCTTTACGAATTTAGTAAGTTTTTGGTGGAAATTTAAAAAAAAAATGGTAAATTTTTGGTGGAATTTTTACAAATTTTGTAAGTTTTTTGGTGGAATTTTTAAAAAATTCATTACTTTTGGTAGAATTATTAAAAATCTTAGTAACTTTAGTGGAATTTTTATGAATCTACTAAGTTTTGAATTTTCAAGGTTTTAGTTAATTTTTAATGAAATTGTTTCTAATTTGATTGATTTTTGATGGAATTTTAAAAGAATTTGAATATTTTGGTGGAATTTTTAAAAAATTTGGTAAGTTTTTTGGTAGAATTGTTAAAAATGTTGACAATTTCGGTGTAATTTTTAGGATTTTTGTAAGTTTTTGGTGGAAGTTTAAAAAATTCATTATTTTTGGTAGAATTATTAAAAATTTTAGTCACTTTGGTGGAATATTCATGAATCTACTAAGTTTTTGATGTAATTTTCAAGGTTTTAGTTAATTTTTAATGAAATTATTTCTAATTTGATTGATTTTTGGTGGAATTTTAAAAGAATTACGACATTTTGGTGGAATTCTTAAAAAATTTGGTAAGTTTTTGGTAGAATTGTTAAAAATGTTGACAATTTCGGTGTAATTTTTAGGATTTTTGTAAGTTTTTGGTCGAATAAAAAAAAATTCAGTAAGTTTTAGGTGTAGTTGTTAAATATTTTAATAGCTTTGGTGGAATTTTTGCGAATTTTATTCATTTCTGGTGGAATTTAAAAAAAATTCAGTGTTTTTGGTAAAATTCTTATGAATTTAGTAAGTTTTTGGTGGAATTTTTAAAAAATGCAGTATGTTTTTGGTGGAATTATCAAAAATTTTGATAACATTGGTGGAATTTTTGCGAATTTTATTCATTTCTGGTGGAATATTAAAAACAATCAGTTTTTGGTAAAATTTTTATGAACTTAATAAGTTTTGGTAGAATTTTTAAAAAAATCAGTATGTTTTTGGTGGAATTATCAGAAATTTTGATAACATTGATGAAATTTTCGCGAATTTTATTCATTTCTGGTGGAATAAAAAAAAATCAGTGTTTTTGGTAAAATTCTTATGAATTTAGTAAGTTTTTGGTGGAATTTTTGCAAATTGTATTAATTTTTGGTGGAATTTTTAAAAAATTCAGTAAATTTTTGGTGGAATTATCAAAAATTTTGATAACACTGGTGGAATTTCTGCGAATTTTATTCATTTTTGACGGAATTTAAAAAAAAATCAGTGTTCTTTTATGGAATTTTTACGAATTTAGTAATTTTTTAGTGAAATTTTTCCAATTTTATTAATTTTTGGTGGAATTTTTATAAAATTCAGTATGCTTTTGATGGAATTGTTAAAAAAGTTGATAACTTTGGTGGAATTTTTATTAACTTTAATCATTTTTGGTGGAATTGTTAAAAATATTGGTAATTTTAGTAGAATTTTTATGAATTTGGTAAGTTTTTGGTTGCATTTTTAAAAAATCTAAGTTTTTGATGGAATTATTCAACATTTTTGTAGCTTTGGTGGAAAATTGAAAAAATTTAGTACGTTTTTGGTGGAATTGTTAAAAATGTTGGTAGCTTTGGTGGAATTTTTACAAATATAGTAAGTTTTTTTAATTTTTACCAATTTTATTGATTTTGGGTGGAATTTTAAAAAAATTCACTAAGTTTTTAATAGAATTGTCTCTAAATTTAATAATTTTTGGTGAAATTATATTCAATTTAACTAACTTTTGTGGAATTTTTATTATTACTTTTTTATTTTTGTGAAATTTTTAAGAATCTAATCAATTCTTAACGAAATTAATTTTAATTTTAGTGTATTTTTTAAAAATTCAGTTTTTGGTGGAATTGTTAACAATTTTGATGGCTTTGGTGGAATTTTTACAAATTTAATTTTTGGTGATGTTTTCAAGAATTTAATTAATTTTTAGTGAAATTTATTCGAATTTCCGCTCTGTATAAATTAAATATTTGATAATTATTAATAAAGCGATCGTTTTAACATTTCATGTGGCATTAGCGTGGTTAGAATAATAAATAACGTTTATGAAAATTGAACCAACTGTTTTATCGGTCCAAATCGAAAATGACGAAAAAAGGGGACTTCGTTTAGGGCTTAAATCGGCCGTTTCGGGTCCAAAGGAGCCCCGATTCGCATATAACGTTACATTATAAAGCCGCTCAGAAGGTTAGCCGGAAGCAGAGTCGCGGAGCCGGTGGCTTTTTGGACAAAAAGTGCGTTCGAAAATTAACGAAAATTACAGGCGGTCGATCGAGAATTTTAATTTCAATTAGGGCTACCGAAACGTCGTTCGATTTTTAGGAACGTTTTTCTGTAAATCAGTTACGGACCCCCCAAAATAAAACCATTGAATCGTCCGGAAAGCGGCTTCCAAAAAAACTATTAAAAAATCACGATTATAAAGTTTTTGAAATTAAAAAGACTCACCAAGCTAATATTGTTTCCTTGAAAATCTCCTAAAAAATATATAAAAAAATATAAAAATATAAAAAAAAAATATTTTTTAAAAATTCTTAATAACTCAAAAGTATTTTACCGGGTAACATTCGCAAAATAACAATCCGAAGACTTCCTCAAAATGATAATCTGAAGATGAACTCCAGTGATTTGAATCACATTTACGGAAATAAACACTAAAGCTTTTAACACTAATTGTAAAAAAGATTAAACGAATAGAAATAAATAAGAAGAACGCACGACAGATTTGTTGAAAACCCGCACAGTAACTGCGAAGAATTTCTAAATTTGAGTTTTATTGCGTGTCCAACCCCTAATTGTTGGAGGGGGAACTGGTTTTCTTCGGTATAAAACTGGAAATTACAAAGCGTGTGGGTTGAAATTTACCTGCTCGTTTTCCAGTTTACAAAAAAAAAAAACTCCAATTCGAGTTTATTAACGTGAATTTAAAAATAAAGTGATTTTCTTTGGATTACATTAAAACTTAATTTAAATTAAAATTTAAAACTTGGCCAGATTAAAACTTGGCGTTTAAAAGTTACAACTTTATTATATATAATTATAATTTAACTTTCTTTTTTAATAAATATCAAATAATCAGGAAAGTCAAGAGAGACAAAGAGAAAGGTGGTTAATTTTTTGAAAGAGTTCAAACCCTATCCAAACAAAGCCTAATAATGACCTCGTGCACGGAAAAACATCCGTGATACGGGGTAAATCAAAAGCAAACAGTGGTCCTTTGATGTCTATTATCCGGGCGACGACGGCACCCCCGGTTTCGTTTTCGTCCCTAACGAACCGTTGCCGTCCCGGAGCAGTTTTCACCCGGTTAGGCCGGTCTCGTTTTCAATTAGCAGTTTTTACGAACGTCGCCGTCGCCAGGCGTCGTCGCCCCGGGGGGTTATGCAAATTCGGGTCGCCAAGGATGCGAATTAACTCCAACTGAGATTCCCTGATCAATATTTGAGGAGGAGGTCACCGTTTGGACCAAGGACCCGTTCGTCCTGTCGCTATAATGGATAGGGTCGCACGTTTTAAATGGACCTTTCCCTGATGTAATTAACTCTGTTAATTAAATTTGCACCTTGACCTATTTGTACTAGAATTAGGAATCAAGTTCTTCAAATTTTAAGATCGAATCTATACAAGATGGTTATATACAAGTTTGCAAGCACGGTAAACGTTCGACGTTCGAACCGAAACCGGGTGATTTACAATGGAATTGTATCGATGTTATTGCGCTCGAGTTTCGGGCGTCGGGACGCCGGCGTCGGAACCCTGCTGCCTCTAATTGAATTTCAAGCGGAAGGTTATTTATTGCGGCCAGTCAGGCCATACGCGACTAGTTAAACTAAATCATCAAAATTAAACTCGCGATTGTCAACCGGAGCACCCCTTCGTCCCGCTAATTAAACTAATCTATCCCCTAAATTCCGAGCGTCGTCGGCGAACGTCGCGATGTCGTGGTATCAGTCCGTCGCAGGCGCACGCCTGACAATGACAACGCCGAAATAATTACCGTGTAACTTTACCACGCGGCCATCTTGTTCCATTCGCAGTAATTGAATCGTTTATATGCCCTCTGTTTATTGACAACGCGACACTGCTAATTGTTGAGTTGAAAGCTGGATTGATCAGACATTATTTCAACGGATGACCTAAATAACCTAATTGGAATATTTCCAGTCCAAATTTTCAAAATAAACTTTAATATACTTATTTTATTTATTTATTTTTTTTTATTCCAGGCGAGCAATTCTAAGTAACCCCGACCTCTTACCATCAACACCTATTCATAAACTACTCGAAAATGATTTTTGGGGTACACCATTAACAGACAGCGGTTCGCATGGATCTTACAGACCCCTTTGCGTATTAACCTTCCGGTTAAATTACGTATTAGGAGGGTTTCAACCATGGGGTTATCACCTAGTAAACGTTCTTCTTCATTGTCTAGCCACAGCTTTAATAGTGAGAGTAGCTAGACACGTTCTTCCAAAAACGAAGAGGTCAATAGGACCATGGGTAACCGGACTATTATTTGCAACGCATCCAATACATACAGAAGCGGTAGCTGGAGTCGTAGGAAGAGCTGATTTGGCGGCTTGTAACTTCTACCTCTTATCATTTTTGATGTATTCTACGCATATGAAATACAGGGAAAGTGCGTATTGTAAAAAACATCGTTGTTTATTTGCAAAACATGCACGCGAATATGAAAGGATGAAACAAGCGCGAGGAAAGTATAAGCTGACAGTGAATTTCAGCAATTGTAACTGGCCTAGAAAATTCGTTGAAAGTGATTTCCTAAACCGACGTATTGAATCGAAATCATCTCCTTGTTGCTGGTGGAATAGAACGCTCGAGTGGGCTACGTTGATTGGTTGCTTGGTGTTATCTTTGGCGGCGATGTTGAGCAAAGAAACCGGCGTGACAGTGTTGGGTGTTTGTGCTTTATACGATTATCTACACTGGACCCAAACTAACCAGGTGAGTTAAGACTAATACCCTAAATTTGAAACTAAAATCTGCATGTTGTAAATGTTGTAAAAGTAGGTCATCCTCTTTCGTAAGTTTCTGGGAAATATGCACACGCGAAGCGTTCATTCAATTACTCGAGGGGAGAAAGCGCAAATTTAACCCGGAACTCCATGAGTTTTCCCTGGAAAAATAAACACCGCAACATTTCTACTAACCGTCACGGGAATTCCTCAAACGAAAATTTTTGCCCTCTCTAATTATGTACTGCCGGGGGTGGACTTTTGTTTTCACCCCCCCGAAACTTTTTCCCAATCACGCTGGGTTGAAATTAAAATCCAAGCCGAGTCGAGCGTCCGTTACACTCTCGAAATCGAGTCGGTTTCGGGGGGAAAAATCGACCGTGCTCTGTGGTGACAGAGGAACTCATTAAGTCGGAAAGTTGGGAGGAAAAGTTTTTCAGTCGCGGTTCACTACGTCGAGAACATTATGTCGTGACGTGATTTTTCAAAATAAAATTTTCCCTCGAAGCAGAAAAAACATTTTAAGCTACTATCTGTGTCAAAAGTCAAGTTTGTTAAATTTGGGATCCTCATACTTTGAAAATTTTCGTCAATAAAATTGGAGCAAATATTATTTTAATTTAATTTAATATCACAAGCTAAATTAAAAACGGACTAGCTTTTTGACCGATTCTCAGAAAATGCAAACTTTGGAAATTTTTTTCTGAGAAACCACTGAAGGAAAAAATCTATATGTGCTAAAAATCAAGTCAATCAACTTTGGGATGCTCATACTTCAAAAATTTTTGCCAAAAAAAATTGAGATAAACACTATTCTGATTGATGATTATTTCTGAACACTAAATTTCAAAATACAGCTAAAATTCAAAATCGTAAGTCACGCGGTTCAGGAAATATCGCGAGTTAAAATGAAAAAATGACCATTTTTTAACCGCACCGCGTAAAAGGCAAACTTTGGGATTTTTTTTCTGAAAAACCACTGAAGGAAAAAAATCTATCTGTGACAAAAGTCAAGTCAGTCAACTTTGGGATGCTCATACTCTAAAAATTTTTGTCAAAAGAATTGAGGTAAATACTATTTTGATCGATGATCATTTCTGCGTGGCAGAGCTAAAATTGAAAATCGTAAGTCACGCGGTTTATGAAATATCGCGAGCTAAATGAATAAAACAGCGGGTTTTTGACCGATCAGCAGAAGACTCAAACTTTGGGATTTTTTTTCTGAGAAACCATTGAAGAAAAAAAATCCCTGTGTGCCAAAAGTCAAGTAAATCAACTTTGGGATGCTCAAACTCCAAAAATTTTTGTCAAAAAAATTGGGATAAACACTAATCTGATCGATGATCATTTCTACGTAGCACAGTTACAATTAAAAATTGTAAGTCATGTGGTTTAGGAAATATCACGAGTTAAATGAAAAAAGCACCGGTTTTTTGAACGGTCCGTAGAAAAAACAAACTTTGGGGATCTTTTTGTTAGAAATCACTGAAGAAAAAAATCTATCTGCGCCAAAAGTCAAGTCAGTTAACTTTGAGATGTTCATATTCCGAAAATTTTTGTCAAAAAAGTTGGGGTAAACACTATTCTAATCGATAATCATTTCTACGTATCACAGCTAAAATTCAATATCGTAAGTCACATGATTTAGCAAATATCGCGAGTTAAATGAATAAAGGAGCGATTTTTTGACCGTTCCTCAGAAAACGCAAATTTTGGGATTTTTTTTTCTGAGAAACCATTGAAAAAAAAAATCCCTGTGTGCCAAAAGTTAAGTAAATCAACTTTGGGATTCTCATACTCTGAAAATTTGTGTCTAAAAAATTGGGATAAACACTATTCTGATTGATGATGATTTCTGAACACAAAATTTCAAAGCACAGCTAAAATTCAAAATCGTAAGTCACACGATTTAGGAAATATCGAGAGTTAAATGAAAAAATTACCATTTTTTGATCGCTCCGCGGAGAACGCAAACTTTGAGAATTTTTTTCTGAAAAACCACTGAAGGAAAAAAATTAGGACCTGATGTAGGATGCAGTTTTATCTTTTTACAATAACGTGGTATTTTTTGCTTTGTCAAAAATTGCATTCTTAAGTATCAATCTTGCTAAGATGCCACCAACGGTTCCCGAGGTGGATTATTTTTGGGATCGAATTTTTAAGAGAAAAACGATAGAATTTTTGTAAAAGAAAAATACCACGTTATAGTAAACAGATGAGGTTGCATCCTACAATAGGTTCTAATTTTTATCCTTCAGTGGTTTTTCAGAAAAAAATTTTTTAAGTTTGGGTTTTTCACAGAACGGTCAAAAAATTGATCCTTCTTCAATTTCCCAATAAAATTTCCAAAATATATTCCAATTCCGCAATATTTCCCAAACCGCGTAACCTCCAATTTTGAATTTTGACTACGTTACGTAGAAATGACCACTGATCATGATAGTCTTTACCCTGATTTTTTTTAACAAAAACTTTTTAAATACGAGTTCTCCAAACTTAACTAATTTGATTTTTTTTATTAAAAAAAACGATATATTTTTAATATTGATTATAAAATAAAATGTTTGGTGATCAATTTCTAGTAAAATTTTTGCGTGGAGGGTTACATTCCACAAAAGCTTTTCCAATAAACCGACCTAAAGCTGCCCTCCCCATCAATTTGAGTTATTAGTACCGTACATAAATCCGAGGCTCAGACACTTAATAGACTGCAGCCATTTGGGAGGGATCAGGGGAGGAAGGGGGTGTACAAGCGAAGCTCAGGGGCCACAGTATACACAAATTTAATCGGGCGATAAATTCGGACCTTAACCTCCTAAATATCTTGGTATATAGAAATATATAGCGCGAATGTTTGTTGTTGTCGCGGGGGCGCGAATAAATCGCCCCGACGTTCCGCCCCTTGACCGCACCCGGCGAAATAAATAGTGAACAAAAATATCCGTTATAAATAAGCTAGGGGCGAGGAAAGCCATAAATCCCGTCACCGTCGGTAGAAAGCGCGTAAAAAAGCTGCGAAAGCCTCCGGTGGTCTTTGTGTGGCGGTGGTTCACACCCTGCCCACCATTGTCTACGTAATACCCTTGGACACAATGGCATTGCTAGTCGTTTTCCTTCTGAATATTTTATCCCCTTGATAGATCTGCGCAGTCGCGATACACATTTGAGCTTTTACTAAACTAGAACACATACCAACTTGTTGCCTTTATTTTTAATTTTTGATTCAAACTGATTACAAGACGACGAACGTCGGTAATAAATTTAATTTTCTTAGCTTTGAAGTGCTCGGTCTTGATAATTACTCTTAAATAGTTACCAAGGAAGTTAAGTGGGTTACAGTTTAAAGGTAATAAACTTTCTGCTCATTTTCGTAAGTAATCGGTTAAGATCGTACTTATTCGCTTATTAAACCCTGAGATATTCTCATCTTGAAGCGATAACTTCTAAAGTGGATGGAGTGAGCTTATTAAAATATTATTATGGTGGCAATGATGAATTCCAGATACATAGGTTTATGTACATATGAAGGCTGGTTTACATCTTTTCATTCATTGAATGTTTCATATCTTAAAAAATTTTTGTTGCAATACTTAACTATTTTAATGTGGTTAAGTAAATAAATTTGTAAAAATTCCACCAAAGCTACTAAAATTTTTAATAATTCCACCAAAAACTTATAAAATTTGTAAAAATTCCACCAAAGCTATCAAAATTTTTAACAATTCCACCAAAAACTGAATTTTTAAAAAATATACTAAAATTAAGATTAATTTCATCAAGAATTGCTTAAATTCTTAAAAATTTCAAAAAAATAAAAAAGTAATAATAAGAATTCCACAAAAGTTAGTTAAATTGAATATAATTTCACCAAAAATTATTAAATTTGGAGACAATTCTATTAAAAACTTAGTGAATTTTTTAAAAATTCCACCCAAAGTCAATAAAGTTGGTAAAAATTCCACGAAAAGCTTACTATATTCGTAAAAATTGAAAGTTACCAACATTTTTAATAATTCCACCAAAAATGATTAAAGTTAATAAAAATTCCACCAAAGTTGCCAACTTTTTTAACAATTCCATCAAAAACATACTGAATTTTATAAAAATTCCAACAAAAATTAATAAAATTGGAAAAATTTCACTAAAAACTTACTAAATTCGTAAAAATTCTCTAAAAAACACTGAATTTTTTTAAAAATTCCATCAAAAATGAAAAAAATTGCAAAAATTCCACCAATGTTATCAACATTTTTAATAATTCCACCAAAAACTTACTAAATTCATAAGAATTTTACCAAAAACACTGAATTTTTTAAAAATTCTATCAAAAATGAAAATTCTTGAAAATATCACCAAAAATTTAAGTAAATTTGTAAAAATTCCACCAGAGCTACTAAAATTTTTAATAATTCCATCAAAAACTTATAAAATTTGTAAAAATTCCACCAAAGCTATCAAAATTTTTAACAATTCCACCAAAAACTGAATTTTTAAAAAATATACTAAAATTAGGATTAATTTCATCAAGAATTCATTAGATTCTTAAAAATTTCACAAAAATAAAAAAATAATAATAAAAATTCCACAAAAGTTAGTTAAATTGAATATAATTTCACCAAAAATTATTAAATTTAGAGACAATTCTACTAAAAACTTAGTGAATTTTTTAAAAATTCCACCCAAAATCAATAAAATTGGTAAAAATTGAAAAACTTACTATATTCGTAAAATTCCATCGAAATTACCAACATTTTTAACAATTCCACCAAAAACGTATTAAATTTTTTCAATTTTCCACCAAAACTACAAAAATGTTGAATAATTCCACTAAAAACTTACTGATTTTTTAAAAATACCACCAAAAACTTACCAAATTCATAAAAATTCTACTAAAATTACCAATATTTTTAACAATTCCACCAAGAATGATTAAAGTTAATAAAGCTTTCACCAAAGTTATCAATTTTTTTAACAATTTTGAAACATACTGAATTTTATAAAAATTCCACCAAAAATTAATAAAATTGGAAAAATTTCACTAAAAACTTACTAAATTCGTAAAAATTCCATAAAAAACACTGAATTTTTTAAAAATTCCATCAAAAATGAAAAAAATTTGCAAAAATTCTACCAATGTTATCAAAATTTTTGATAATTCCACCAAAAACATACTGATTTTTTTAAAAATTCCACCAAAAATTAATACAATTTACAAAAATTCTACCAAAAACTTACTAAATTCATAAGAATTTTACCAAAAACACTGTTTTTTTTATTTATCCAAATTCTTTTAAAATTCCACCAAAAATCAATCAAATTAGAAACAATTTCATTAAAAATTAACTAAAACCTTGAAAATTCAAAAACTTAGTAGATTCATAAAAATTCCACCAAAGTTACTAAAATTTTTAATAATTCTACCAAAAATAATAAATTATTTAAAAATTCCACCAAAATGTCCAAATTCATAAGAATTTTATCAAAAACACTGAATTTTTTTTTAATTCCACCAGAAATGAATAAAATTCGCAAAAATTCCACAAAAACTTACTGAATTTTTTTTTATTCCACCAAAAACTTACTAAAATCCTAAAAATTACACCGAAATTATCAACATTTTTAACAATTCTTGTTAAATAGCAATCAGCGTCAATTAATAGTTGGATTGTCAGTCCACAGATGGACATGTTACTTTCTAATATGTTTTGTGATATATTTCTAGTATATAAGAGACCGATAAACCTTGTGAGTTGAGTTCCAGCAGCCGTAATAGTTAAGCGGTACATTTATTGTAATACTGTCTGCCAGTGAATAAACCTCAACAGGTTATGGGCCCAGGAATCGCGGAGTGAAGAAGTGGTGGACAGTGAAGTGGCGTACACGTGGAAGAGTGCTGAAGGAGAAGCTCTTCAGGTTACGACGCCGCAAGTTGGATCGACGATCGTGGAAGAGTGCTGACGGAGAAGCTCTTCAGGTTATACGAGGCTGTAAGTTGGATCGTCGACCGTGGAAGAGTGGTGACGGAGAAGCTCTTCAGGTTACGAGGCTGCAAGTTGGATCGTCGACCGTGGAAGAGTGCTGACGGAGAAGCTCTTCAGGTTACGAGGCTGCAAGTTGGATCAACGACCGTAGAAGAGTGCTGAAGGAGAAGTTCTTCAGGCTACGAGGCTGCAAGTTGAATCAACGACCCTGCAAGTCACGTCTGGTAGGAGTCGTCGACATGGCAAACAAATCGGAGTTGATGGCATGCGTGGAGGAGCTTACTGGTTCCGAGAATTACGAAATATGGGAGGAGTCCATGCTGATGTTGTTTCGTGCAGTACGAGTCCTAGATGTGGTGGAAGGTACCAGGCAGTTACCGACAGTGGTTGGAGAACCCACAGAAAAACAGAAGTTAGATCTAGAGACTTACGACGCGGATTGCGCTCGTGCACAATTGTATATTACTCGATCGCTGAATCAGCAAATCAAGAGGCACATCCTAGGGTGCAGAACGCCGAAGGAAATGTGGGAGAGATTGAAACGTACCTTTGGAAAAGGAACTGGACAAAGGTTAGATAAATTGTTAGAACAGTTTTTTGGATATATGTACTCGGAGAAAAAGGACATGATTACACATATCGGCGAATTGAATAATCTCTTCAACGAAATTAACAGTGAGATGAGAAGGAAGAGAAAGGCAGAACTAGATGAATGTATTCTTTTGGGTAGAATTATGTATATCTTACCAAAAGAATACATACCGGTAAAAACAGTTTGGGAGACTGAAGCCGATGACGAGCGAAATCTAGAAAAGTTGACCGACAGAATTCGAAACCACGAGGAGCGAATAAAGACGAGATCTGAACCTGAAACAGTTGCATGGCGTGCCGATTCAAAGAATAAAGGTAACATTGACAGGAAAGGTGGAAAACTGTCCGAAAATTTTCCTTTCAAATGTTATAATTGTGGAAGAAAGGGACATAAAGCAGCAAACTGTAAGTTTAAGAGATCGGAAGAAAACCGCAACGAAAGGGCAGGAGATTTTACAAAGAAAGGTTTCAGAAAAGTTGCATTTTCAAGTCACACAACCAATGTAAAAGCAGATACTTGGATTGTTGACTCAGTGTGTTCTCAACACATGACCGCCAACAAAGGGAACTTCAGGAAATATGTACCTTTGAAAGTACCGATGCCAATAACGGGAATCGGTGAACATGAAATTTTGGCACAAGGAATTGGTGAAGTTGACATTAAAGCGCGAGTAGGAAACAAATATTTTGACAGACAGTTAGTGAACGTGTTTTACGTGCCAGATTTGGGAGGAAATTTGTTCTCAACTGCTCAAGCTCGAAAACATGGCTGCTCAACGCATTTTCTCGCGAATGGAAAATGTTTAATAAAGAAAGCTGGTAAAGTGATGGCGATGGGTAAAGCAATCGCGAACGGATTGACAATCATGGACATTTCGGTAGTAAAACCCATGAAACCAATCGTGGTAAATTTGGTTAGTGCAAAAGAATCGTTACAAGTGTTACATGAGCGTTTACCACATCAAAAGAAAAGGCATGTTGCTAAGTATTTGGAAGCACAAAGAATAAAAGTGAACGAAGAAAAGGAGTTTTGTGTCGGGTGCGTAAGAGGAAAGATGAAACGGAAAAGTTTCAAGACAAGGTCAGTAACGGCTACTGAAACTGGAGTATGTTTTAAATGCGGATCGACCGAACATACTCATTTCGAATGTAAAGTTATAAGAAGTGACAATTATAAGTTTACTACTTGTTTTATATGTAAGAAACAAGGACATATATCTAGACAATGTCCGGAAAATGATAAAGGATCATATACTAAAAGAGGAGCTTGTAAAGTTTTTGGGGACGTTACACATTTAAAGAAGAACTGTCCGAAATATCAAGCTGAACAAGAAGCGAACGAATCGGAAGATGGAAGTAACAGGGTATACAGACTAAAGAAGTCTCTCTATGGACTGAAGCAGGCCCCACGATGTTGGAATGAACAATTTAAGAAATTTGTTTTCAAACACAGTTTTAAGGAGAGTACTGCAGATCCTTACGATGGTGTAATAGCTGGGTGTCTGATGAGGAAGAAATAAAGGATCTCATAGTGAACAATTTTACTTGTTGGAGAATCTGGGGTTAATTGGATGGACGTCTGATTGAGGGGGAGTGTTAAATAGCAATCAGCGTCAATTAATAGTTGGATTGTCAGTCCACAGATGGACATGTTACTTTCTAATATGTTTTGTGATATATTTCTAGTATATAAGAGACCGATAAACCTTGTGAGTTGAGTTCCAGCAGTTCAAGCAGTTCCAGCAGCCGTAATAGTTAAGCGGTACATTTATTGTAATACTGTCTGCCAGTGAATAAACCTCAACAATTCTACTAAAAACTTACCAAATTTTTTAGAAATTTCACCAAAGTTACTAGAATTTTTAATAATTCCACCAAAAATAATGAATTTTTTTTTAAATTCCACCAAAAAACTTACAAATTTGTAAAAATTTACCAATTTTTTTTAAATTCCACCAAAAACTTACTAAATTCATAAGAATTTTACCAAAAACACTGCTTTTTTTATTCCACCAGAAATGAATAAAATTCGCAAAAATTCTACCAATGTTATCAAAATTTTTGATAATTCCACCAAAAACATACTGAATTTTTTAAAAATTCCACCATAAACTTACTAAATTCATAAGAATTTTACCAAAAACACTGAATTTTTTTAAAATTCCACCAGAAATGAATAAAATTCGCAGAAATTCCACCAAAGCTATTAAAATATTTAACAACTACACCCAAAACTTACTGAATTTTTTTTATTCCACCAAAAACTTACAAAAATCCTAAAAATTACACCGAAATTGTCAACATTTTTAATAATTCTACCAAAAACTTACCAAATTTTTTAAAAATTCCACCAAAATGTCCAAATTCTTTTAAAATTCCACCAAAAATCAATCAAATAAGAAACAATTTCATTAAAGATTAACTAAATCCTTGAAAATTCTAAAGTTAGTAGATTCATAAAAAAAATTTCACCAAAGTTACTAAAATTTTTAATAATTCTACCAAAAATAATGAATTTTTTTAAAATTCCACCAGAAATGAATAGAATTCGCAACAATTCCATCAATGTTATCAAAATTTTTGATAATTCCACCAAAAACATATTGAATTTTTTAAAAATTCCACCAAAAACTTACTAAATTCATAAGAATTTTACCAAAAACACTGAATTTTTTAAAAATTCCACCAGAAATTAATAAAATTCGCAAAAATTCCACTAAAGCTATTAAAATATTTAACAACTACACCCAAAACTTACTGAATTTTTTTTATTCTACCAAAAACTTACAAAAATCCTAAAAATTACACCGAAATTGTCAACATTTTTAACAATTCTACCAAAAACTTACCATATTTTTTAAAAATTCCACCAAAATGTCCAAATTCTTTTAAAATTCCACGAAAAATCAATCAAATTAGAAACAATTTCATTAAAAATTAACTAAAACCTTGAAAATTCAAAAACTTAGTAGATTCATAAAAATTTCACCAAAGTTACTAAAATTTTTAATAGTTTTACCAAAAATAATGAATTGTTTTAAAATCCCACCAAAAAACTTACAAAATTTGTAAAAATTCCACCAAATACTTAGAAGAATCCTAAAAATTACACCGAAATTGTCAACATTTTTTTTTTAATTCCACCAAAAATTAAATTCGTAAAGCTTCCACCAAAGTTACCAAAATGTTGATCAATTCAACCAAAAACAATAATTTTTTTTTAGAAAAATACTAAAAATAAAACTAAACTAGTTAATTTATTAAAGTGTTTGGGAATATTTAATGAGTTGTAAGGCTTTTATATTTAATAGTGTACACGATGTGAAGGCATCTTGAAAATGTCGATCAGCTCGTCCCACAGCCTGTATAAATATTATCCTTTCTACATTAATCATAAGTCCGGGTATCGAGCGCCGACGAACAGAAGCGGGATCTGTTTGTTTTGGTCTGCTTCCCGGTTATTATTAATCACCCAGTAAATTATTAACGGGTTAACGACGTGACGTCGCTCGTCGTCGGTAACGGAAACGCTGCGAGTTTCAACGGAGCTTATGGGGCCGCTATTGTGTCAACAAATTGTGGAGCAGCCGGAATGGGAAGCCATTTTTCAAATGATCGCAAGACAGCTTACTCGTTGGGATTACAAGTATGGGATAAATACGGGATAAAAGAAAGAAATTAAAAAAAGCGGTTGGTTGGTATAAAAATTGAAGTTGGAGAATGGATGACAGTCGAACAAATTTGAAGGTAGAATTTAATCTATCGAAACAGTATTGGTGTCGACAGCGTACGGCCGCAGCACGTCAAATACACTTGCCGGTACACGGCCGACAAACTTTTCCAATCTTCGACGGTGGAGGGCTCCACGGGCGACTGTCGTACGACAAGATAGCCGGCGGGGACGTGACACATTAACAGGTTCCGTGGGCCAAAAGGGCCGGGACGAGGGTCCCGGCAGATCGTCTCAGGATCAATGGTCCATTCGTGAGGGAAATTGCTAAAAATTTAATACCGCCCGGTGAAACTTTCTCTCTTTTTCTGCCCCAGGCGATGCGCGCTACTTTTGAACCTGGCGAGGGATTAGTTCGGGATTTATCGATTTCAATAACGCGACTGCCGACGTGGATTTACTCGACTGTCACTGAATCCATCTTCTAGGTGCTTAACTTGAATAATCGTTGGGTTGACTTGTCAATTTTTTTATCTATTTTCAATTCTCTATTCTATTTAAACTGCCTAATATGTTTAAACATGCACACGTCTATCTAATTCTATTGATCTTGAACTGAGTTAAATCGCCATAAGATTTCAAATTTTAACAATTAGTTCCTAGGATATGTATTTTTTAAACTTACTAGTTTAGTTTTATTTTTAGTATTTTTCTAAAAAAAAATTATTGTTTTTGGTTGAATTGAACAACATTTTGGTAACTTTGGTGGAAGCTTTACGAATTTAGTAAGTTTTTGGTGGAATTTAAAAAAAAAATTGGTAAATTTTTGGTGGAATTTTTACAAATTTTGTAAGTTTTTTGGTGGAATTTAAAAAAAATCATTATTTTTGGTAGAATTATTAAAGATGTTGGTAACTTTGGTGGAAGCTTTACGAATTTAGAAAGTTTTTAATTGAATTTAAAAAAATTGGTAAATTTTTGGTGGAATCTTTACAAATTTTGTAAGTTTTTTGGTGGAATTTTAAAAAAATTCATTATTTTTGGTAGAATTATTAAAAATTTTAGTAACTTTGGTGGAATTTTTATGAATCTACTAAGTTTTGAATTTTCAAGGTTTTAGTTAATTTTTAATGAAATTGTTTTCAATTTGATTGATTTTTGGTGGAATTTTGAAAGAATTTGGACATTTTGGTGGAATTTTTAAAAAATTTGGTAAGTTTTTGGTAGAATTATTAAAGATGTTGACAATTTCGATGTAATTTTTAGGATTTTTGTAAGTTTTTGGTGGAATAAAAAAAAATCAGTAAGTTTTGGGTGTAGTTGTTAAATATTTTAATGGCTTTGGTGGAATTTTTGCAAATTTTATTCATTTCTGGTGGAATTTTAAAAAAACTCAGTGTTTTTGGTAAAATTCTTAGAATTTAGTAAGTTTTTGGTGGAACTTTTAAAAAATTCAGTATGTTTTTGGTGGAATTATCAAAAATTTTGATAACATTGGTGGAATTTTTGCAAATTTTATTCATTTCTGGTGAAATAAAAAAAATCAGTGTTTTTGGTAAAATTCTTAGGAATTTAGTAAGTTTTTGGTGGGATTTTTGCAAATTGTATTAATTTTTGGTGGAATTTTTAAAAAATTCAGTATGTTCTTGGTGGAATTATCAAAAATTTTGATAACACTGGAGGAATCTTTACAAATTTTGTAAGTTTTTTGGTGGAATTTTAAAAATATTCATTATTTTTGGTAGAATTATTAAAAATTTTAGTAACATTGATGGAATTTTCAAGTTTTTAGTTAATTTTTAATGAAATTGTTTCTAATTTGATTGATTTTTGGTGAAATTTTAAAAGAATTTGGACATTTTGGTGGAATTTTTAAAAAATTTGGTAAGTTTTTGGTAGAATTGTTAAAAATGTTGACAATTTCGGTGTAATTTTTAGGATTTTTGTAAGTTTTTGGTGGAATAAAAAAAATTCAGTAAGTTTTGGGTGTAGTTGTTAAATATTTTAATAGCTTTGGTGGAATTTTTGCGAATTTTATTCATTTCTGGTCGAATTTTAAAAAAATTCAGTGTTTTTGGTAAAATTCTTATGCATTTAGTAACTTCTTGGTGGAATTTTTAAAAAATTCAGTTTGTTTTTGGTGGAATTATCAAAAATTTTGATAACATTGATGGAATCTTTGCGAATTTTATTCATTTCTGGTGGAATAAAAAAAAATCATTGTTTTTGGTAAAATTCTTGTGAATTTAGTAAGTTTTTGGTGGAATTTTTGCAAATTGTATTAATTTTTGGTGGAATTTTTTAGAAATTTAGTATATTTTTGGTGGAATTATCAAAAATTTTGATAACACTGGTGGAATTTTTACAAATTTTGTAAGTTTTTTGGTGGAATTTTAAAAAAATTCATTATTTTTGGTAGAATTATTAAAAATTTTAGTAACTTTGGTGGAATTTTTATGAATTTACTAAGTTTTTGATGGAATTTTCAAGTTTTTAGTTAATTTTTAATGAAATTGTTTCTAATTTGATTGATTTTTGTGGAATTTTAAAACAATTTGGACATTTTGGTGGAATTTTTAAAAAATTTGGTAACTTTTTGGTAGAATTGTTAAAAATGTTGACAATTTCGGTGTAGTTTTTAGGATTTTTGTAAATTTTTGGTGGAATAAAAGAAATTCAGTAAGTTTTGGATGTAGTTGTTAAATATTTTAATAGCTTTGGTGGAATTTTTGCGAATTTTATTCATTTCTGGTGGAATTAGAAAAAAATTCAGTGTTTTTGGTAAAATTCTTATGAATTTAGTAAGCTTTTGGTGGAATTTTTAAAAATTCAGTATGTATTTGGTGGAATTATCAAAAATTTTGATAACATTGGTGGAATTTTTGCGAATTTTGTTCATTTCTGGTGGAATAAAAAAAAAATCAGTGTTTTTGGTAAAATTCTTACGAATTTAGTAAGTTTTTGGTGGGATTTTTGCAAATTGTATGAATTTTTGGTGGAATTTTTAAAAAATTCAGTATATTTTTGGTGGAATTATCAAAAATCTTGATAACACAGGTGGAATTTTTGCAATTTTTTTTTCATTTTTGATGGAATTTTTAAAAAATTCAGTGTTTTTTATGGAATTTTTACGAATTTAGTAGGTTTTTAGTGAAATTTTTCCAATTTTATTAATTTCTGTTGGAATTTTTATAAAATTCAGTATGTTTTTGATGGAATTGTTAAAAAAGTTGGTAACTTTGTTGGAATTTTTATTAACTTTAACCATTTTTGGTGGAATTGTTAAAAATATTGATAATTTTAGTAGAATTTTTATGAATTTGGTAAATTTTTGGTGGTGTTTTTTAAAAATCAGTAAGTTTTTGGTGGAATTATTCAACATTTTTGTAGCTTTGGTGGAAAATTGAAAAAATTTAATATATTTTTGGTGGATTTGTTAAAAATGTTGGTAAATTTGGTGGAATTTTTACGAATATAGTAAGTTTTTTTAATTTTTACCAATTTTATTGATTTTGGGTGGAATTTTTAAAAAATTCACTAAGTTTTTAGTAGAATTGTCTCCAAATTTAATAATTTTTAGTGAAATTATATTCAATTTAACTAACTTTTGTGGAATTTTTATTATTACTGTTTTATTTTTGTGGAATTTTTAAGAATCTAATCAATTCTTGACGAAATTAATCTTAATTTTAGTATATTTTTTAAAAATTCAGTTTTTGGAGGAATTGTTAAAAATTTTGATAGCTTAGGTGGAATTTTTACAAATTTTTTTGGTGGAATTATTAAAAATTTTAGTAGCTTTGGTGGAATTTTTACAAATTTAATTTTTGGTGATATTTTCAAGAATTTAATTAGTTTTTAGTGAAATTTATTCGAATTTTTGCTCTGCATAAATTAAATATTTGGTGATTATTAATAAACCGATCGTTTGGACATTTCATGTGGCATTAGCGTGGTTAGAATAATAAATAACGTTTATGAAAATTGAACCAAGTGTTTTATCGGCCCAAATCGAAAATGACGGAAAACGGGGACTTCGTTTAGGGCTTAAATCGGCCGTTTCGGGTCCAAAGGAGCCAGCCCCGATTCGCATATAACGTTGCGTTATAAAGCCGTTCAGAAGGTTTGCCGGAAGCAGAGTCGCGGAGCCGGTGGCTTTTTGGACAAAAAGTGCGTTCGAAAATTAACGAAAATGATAGGCGGACGATCGAAAATTTTAATTTCAATTAGGGTTACCGCAACGTCGTTCGATTTTCAGGAACGTTTTTTCCGAAATCGGTCTCGGACCCCCCAAAATAAAATCATTGGATCGTCCGGAAAGCGATCTCCAAAAAAAGAGAATATTTTAGTGAAAAAGTATCTTAAATTCTTATTAACTGACGTAAATTAGTTGTTAAATTTATTGATCTCAATATCGTATACTACCCAACATAAATAACCATGGTAAAAGGTTAGTTGTAGTCTTTTTGTGAGCTCCTCCCAGATTGGTATTGAAAATTTCCTAATAACGATAAATTACGGCAACTTGGGGAAGGTACAGGGGGTGGTGCTGCGAGCGACGTCATATTTACATGTTTATCAAGCTTCGCGGCGTTTCCGGTACGATTTATCGTAGCCGCTTTGCGCGATAGCCTCAGGCTGACTGGAGATTGATACGAGACTAACGCGAGCAGACTCTCGAGCATTCGGCCCCATTTTCCCAACCCCCTTGGCACATTCTCACCCACTCCATCACCCGAAAAGAAATACCCAATTTATAATTTTACGTTTTTCTGTTTCAGAAAAGAAAAAGAAGTCTAATTATTTTGGCGACAACTGGCGTGGTGCTTCTCATGATTAGACTCCAAGGTCCGACCCCGCAATTCTCAAGAGCTGACAATCCTACTGCTAAAGAAGTTTGGTGGTCAACTCGTTTTATGACATTTCTTTATCTTCCGCTGGTGAATATCTGGCTTCTTCTCTTCCCGAATGATTTAAGTTTTGATTGGGGTATGGATGCTATTCCAAGAGTGCAGAGTATCAGAGATCCTAGAAATTTGTACAGTTTTACTTTTTATTTCATCATGGGATTATTATTAAAACATTGTTCTTCAACGATATTTAATAAAAAAGAAGATTTTCAAGATAAATGTTATTGCCCCGTTTGCTACCAAACATTTTCTGAAATCCATACAACGTCTTGCAGAAATACCAACAACAACAACAACAGTGTAAATTTATGCTCTTGCGTAGCAATTTCAAAGAAGTTATATAGAGAAAGAGGTAGCAAGAAAAGCATTCAAAGCACCTTAATGTTATCTATGGCCTTCCTAACACTTCCTTTTCTTCCGGCGACTAATTTATTTTTTTACGTTGGTTTCGTCGTGGCGGAAAGAGTTTTGTACCTTCCGAGTGCGGGTTGGTGCTTGTTGTGCGGTATCGGAGCGGTGAAATTGTGGCAGTGTCGAAAGTACAGGGTTACTCTTTTAGTGTGTGCCATCGCTATAGTGGTGGCCTTCAGCTGCAAGACAATATCTAGGAATAAGGACTGGTTTGATGAGGAGACTTTGTATAGGTCTGCTATTCATATCAATCCTCCAAAAGGTAATTAAAAATTTTTACTATTATTGCGTTTATTAGTTAAAATAATAATAATAATGTACAACAAAAAAACTGTGGATTCGTCCGAAAGAAAAACGCGCACTCTCCTAAAGGTGACCGTTTAAGAACTCGCGATGACTGACCGATTCGTACTGATTTGTCTTTTTCGCCCGAGCGCTTATATAGCGTTGAGCGGTTTCTAGAAGGTTCTGGCACCCTTTCGATGGCTATCGGCGGACGAGTCTGAACGCGCTTGGACTCTCTTCATTTCATAATGTCTCAAAATTAATTTTAAAATTATATCCAAACAAAATCAAATGAATAATTTTGAGACAGCGAATAATTTCCCTCGTTGGATAAAAAAACGCAATAATTTACCCAAACGGAAATTATTTTTTGTGGAATGCGGTTGGCAAAGTATCGAATCGGAACCGTAAATATTCCGCAACCAAAATAACATATAAAACGCATTCTAAAATCTCAATAGCACAATTCGGCATAAATTCCAAACTAAATTCCGCCGCGAACGTTCACGGAAATTTATGCGGCAATGAAAACGTTCTGCGGGCCGACGATCGCGCTGTCTAATCCAACGTATTGCCATTGTCGGATATTAATTTCTCCGTACAGCGCCAATAAACGCGCGGACACGTATTGCACGCGTAAATTTCGGGGTAAAAAAACGTATGCTACACGTCGAAATTGCCAAACGAATGACGCCATCGCGATTGGATACCGTTTCGGAAACGTTTGTTTTGTTTTTGCGCCTTTTTTTGTTTTCGCGCGCCGTTGTTCGCGCCGACCGACGCGCCCGCTGCCGTTGATGGGAATAAATTTATTACCCGGTGCGATCGAAAATTCTGGCTAAATCGCGAGCAGCTTGCGCGGATGCCATTTTTTCCGACCGCAGAACAAATATACGCGGTGTTTACAGGCGATAATGGCCGCCTACAGGTTATGTTGTTTGCGCGTCGCGCGAAATCAGACTCTATTGTTCACACAATCGTAAAATGTTGGAAGGGTTTAATGATTTTTAACATGAAATAGAGATCTAAATACGAATACAAATAGGAAGGCTTTCATGGTTGGTGTTAATTGAACTAACAAGATCTCACGAATAGGCACCAACTATTCAACGATTCATAAGTAAATCGTAAATTAATTTGAAAATGAAGGTCATTCCGCTTAAACGTTGTAGCCCCGAAATCAACCAACACAAAATCTAACATGTTGAGAGCAAAAGTCGAGCCAACAAGGTTAAGGTCACTCCAAGGTCAAATCGCAGGAAGGATCAGATGTATAAATGGGTTCGACGCAGATCCAATCCCGGTCTAGTTCAAATGATAAAGGCTAGACTCAAGGGACAACAAAAAAATGGCTTAAAGGA
Source organism: Digitonthophagus gazella (assembly GCA_036711955.1). Lineage (NCBI taxonomy): Eukaryota > Metazoa > Arthropoda > Insecta > Coleoptera > Scarabaeidae > Digitonthophagus > Digitonthophagus gazella. The sequence goes on from JASCIT010000002.1 coordinate 31,629,320, forward strand.
AAGAAATATTAACATCTAACTCCACAAATAAAGAAAAAGGAAGGCATACCTTACGATCTTAAACGGCCTAAAGAGGTTTGACGTTCTGAGAAAATAAATCCGGAAATATCTCCGAAAATCGGTTCAATCGATAAATAAACGGGTCCACAAATCCGTCCAACGACGATAAAAAACCTTATCCAACCAATGTTTGTTATAAATCACCAACGATAAGGATTCTTCTTAAAAAAAAGGCCACGTTTCGCAAACTCGGAGGTCAAAACTAGCCTCTGCGCTCGATGAAGTTAACGATGCAAAAGAGGACGAGATGACCAATTCTATTATGCACTGTCGACTAGTCGCCAGCGACTTGGTCTCTCGGCGACCAACACATAGGCGACTGGCTGGGGAGACCAAACCAAGCGACTGAATTGGAGGTAGTGTTTCTTGTACATCTGTGCAGAATGGACATCGAAGAAGTTGCAATATTAGCGTTGCTAATTTTAAAGAGAAAAAGAAAAGCAAAAGTGTATTGGTTACATCCCTTGCTGCAAGAACGGAGAATAAAACGAATGTTTAAAATATTTAATGACAACATAAGAAAATACCCACGTAATTTTTTTAATTACGCAAGAATGTCTGTGCGTTCGAATGTTCATTTGGCATATTAGTAAATAAGTGGCAAATTTTTCACAGACATATTAATGTCAATATAGATCTGGTAAAAAGCATCGTTAAAACATGTTGCGTTCTTCACAACTATGTTCGAGAGACGGATACAAATTCGAAGATACCTTGGCCGTTCCTGGTTTAGAAGAAGTGGTATCCAAAAACTACGCGACGTGGTATATCCTATAGAGACTTGTTTGCTGATTATTTTATGACTGAGGGTCAATTATCTTGGTAGATGAGCAGAATTCGTTAAATAATAGTAGCGAGACAGGTCATATTTGCAAACTTGCAATTTTGACTCGCCCCAGCAGTCAATCTATTAGTACTCGTGTCGGGTTGTTGCTTATTGTACTTATTTATAGTAAAAGCAATGTAACAACTTCCACTATTTGCTCCCACTGTTTTTTCTTCAAATCCCGATTGGAGTATTCGTCACTTCAAATAGCTTTTCGGATTTCTATTTCTAATATAAATTTTTCTGTATCGAAAACCTGAGCCATTTTGTGCGTGATGTTCGGTCGTCGCGACATTTGCTTGCAGTGTGTACGGTCTCATTTAATCAAATGCTTCTAATGGTCGCCGGCGACCGCCAGTCGCTTGGGTGTCGCCCCTGCACGGCGAGTCGCCAAGTCGCCCAGACGACCGACGACTAAGTGCGTAAACACCTATTTAAACTGTACAAAGTTACAGTCGCCGTCGACTAAGTCGCTGGCGACCAGTCGACAGTGCGTAATAGGCCGAAGTTAGATCGAAACCAAACGTCGAAACTCAAATAATCGATAACAGATGACACCCCTATACCGACGACCTTCAAATAAATCGAAATATAATCAGAAAGCGAACCAAGAAGACGAAACCGTTACAACGTGAGTGGTTGGCTTGTTTTCCCGTAACCACCCTTAGTTGACTCACTACGAACCAGCTTCCACATTCCGTTCAAGATGGTTCGAACCCCATGATGTTCCAAGAGAGTTGCTAACTTGTCGTAAAATTTGGAAACGATTTAGTCGCGAATTGCTAAATTGACGAAAACAGATGGAATCAACCGCACCATTCTGAAAGCGCAAGCTCCGTCCACTTACAATCGCCCAACTGTTGCTAATACGTCTATCCGCAGGTTGAATGGGTGCACACTGTATAGTAATCTATGGATATTTTAATGAAAATAGTATCAATATTTTCATTAAAATCGGTTGAGATTTAGTCGTGAAATCTTATAAGACTAGAACTAACATTAGCATTACCTCTAACACTAAACCTAGAATTAGGAACTTTTGGGTTTATGTCTTTTGAAAAAGCATTTGAGGAGCAGATTTTCTATTTTCTTATGCATTTTGTCCATTATTTACATTTTTCCAAAATAAGCAAAACTTGTTGCATCTTTGCTGCCTCATGCGGCACATATAATAAAGTAGTAAACGAGCAGCGCCGTCTTTTTTTGTCCTCAGTTTGCACCGAACTAACGAAAATCGACTAATTTCGGCGCAGAATTACTAACAAGCGAATTTTTGACGTTTCTAAACGTCAAACTAACCGCTCTTTCCGACCTCGACGCCTTAGGTGTCGTTCATGTTGACAAACAAAACGTTAAAATACAACTTGATTTATAAGTTTGATTTCTAGGCCCAAATTGGTTAAATAGCGCCTTTTCGAACGTCCTTTTCTGGGTCAGATTTCGGAACATTAGAATCGCGACATCTAGGTTTATCAAACATGATAAACCTAGATTTTAAACCTAGGCAGATTTTATAAAAATGCTACTTAGGTACTTCTTGCACTCCACCCTTCAATTAAATCAATTTAGGTAGTTTTCTACAAAATCTGACAAAAATTTTAATAAAATTCGATGATTTCAGAAGAAACTTTGAAAATTTTTTTAGATTTTTTTTTAACAATAGGAAAAAAAAATCTCTTTTAATTGAAAATAGAATCTTTTAGCTTTAATTTAAACCAAAAATCAATCTCTAATTCCAAAAAATAAAGTCTCAGTGATTTTTTAAAGTTGGTGGGTTTTTTTTAAAAAAGTTGGGTTGAAACCGTTAAAAATTTTTACCTACTTTCGGAATTTTTTTAATTTTTTTGGTAATAATTATAAAAAATCTGCCTTTTTTAAATCAAAACAGAATCTTTTATCTTTCATTTAAACCAAAAATCAGTCCTTAATTTTCAGAAATGAAGTCTGGACGATTTTTTAAAGTTGGTCGATTTTTTTTTTTTAAGTTAGGTTAGTCACCTGTCAAAAAATGTTTCAACTTTAAGATTTTTTTTAATTTTTTTTGATAATAATTAGAACTAACCTGTTTTTTTTTAATTCAAAACAGAATCTTTGAAGTTTCATTTAAACCAAAAATCTTTCCTTAATCTTCATAAATAAAGTCTGGGTGATTTTTTAAAATTGGGTGATTTAAAAAAAATTTTTGGTTAGAACTGTCAAAAATTTTCACCAACTTTAAATTTTTTTTTAATTTTTTTGGTAAGAATTAGGAAAGATCTGTAATTTTTAATTCAAAACAGAATCTTTTATCTTTCATTTAAACCAAAAATCATTCCTTAATCTTCAAAAATAAAGTCTGGACGATTTTTTAAAGTTGGTCGATTTTTTTTAAAGTTAGGTTAGTCACCTGTCAAAAAAATTTTCCAATTTTAAGAATTTTTTAAATTTTTTTGATAATAATTAGAACTAATCTGTCTTTCTTAATTCAAAACAGAATCTTTGAAATTTCATTTAAACCAAAGATCTTTCCTTAATCTTCATAAATAAAGTCTGGGTGATTTTTTAAAATTGGGTGATTTAAAAAAAATTTTTGGTTAGAACTGTCAAAAATTTTCACCAACTTTAAAATTTTTTTAATTTTTTTGGTAAGAATTAGGAAAGATCTGTAACTTTTAATTCAAAACAGAATCTTTTATCTTTTATTTAAACCAAAAATCATTCGTTAATCTTCAAAAATAAAGTCTGGACGATCTTTTAAAGTTGGTCGATTTTTTTAAAGTTAGGTTACTCACCTGTCAAAAAAATTTTCCAATTTTAAGAATTTTTTAAATTTTTTTGATAATAATTAGAACTAATCTGTTTTTTTTTAATTCATAACAGAATCTTTGAAATTTCATTTAAACCAAAAATCTTTCCTTAATCTTCATAAATAAGGTCTGGGTGATTTTTTAAAAAAGTTTGGTTAGAACTGTCAAAAATTTTCACCAACTTTAAAACTTTTTTTAATTTTTTTTGGTAAGGATTAGAAAAGATCTGTAATTTTTAGTTCAAAATAGAATCTTTTATCTTTCATTTAAACCAAGAATCATTCCTTAATCTTCAGAAATAAAGTCTGGACGATTTTTTAAAGTTGGTCGAATTTTTTTTTAAGTTAGGTTAGTCACCTGTCAAAAAATTTTTCCAATTTTAAGAATTTTTTTAATTTTTTTGATAATAATTAGAACTAATCTGTCTTTTTTAATTCAAAGCAGAATCTTTGAAATTTCATTTAAACCAAAAATCTTTCCTTAATCTTCATAAATAAAGCCTGGGTGATTTTTTAAAATTGGGTGATTTAAAAAAAATTTTTGGTTAGAACTGTCAAAAATTTTCACCAACTTTAAAATTTTTTTAATTTTTTTGGTAAGAATTAGGAAAGATCTGTAATTTTTAATTCAAAACAGAATCTTTAATCTTTCATTTAAACCAAAAATCATTCCTTAATCTTCATAAATAAAGTCTGAACGATTTTTTAAAGTTGATCGATTTTTTTTTAAAGTTAGGTTAGTCACCTGTCAAAAAATTTTTCCAATTTTAAGATTTTTAAAAATTTTTTTTGATAATAATTAGAACTAATCTGTCTTTTTTAATTCAAAACAGAATCTTTGAAATTTCATTTAAACCAAAAATCTTTCCTTAATCTTCATAAATAAAGTCTGGGTGATTTTTTAAAATTGGGTGATTTTTTTAAAAAGTTTGGTTAGAACTGTCAAAAATTATCACCAACTTTAAAATTTTTTTTAATTTTTTTTGGTAAGAATTAGGAAAGATCTGTAATTTTTAATTCAAAACAGAATCTTTTATCTTTCATTTAAACCAAAAATCATTCCTTAATCTTCAAAAATAAAGTCTGGACGATTTTTTAAAGTTGGTCGATTTTTTTTTAAGTTAGGTTAGTCACCTGTCAAAAAATTTTTCCAATTTTAAGAATTTTTTTAATTTTTTTGATAATAATTAGAACTAATCTGTCTTTTTTAATTCAAAACAGAGTCTTTGAAATTTCATTTAAACCAAAAATCTTTCCTTAATCTTCATAAATAAAGTCTGGGTGATTTTTTAAAATTGGGTGATTGTTTTAAAAAGTTTGGTTAGAACTGTCAAAAATTTTCACCAACTTTAAATTTTTTTTTAATTTTTTGGTAAGAATTAGGAAAGATCTGTAATTTTTAATTCAAAACAGAATCTTTTATCTTTCATTTAAACCAAAAATCATTCCTTAATCTTCAAAAATAAAGTCTGGACGATCTTTTAAAGTTGGTCGATTTTTTTTAAGTTAGGTTACTCACCTGTTAAAAAATGTTTCCAATTTTAAGAATTTTATAAATTTTTTTGATAATAATTAGAACTAATCTGTTTTTTTTAATTCAAAACAGAATCTTTGAAATTTCATTTAAACCAAAAATTTTGGACTAACTGCATTTAGGTTGTCACTCAGAAACAAAATGCATTCTGATTAATTGTGGTCCAGTTTTATAAAGCTCAAATTATATTAGCATGCGATTATTTACCATGGATACCCATATTTCAACCATAGGGTTCACCGGAAATATGTGTAATCATGGAAATTAATCGAATGTTAATTAAATTTTATTGAGCTTTATAAATCCGGACTGTAAAGGTATAATAACACAAAAAATATTTCTTTTTCGCTTTCTGCTTTCTCGGTCAACATCACCGACTACATGCTGTGCTTCAATGGTTTCATTCATTATGTGAACGATCAACTTAGCTAATTAAGGGTTAATAAACGAAAACAGAATACTAACGAGTGACATATAACGGATAGCGAAAATCAAATGGCAGTTAGTCCATAATCTATTTTACTTAGGAGATAATGCTTTTAGAACATTCTGTCATATATAAAATTATAGTAAATTGTTTCTAGATTATTACACCATCTTTAGTTAAAAATTTCAAATTTTGGACAAAATGCATATAGAAAGCCTGTTCCTCATTTGATGTTTTGGAAGCCATATTGCAACCTTAATCAGAAGCGAATTCGAAGTTGAAAATAGATAATTGTGGCATTTCCGGATTGCCGGTTTGTGTTCTTCACCGAAGCAAATGGGGTACATACAATTTTGCAAGATTTGTAACCACAGTGTATCACTAGCAAACTGAGCAACGGACGTGCTTCTATGAATAACAATTAATGCACGTGTTTCACGCGTAACACGAGGCCGGCACGTTTCTAAATTATGTACCGAGCGCCGCCGCCGGAACTGCACCATTATCAAACGGGGATGTTTTACGGAGCAACATGGCGTAACGGCGAAAGCGGAAAAGCGTACGGCCTTTGAACCGAGGGGCGGCAACTATTTCAATTATATCGGAATTATACTTTGTTTCGGGCCGCACAAGCGCCCGTGTACATATTTGCTCGCTGCGGTCGCGGAGAGGCGGGACGAGGCATTAAAACGGGGCCGCCAATTCCCCCGGGAATGCCGTAGGAATTTAATAACTGCGACCCGGCGGCCGACGCCGCCCCCGGAGCATCCTTTCAAGTCCCGCGCGAGGCGGGCGACGTGTTTGCCCAATATCATCTGTATACGCCGGGAACGAAACGCGCTTTGCATAGCAAACGAAAACCGACCGAGCCGAAAGTGGACGCCCGAAATACGCCCGTCTTAACCCGTTTTTAAGGCCCTTTATGCAGGTGTGCCCTCGAGATCCGCTGACGGGGCGCGGCTCTCTTCAAAGGGCCGCGCCCGTTCCCGCTTCGGGTTGATATATTTTGCGGATGGCGTGTTTTTTGGATTGCTATTCTCCTCAGCTTTGACCTCTTTTATCCACGCTAACGTATTAGCCTACACTTTTTATACAAGAAAAGCGTTCAATTGATCTAAAATGATGTTTTGGTAATGTGAATTTTTTGATGTGAATCACATAACGTGATTCACATCAACGCTATTATCATATTAGGTTTGTACCAACACTCTAAGAGATACATTCCAGAATCTAATTACAAAAGCTTTTACGGTTGGTGGTAAATGAATTACAAGTTAAATGAATTCGAACTTGTTTGTGAAGAAGGTTGCAATGTGACATACGAAATGTAAAATATATATATATTTTTTTTTAGAAGATTCAAGCCGAAAATTCCGATGTTTGAAACCCCTTCTTATATAAGCATTTACCAACAAACATAGAAGACATATAAATTTAGAAACAACCCACAACTGCTTCGGTTATAGCAGGTTCGGTATATACATTGCAGTAGTAGGAAATACAATACACGTAGTGCAAAACGACCCAAAAAGGTGGCGCAGTTCGCGTTAAATAAGTACGAGGACGTAATTGCATTAAAAATAGACCGCGGCGATAACTTTCGAGAGCACACCGGTAATTAATGAACTGCGGAGCTACGCCGAGGCTCGCCTAGGGCTACGGAAGCCGCACTTGCGCTTCATTATTCCGGTGCCGGCGTTATTAACCATATGGCGCCTCTGCACTTGTCAAATATTTAATCGTCGAACACGTGCGTGTCCGACTTTGTCGGAGGGCGGCGCCGTTGCGAACTAATCCAATTACCAGTTGCCCCGAAACGCGCCGCTCGCGTGACGTAAGCTTTCCGCGCTTTCTACGCTTTCAAGCTTCCTCAGATGTGATGATAAAACATTTCTTGCGGTTTTCAGCTTATGGAAACTTAGGCAGTGTTCTTAGCAGCAGCGGGAGAAAAACCGAAGCGGAGATGGCCTTCAAGAAGGCGCTTCAATATAGGCCTAATATGGCGGATGTCCATTATAATCTGTAAGTATTTTTTTTAAATTTATATGAATTAGTTTATATTTTGAAATTTTGAAATTTTGAAATTTTGAAATTTTGAAATTTTGAAATTTTGAAATTTTGAAATTTTGAAATTTTGAAATTTTGAAATTTTGAAATTTTGAAATCTTGAAATTTGGAAATTTTGAAATTTGGAAATTTTGAAATCTTGAAATCTTGAAATTTTGAAATTTTGAAATCTTGAAATTTTGAAATCTTGAAATCTTGAAATTTTGAAATCTTGAAATTTAGAAATTTTGAAATTTGGAAATTTTGAAATTTTGAAATTTTGAAATTTTGAAATTTTGAAATCTTGAAATCGTGAAATCGTGAAATCCTGAAATCTTGAAATCTTGAAATCTTGAAATCTTGAAATCTTGAAATCTTGAAATCTCGAAATCTTGAAATCTCGAAATCTGGAAATCTTGAAAAAATCTTGAAACCTTGAAGAAATCTTGAAAAAATCTTGAAAAAATCTTGAAAAAATCTTGAAAAAATCTTGAAAAAATCTTGAAACCTTGAAGAAATCTTGAAAAAATCTTGAAAAAATCTTGAAAAAATCTTGAAAGAATCTTGTAAAAATCTTGAAAGAATCTTGAAAAAATCTTGAAATTTTGAAATGTTGAAATCTTCAAATTTTGAAATGTTGAAATCTTGAAATGTTGAAATCTTGAAATTTTGAAATCTTGAAATCTTGAAATCTGGAAATCTCGAAATCTCGAAATCTCGAAATCTCGAAATCTCGAAATCTCGAAACCTCGAAATCTGGAAATCTTGAAAAATCTTGAAATCTTGAAAAAATCTTGAAAATATCTTGAAATCTTGAAAAAATCCTGAAAGAAATCTTGAAAAAATCTTGAAATTTTGAAATCTTGAAATCTTGAAATCTTGAAATCCTGAAATCCTGAAATCCTGAAATCCTGAAATCCTGAAATCTTGAAATCTTGAAATTTGGAAATTTTGAAATCTTGAAATCTTGAAATCTTGAAATCTTGAAATCTTGAAATCTTGAAATCTTGAAATCTTGAAATCCTGAAATCCTGATATCCTGAAATCCTGAAATTTTGAAATCTTGAAATCTTGAAATCTTGAAATCTTGAAATCTTGAAATCTTGAAATCTTGAAATCTTGAAATCTTGAAATCTTGAAATCTTGAAATTTTGAAATATGGAAATTTGGAAATTTTGAAATCTCGAAATCTCGAAATCTTGAAAAAATCTTGAAATCTTGAAAAAATCCTGAAAAAATCTTGAAAAAATCTTGAAATCTTGAAAAAATCTTGAAGAAATCTCAAAATTTCGAAATTTCGAAATCTCGAAATCTCGAAACCTCGAAATCTTGAAATCTTGAAAACTCAAAATCTTGAAATCTTGAAAACTCAAAAAGTTTTGTTTTATTAGGGTTGAAAATACAATCTCTGTACATTCCGGGGTAACAATGAAATCTGAATTATATACGGTAGGGGAACAATAGGGATGGTAGTCGGCTTCAGCAGCATCCTTATCGACATATCACCACCTTTAGCAGAACCGGCCGCCAGAGAGCATTGTTGTCGTGAGATTATGCTGCCCTAATGCTAAAGGGACACCGCAACATATACATTACGGGGAAACTCACACCCACATGAAATTCACCCGGGGATTTAAGCTACTAAATTTAATAACCTTTTCCTGCTCTTACCCCAACGTAATAATAAAAAAGTTTCTATTTTCGTACACTCCCCCGTACATTTATCGATTAATCAAACCGAATTAATTCGAAGAAACGTCCGGAATGAAAAGTTGCTTTACGAAAAGCAACCGAATGCGAAGCCGAATTCGATTATCCGCTAAACGCGAAAATATTTCATTCGCCCATTTTTAAATTAATCGCGCCTTTCTTTTCGTTAATTGCATTCCTTTTCAAAGAGGGATCCTAAATCGGGAAAATCGTGCGTTGGAAAAATTATGGGTTTTTCACTTTTTTTTGACGTTTTTCTTTAGAATCTAATGATTTAACTCGTTGTTATTTTTCGTGCTAACAAAAGAATTAATTTACACTACAGCAATTAACTTTGTTTACGACGTTGTATAATCCTGGGGAAATGTGTGAATACAAGTTTCACCGTAAAACATTCGAATGTGTTTCATATCCTGCTTTAACGCGTTTCGCGGAACACTAATGATGGTGTATAGAGGCTGGATAAAAATTGCTGTCGACTCCTTACACACGAAACGCATTTCGCGGCCAATTGTTGCCGTAATGTATTGCAAACTATCGACCTGAGGAGCAGAAAAGCGCGCACCGGTGACCCGTTTTCCGTGAACGGCGGCTGCAATTACCGTTGAATGTCCCGTCCCGCTATTATCGCCGCAAATATCGATTCGTTCGCTCGTTCGGAACGTTTTCCTATCGAAATCGCGCGCTTCGTTAAATTAGCTCCGCTTCTCGTCGAAGAAATCTCGTCGAAGAAATGGTCCACCATTTTCGACGACTTAAATATGTAAAAATTACCCAATATAGGACGGTTAATTATCCGAAATTGTCGGATGCGGTTAGATGCTAACGCAACGTTGCGCTCCTCTTGATTGATTGCAAGTGATTTCGTGATCCAGAGGAGGCACGCGAACCAGGAAACTACCCATTACTTGACGAGTGGCTGGTACAAGCGCCTGCTTTCGAAGAGGTCAAACTCAACAGATTGATTACCACTCATCTACGTTATTAGGAATGGTAATTCCACCACATGCAAACCAATACTTCTTTTCAAAACCTTTCTCCGAATTCCTTTTTTAATGATTTAACAAAGAATAACGAATTCTCATTAAGTAGTAACACTCTATTAACTTAATTGGTGCTCACAACTCCCTAACGGAGTTGAAGTGGACCTTTGAGTATTGAACATTCGAAATGCTTCTATTTGACCTATACTTTACAATCTGGTATAACCCCGGATTGTTAACCTTTATTTCTCGTTAAATAAATCAAAACTAGCGGAAAAACCTTCGGGTCGATAGCTAAATAAAGATTATTCTCTCTAAATCAAAAGGTAAAAGCATGAAAATTTATAAGCATTTAATCAAACTAGTTTAGTTTTATTTTTAGTATTTTTCTAAAAAAAAATTATTGTTTTTGGTTGAATTGATCAACATTTTGGTAACTTTGATGGAAGCTTTACGAATTTAGTTTTTGGTGGAATTAAAAAAAAAATTGGCAAATTTTTAGTGGAATTTTTACAAATTTTGTAAGTTTTTTGGTGGAATTTAAAAAAAGATTGGTAAATTTTTAGTGGAATTTTTACAAATTTTGTAAGTTTCTTGGTGGAATTTAAAAAAAATTCATTATTTTTGGTAAAATTATTAAAAATTTTAGTAACTTTGGTGGAATTTTTATGAATCTACTAAGTTTTGAATTTTCAAGGTTTTAGTTAATTTTTAATGAAATTGTTTCTAATTTGATTGATTTTTGATGGAATCTTAAAAGAATTTGGACATTTTGGTGGTATTTTTTAAAAATCAGTAAGTTTTTGGTGGAATTATTCAACATTTTTGTAGCTTTGGTGGAAAATTGAAAAAATTTAATGCGTTTTTGGTGGAATTGTTAAAAATGTTGGTAACTTTGAATTTTTACGAATATAGTAAGTTTTTCGTGGAATTTTTACCAATTTTTTATTGATTTTGGGTGGAATTTTTAAAAAATTTAGTTTTTAGTAGAAGTATCTCCAAATTTAATTAATAAAGAATTTGGACATTTTGGTGCAATTTTTAAAAAATTTAATATTATAATCCAAAAAATATTTCATTTTTAGATCGTAAATTAATTCTGAGTATATTAAAAAATTTCAATTAAGGACATTAAGTTACACTTTCTCTCCCGAGGGGAAAACTAAAAGTCGTAGAAAATTCATCTTTGGTGAAAATAAAGATTGTTTCAATCTAAATCGTTATGAAATTTCAAGTCTCAATAATAATTAATTCCTTAGATATGAATTTTCAAAAATTGATAAATTTTAATCAACATTAAGCTACATTTTCTCTCTTGATTGAAAAACTAGAAGTCGTAGAAAATTCTTCTTTTGGCAGAAATAAAGATTAACTATCATTCTAAATCGTCATAAAATTTCAATTCTCAACAACTATTAGTTCTTTAGATACGAATTTTTAAAAATTGACAAGTTTGAAAAAACATGTAGATAAAGTTAGGTTACAATTTCGTCTCTGTGGAAAAAACTAAAAGTCGTAGAAAATTCATCTTTGGCAGAAATAAAGATTAACTATCATTCTAAATCGTCATAAAATTTCAATTCTCAACAACTATTAATTTTTTAGATACGAATTTTTTAAAATTGACAAATTTGAAAAAACATGTAAATAAAGTTAGGTTACAATTTCGTCTCTGTGAAAAAAACTAAAAGTCGTAGAAAATTCATCTTTGGCAGAAATAAAGATTAACTATTATTCTAAATCGTCATAAAATTTCAATTCTCAACAACTATTAATTTTTTAGATACGAATTTTTAAAAATTGACAAGTTTGAAAAAACGTGAATAAAGTTAGGTTACAATTTCATCTCTGTGGAAAAAACTAAAAGTCGTAGAAAATTCATCTTTGGCGTAAATAAAGATAAAATATTAATCTAAACCCTCATAAAATTTCAAGTCTCAATAACAACTAGCTTAGTTTTATTTTTAGTATTTTTCTAAAAAAAATTATTATTTTTAGTGAAATTGATCAACATTTTGGTAACTTTGGTGGAAGCTTTACGAATTTAGTAAGTTTTTGGTGGAATTTAAAAAAAAATTGGTAAATTTTTGGTGGAATTTTTACAAATTTTGTAAGCTTTTTGGAGGAATTTTAAAAAATTCATTATTTTTAGTAGAATTATTAAAAATTTTAGTAACTTTGGTGGAATTTTTATGAATCCACTAATAAGTTTTTGAATTTTCAAGGTTTTAGTTAATTTTTAATGAAATTGTTTCTAATTTGATTGATTTTTGGTGGAATTTTAAAAGAATTTGGACATTTTGGTGGAATTTTTAAAAAATTTGGTAAGTTTTTGGTAGAATTGTTAAAAATGTTGACAATTTCGGTGTAATTTTTAGGATTTTTGTAAGTTTTTGGTGGAATAAAAAAAGTTCAGTAAGTTTTGGGTGTAGTTGTTAAATATTTTAATAGCTTTGCTGAAATTTTTGCGAATTCTATTCATTTCTGGTGGAATTTAAAAAAAATTCAGTGTTTTTGGTAAAATTCTTATGAATTTAGTAAGTTTTTGGTGGAATTTTTAAAAAATTCAGTATGTTTTTGGTGGAATTATCAAAAATTTTGATAACATTGATGAAGTTTTTGCGAATTTTATTCATTTCTGGTCGAATAAAAAAAATCAATGTTTTTGGTAAAATTCTTATGAATTTAGTAAGTTTTTGGTGGAATTTTTGCAAATTGTATTAATTCTTGGTGGAATTTTTAAAGAATTCAGTATGTTTTTGGTGGACTTATCAAAAATTTTGATAACATTAAATTTTTGAGAATTTTATTCATTTTTGATGGTTTTTAAAAAAATTAGTGTTTTTTTATGGAATTTTTACGAATTTAGTAAGTTTTTAGTGAAATTTTTCCAATTTTACTAATTTTTGATGAAATTTTTATAAAATTCAGTATGTTTTTGATGGAATTGTTAAAAAAGTTGATAACTTTGGTGGAATTTTTATTAACTTTAATCATTTTTGGTGGAATTGTTAAAAATATTGGTAATTTTAGTAGAATTTTTATGAATTTGGTAAGTTTTTGGTGGTATTTTTAAAAATCAGTACGTTTCTGGTGGAATTACTCAACATTTTTGTAGCTTTTGTGGAAAATTGAAAAAATTTAGTACGTTTTTGGTGGAATTGTTAAAAATGTTGGTAACTTTGGTGGAATTTTTACGAATATAGTAAGTTTTTTAATATTTATCAATTTTATTGATTTTGGGTGGAATTTTTAAAAAGTTTACTAAGTTTTTAGTAGAATTGTCTCTAAATTTAATAATTTTTGGTGATATTATATTCAATTTAACTAACTTTTGTGGAATTTTTATTATAACTTTTTTATTTTTGTGAAATTTTTAAAAATCTAATCAATTCTTGACGAAATTAATCTTAATTTTAGTATATTTTTTAAAAATTTAGTTTTTGGTGTAATTGTTAAAAATTGCTTTGGGGGAATTTTTACAAATTTTATAAGTTTTTAGTGGAATTATTAAAAATTTTAGTAACTTTGGGGGAATTTTTACAAATTTAATTTTTGGTGATATTTTCAAGAATTTAATTAGTTTTTAGTGAAATTTATTCGAATTTTTGCTCTGCATAAATTAAATATTTGATAATTATTAATAAACCGATCGTTTTGACATTTCATGTGGCATTAGCGTGGTTAGAATAATAAATAACGTTTATGAAAATTGAACCAAGTGTTTTATCGGCCCAAATCGAAAATGACGGAAAACGGGGACTTCGTTTAGGGCTTAAATCGGCCGTTTCGGGTCCAAAGGAGCCCCGATTCGCATATAACGTTGCGTTATAAAGTCGTTCAGAAGGTTAGCCGGAAGCAGAGTCGCGAAGCCGGTGGCTTTTTGGACAAAAAGTGCGTTCGAAAATTAACGAAAATTACAGGCGGACGATCGAGAATTTTAATTTCAATTAGGGTTACCGCAACGTCGTTCGATTTTCAGGGAGGTGAAGGTAATGGTCATAATACATATTTTCTTTTATAATGTATAATTAAAAAACATAAAAAATTAATTTTTGTAAAAGTTCGACTTTATACCTCAACCATAACCATTCCAAACGATGTGGAATTAAATCGATTTTTTAAATAAGTAGAATTACGGTCTCGTCACCCCCTAATAAGCAGGGAAACGTCGTAATTCGTACGATGTTACACGCATTGAAATGCCGACATCGCGTGCAGCGTTTCCACATCAACCCCATTAAACGACGCGTCGTTTTTACTACCGAGGGCGCTACAAATCACGATTATTTCAGGAGAGGGTGCTCGCGTGTGGCTTTTCAAAGCGTCGAAAGGAATGTAAAGCGAAAGACAACTTTCGGGGGAAAAGGTTCTTGAAATTCCTCTTTTTCCCTATGGCGTGAACAACGGTGATACAATCACCTTCAACGATATTAATTTACAAGACCATAAATCGTCGTACTCTTAATTACGATTCTACATAATGTAATTTTACCTCGTTTGGGTGCGACACGTTTATTTTTAGAACTCGCCGTTTTGTATTAGATTTAATCGAAGTTAATCGAGGCATAAACTTGCATTTAATTTTCATATTTTTCTTTTAAAAAATTATTAAAGTTAATTTAGGTTAGTTACAACCTTCCCTTTAATTACAATTTATGAGGGAACAACATCTGCCATCATATGTATATTAGTATGGCCTCTATTCTGGATATAAATACCGACTATTGTCAAAATTTCCATAAGCGAACAATGGTACAGGCAAAATCGTTAGCGTCAATTGCGTCCCGCCGTTCTATAATTAAAACAAACATTTTCAAAGTTCCACGGTGGGGTTTTATTAAAATGCGCCGCGCTCACATGGAATTTTCGAAATTGCGCCTTTGTATTTCGGCATATTGAGCGAGCAGTTCATTTTGAATGTTAAACAAGCATACAGGCACCGGTTTAACCGTATATACACCAGTAATGGAACTTTATAGCAAGCTTTTTTGAATAGAACATAATGTGTTGTATGTAAATTCTTGAATATTTCTGGTTGTAGCCATGTCTTACTAATATTCATTCTAATTCTATTTCAACACTTTTGGAGGAAATTTAAAAAATCGCACCGAGTTTATTTATGAAAATTGAGGGAAGATTTTGTAGCTTGTGATAGATTAAAAAGTCTATTTTTGATTAAGATTGACAAATTTGTTCTAATTGTTACTCAAAAACTTTAAAAAAATTCTCAAAAATATGGAACATTTTTAAACAGTTTTCGATGAAAATTAAAAAATCACACCGAGTTTATTTATGAAAATTGAGGGAAGATTTTGTAGCTTGTGATAGACTAAAAAGTTTATTTTTGATTAAGGTTGACAAATTTTTCCTAATTGTTACTCAAACATTTAAAAAAATTCTCAAAAATAAGGAAAATTTTTAGACAATTTTCGATGAAAATTAAAAAATCACACCGAGTTTATTTATGAAAATTGAGGGAAGATATTGTAGCTTGTGATAGATTAAAAAGTTTATTTTTGATTAAGACTGACAAATTTGTTCTAATTGTTACTCAAAAATTTAAAAAAATTCTCAAAAGTAAGGAAAATTTTTAGACAGTTTTCGATGAAAATTAAAAAATCACACCGAGTTTATTTATGAAAATTGAGGGAAGATTTTGTAGCTTGTGATAGATTAAAAAGTCTATTTTTGATTAAGATTGGCAAATTTGTTCTAATTGTTACTCAAAAATTTAAAAAAATTCTCAAAAATAAGGAACATTTTTAGACAGTTTTCGATGAGAATTAAAAAATCACACCGAGTTTATTTATGAAAATTGAGGGAAGATTTTGTAGCTTGTGATAGATTAAAGAGTCTATTTTTGATTAAGATTGACAAATTTGTTCTAATTGTTACTCAAAAATTTTAAAAAAATTCTCAAAAATAAGGAAAATTTTTAGACAGTTTTCGATGAAAATTAAAAAATCACACCGATTTTATTTAAGAAAATTGAGGGAAGATTTTGTAGCTTGTGATAAATTAAAAAGTCTATTTTTGATTAAGATTGACAAATTTGTTCTAATTGTTACTCAAAAATTTAAAAAAATTCTCAAAAATAAGGAAAATTTTTAGATAGTTTTCGATGAAAATTAAAAAATCACTCCGAGTTTATTTATGAAAATTGAGGGAAGATTTTGTAGCTTGTGATAGATTAAAAAGTCTATTTTTGATTAAGATTGACAAATTTGTTCTAATTGTTACTCAAAAATTTAAAAAAATTCTCAAAAATAAGGAACATTTTTAAACAGTTTTCGATGAAAATTAAAAAATCACACCGAGTTTATTTATGAAAATTGAGGGAAGATTTTGTAGCTTGTGATAAATCAAAAAGTCTATTTTTGATTAAGATTGACAAATTTTTCCTAATTGTTACTCAAAAATTTAAAAAAATTCTCAAAAATAAGGAAAATTTTTAGGCAGTTTTCGATGAAAATTAAAAAATCACACCGAGTTTATTTATGAAAATTGAGGGAAGTTTTTGTAGTTTGTGATAGATTAAAAAGTCTATTTTTGATTAAGATTGACAAATTTGTTCTAATTGTTACCCAAAAATTTAAAAAAATTCTCAAAAATAAGGAAAATTTTTAGACAGTTTTCGATTAAAATTAAAAAATCACACCGAGTTTATTTATGAAAATTGAGGGAAGATTTTGTAGCTTGTGATAGATTAAAAGGTTTATTTTTGATTAAGATTGACAAATTTGTTCTAATTGTTACTCAAAAATTTGAAAAAATTCTCAAAAATAAGGAAAATTTTTAGACAGTTTTCGATGAAAATTAAAAAATCACACCGAGTTTATTTATGAAAATTGAGGGAAGATTTTGTAGCTTGTGATAGACTAAAAAGTCTATTTCTGATTAAGATTGACACATTTGTTCTAATTGTTACTCAAAAATTTAAAAAAATTCTCAAATATAAGGAAGATTTTTAGACAGTTTTCGATGAAAATTAAAAAATCACACCGAGTTTATTTATGAAAATTGGGGGAAGATTTTGTAGCTTGTGATAGACTAAAAACTCTATTTTTGATTAAGCTTGACAAACTTTTCCTAATTGTTACTCAAAAATTTAAAAAAATTCTCAAAAATAAGGAAAATTTTTAGACAGTTTTCGATGAAAATTAAAAAATCACACCGAGTTTATTTATGAAAATTGAGGGAAGATTTTGTAGTTTGTGATAGATTAAATAGTCTATTTTTGATTAAGATTGACAAATTTGTTCTAATTGTTGCTCAAAAATTTAAAAAAATTCTCAAAAATAAGGAAGATTTTTAGACAGTTTTCGATGAAAATTAAAAAATCACACCGAGTTTATTTATGAAAATTGAGGGAAGATTTTGTAGCTTGTGATAGATTAAAAAGTCTATTTTTGATTAAGATTGACAAAGTTGTTCTAATTGTTACTCAAAAATTTAAAAAAATTCTCAAAAATAAGGAAAATTTTTAGACAGTTTTCGATGAAAATTAAAAAATCACACCGAGTTTATTTATGAAAATTGAGGGAAGATTTTGTAGCTTGTGATAGATTAAAAAGTCTATTTTTGATTAAGATTGACAAATTTGTTCTAATTACTACTCAAAAATTTAAAAAAAACTTCAAAAATAAGGAAAATTTTTAGACAGTTTTCGATGAAAATTAAAAAATCACACCGAGTTTATTTGTGAAAATTGAGGGAAGATTTTATAGCTTGTGATAGATTAGAAAGTTTATTTTTGATTAAGATTGACAAATTTGTTCTAATTGTTACTCAAAAATTTTAAAAAATTCACAAAGATAGCGAAAATAAACTAACCTAAGCTCGATTTTTTGAAAAAATTTAAGAGATCGTACCGAGCTTATTTATCAAAACTGAGAAAAGATTTTCTAATTTAAGATATAATAGGATGTCTATTTTTGATGATCGAAACTGTCATCGATGAATTTTAAAATGTAAAGCTATGATTAAAACGTTTAAAGAGGATGAATACTTTATAAAGTAGATAAGAGTTTTATAAAGTTTTTTGTTTGTGAATGTAGTAGACATAAAGGTAAACGTTGGGAAATATGAAGAAAGATTGTTTCCGTATAGAGATGAGAAAATCGTCGACTTTGCGACGGAAAGGGAAAGGGAATAAGGGTTCTGCAGTACCCGAGGCGCGCCTTGCCGATATATCACGGCAAATAAATTCGGCAAACTTTCTCACTTCGCGTAAATATTTGCCGATAGCTCCGTATTTGATAAGCAAACAAATCCTGTCACTTCAAATCGAATTTCAATATCTCAACCGGGGCGCTCTCTGGCCTCTTCGCCCCGCGGCTTACCTCAAGATTTCCACCTGTCATTTAGACACGGAAACCTAGAGACGTCTTACATAAAACACCGCGTTTCAACGTGTACCTTCGAGGAACGATCTTTCAAGATTAAGAGGTATCCCCGCAGTGCGGTATAGTTGGTTAAATTTCCGTGAAACGTATCCCATAGGCGAATCTTCTACCTTCTGGTAGGAATCGTTTTCCACGGTGGACGTGAACGATGAACGATGATGACTTCTAGCGGCGTGCACGTTCAAAGCCGAACCGTCTGCGGACGTAAAGGTGGCGGCGGCTCCGGAGTAATATTGCGAGCCATTCTTCACTCGACTTTATGCTCAATTACCTTTCAAACTTTTCACTGGCCCCTAACGAGTCGTCGCAGCGCACCGCCGCCGCCGACGCCGCCACCGACGTCGCCCCCTAACGACCGAATCGACTTCCGCGAACTTCTCGATCGAGTTTGTTTGACCGTAAAAACTGAATGCCTCGAGCCCGTCTGACGAGAAATCGATTCGCTGGTCGGTGCACTCGGAATTAAAATATAATTTATTCATGAGTGCCCGGCATTTGTATGTTTCTCATTGTAATAAAACTCGTATAATCTTGTTAACTTATTAATAGTTTAGTATGTTTAATTATTTCTTATCCATGTAGTATTCACTCTGAATACAAACGCTCAAATCTTACTCAAACACAACACATGACATTAGCTGAGTCTAAATACTTCAAAAATAAAGTTTGTTGTGCTCAAATACACATCCACAATATCTGGACAACGGATTTTTAAAGATGGCCAAAAGATAATTTCAAAGTGGTTCAAAGACAATTCAAAACTGGTTTAAAAGTGGATCAAAAGTGCTTTAAGTGTATCTGAAAAGTAGTTCAAAGATGGTTCATGGGCTTAATCGTTAAAAATTTTGTTATTTTGATAGATCATATAACCTAAGTTTCGGTTGTAGTTCAAAAGTGGTTTAAAACTAGCTCAAAAATTAAAAGGTGGTTCAAATGTATACCAAAAGTAATACAAAGATGGTTCAAACGCAGTTCAAAGGTGATTCAAAGGTTTAATCTTTAAAAATCTTTTTATTTTAGTGCCATGATATTAGCTGAGTTTTGATAGCAATTCAAAACTTGTTCAAAGTCAGTTCAAAGGTTTAAAGATGGCCCAAAAAGTGGTTCAAAGATAGTTCAAAAGTCGTTCAAAGGTCATTCAAAGGTGTTTCAAAGGTTTAGCCCTTAAAAGTCTTTATTTTGACACGTGATATTAGCATAATTTTGGTAGTAGTTCAAATCTGATTCAAAGGCAGTTCAAAAGGGGCTCAGAGGTGGCTCAAAGGTTCAAAGATGGCCCAAAAATGGTTCAAATGTCCCTTACTAGTAACTCAAAGGTCATTCAAAGGTTTAATCTTTAAAAATGTTTTTATTTTAGTGCCATGATATTAGCTGAGTTTTGATAGTAGTTCAAAAGTGGTTCAAAGTCAGTTTAAAGGTAGCTTAAAGGTTCAAAGATTGCCCAAAAAATAGTTCAAAAATGGTTTAAAATTCTGATGTTTCAAAGGCAGTTGAAAGATAGCTCAAAGATGGTTCAAAAATGGAACAAATATACCTCAAAAGTAGTTCAAAAACTTTAACCCTTGAAAGTCTTTTTATTTTGACATATGACATTGGCTGAGTGTCAGTACTTCAAATGTAGAGTAGATACACGTCCACAATGTCTAGAAAAAAGACTTTTAAGGTTTAAACATGGCCTAAAAGTAGTTGAAAGATGGTTCATAAGTCGCTCGAAGGTGATTCAAAGGTTTAATCTGTAAAAATCTTTTTATTTTGGTGCATGATATTAGTTGAGTTTTGATAGCAGTTCAAAAGTGGGTCAAAGTCAGTTCAAAGGTAGCTCAAAGGTTCTAAGATGGCCCAAAAAGTAGTTCAAAGATCGTTCAAAAATCTGATGTTTCATAGGCAGTTCAAAGATAGCTCAAAGATGGTTCAAAAATGGAACAAATGTACCTCAAAAGTAGTTCAAAGGTTTAACCCTTTAAAGTCTTTTTATTTTGACATATGACATTGGCTGAATGTCAGTACTTCAAATGTAGAGTAGATGCACGTCCACAATGTCTAGAAAAAAGACTTTTAAGGATCAAACATGGCCTAAAAGTAGTTGAAAGATGGTTCAAAAGTCGTTCAAAGGTCATTTAAAGATTTAATCCTTAAAAGTCTTTTTATTTTGACAAATGAGATTGGCTGAGTCTCAGTACTTCAAATGAAAAGTTTGTTGTGCTTCGATGCACATCCACAATGTCTGGAAAAAAGACTTTTAATGGTTAAAGATGGCCCAAAAATACTTCAAATATGGTTCAAAAGTCGTTCAAAGGTCATTCAAAGGTTTAACCCTTAAAATCTTTTTATTTTGACAAATGAGATTAGCTGAGTCTCAGTACTTCAAATGAAAAGTTTGTTGTGCTTCGATGCACATCCACAATGTCTGGAAAAAAGACTTTTAATGGTTAAAGATGGTCCAAACATACTTCAAATATGGTTCAAAAGTCGTTCAAAGGTCATTCAAAGGTTTAACCCTTAAAATCTTTTTATTTTGACAAATGAGATTGGCTGAGTCTCAGTACTTCAAATGAAAAGTTTGATGTACTTAGATGCATGTCCACCATGTCTGGAAAAAAGACTTCGAATGTTAAAGAGGGCCCAGAAATAGTTCAAAGATGGTTCAAAAGTTGTTCAAAGATCACGCAAAGATTTAGCAATTAACAGTCTTTTTAATTTGAAATATGACATCAGCTGAATCTCAGTACTTCAAACATAATGTTTATTTTGCTCAGATATACGTCCATATTCTCTGGCCAAAGAGATTTTAAGAGTTAAACGTAATCTAAAAGTAGTTCAAAAGTGGTTAGGTTCAAATGTATCTCAAAAATAGTTCAAAGATGGTTCAAAAGTTGTTTAAAGGACGTTCAAAGATTATTCAAAGGTTTAACCCTTAAAAGTCTTTATTTTGACATGTGATATTAACTAAATTTTGGGTAGTAATTCATACGTGATTCAAAAGCAGTTCAAAAGTGGTTCAAAGATAGCTGAAAGGTTCAAAGATGGTCCAAAATTGATTCAAATGCACTTCAAAAGTAGTTCATAGATGGTTCAAAAGTCATTCAAAGGTTTAACCCTTAAAAGTCTTTTTATTTTGACACATGATATTAGCTGAGTTTTAGTAGTAGTTCAAAAGTGGTTCAAAAGACGGTTCAAAGATCCAGAGGTAGCTCAAAAGTTCAATGATGACTCAAAACTGGTTCAAAAGATGGCTTAAAGATCCAGAGGTAGCTCAAAGGTTCAAAGATAATCCAAAAGTGATTCAAACGCACCTCAAAAGTAGTTCATAGATGGTTCAAAAGTCATTCAAAGGTTTAACCTTTAAAAGTCTTTTTATTTTGACACATGATATTAGCTAAGTGTTAGTAGTAGTTCAAAAGTGGTTCAAAAGATGGCTCAAAGGTGAAGAGATAGCTCAAAGGTTCAATGATGACCCAAAAGTGTTTCAAAAGATGGCTTAAAGATCCAGAGGTAGCTGAAAGGTTCCAAGATGACCCAAAAGTGATTCAAATGCACCTCAAAAGTAGTTCATAGATGGTTCAAAAGTCATCCAAGAGTTTAACCTTTAAAAGTCTTTTTATTTTGACACATGATATTAGCTGGGTTTTAGTAGTAGTTCAAAAGTGGTTCAAAAGATGACTTAAAGATCCAGAGGTAACTCAAAGGTTCACTGATGACCAAAAAGTAGTTCAAAAGATGACTCAAAGATCCAGAGGTAGCTCAAAGCTTCGAAGATGACCCAAAATTCGTTTAAATACATCTAAAAAATAGTTCAAGGATAGTTCAAAAAAAGTTCAAAGGCCATTCGAAGATTTAACTTAACCTTAAAAGTCTTTTTACCTTTACACACAATACTAGTTGAGTTTTAATACTAACATAAAGTGTATAGTAGCCAAATATAGTATTAAAATTCAAAATTTTCATAATTCATACTTATTTGCTTAAAATACGTGATACATAGCGATATAAATATAATAATAATTACAAATTAGGTATAAATATAAACTTAAAAATTACAAGTCTTTAATATTTACTAAAGATATTTTCTATGTTATTCTTCTACGACAATATTAATTATTTTCGATATTTTTTCCAAATTACCCAAACATTTCTTAATATATTCCAATTGTCCTTCATAATCCGTCTTATCTAATAATATCTTAGGATTATTTCTCTTCACTAAAGTATGATAAATGCTTTGACAACCCATTTTTGTATGTATATTTTGCTTTTTAATAAAACTAGATTGGTATAATATATTAGCAAATACTTTCTCCCATTTGGACGATTTCATTCTGGCTTCTTTAAACCTAGTTATCATTGTAGCTAAATGAAGGTTTAAATATCTTAATTGTTCGGTTTTTTCATTAATCATTTTAGTGGACATATTTCTATATTGATCTAATAGAAGTCGATTCTCTTCTTGAATAGTTTTGATAATCTCCTCTGAGATGAGAATAGCTTCGTATCTACGTACGATATCATCAGGTTCAATAAATTCAGCAGTTACATGACAGACTGTATGTAAGTAATCTTCATACATACTCATCTCTTTGAGTTTTTCTTCCATTTGATTTTTAATACCCAAAAGATAATCATATTGGTGTTTAAGGGATTCTATTTGTTTCTCTCTATTAGCTGTAATTGTACTTAAAACGGTTATATTTTGAGCTAATCGTTTCTTTTTAGCTTGATTTTGTGTTATAAAAGCATTAAAGTCTTTAAAATTTTTTTGAAAAGCTGCTTCGAATAATTTAAATTGTTTCCATTTTTTATCTAAGTATATCCTTCGAGGTATATCTTCGGATTTTTTACGTTGAAGTAGTTTGGTTAGGTTTTCTTCGAGTTGTATGCTATGTAACTTTTGTATTTGTATGGAATTGAATGTAGGGTCGTTTATTGATATTTCGTTTAAATATAAAGCTTGATGTTTGTCTTTATTTTTTGAATGTAAATAAGATCTTACTCCTTTTTCTGGTTGGATGTGGGGAAATGTTAAAACTTCTGAAAATCCTCTCATGTTTTCTTTAGTAATTATTTCTGATGATGCCATATTTTATGTTGTATATTTTGACTTTTGAAATCTTTTGTAATTGTAACTAAAATAGTAAATGATAGTAAATGACAATAAACGTCATAAAATAAATGGGGTTATAAATTATTTGTAGAGGGTTTTATTTAGTGCCTTGAGCTATTTGTAAAAGCACTAATGAAGTAGACTGTAGTAGACAGCGCCTGTAACAAAGGTAGGTACCGTGGAGGATTCTTTGAGTGGAGGAGTAAAAGGTTCTCTTTGAGTATAAGCAGTAGCGAGAGACTTCTTCCACCGTCAGCTGCCTCTTACTTACAGCCGGAGCTTCGCGATGCCGTTGCAGGTGAATTGCAAGTCCGATATTTGCTCGAACATCAAAAGGGTCATGTCGGGCTCAGAACGTAATGAGACCGTGGTGGGCGCCCGCAAAGACTCCGGGAAAATAACGAGGGATGCGAACGCGGGGCGAATTACAGTTAGTAAATCTTCGAACCTGGGGACAATAAAATGGGGCCGTTAACTAGGACGGAGTGGAGATCCGTGTTACGGGACCTACATCCTTGTTCTCGAGCATCCACGGATCGCATAAAACAAGCCCTTCGTCCAAAACCCGAAAAAGACGAGTTGAACGTAAACCAAGCTGTAAAATTGGAATGTGCAATTTAAGTGAGTTACAGGTAATTATTTAAAATAATTGCTTGCGTCTGGATTTATTTTATTACATAAAGATATGTGTTTGTGGTTCTAAAAATTGGATTCCTAAAGTAGGTTAATTTATTTATGTAATTTTTTTTCGATTTGTCTTTGAAGATCCACTTTGTCCCTTTCTTTATCGAAGATATTTTGCGCAACGACGATGGTGGCCCCCAGCAAATACGAGCCGTAAACACGCGTTTATCGGCGTTTAAACCGGCCCATTCCGGGAAATAACCGGCAATTTTTGCCGTTTACGACCTCTGGGCCAGATATGGACCCGCGGTCCTATTCGGCCCTCTTCAGCCCTGCGTCGGCAGCGCCGCTGCCGCCGCCCCCGTCGAGTTTCACGTGTTGGACCTCCGGATCGATACCGCCGCGAACAAAGCGCTACGTTTCCAGGCGCGCTGCGACGAGTGGCTTTATCAAAACTTGATTTCCTTGTTTAATTCGCCTCGTTCCATTGGTGTGGCATCTCCATGCGGGAAACTAGGTCGCTTTTACTCCATTTGTTACCTCATCGAATATTATTTCAAAGGGTTTCAATGAAGATTTAGAAAGTTATCATGTTTTGTGATTTTCAAACTGTCATAAAATTACAAAATTAGTATTATACATAAAATTTGCAAGATGAGATTTTATTATTTGAGCGCTATGAATGGGTTCGAACATAACCATTCAGTTTTGGCTATAAACTCATATATGCGTTCTGGAATAGCCATTAAATGACTATTGGTGAATGGGTTCGATTAGAGAATATGCAAGAAAGAATTCACTTCCATTCATAGTCTTACTTCTCAAAAGAGATTACATTTACTGCAAAACCAAATGCATGAAGGCTTGACAAGACCTAAATTAGATCTACTAGCTGAAGGAAAATACTTAACTCGTCATAATAGAATGTCTGAAGAAGCTTGCCAGTTAGCTCGAAACCATATTAATAGCATTCTAAAATACACAAGTTACTTTAACAGAAATAAAAAATCCTAACAAAGTATACATTAATCATAACCTCAATTAAGTTCTTTATATTACGACTATTACAGGGGTGGCACGCTAATTAGCACACCGTAAGGTATGTTTGCGAAAACGCAAAAATCGCAGAAAAATGAAAGATTTCGACAAGGAACTCAATAATATTTATTTTTTATATAAAATCAAAGATCAAAACATCAAAACAAACGTTGAAAAGAAAATCAGAATCAAGGAAAGTCGTCAACCATTTTTCAACATACTTAATGAAAAATAACACCTTATTCAATACAATTGAAAAATATTTACAATGTAGTGTATAAGGTTCATAAGTATTCAATACTTTGTTGGAAATCCCTTTTGGACAATTACGACTTCACATCGCCTTTGCATGGACAATACAAGATCTGCGCATGTTGCCCTCGAGATTTTTGCCATTCCTGCTGAATTACATCCCATAATTCTTATTGCGTTTTTGGTTTTAGTGCCATAACTTTCCTTTTAATAATTCCCCATAAATTTTCAATTGGATTTAAATCCGGACTTTGCGCACGCCAATTCAGTAGAGGTATTGCCTGATTTCGAAACCACTCTGTCACCAGTTTCAACCGATGACTTGTTGGAACACCTTTTTTGAATAAATTGACAACGGCAAATTTTCTAAATATGGTATAAGAGTATCTGACAACAAATTTTTATAAGCTAGGGCATTGAGCTTTCCTTTTATTTCAACAATTGATCCAACACTACGCTCGCTGAAGCAACCCCATACCATTAAGCTTCCGCCACCGAACTTCACCGTCTTTCTCGTATACCTTGGATCCAACTCCTTATTTGAAGGACGTCGCACATAACTCCTATCTTCCGGACCGCATAGATTAAATTTAAATTCATCGCTCCAAATTATACAATTCCAGAAAAGGGGAAGACGTCCAATTTGGCTTTTAACGAATTCCAAGCGTTTCTTTCGGTTTCAAAATTTTCAGTTTTTTTAAACTTTGGCATCCCCGAAGGTTATTTTCAAGAAATCACTGTCTGCCGGTTCTTCTACAGATGTTTACGCCGTATTCTTGTTGCATTATGGCTCTTATCTGTGAAGAAGTTGCAAAAGGGCCTTTAAGTGCATGTCGAACAATTAGAGAATCTTTCCTTTTGGAAGTTTTTCTACGTCTGGATCCTTTTTGATTTGCAAAAGTTTTATATTGTCGGTAATATTTGAGCGCATTTTGAACTTTTTTCCGCGAACATCCAATAGATCTGGCAATCTTACTGATATATCGACGCTCTCAAGCCAAGACGGTATAAACGCCAAAATGGTCATTTTTTAGTTAGCTGCACCGTTGAGTAGCATTTTTAAATCTGCATGCAACAGTTAAAGCGGTATACCCGCAAACAAACTTCATTCGTTATAAAATTGGTTTAAAGTTTGCGTAAAACCCATTTAAGATTCATTATGTCAATCGTTTTTTGCGTTTTCTGAAAAATTAGGTTAATGGCGTTTATGCCGTTTTGGCTTGGCAGCGTCGATATATATTTTTTTTTCATACATTTTTCATATTAGCAGTCTTTTACCCTCCGTAGAGCTCTTTTTGCGTCCCATCTTAATTGTGTTTGAATGCTTTACGTTTATAAATTGATTTAACTAACGTTTAACTTGCCTTTAAATCAAATTCATCTATCTGCGCGAACTTCACACCAAAGAAACTTTGTTAACATCGGAGTGTGCTAATTAAAATGCCAACTTAAACTAATCTAATTTTTAAAAAGTGCTTGTATCCATTTAAGCTCCGATAAAATCTTATTGCAATTGATCCATTACGAACAATAAAATAATAGCCAATAAAATTAACTTAAAAATTATATTAAAATGCCGTTATAGTTCCAAGTATAGGTAATAATGTGCGAACTTACAAGGGTGTGCTAATTAACGTGACAGCACTGTATAAGCCCTGTTGTATTGAAAAAAAATGTACCTATAAGTCCAGATACATGTATATTGTCATTTGATCTTCAGGAAGCACTTTTTGTATCCTCTTTAACAACGAGTCCAGCTTTTTACTTGAGGAAGGCTTGGGTGTATAACCTTTGAATACATGATTGCGCAAATGAAAAGGGCTATATGTATATGTAGTCAAAGAATATTGATAAGAAAGGCAGCGATGAAATTGCAAGTGGTCTCTTAAAACATTTCAAAGAGCAAGAACACCTTCCTAAAAATCTCATCGTTTATATGGATAATTGTGAAGGCCAGAATAAAAACTGGGTTTTGGTTAGCTTAGGGAAGCAATTAGTGGCAGAAAGTGTCTTTGACTCCGTAGAACAGGGGTTCTCAAACTTTCTAAATTTTGTACCACATAAATTAAAGATAAAAATTTTATGTACCTTTACCAACCAAGGGATTTTCGATTAAAATAATTTAAGAAAAAATAATTTGAACTTGTTTTATTTATTTATAGTAACACGTAAACGAACATGAAATTAAAAAAAGTAAACATTGTTAATGCGATGGATCAGCCTGTTTCCCTCTTACTAATTGAGATATATCAAGTTTACTTTTCATTAATTTTAACCTTAAATCAGGTTCAAGTTGCAACCGTATCCTATATTTATTTTTTACTATTAACATTGATGAAAATCAACATTCACACAGATATGATGTACTAAAAGGCATTAAAAGTTTTACAGCTTTTTCCGAAATATCTTTGTATTCACTTCGCCTTTGTATCCAAAAATTACATAAGCTTTTTTGAATTTGAATTTTTTGAATTCATTCATAGGTTCCTGTCGTATGAAATTTTTATGAGTTGATCTCTTTCTAAAATAGAAACATTTTGTAGGGCAGTATTCGAAATAGAAAACGGATCTTTTATCCAAGTTTCGTTTTCTAAATTTTCAGGAAAGTCAGAATGAAAGTTACTGACAAGTCCCCTGTAATGTTTTTCTATACCTTCAATTAGATGTTTATTCAGTTCGTTTCCTTAAAGATACTTTTCAAGTATTGGAAACCCAGCAATTTTCTTACTTTTTAGGTCCTTAATTCTATATTTTATTTTTTTCGCAGTTGCATTTACTTTGTCATGTATAATAAAAGTAGATACACTGGAACCTTGTAAACTAGAATTTAATTCGTTCAGTTTTCCAAAAATATTTGCTAAATATGCTAAACGTAAAAGCCAGAGTTGGTCACTAAAACAATGGTGGAGATCAAAATTAGTATCTGACAGAAAGATTTGAACTTCGTTACGTAATTTGAAGAGTCGCGCTAAAACTTCTCCTCTTGATAACTAATGGACTTCCGCATGTAAGATCGGTGTATAGATCTTCGAAATCAGTCGAACGGTTTAAAATCAACAGCTACATAAAAATGGCTATTTTCGCAGTGTTTTCGTGCACGAGTGTGCTATTGAATTTTTTTTTTTGTTAGTTCTTAAAGGAGTTCGGATCGGCCATTTCGTCTTTACATTCGCCAAGGATGTAGCTGTGGAATGATGCATAGAGCGTTAAAATAAATTAAAGGGTATAAAAAATTGTACCATCAAAGTCTATGAAATGTACCAACAGTGGTACATGTATCATACTTTGAGAACCCCTGCCGTAGAGCATAGATTTTTAGTGGTTGGGTAGATCCATTTAGCGTCCGATAGGGACTTTACTATGATAGAGAAATATAAGACGAAAATGAAAGCAGTACTATTAAAAGTCATTTTATATTTTAGATATATCGATGCTGCCAAGCCAAAACGGCATAAACGCCATTAACCTAATTTTTCAGAAAACGCAAAAAATGATTGACATAATGAATCTTAAATGGCTTTTACGCAAACTTTAAACCTCTTTTATAGCGAATGAAGTTTGTTTGCGGATATACTGCTTTAACTGTTGCATGCAGATTTAAAAATGCTACTCAACGGTGCATCTAACTAAAAAATGGCCATTTTGGCGTTTATGCCGTTTTGGCTTGAGAGCGTCGATATATTGTGGGCCTTTATACATGCCAATTTGTGATTTTTTTTCTGTAAGAGTGTTTGAAAAGACGTGTTAATGCTCATGAATCCCATAATTTAGACATTCTTGAAGGTTGCCAAGAAAATTACATGGAAGCATTTTATGGATGGTTTCATAGAAGATTGAAAATTGCATTCAACATGATGGATATCATTTCTATTTATACTTGATAAACTTTATAAATGATATAATGTAAGTTTCATTTTCCAAAATTGTATCTAACAAAATTTTTAAGAAATGCTAATTTTAGGATCGTTTGGTTCCAAATTTTTTGTATAGGAACGTTAATAAAATGAATAAATATTTTTTATATTGAAAAACGGAAAGGTATTTTATTTGAATAAAAGTATGAAACATCGATAAATTACATTGGAATATATTCAGCGGTTGAATTCTAATTCGTATGCCAACGTGCTGGTATGTCGGTGTAATTTTTGGCCACAGACCGACGCCGCCACCATTCGAAGCGACGCGCGATTCGAAAATAATTAGCTATCAATCACGGACGCGGTCGCCGCAGCTGATTGAAAATGCGGTGCGCAATTATTGGTCCATTCAATCAGACGCGTCCGGCAATTGCACATAATGGAACCGTGGGTTCCGACGCCAGTAATCGCTTTGCGGCTCATTTTTGCGTCGCCGCATGCGGATGCGACCGAAATCCGATTACGTTTCGACGTCTGCCGTAAGATCTCTTTTTTCTCGCCCGCTCGCGGTTCCTCCGGGAGCACTTTACATCGGTCGTCGCCGAATATACATTCATCCGCGCGTTAGCGGTTTACGGTTTTCCGCGTTTATGCGCAAAAAGCCATTTTACGAGGCGCTCGACATATGGCAAGCTAAGCGATAAGGTCGTTCGATTTTATGTCGGGGATTATTCCCTTATCCCGCACTAACGTACGAGATTTCTACGGAATACTAAAGCGTACGTACCGCGTCAAGTTTTCTTTTTCTATCGTTACTATTTTGGTTGAACGTCGCCCATAATAATATTCTATCCGGGACGCGGCACGGCGCAATTTTCGGGTAACAACCGAGATTACGGCGGTAGTAACTTCGCGGTCGGTCTGTGCCAATACGCCGATTGATACCGTAGCGAGAGATGTCGCCGGTCACGAAACGCGCGCATCAACAATTTACGACAGAGACCGTTTGTTATCTCGTCCGTAAATAATCCAGGTTTAATGGCCGAATGCATTAGCCTTAATTTTACGGCCGACGCTGTCCCAACAACCGGCCCGATACGATATGGGCGAACTGAATGGGACGATTGTGCCGACTATCTATCGGCTGACGACTGGTACTCGAATTATAATTAAATGGTCGACGTAATGGGGAAGTAATTGAGACCTGCAATACGTTCCGTTCGCGTCGTTAAACAATTGTCTTGTTGTTATTGTAAACCATATACCTTATCGATGGCAACTTTGAAAAGCTCTCGTTTCAAGATATTATTACTTCAAGATATTATCGTTTCAATACAGTTATCTTTCCGCATGTTCAGATACTCTATCTAAAATCCCTCTCTCGTCCCCAATTTATAGAGAAGATCGCAACCGAGAAAGCTTTTAACTTATTAATGCTTTCAACGCGGTCGGGAACAACAGAAAACTAACACATTGTTTCCTCCGCGAACCTTTAGACTTTATTACGTGCCGGACCTCTTACAGCTGCTTTCGTGACCTGCACCGGGCACGTCTTCAAACCCCACCCTATCCGACGCCCACCCTTCGTCCAAATCTATTGTGTAATCCCGGACCAAGCGGAATCTTCGCTGGCTCATCAGTTCCCCATCTCCCGTGTGGAATTACTGCTAATTACTCCAGCTTCTCAACTTCCACAAGACGCCGTTCCCTGCTTAACGTTCCCCCTTTTGTCTCGTGTTTATCGCCCGCCGTCGACTTACTCCAGAATAGACGATAATAATTTAATCCAAATTGTTAGAAAGAAAATTACATTAAGTTGGCAAAAAATTTCTTAGGTTAAAAAATCAATATTTTTTTAAAAATTCGGCAAAAATTGAATTTTAAAGATTTTGATCTGATTTTTTTTCTAAATGAATCTAAAAAGATTCTAGTTTTAATTTAAAAAGACCGTTTTATTCTAAATTATACCAAAAAAATTAAAAAAATTTTCAAAGTTGGCAAAAAAATTTTTAGATTAATTAAAATTTTAAAAGAAATCAATATTTTTTTAAAAATTCGTCAAGAATTGAATTTTAAAGATTTTGATCTATTTTTTTTTTCTAAATGAATCTAAAAAGATTCTAGTTTTAATTTAAAAAGACCGTTTTATTCTAAATTATACCAAAAAAATTAAAAAAATTTTCAAAGTTGGTAAAATTTTTTTTTATGTGAAAAAATCCTTTAGGTTAGAAAATCAATAATTTTTTAAAAAATCATAAAAAATTGAATTTTAAAGATTTTGATTTGATTTTTTTTCTAAATGAATCTAAAAAGATTCTAGTTTAAATTTAAAAAGACGGTTTTATTCTAAATTATACCAAAAAAATTAAAAAAATTTTCAAAGTTGGCAAAAAAATTTTTAGATTAAAATGTTTTCAAAAAAACATATTTTTTTAAATTCGTAAAAAATTGAATTTTAAAGATTTTCATCTGATTCTTTTTTTAAATGAATTTAAGAAGATACTAGTTTTAATTTAAAAAGGCCGATTTTTTCTAAATGTTGTTAAAAAAATTGAAAAAATTTTTAAAATTGGTAAAATTTTTTGACAATTTGCTAACTTAAAAAAAAAGACGATTAACTTTAAAAATTCGTAAAAAATTGACTTTTAAAGATATTGATTTGATTTTTTTTCTAAATGATACCTAAAAGATTGTAATTTTATGTAAAAAAGACCGATTTGTTCTAAATTTTGTCAAAAAAATTTAAAAAATTTTCAAAGTTGCCAAAAAATTTTTAGGTTAAAAAATGAATAACTTAAAAAAATCGTAAAAAATTGAATTCTAAAGATTTTGATCTGATTTTTTTTCTAAATGAATCTAAAAAGATTCTAGTTTTAATTTAAAAATGCCCTTTTATTCTTAATTATACCAAAAAAATTTAAAGAATTTTCAAAGTTGGCAAAAGAATTTTCAGATTAATTAAAATTTTTTTAAAAAATCATATTTTTTTAAATTCGTAAAAAATTGAATTTTAAATATTTTGATCTGATTTTTTTTCTAAATGAATCTAAAAATATTCTAGTTTTAATATAAAAAGATCGTTTTATTCTAAATTTTACCAAAAAAATTAAAAAATTTTTCAAAGTTGGCAAAAAAATTTTTAGATTAATTAAAAGTTTAAAAAAAAATCAATATTTTTTTTTAAAATTCGTCAAAAATTGAATTTTAAAGATTTTGATCTGATTTTTCTTCTAAATGAATCTAAAAAGATTTTAGTTTTAATTTAAAAAGACCGCTTTATTTTAAATTTTATCAAAAAAATTAAAAAAATTTTCAAAGTTGGCAAAAAAATTTTTAGATTAATTAAAAATTTTTTAAAGAATCATATTTTTTATAAATTCGTAAAAAATTGAATTTTAAAGATTTTGATCTGATTTTTTTTTCTAAATGAATCTAAAGAGATTCTAGTTTTAAATTAAAAAGACCGTTTTGTTCTAAATTATACCAAAAAAATTAAAAAAATTTTCAAAGTTGGTTAAAAAATGTTTAGATTAATTAAAAATTTTTTAGAAAATCATATTTTTTTTAAACTCGTAAAAAATTTAATTTTAAATATTTTGATCTAATGTTCTTTCTAAGTGAATCTAAAAAAATTCTAGTTTTAATTTAAAAAGACCGTTTTATTCTAAATTATACCAAAAAAATTAAAAAAATTTTCAAAGTTGGCAAAAAAATTTTTAGGTTAAAAAATCAATATTTTTTTAAAAATTCGTCAAAAATTGAATTTTAAAGACTTTGATTTGCTTCTTTTTCTAAATGAATCTTAAAACATTCTAATTTTAAATAAAAAGGACTGTTTTGTTTTAAATGCAGTCAAAAAAATTTAAAAAATGTTCAAAGTTGACGAAAAAAATTTTCAGGTTAAGAGTTGAATAATTTTTAAAAAATTCGTAAAAAATTGAATTTTAAAGATTTTTATCTGATTCTTTTTTTAAATGAATTTAAGAAGATACTAGTTTTAATTTAAAAAGACCGATTTTCTCTAAATGTTGTTAAAAAAATTGAAAAAATTTTTAAGGACGGTAAAATTTTTTTGACAGTTCGCTAACTTAAAAAAAGAGACGATTAACTTTAAAAATTCGTAAAAAATTGACTTTTAAAGATATTGATTTGATTTTTTTTCTAAATGATACCTAAAGGATTGTAGTTTTAAGTAAAAAAGACCGATTTGTTCTAAATGTTGTCAAAAAAATTTTAAAAATTTTCAAAGTTGCCAAAAAATTTTTTAGGTTAAAAAATGAATAATTTTTAAAAAAATCGTAAAAAATTGAATTTTAAAGATTTTGATCTGATTTTTTTTCTAAATGAATCCAAAAAGATTCTAGTTTTAATTTAAAAAGACCGTTTTATTCTAAATTATACCAAAAAAATTAAAAAATTTTCAAAGTTGGCAAAAAAATTTTTAGATTAATTAAAACTTTTTTTTAAAATGATATTTCTTTTTAAATTCGTAAAAAATTGAATTTTAAAGATTTTGATCCGATTTTTTTCTAAATGAATCTAAAAAGATTCTAGTTTTAATTTAAAAAGACCGTTTTATTCTAAATATTACCAAAAAATTTAAAAAAATTTTCAAAGTTGGTAAAAAATTTTTACTGAAAGGACTTTTATTGGTACTTGATTGTCCGAGTTTCTATCCTTGAAAGGTCGTTATCAGGTCAATCTTCAGGTCAATATTCGCTATAAGGCTAATATTCGTTAAATAGCAAACATTCCCTATAAGATAAACATTCGTCAGAAATCGAACATTCGTCAAATGATGAATATAAGGCATTCACTATGACATTTTATCTCCGCTTAAATTCTAAATTAAGACTCTTCCGAAATTCCTTAAAAACCGTGTAAATCAAAAACGTATGTCTTTTCGGTTCCATTGAAACTGTTTTTTCTTTGTAATTGTCAACTCTTATTGAATTCACACTCCTTCAAGGATCCCCCATCCCAAATAAAGCTCTATTTTAGCGTGTTTAGATAACTTTATAGTCCGTCTGGGTTCTTGAATAGTACTTTTAGTGATTTTAGTGTTTTAAATTTCATATTGAATGAAGGGTCTTTGTCTAAAAGAACTCTAAAGCCCGTTTTACACGATAATGATTGCCAGAAATTGTTGAAAATTTAATAGCCCTAAAAGTACCTATTTGTAGTGGCAGTAATAATGAAAAATATAATATTAAAGGTGAACAGGTTCGGTAATTACGGTACCTCTGACACATTAATTGAAAGCACGTATAAAAGGTGAAGTGGTTGGTCGGTCAGCGCAATGAATAACGGTCGGAGGCGCGACGACCTGCGCTCGACGCCACCCTAAACGAATTTCGCCCCTACCGCGCGAAATTAAACGCCGCGTCTCCGCAAAAAGCGCCCCGTTAAGGGTTGTTTTTATTTACGCGCCCCGTGCTTTTCAATGCGAGCGCTAATCAATACAACGTGCCCCGAGGGGCCGCAACTACATTTAAAACGTACCTCCGCGTGGAAACCCTCTTTCCTTTGATGGTGGAAAATGGGTAATGCTTTTAGTAAATAGAACGGGGTATAGGGGTTTATTTTTATAAAGAAACCCGACCCTATCAATATATTTTTTTTTGTTTTTGTTTTTGTTTTCATCATCTACGTGTAACAGATGTAAACGTGGTAAATCGTGACGATAAGTATGTCTCTTATAAGCTCCAAGTTATGAGTTTCGCTATAATCGTAAACGACCGGGAATATCGGCTTTACGATCTCGTAAATCCGATGAATTTGAATGGAAATGGACGGTTGGTTTTCACCGAATGTGAAATCGACGGTTTTGCTACGCTAGAACGTGCATTATTTTTTTTAGAATATCCATTAGCTGTGGTAAGACATAACCCGGATATTTAGCATAACTATACGGCTTGAGGGCACGCTACAGTTATAACGCTGCACACTGGTCGGAATTGCGAAAAAACTGGACAAAAGTCGAAATTTCAAAGTCGTAATTTTCGCGTTAATACAATAAAATGTACAGAAGGAGCTAGTGCATCGTTCTATGAAAGAACAAAGCACTCGCCCACGTGTATGGACCGCGGTAGTGATCGGAAGTTTACTGAATCTCATTAGCATCTGACACCAATTACTGACCTCTTAAAAACCAGTGGATTGAAAATATGGTCAAATTTTGTATTAGAGATTGAATCGTTATCTGCAATAAGGAAGGCGTTCCTGGAGATAAGTGTAATATATTTATGTATCCAAAACCTAATTTTTCAAAAATTGCATGTTTTTAGCATATAAACAAAAACCCCTTGCGATTTTCTTCGAATTCAGATTACTGGAATAGTGAATTATCGAAATAGTTGTGATCCTAAGAAATCCTTGGAAATCACACACAGGAGTGTCAAGATAATATATCAGAAGAGAAAACCACCGGATTTCGCCGGTTTCGAGCTTTGAGTTATTAAATTGTTATTAATTTTTGATATCGTTTTTGATTGGTTTGAATTAGATTCATGTGAAATTAACCCAACTTCATTTTTCGTCGTATCATCTTGAATACTTTATATTTCGGCGATCGTATCGTCATCTTTAATTATCCGAATTATCCGGAAAACCAAATTCGAAAATACCGAACCCGAATGTATAGAAGCATGAACTATTAAGCTATAGTTGATATTTGGAACGTCTTCTATTTTTTAATTTCGCTTGGTTTTAAATCAACTTTTTTTAACAACATTTTCGATTTGTTCCGATAATTTTCAGTTAGGTTTAAATCGCTTTTTGGTGGAATAAAATCGCTAGTGGTTTTAATTGATGATTTATTTCTTGATTTTATATCAATTGAACGACTTCAAACTTTTTCGGGAATTTTTAAAAAAATTTCGGAAATTTTTGAAAAATTATCTGAAATTTTTTGAATATTTTCTGGAATTTTTTGAATATTTTCGGATTTTTTTGGGATATTTTTGGAAAATCTTGAAGCATTTTCTGGGATTTTTGTAACATTTTTGGATGTTTTTTGTTATTTTCGGGAATTTTTGTAAAATTTTCGGATTTTTTTTAACAATTTTCGAAAAATTCAAGATTTTCTGTAAAATTAAAACTTTTGTTACATCTTCGGGATTTTTAGGAAAAATTTCGGATTTTTTAGAAAAAATTTCGATTTTTTAGAAAAAATTTCGGATTTTTTAGTAAAATTTTCTGATTTTTTAGTAAAATTTTCGGATAATTTTGTTACATTTTCAGGATCTTCTGTAAATTTATCGCAAAATTTTTATATTTTCAGAAATTCTTGTAATATTTTCAGAATTTTTGGAAAAATTTCGGATATTTTCATAGAATTTTCGGAAATTTTTGAAAAATTATCTGAAATTTTTTGAATATTTTCTGGAATTTTTTGAATATTTTCGAATTTTTTTGGGATATTTTTGAAAAATTTTGATGCATTTTCTGGGATTTTTGTAACATTTTTGGATGTATTTATGATTTTCGGGAATTTTTGTAAAATTTTCGGATTTTTTTTTTAACAATTCTCGAAAAATTCAAAATTTTCTGTAAAATTAAAACTTTTGTTACATCTTCGGGATTTTTATGAAAAATTTCGGATTTTTTAGAAAAAATTTCGGATTTTTTAGAAAAAATTTCGGATTTTTTAGTAAAATTTTCTGATTTTTAGTAAAATTTTCGGATAATTTTGTTACATTTTCAGGATTTTCTGTAAGATTATCAAATTTTTATATTACCAGAAATTTTTGTAATATTTCTAGAATTTTTTGGAAAAATTTCGTATATTTTCATAGAATTTTCGGAAATTTTTGAAAAATTATCTGAAATTTTTTGAATATTTTCTGGAATTTTTTGAATATTTTCGGATTTTTTTGGGATATTTTTGGAAAATTTTGAAGCATTTTCTGGGATTTCTGTAGCATTTTTGGATGTTTTTTATGATTTTCGGGAATTTCTGTAAAATTTTCGGATTTTTTTTTAACAATTTTCAAAAAATTCAAAATTTTCTGTAAAATTAAAACTTTTGTTACATCTTCGGGATTTTTGGGAAAAATTTCGGATTTTTTAGAAAAAATTTCGGATTTTTTAGAAAAAATTTCTAATTTTTTAGAAAAAATTTCGGATTTTTTAGTAAAATTTTCTGATTTTTTAGTAAAATTTTCGGATAATTTTGTTACATTTTCAAGATTTTCTGTAAATTTATCGCAAATTTTTATACTTTAAGAAATTTTTGTAATATTTCCAGAATTTTTGGAAAAATTTCGGATATTTTCATAGAATTTTCGGAAATTTTTGAAAAATTATCTGAATTTTTTTGAATATTTTCTGGAATTTTTTGAATATTCTCGGATTTTTTTGGGATATTTTTGAAAAATTTTGAAGCATTTTCTGGGATTCTTGTAGCATTTTTGGATGTTTTTTATGATTTTCGGGAATTTTTGTAAAATTTTCGGATTTTTTTTAACAATTTTCGAAAAATTTAAAATTTTCTGTAAAATTAAAACTTTTGTTACATCTTTGGGATTTTTAGGAAAAATTTCGGATTTTCTTACAAAAAATTTCGGATTTTTTAGTAAAACTTTCTGATTTTCTAGTAAAATTTTCGGATAATTTTGTTACATTTTCAGGATCTTTTGTAAATTTATCGCAAATTTTTATATTTTCAGAAATTTTTGTAATATTTCCAGAATTTTTTGGAAAATTTTCGGATATTTTCATAGAATTTTCGGAAATTTTTGAAAAATTATCTGAATTTTTTTTGAATATTTTCTGGAATTTTTTGAATATTTTCGGATTTTTTTGGGATATTTTTGGAAAATTTTGAAGCATTTTCTGGGATTTTTGTAACATTTTTGCATGTTTTTTATGATTTTCGGGAATTTTTGTAAAATTTTCGGATTTTTTTTGAACAATTTTCGAAAAATTCAAAATTTTCTTTAAAATTAAAATTTTTGTTACATATTCGGGATTTTTAGGAAAAATTTCGGATTTTTTAGAAAAAATTTCGGATTTTTTAGAAAAAATTTCGTATATTTTAGAAAAAATTTCGGATTTTTTAGTAAAACTTTCTGATTTTTTAGTAAAATTTTCGGATAATTTTGTTACATTTTCAGGATCTTATAAGATTATCGCAAATCTTTATATTTTCAGAAATTTTTGTAATATTTTCAGAATTTTTTGGAAAAATTTCGGATATTTTCATAGAATTTTCGGAAATTTTTGAAAAATTATCTGAATTTTTTTGAATATTTTCTGGAATTTTTTGAATATTCTCAGATTTTTTTGGGATATTTTTGGAAAATTTTGAAGCATTTTCTGGGATTTTTGTAAGGTTTTTGGATGTTTTTTTATGATTTTCGGGAACTTTTGTAAAATTTTCGGATTTTTTAACAATTTTCGAAAAATTCAAAATTTTCTGTAAAATTATAACTTTTGTTACATCTTCGGGATTTTTAGGAAAAATTTCGGATTTTTTAGAAAAAATTTCGGATTTTTTAGAAAAAATTTCAGATTTTTTAGTAAAACTTTCCGATTTTTTAGTAAAATTTTCGGATAATTTTGTTACATCTTCAGGATCTTCTGTAAGATTATCGCAAATTTTTATATTTTTAGAAATTTTTGTAATATTTCCAGAATTTTTTGGAAAATTTCGGATATTTTCAAAGAATTTTCGGAAATTTTTGAAAAATTATCTGAAATTTTTTGAATATTTTCTGGAATGTTTAAAATATTTTCGGATTTTTTTGGGATATTTTTGGAAAATTTTGAAGCATTTTTTGGATCTTCTGTAAGATTATCACAAATTTTTATATTTTTAAAAATTTTTGTAATATTTCCTGAATTTTTTGGAAAATCTTCGAATATTTTCAAAGAATTTTCGGATATTTTTGAAAAAATTTTGGATATTTTCTAAAAATGTTCGGATAATTTTATTACATTCTCAGAATTTTTTAAATTTTCTGTAAAATTAAAACTTTTGTTACATCTTCGGAATTTTTAGGAAAAAATTCGGATTTTTTAGAAAGAATTTCGGATTTTTTAGAGAAATTTCGGATTTTTAAGAAAAATTTCGAATTTTTTAGTAAAACTTTCCGATTTTTTAGTAAAATTTTCGAATAATTTTATTACATTCTCAGAATATTTTAAATTTTCTGTAAAATTAAAACTTTTGTTACATCTTCGGGATTTTTAGGAAAAAATTCGGATTTTTTAGAAAAGATTTCGGATTTTTAAAAAAAAATTTCAGATTTTTTAGAAAAATTTCGGAATTTTTAGTAAAACTTTCTGATTTTTTAGTAAAATTTTCGGATAACTTTATTACATTCTCAGAATTTTTTAAATTTTCTGTAAAATTAAAACTCTTGTTACATCTTCGGGATTTTTAAGAAAAAATTCGGATTTTTTAGGAAAATTTGAGATTTTTTAGAAAAATATCGGATTTTTTAGAAGAATTTCGGATTTTTTAGAAAAATTTCGGATTTTTTAATAAAACTTTCTGATTTCTTAGTAAAATTTTCGGATAATTTTATTACATTCTGAGAATTTTTTTAATTTTCTGTAAAATTAAAACTTTTGTTACATCTTCGAGATTTTTAGGAAAAATTTCGGATTTTTTTAGAAAAATTTCGGATTTTTTAGTAAAACTTTCCGATTTTTTAGTAAAATTTTCGAATAATTTTGTAACATTTTCAGGATCTTCTGTAAGATTATCAAATTTTTATATTTTTATAAATTTTTGTAATATTTCCCGAATTTTTTGGAAACTTTTCGGATATTTTTGAAAAATTTTCGGATATTTTCGAAAAATTTTCGGATAATTTTATTACATTCTCAGAATTTTTTAAATTTTCACTTTTCCTTTTAACTGGAAGTCCTACCTGAAAAATCTTAAATTCCGACCTTACATACGTTTTACGCGGCCTCGATACCAGATATACTCAATATTGCAAACAGATTCAAACAATTAACGCTGTATGTCGGCTCTTTTGTGTCAGCCATTTTTTATTTGAAACTTCCGAATTTGGTTTTAGCGACTTGGAAAACATAAAAATCTAATTTTTTATGATCATGCAAACCTTTTTGGACTTTTGTCCGGCTTTTTCGGAATTCCGACCACTGTGCGAATGTGAAATCGACGGTTTTGCTACGCTAAAACGTGCATTATTTTTTTTTTTGAGTATCCATTAGCTGTGGTAAGACATAACCCGGATATTTAGCATAACTATACGGCTCGAGGGCACGCTACAGTTATAACGCTGGGACGAATTTGAAATTATGCCCGTTATTCCGGTAAATTAAGCGTGTACTCTCGTTGTTCTTGTTTCTGGTCGCGGGGGCGTACGCGATGTAGCGCTCAGTTTCCAAAGTTATTGTGCAACTTGGCGTAACTTTGATTCGGCAGATCGGGAATCGATAAGGCGCCGGTCGCGCAATTTCCAGTTTTGCCTCCGGCGGAACGGGCAAACGCGCCTGTGCATGCCCGGAATCGCTTAGCGGCTATAGTTATGTGGGTTAATGTCTCAGAAAGGATTTCGGACGGAGCGCGCCGCAAATCACTGGGCAAATTCGTTTATCGGGTTATTTTCCGGCCGCGCGGTTTTTCGCGGACGGAAACCGAAAGAAATCGCTTAATAATTACCCGTTCCGGTCGAACCGCGCTGGCGGAAATTCCTTCTAATTGTGCCCATGATTTATTAATGCAATTGGCTTCTGGTTTCAATCGTTTAGGACCGATTTGCATTTAAATTGCATCGCGTGACTCGATATAGTCCTGGATTACATGCCCGACGATTGTGGAATTCTTAAGCACATTATAGGATTAAATGTTTTCATCAGAACTTAGTATATACCCTATTCAAAATGTTAATTGTACAAAATTTGTTCTAAACAACAATCGAATTTTAGTTCAAACTTTATGAATAGACTGTTAGTTTCGAACAATATTCGAAATGATTTCATTCATTAGTTGATAGAAAAATTCAAAATATTTCCATTACAATACATTAATAAAATGAATGCTATCGCAAAATATAATGTTTGTTCGAAAACAAAACTATAGATGAAAAACAATTTTTTGCGTGAATATTGGAAAATGTAGTGTGGTATTTTGATTTTTTCCGGTTGGAAAAAACCTGTCGTTTTTTGGACATCCACAACGAACTTTTGTCGACGCCTAATGAATAGAGTGTTGATTCGTTTCGAACAATGATCGCGTGAATCTCTGTCGCTGCGCCTTCAAATCGATAGTCGATTGTACGCGGTGGCACAACAGCAGCAGCACATAAAATTTACCGCAGTTCGAAGGCTTATTGTCCGAGAGGAATGACGTTATCTCTTCGGGCCGGATTTGTTTACGACCGACACAGACTTCGTTATCTCTCTTCGCCCACGGCCTGTAAAATCCGTTGAAACTAGGTTGGTCGTGGTGAAAATTATACCTTCACCAACTTTCCTTATAATTTCTTTTTATCTTTTTTTCCCTAATTTTTTTTTTTTCAATATGTCTCTTGAAAGATTAAGAAATGACAAACAAAAAGATGGAAAATTATTCCGGTTTTAATTAATTAACAGTAGCCGAGGGAGGGATTTGAATATAAGATCCGATGAAAATTGCAACGGAGTCTTAAGCCGTTGAATAAACAGTAAATAAATGAAGAGCTTTCGTCTACTTATCTCGAGGCCGGTTCATTCCTGTTAAACGGAGAAACATAAGCCGCTGTAACAGAATTATTTCCTCGCCAAGCTAATAATAACAAACTCCATTCAGCTGGAGTTGATGCACGTAAGTTCCTAGCTTCAGAATGACGCATTGAATTTCTGGGCTTATTGATAAACATCACGCGAACTTTCAACAATGAACTCGCTACGTGGCCGCATAATTATTGCTCTGGCAATGAATACTGTTAATGAGAATTCGCGAGGAACCAAAACCAATTTCTGTCAAAGTTTTAGACGTTTATATGTATGCCACTAAAGATATCTAAATTTATACCTAATTATAATATATTAAAGTAGTAAGTAAGCAGCCTCTTTAAAAGAGGGCGCCGCCGCAAGCACCTAGCTCTTTTTTTAATAGTTTTTTTTGGAAATCGCTTTCCGGACGATTCAATGGTTTTACACATTCTGCCGACCATTATCTTCACCTCCCCGACGATTTTGGGGGGTCTGTAACCGATTTCGGAAAAACGGCCCTGAAAATCGAACGACATTGCGGTAGCCCTAATTGAAATTAAAATTCTCGATCCTCCGTCTGTAATATTCGTTAATTTTCGAACGCACTTTTTGTCCAAAAAGCCACCGGCTCCGCGACTCTGCTTTCGGCTAACCTTCTAAACGGCTTTATAACGCAACGTTATATGCGAATCGGGGCTCCTTTTTAAACGGCCGATTTAAGCCCTAAACGAAGTCCCCGTTTTCCATCATTTTCGATTTGGGCAGATAAAACAGTTGATTCAATTTTCATAAACGTTATTTATTATTCTAACCACGCTAATGCCACATGAAATGTCAAAACGATCGGTTTATTAATACTGTACCTTAGAGCTAAAGGGACTTAAGTCCAAAATGACATAATTGTGAAATAACGAAAAATATACTATTTTTAATTTGAAATAACAATTTTCATTTTCTCAGCTCTCAAACAATTTAGCTCATAATCGCGGAAATATTGTAATTTAATACTAATAGTCTGTCTTTATTCATTAACAAAACATTTTTATGAAAACTTTCTATTTTTACGAACTTATTGGACTTACTACATTTTGGCT
Organism: Digitonthophagus gazella; assembly: GCA_036711955.1. Lineage (NCBI taxonomy): Eukaryota > Metazoa > Arthropoda > Insecta > Coleoptera > Scarabaeidae > Digitonthophagus > Digitonthophagus gazella. Next base: position 31,672,737 of record JASCIT010000002.1, read on the forward strand.
TGAAAAAATTATTTCTGAATGACTGTATGGACTTACAACAAAACAATAATTTGAGACAATAATAACATCTATGAACTTATTACAACAAAGAATAAATTTTAAAATATATGAACTCATAAACTCATTCATCATCAGGGAAATCTGATGCTTCTTCAGTATGGGGTAAGTTTCTGAAATAATCCTGATATTCTTCAGGGACCCACTTAAGGAGAGTTACAAGATTGTCGTACTTTGCTTTACTTATAGATTTTCTAAAAAATCTTAATTTGGTCAAACTTTTTGGTATATTTGACGGTTTTCGAATATTTCTATACAAATTAATAGAACAAAAATTGTCATTAAATGATGTTTTTTAAAAAAAGAATTCCATATACTTCTCGCCGAAGTTGAAGCCAAACAATGTTGGACAATTTAAACTCTAGGCTATCATTGCTTTTCTTTCTAGATATAAATGGCGCTGTTGATAAGGAGTACAATGTACTAAAAATTTTTAAATCTTCTAGGGCCATGGAGCACACATTAAATCTAGGCTTTTTACAATTTCGAATAAAATTTAGCAAAAAAAATATAAAATAAGTTAAAATAAAAAAATAAAAGGTTAAAATAAGTTATAACCTTGACAATTAGATTTTTTGTGCACTTACGACTATTTGGCGCTAAGACGGTAAGGATCTACTTCTTTATAACCCAAAAAAATTTTTTCGTGATCAATTTTTTTAGATAATGTTGTAAAAAATGAAATGTTGTGTTTAACGAGATACTTATTTTAAGCATATCTCATTTTCATAAAATTTGGACTTACGTCCCTTTAGCTCTCAGGTACAGAATAATCATCAAATATTTAATTTATGCAGAGCAGAAATTCGAATAAATTTCACTAAAAACTAATTAAATTCTTGAAAATATCACCAAAAATGTAAGTAAATTTGTAAAAATTCCACCAAAGCTACTAAAATTTTTAATAATTTCACCAAAAACTTATAAAATTTGTAAAAATTCCACCAAAGCTATCAAAATTTTTAACAATTCCACCAAAAACTTGAATTTTTAAAAAATATACTAAAATTAAGATTAATTTCGTCAAGAATTAAAAATGACATAGTACATAATCAAATACATTGCTTTTTATTTATTTTAAAAATTTCACCAAAAACTTACTAAATTCATAAGAATTTTACCAAAAACCCTGAATTTTTTTAATGTTCCACCAGAAATGAATAAAATTCGCAAAAATTCCACCAAAGCTATTAAAATATTTAACAACTACACCCAAAACTTACTGAATTTTTTTTATTCCACCAAAAACTTAGAAAAATCCTAAAAATTACACCGAAATTGTCAATATTTTTAACAATTCTATCAAAAATTTACCAAATTTGTTAAAAATTCCACCGAAATGTCCAAATTCTTTTAAAATTCCACCAAAAATCAATCAAATTAGAAACAATTTCATTAAAAATTAACTAAAACCTTGAAACTTCCATCAAAAATTTAGTAAATTCATAAAAATTCCACCAAAGTTACTAAAATTTTTAATAATTCTACCAAAGATAATGAATTTTTTAAAAATTCCACTAAAAAACTTACAAAATTCATAAGAATTTTACAAAAAACACTGATTTTTTTATTCCACCAGAAATGAATAAAATTCGCAAGAATTCCACCAATGATATCAAAATTTTTGATAATTCCACCAAAAACATACTGAATTTTTTAAAAGTTCCACCAAAAACTTACTAAATTCTAGGAATTTTACCAAAAACACTGAATTTCTTTAAAATTCCACCAGAAATGAATAAAATTAGCAAAAATTCCACCGAAGCTATTAAAATATTTAACAACTACACCCAAAACTTACTGAATTTTTTTATTCCACCAAAAACATAGAAAAATTCTAAAAATTACACCGAAATTGTCAACATTTTTAACAATTCTACCAAAAACTTACCAAATTTTTTAAAAATTCCACCAAAATGTCCAAATTCTTTTAAAATTCCACCAAAAATCAATCAAATTAGAAACAATTTCATTAAAAATTAACTAAAACCTTGAAACTTCCATCAAAAACAGTAAATTCATAAAAATTCCACCAAAGTTACCAAAATTTTTAATAATTCTACCAAAAATAATGAATTTTTTTTAAATTCCATCAAAAATTAATACAATTTTTAAAAAATCCACCAAAGACTTACTAAATTCATAAGAATTTTACCAAAAATACTGAATTTTTTAAAAAATTATACCAGAAATGAATAGAATTCGCAAAAATTCCACCAAAGCTATTAAAATATTTAACTACACCCAAAACTTACTGAATTTTTTTTTATTCCACCAAAAACTTACAAAAATCCTAAAAATTACACCGAAATTGTCAACATTTTTAACAATTCTACCAGAAACCTTTCAAATTTTTTAAAAATTCCACCAAAATGTCCAAATTCTTTTAAAATTCCACCAAAAATCAATCAAATTAGAAACAATTTCATTAAAAATTAACTAAAACCTTGAAAATTCAAAACTTAGTAGATTCATAAAAATTTCACCAAAGTTACTAAAATTTTTAATAATTTTAAAAATAATGAATTTTTTAAAAATTCCACCAAAAAACTTACAAAATTTGTAAAAATTCCACCAAAAATTTACAAATTTTTTTTTAATTCCACCAAAAACTTACTAAATTCGTAAAGCTTCCACCAAAGTTACCAAAATGTTGATGAATTCAACCAAAAATAATAAATTTTTTCTACAGAAATACTAAAAATAAAAGTAAACTAGTTTTATATCTAAATTTATATCTACATTTATATCTAAATTTGTATCTAAATTTATATCTAAATTTATATCTAAATTTGTATCTAAATTTCCGAAAACATGTATGTAACATACACAAAAGGTCTTAAGCTAGAATTATTTGGATCGTTTGATACAAATCCTCAGCTTCTCCGGTGTAATACTTAAACGATATTGACTTCCCAGATGGGAGTGATTTGTACGCTATGGGAGATAATAGCCTAGGTTTTTATGGGGCATCGCGCCCCCGCGTGGCCCGTAAAGAAACCCGCTGCTATCTACGGCCCCTTCGGTACTGTCGGTTCCGGCAACGCTCTATTTTAGGGGCCTCCCTCAGATTGGGGAAGATTTATTGAATAGAAAGGCGGTAAGGTGCGAGAGAATATTGTAAACGGGCGCGGGCGGAGCACTTTCTAGAATCTTATCCAGGTGTTGTTCGATAACGTAACGTAAATATTGTTTTCTACCGTCGCCTCGACTATTTCCGTAATGTCAATAAACTACTTATTTCCTTTTCAGTCGACACGCAATAAGGACGCAGCTGTTCGTCGATTAAATTTCCGACAGACTGTTACTTTTGTTAACGTAAAATAAAGCCTAAATGTGTGAGGAAGAATATCTTGTAGCAAACATAAAAAGAAGCGTTCAAAATTAAAATAACCAAGTCAATTTATTCATAGTGACATAAATTTCAATATAGATAGAGTCTAAACAATAGAGCTTTTGGGAGCAAAAATGATTTTATATTCCAATCATTCAAGTTGCTAAATGGAATAACGTAGTTTTGTGACTGAATCCACTCTAATTCTCAAAGGATCAATTATTCTCCTCCATGGACATTTTCATTTGAATGACAGACAAATTTCCGATATCCAATCGTATACTTTTGTTAGTATAAAGTCTAAATTGGAACGGAAATACGTTGAAATGGATATACGTTACTGTAACCATCACATTTGTCACGTAGGGGAGGGCTTAACATTATTTCGAATAATTGACGCCGAATGTCCCTCGCAGTGACGCCCCTCTAACTAAATTATTTACCTATCCCCGTGGGGTCGTGAGTCATCAATCTGCCGCGTTTCAGATGACTCAGTCGACCGTGGCTCATTTGTTCGATTAAGGGTGAGACGGGGGAGCGCGCCCCGAACGGTTAGTGCGCGCTCGAAGCTTTATACGCGTTCGAAGCTTTGTACGCGCTCGAAGCTTTGTTCGATACACTCGTTTGCCGCTGTTGTGTACTCGTTTAATTTCGTCGGGAGGGATACGTCAATTACCACTTGTAAGGTCACTAGAGGGTTGTACCCTCTCTGACTCTAGATAGGGGTGAAATAAGAAATAATTAATAACTAGAAAAAAGGGGGAAAGCTTTCGAGTCAAAAGTTTTTTATTGAATCAAAAGTTTTTGAGAGTTTTTTTTTTACCTAAGTGTAGGGAAAAGTTTTGTCGGTAAGTTTAGGATCAAGAGGTTGTTGTAAATGGCACCCCTAAAACGCGCAAAAAAGGTTTTCGAAGGTATTAAGTTGATGGATTCGAATTACCAGTTCGAGGGCGTACAGGCGGAATTTTTAATCGTAGAAACTTGGGGCCCTTATCAAATTATCATTCCCGGTGCTAGTTCAAAGAGGATTTGTCATCGGGTTGCCGAACCGGGGGTCTAATTATGCGGGGCGCGTGACCCAGCCCCGCGCAGGTGGGGGACACCTGCCCTTAATCGATTCCGTTTCCAAACCGCCTGAATAATTCATCGACATTCGGCCGGCCGTGCAATAAATACGTCCGGGGCTTACGGGCCCCGTAATGGAGCGGCAGCGGGATTTCTGACCTCCTTATCACGGCACTAAGGTTTAACGGTGTCTGGTTTGGCGCTGCAACGTCCGCGTAAACCAGAGTTAGGGCCCATTTGCCGGATACTGCAACCTCCGACTAGAATTTTCACTTCGCCGTACTCCTTCTAATTCGAGTTTACACGGCCTGCAATGGATTTACATTGCTGCCAAACTCCATCTAAGTAGCGAGGTTGTTCTCATAGTCATTGACCTGTAGTGTAAAATCCTTTTCACACTACCATATTAAAGGAGGAAATTGCAGCGGGGCACAATTACAACCACCTGACTTGAATAAAAATTTCCAAAGCATATTGTCAAGTCTAAAACTACTATCATCTTAAATTTTTTAAACTGTATTGGTTTGGGTTTGTAAAGAATTAGTGGTCGAAATTGCGAAAAAGCTGGACAAAAGTCGAAATTTCAAAGTCGTAGTTTTTGCGTTAATACAATAATATGTCGTATTCCTGGAGATAAGTGTAATATATGTATGTATCCATAACCTAATTTTTCAAAAGTTGCATGTTTTTAGCATATAAACAGAAACCCCTTGCGATTTTCATCGAATTCAGATTACTGGAATAGTGAATCATCGAAATAGTTGTGATCAAGATTATATATCAGAAGTGAAAACTATTTCGCCGATTTGGAACTTTGAGTTATTAAATTGTTATTAATTTTTGATATCGTTTTTGGTTGGTTTGAATTAGATTCATTTGAAATTAACCCAACTTCATTTTTTGTCGTATCATCTTCAATACTTTGTATTTCGGCGATCGTATCGTCATCTTTAATTATCCGAATTATCCGGAAAACCAAATTCGAATAAACGAACCCGAATGTATAGAAGCGTGAACTATTAAGCTATAGTTTATATTTGGAACGACTTCTATTTTTTAATTTCGTTTAGTTTTAAATCAACTTTTTTTAACAAAATTTTCGGTTTGTTCGGATAATTTTCAGTTAGGTTTAAATCGCTTCTTGGTGGAATGAAATCGCTAGTGGTTTTAATTTATTTTTTGATTTTATATCAATTGAACGACTTCAAACTTTTCGGGAATTTTTAAAAAAATTTCGGAAATTTTTGAAAAATTATCTGAATTTTTTTGAATATTTTCTGGAATTTTTTGAATATTTTCTGGAATTTTTTGAATATTTTCGGTTTTTTTCGGGATGTTTTTGGAAAATTTTGAAGCATTTTCTGGGATTTTTGTAACATTTTTGGATGTTTTTTATGATTTTCGGGAATTATTGTAAAATTTTCGGATTTTTTTTTTAACAATTTTCGAAAAATTCAAAATTTTCTGTAAAATTAAAACTTTTGTTACATCTTCGGGATTTTTAGGAACAATTTCGGATTTTTTAGAGAAAATTTCGGGTTTTTTAGAAAAAAATTTGGATTTTTTAATAAAACTTTCTGATTTCTTAGTAAAATTTTCGGATAATTTTGTTACATTTTCAGGATCTTTTGTAAATTTATCACAAATTTTTATATTTTCAGAAATTTTTGTAATATTTTCAGAATTTTTTGGAAAAATTTCGGATATTTTCATAGAATTTTCGGAAATTTTTGAAAAAATATCTGAAATTTTTTGAATATTTTATGGAATTTTTTGAATATTTTCGGCTTTTTTTGGGATATTTTTGGAAAATTTTGAAGCATTCTCTGGGATTTTTGTAACATTCTTGGATGTTTTTTTATGATTTTCGGGAATTTTTGTAAAATTTTCGGATTTTTTTGAACAATTTTCGAAAAATTCAAAATCTTCTGTAAGATTAAAACTTTTGTTACATCTTCGGGATTTTTAGGAAAAATATCGGATTTTTTAGAAAAAATTTCGGGTTTTTTAGTAAAACTCTCTGATTTTTTAGTAAAATTTTCGGATAATTTTGTTACATTTTCAGGATCTTCTGTAAGATTATAGAATTTTGATATTTTCAGAAATTTTTGTAATATTTCCAGAATTTTTTGGAAAAATTTCGGATATTTTCATAGAATTGTCGGAAATTTTTGAAAAACTATCTGAAATTTTTTGAATATTTTCTGGAATTTTTTGAATATTTTCGGATTTTTTTGGGATATTTTTTAAAAATTTTGAAGCATTTTCTGGGATTTTTGTAGCATTTTTGGATGTTATTTATGATTTTCGGAAATTAAAAAAAAAATTCGGAAATTTTTAAAAATTATCTGAATTTTTTTGAATATTTTCTGGAATTTTTTGAATATTTTCGGATTTTTTTGGGATATTTTTGGAAAATTTTGAAGCATTTTCTAAGATTTTTGTAACATTTTTGTATGTTTTTTTATGATTTTCGGGAATTATTGTAAAATTTTCGGATTATTTTGAACAATTTTAGAAAAATTCAAAATTTTCTGTGTTTTGTTCCTGTTTTCAGGAACTTTTGTTACACCTTCGGGACCTTTAGGAAAAATTTCGGATTTTTTAGAAAAAATTTCAGATTTTTTAGTAAAATTTTCTGATTTTTTAGTAAAGTTTTCGGATAATTTTGTCACATTTTCAGGATTTTCTGTAAATTTATCGCAAATTTTTATATTTTCAGAAATTTTTGTAATATTTCCAGAATTTTTTGGAAAATTTTCGGATATTTTAAAAAATTTTCAGGTATTTTCGAGAAATTTTCAGATATTTTCGAAAAATTTCGGATAATTTTATTACATTCTCAGAATTTTTTAAATTTTTACTCTTAACCGAAAGTCCTACCTGAAAAATCTTAAATTCCAACCTTACATACGTTATACGCGGCCTCGATACCAGATATACTCAATATTGCAAACAGATTCAAACAATTAACGGTATATATCGGCCATTTTATCAGCCATTTTTTATTTTAAACTTCCGATTGCGAATTTGGTTTTAGCGACTTGAAAAACATAAAAATTTTTTGTGATCATGCAAATCTTTTTGGACTTTTGTCCGGCTTTTTCGGAATCCTGACCACTGTGCATCTCTATAAAAAAATCACATTTTTACAATCAATATAGACGTGTAAACCCGGCTTTATAGTTTTCTAATTAAACTAGACGGTTTAAAAAATCTAAAAGTATCCATAAATATGAGCTAATTTATTCCAATTGTTATGAACCCTTTTCTAAAAAATTTCAAAGACATTAAAGATTTTCGACCTAACCTTGAAAATTTTGACTAATTTTAAAAAATCACTCACACTTTATTTATGGAGTTCAAGGAATGACTTTTGTCAAAATGATTAGACGAAAATGTTTACTTTTCATAAATATGAGCTAATTTGTTCTAATTATTGTAAACGATTTTAAAAAAAATTCAAAAACATTACAGATTTTCAACCTAACCTTGGAAATTTTGACTAATTTTAAAAAATCACTCACACTTTATTTATGGAGTTCAAAGAAAGACTTTTGTCAAAATGGTTAGACGAAAATGTTTATTTTTCATAAATATGAGCTAATTCGTTCTAATTATTATGAAAGATTTAAAAAAAAAAATACAAAAACATTACAGATTTTCAACCTAACCTTGAAAATTTTGACTAATTTTAAAAAATCGCTCACACTTTATTTATGGAGTTCAAAGAAAGATTTTTTTCAAAAAGGTTAGACGAAAATGTTTACTTTTCATAAATATGAGCTAATTCGTTCTAATTATTATGAAAGTTTTTTAAAAAAATTTCAAAAACATTACAGATTTTCGACCTAACCTTGAAAATTTTGACTAATTTTAAAAAATCACACACACTTTATTTATGGAATTCAAACAGAGATTCTTTCAAAATGGTTAGATGAAAATGTTTACTTTTCATAAATATGAGCTAATTTGTTCTAATTATTATGAAAGATTTTTAAAAAAATTTCAAAGACATTAAATATTTTCGACCAAACCTTGAAAATTTTGACCAATTTTAAAAAATCACACACACTTTATTTATGGAATTCAAAGAAGGATTTTTTTCTAAAAGGTTAGACGAAAATGTCTACTTTTCATAAATATGAGCTAATTTGTTCTAATTGTTATAAACGATTAAAAAAAAAATTCAAAAACATTACAGATTTCCGACCTAACCTTGAAAATTTTGACCAATTTTAAAAAATCACACACGCTTTATTTATGGAATTCAAAGGAAGATTTTTTTCAAAATGGTTAGACGAAAATGTCTACTTTTCATAAATATGAGCTAATTTGTTCTAATTATTATGAAAGATTAAAAAAAAAATTTCAAAAACATTACAGATTTTCGACCTAACCTTGGAAATTTTGACCAATTTTAAAAAATCACTCACACTTTATTTATGGAGTTCAAAGAATGACTTTGTCAAAATGGTTAGACGAAAATGTTTATTTTTCATAAATATGAGCTAATTTGTTCTAATTGTTATAAACGATTTTTAAAAAAAATTCAAAGACATTAAATATTTTCGAAATAATCTTGAAAATTTTAACCAATTTTAAAAAATCACACACACTTTATTTATGGAATTCAAAGAAAGATTTTTTCAAAAAGGTAAGACGAAAATGTCTAGTTTTCATAAATATGAGCTAATTTGTTCTAATTGTTATGAACGATTTAAAAAAAAAAATCAAAAACATTAGATTTTCGACCTAACCTTGGAAATTTTGACTAATTTTAAAAAATCGCACACACTTTATTTATGGAATTCAAAGAAAGATTTTTTCAAAAGATTAGACGAAAATGTTAGTTTTACTATTTTGTGGAAATTTATCGTTTAAATGTTGGGAAACATCGAGTTCTTACTCGTATCTCGTTGCGCATCCTGTTGCGAGGGAGATAGCCATCTATTAATTTAAATTCTCGTTATCCCGTAGATGGTGCGGGAAGGCGGGCGGGTTAGGCCGTTATGGCGGTCGCCTCTAATTAGTTTACGCGCGGCACGTGTAAGAATGGGCCAAGGCGGAAACAATTAATAGCGGGCGCAATCTTGGGAAAGGGGAAGGCTCCGTCGGGACGGCAGTTCGCCCAACTATTCCTGCAGTAATCAAATAACAATCAAACTGGACGCAAAACAGGGCTCCGGGACGCGGCGGGATTGCTCGTCTCCTGGATAACAAGCGCCTCATGCAGGACCCTCGCGCCAGCCCCGTTCTAAAACAGGCCGTTGAATGACAATGTATCCGGTTACCCGTGCGGATTTCGAGCTGTATCACGAAGAGGTTACGTCCGGACGGAACGTGACCGAGTTAGCGGGAAATCGTATTCTAAAGGATATACATTTACAACTTATATTCAAGGATTTGTAAAGATATAAAAAAGAACATTTTACTTATTGCCTTTTTACGATCGTTATTTTCTTATTCGCATTTCTCGTATCTCGGCGAGGATAACATAAAAGATTCATGGCAAACATGTCGATCTTATTCGACGTATGTAGGTCACATTCTAAACTCAACCCTTTCATGTTTCAGGGGTGTCCTGTTACAGGGTAAAAATCAGTTGGCCGAGGCGATCCAGAGCTTCCGTAGAGCGATCCAGTACCGGCCCTCGCTGGCATGTGAGTTATTCTTTGCTATCCTTCTGTACAATCTCGCACACACACCCACACACCGTATACACACCCACACACGTACACGAGTTGCCCTTTTGTCCCGAGCGCGTTGTTTCGATTCTTTGTCCACGGGCGGCGCCCAGCTGAAATTTACATAACAAGCGAAAAGAAACAAGAACGATCCTGCCGCCTGTCATAAATCATATCCGACGCAAGCGGAGGGCGCTTTCCCCGAAAAAGGAAATGGGGTCAGCCCGTGGACCGTAGCGGATTCTGACGGTCCGGTGCGAGCCGGGCTTTAATTTTTAAATGACGCTGGTCGACGGCCCAGCAACGACCCTTTTGTATCTCACCGGAAAAATGAAAAATGTTCAAAATTATGATTGATTAAGTGTCGCAAAATATTTTATTTCAAATATTTTTTAATTTATTTACTAATGTATTAATTTTAAAACTTTCTACTTAAATCAGTCCTGATTATAATGCGATCGAAATACACATAGCAAGTTGGTATTATGGGTCTAGCGTAAACAGGACGAAGGACACGATTCAAACGCCCGAATCCGGTGATTTACGATGTCCCTAATGCATTTCCAAGTTGGACCGAATCGGAACGTGAGTGCCGTGAGCAACATCGTCGGTTCGCGGCGAGCGACGCCGAGCGTCGGACGCCGGCGGCGTCGTTTTCAGTAGGAAATTACATCGGTTATGTTCGCCCCGGGGTGGCGCACATATTTGATCTGCTCCACGATATTTAACTTAACTTGGACGTACGTGCGCGCGTACGCCCCCCGGCGGGGGCCTCTGTCAACACACAATTAGTTTCTGGGCCTCGATCCCCGTCCTCAACTTAACCGACGTCCTGTTTGTCTTCTCGCTAGTCCTAGAGAAAGTCGTACGTCACATTCAGAAATTATCCGGGGACTGCAATTGCTTCGACGATTTGGGTCAAATTTCGAAATTGCCCCGCGAGACTACGTCCCCCCTCCCCCCCCCCCGCGTTCTTTCAAATGCTGAGAATAATGAGATAACGATGAGATGGGGTGAGGGAAACTGCGCCTGAAGATGTCGATCCGGACGAAATGCCGGGAGCTTCCGGATCGCCGGCGCGGGAGGAAATTGAGGAAAATGAAACTGGAATTCGATTCCGCGGCGAAGGCCGGTCGAAACGAGGGTTCCATAAAGCGATTTACCGGGGCCACGATCGTACTGTTTTAATTAAGAAAATTAGGAACGACGTTCTACGACACGTCTCTTCCAGACTGGTCTATCTTTTTTGTACTCTTTAAGTTTTTCAAAAATTGAAGACTAAAATTTCATTAATTTTTATTCAAGTTAAAAATTGTCTCATTGTCAAACAAATTGAAGTGGTATAAGTATTATTATGAATTTAATAAACCGATAAAAAGATCTTCTAAAAAAGAAACTCCAACTAAAACCGATCCCAAAGTAGCCGAAGATTTAAGTAATATTTTTAATCCCGAACGGTGGGTTGGGTGGGTTGGTTGGGTGACCACCACCTAACAAAAAAAAATTTTTTTTTTGTTAAAAACGTTTTCTAAGCTGAAAAATGGTTATTGAACTCAGATTAGGGAAAAAAATTTTTTCGAAAAATTTCACGGTGAAGTCGACCCCTGTCCGCAACGAACGTAGTGAGGTGGGTTGGGTGGGTTGGTTGAGTGACCACCACTTCACAAAAAAAAAAATTTTTTTTTTGTTAAAATCGTTTTCTAAGCTGAAAAATGGTTATTGAACTCAGATTAGGGAAAAAAATTTTTTCGAAAAATTTCACCGTGAAGTCGACCCCTGTCCGCAACGAACGCAGTGAGGTGGGTTGGGTGGGTTGGTTGGGTGACCACCACCTCACCAAAAAAAAAATTTTTTTTTTGTTAAAAACGTTTTCTAAGCTGAAAAATGGTTATTGAACTCAGATTAGGGAAAAAAATTTTTTCGAAAAATTTCACGGTGAAGTCGACCGCCGTCCGCAACGAACGTAGTGAGGTGGGTTGGTTGGGTGACCACCACCTCACGAAAAAAAAAATTTTTTTTTCTTAAAAACGTTTTCTAAGCTGAAAAATGGTTATTGAACTCAGATTAGGGAAAAAAATTTTTTCGAAAAATTTCACCGTGAAGTCGACCCCTGTCCGCAACGAACGCAGTGAGGTGGGTTGGGTGGGTTGGTTGGGTGACCACCACTTCACCAAAAAAAAAAAATTTTTTTTTGTTAAAAACGTTTTCTAAGCTGAAAAATGGTTATTGAACTAAGATTAGGGAAAAAAATTTTTTCGAAAAATTTCACGGTGAAGTCGACCTCCGTCCGCAACGAACGCAGTATGGTGGGTTGGGTTGGTTGGGTGACCACCACCTCACCAAGAAAAAAATTTTTTTTTTTTTTTGTTAAAAACGTTTTCTAAGCTGAAAAATGATTATTGAACTCAGATTAGGGAAAATAATTTAAACATCCGATAAGTAACAAAGCGGAAAAAATCGACGGAAAACCAATTCAACTTAAAAAGAAATCAATCGATTGGTCAGATTACTTCGGACTCGATCGCAAGAAAAAAATCCGATAATTTAGATAACGAATGGTTGATGGAACGTTACCATAAAGCCGTTGCAATGGCTACTAAGAGAACTTTCGATGATAAATCAAAAAGTACCGAAGAAAAAATTAACGAGATGGATACTAAATTAAAAAATATCGAATACGCGATCGTCGATGACGCTTTAAAATTTACGGGAGCTCACGATGGAGCCGTCGATTCTAAAAAAATACAAGAAGTTAAAGATCGCGTTATTTCTCAATTAGCAACCGCTTATAGCTTGGAAAAGATGCGAGCTTTAGGAGAATATAGAAAGAGCGTTTTGAAAGAAAGAAATAGGATGAGGGAAAATAATAATAAGGAGAAAGTTGATAAAATCGACGAGAAACGATTATCCGTACCTAGAAAATCAGCTGAGATAGAAAAAGAAATCGACGAAGAAGAATTTGACAATAATATTAAATGTACCGATGAAATTTGCGGTAAAGAAAAATTTGAACCGCGTGAATCATCTGATTTAGGTATATTTTTTAATGTAAATTAATTTTTTTATTTAATATAAATTAATTTTTTTATTTAATAAACATTAATTTTTTTATTTAATATAAATTATTTCTTTTATTTAAAAGAAAATGTATTAATTTTTTTTTTAGAATTTTGTCCAAAAATTCAACGTATTTGCAGTGAAATAGCTAACGTTTTAGGTCATTATGGTAAAGTTTTCGAACCAGCTTGTATATAATAAAATTGTAACTTCTAAATGTCCCTGAAATCAACCCCTGAAATGTATCTCGATGAAGTTTGCCCACCCTTGAAGTCTATTTAAAAAATCAAGACTTTAATTATCCTTGAATCGGGTTTCTATGAAATTTGTTAATCTCTAAAATGTTTCTCGATAAGGTTTGCCAACCCTTAAAATGTCTCTTGACGAGTTTTGCCCACCCCTGAAGTCAATTCGAAAAATCGAGGGTTTATTTATCCTTTAATCGGGTTTCTACGAAGTTTGTCAACCTCTGAAATGTCTCTTGACGAGGTTAGTCCACCTCTAAAGTCGGTTTAAAAAATCGAGGGTATACATGTCCTTGAATCGGAGTTTTCTGAAGTTTGCCAACTCTTAAAATGTCTTTCAGTTTTGTCCACCTCTGAAGTCAGTTTAAAAAATCGACGGTTTACATATCCTTGAATCGGGTTTCTACGAAGTTTGCAAAATCCCTGAAATATCTCTCGACAAGTTTTGCCAACTCTTAAAATGTATTTCGACAAGGTTTGCCCACCCTTAAAGTCCGTTTTAAAAATGGAAGGTTTACTTATCCTTGAATCGAATTTCTGAATCCGTAAAATGTCTCTCGATGTGGTTTGTCCATTCCTGAAGCCCGTTTAAAAAATTGAGAGTTTATTTATCCTTGAATCGGGCTTTTACGAAGTTTGCCAAATCCCTGAAATATCTCTCGACAAGTTTTGCCAACCCTTAAAATGTATTTCGACGAGGTTTGCCCACCCTTAAAGTCCGTTTGAAAAATGGAAGGTTTACTTATCCTCGAATCGAGTTTCTGAATCCCTAAAATGTCTCTCGATGAGGTTTGTCCATTCCTGAAGCCCGTTTAAAAAATTGAGAGTTTACTTATCCTTGAATCGGGTTTCTACGAAGTTTGCCAAATCCCTGAAATATCTCTCGACAAGTTTTGCCAACCCTTAAAATGTATTTCGACGAGGTTTGCCCACCCTTAAAGTCCGTTTGAAAAATGGAAGGTTTACTTATCCTTGAATCGAGTTTCTGAATCCCTAAAATGTCTCTCGATGTGGTTTGTGCATTCCTGAAGCCGGTTTAAAAAATTAAGAGTTTACTTATATCCTTGAATCGGGTTTCACGAAGTTTGCCAAATCCCTGAAATATCTCTCCACAAGTTTTGCCAATCCTTAAAATGTGTTTCGACGAGGTTTGCCCACCCTTAAAGTCCGTTTGAAAAATGGAAGGTTTACTTATCCTTGAATCGAGTTTCTGAATCCCTAAAATGTCTCTCAATGAGGTTTGTCCATTTTTGAAGACAGTTTAAAAAATCGAGGGTTTACATATCCTTGAATCGGGTTTCTACGAAGTTTGCCAAATCCCTGAAATATCTCTCGAGAAGTTTTGCCAATCCTTAAAATGTATTTCGACGAGGTTTGCCCACCCTTAAAGTCCGTTTTAAAAATGGAAGGTTTACTTATCCTTGAATCGAGTTTCTGAATCCTTAAAATATCTCTCGATGAGGTTTGTCCATTCCTGAAGCCCGTTTAAAAAATTGAGAGTTTACTTATCCTTGAATCGGGTTTCTACGAAGTTTTCCAAATCCCTGAAATATCTCTCGACAAGTTTTGTCAACCCTTAAAATGTATTTCGACGAGGTTTGCCCACCCTTAAAGTCCGTTTGAAAAATGGAAGGTTTACTTATCCTTGAATCGAGTGTCTGAATCCGTAAAATGTCTCTCGATGAGGTTTGTCCATTCCTGAATCCCGTTTAAAAAATTGAGAGTTTACTTATATCCTTGAATCGGGTTTCTACGAAGTTTGCCAAATCCTTGAAATATCTCTCGACAAGTTTTGCCAACCCTTAAAATGTATTTCGACGAGGTTTGCCCACCCTTAAAGTCCGTTTGAAAAATGAAAGGTTTACTTATCCTTGAATCGAGTTTCTGAATCCCTAAAATGTCTCTCGATGAGGTTTGTCCATTCCTGAAGCCCGTTTAAAAAATTGAGAGTTTACTTATCCTTGAATCGGGTTTCTACGAAGTTTGCAAACCTTTCAAATGTCTCTCGACGAGGTTTTCCCACCCCTGGAGCCCGTTTGAGAAATAGAGGGTTTATTTATCCTTGAATTTGGTGTCTAGAAAGTTTGATAACTCCTGAAATTTAACTCAACAAGGTTTGTCAAAAACTAAAATCTCCCTCGACGAGGTTTGTCCACCCTGAAATCCCATTTTTCCTTTTCGGAGATTGTCCACCCTTGATAGTCGAGTGTCAAACCACGTCTTTATCAATAAAATGTTAGCTAGTATTCAATAATTAAGTTAGTGTTAGTGTTTAAGTTTGCAAACCTTTCAAATGTCTCTCGACGAGGTTTTCCCACCCTTGGAGCCCGTTTGAGAAATAGAGGGTTTACTTATCCTTGAATTTGGTGTCTAGAAAGTTTGATAACCCCTGAAATGTCCCTCAACAAGGTTTGTCAACTCCTAAAATCTCCCTCGACGAGGTTTGCCCTCCCTGAAATCCCATTTTTCCTTTTCAGAGTATGTCTACCTCTGATAGTCAAGTATCATGTCTTTATTAATAAAACTTTAGCTAGTATTCAATAATTAAGTTAGTGTTTAAGTGATCAATAACTATAAAAGTTGGGAATAATAAATGAATAATAATAAATCTAATAAAAAAAGACAAGAAACTCTTAATTATCTCCCACCAACACCTAGTAAGAAGACATCACACATGAGACAGCTGTTTGTGAAGGGTGGTTCCTTCCCTAAGTAATGAAACTAGGGGGTGATGGGGGAGTGACAATGCAATACGCTAATGCCTCTAAGGTTTAGCACCTGGAACCTCCTCGAAGGAGATATTAGACTAATGAGATGAGTAACTAAACTATGAAGGTGTATGAAAAGGCTTACTAAATTTAAGAAGCCATGGAAGGACTTCATGTTTAACCGATTCATGCTTTTCGCTCCCGCTTCACGCTAGTCGAAATTTATGCGTGTCGTTTCCTGTATTTATTGTGAAAAAATAAAAAATGATAATTTTTACGAAATTCAAATCAAAATCTCTCTGTAATGGAGAGCGATAATGAATGGGAGGATTTGAATTTGGATGATTCAGGCAGTTGCTCTTCAATTTCAATTCTAAGTTTGGACTCGGAAGAGGAATCTGAAAATGAACATCAGCCTGAAGTAGATAAATGGACGGAGATTGACATCCGTACAAATATTCCACTACCTTCGGCTCCATTTGAATTTATTGGAAATTCTTAAAATCTGGCCAATTTACGACACCTTCAATAAAAAGTTTCAATTAACTTATATAAACCTAACCGTGATATAACGATTGACGAAAGTTTATTGCTATACACGGGTTTATTGAGTTGGAAACAATACATTTCCATGAAGCGCGCCATATTTAGCATAAAAATTAGATTATTAGATTATTGATATTGAATTTCCAAATCTACCTGTTTCTTCGCAAGTTGTAATAAATTTGATGAAACCTCTACTAAATAAGGGATACTGTGTAACAATCGATAATTTTTATACTTCTATTGAATTGGCTGATTTACTGGCATCATATCATACTGACACTTACGGGACTATGAGATCAAATAGAAAAGGCTTGCACACGAATATAAAAAGTCCCAAAAAAGTTCGTTCAGGTTTCATAGAGGTAAATAGGAAACGAAGAACAATGGTGATGAGATGGAAAGACAAGCGCGATGTGTACTTTCTATCTATCCATGGGACAAAACGATAGAAATACAAAGAAGGAATAATAAGAAAACGAAACCGAAAGTGTCCACTACTACAACAAAACTACCCAGTTCCTAGAAAATGCGGAAAGAAAAACTATAAATTTTTTTTTCATCTTATGGAACAGGCCTTATGGAATTTTTATGTGCTGTATACAAAAAGTATATGCAAAGAATTACCATTCACCCAACTTTTCTTCTAAAGATGAGCGCCTTAGTAACACTCCAAACCATTTGCGACTAACAGAAAGTCACTTTTTGAAGCCAATTCTTGTAACTGGAAATAAAAGTAGACCTACAAAAAGATGTGTGGTGTGTTGTTCCAAGCGAGATAACTCAAGAAAACGTATTCGAAAGGAGAGTCGTTATTGGTGCCCAAATTGCGAAGTTGGTTTCTGTTTGGAGCCCTCTTTCGAAATATATCATACTATATCAGTCTAATGATTTCTTTTGTATAATTTATTACTTTAAAATGATGTAAATTCTTTAAATAAAAAATAAAATAATCTGATGTTTTTAAGCAAATTTTTGTGAACAAATCCCAAGCATTAAGTGATTGGGATTTGGGAATCCCATCGACCTGAAGACGGCGATGACGTCGAAATCTAGGTAGTCTAGCCCTAAAATAAAGAAGCTTCAGTACATTCCACGGCTTTTCATTAACTATCCACTGAAGAATCTAAACCGAGGAATGAAGAACACAAAATCATTAGATTATTCATTTGATAATATTCCTGTTTTGAGTTTTACCGTATTTGGAACAGTATTTTATTTAAACTTTATAAAAAACACAAAGATAATTACTTCTCTACAAACTGCAATTTGAATCTCTTAAATAATTTGATTCATCCGGCTCTTCTTCGAGCGAGAGAAACAGTTTCAGCTAGAGACACAATTAAAGCTCGTCCGCTCAAAGCAGGCTTGGGAAAGCTTTGTTCGAATTTAATTTAGCCACCTTGCACGCTGCAATAATTCACGGCTTCCTTTTTTCGTCGATCCGTAATCACCAAACAAAGGCGAAATATAGCTCAAAGGAGCGCCGGCTGAATGCCACTAATTAACTGAACGTTGCAGCTCGCTTTGCGCTGAATTTCCGATTGTCTCTGTCCCTTTGCCGGCCGCGTATCGCGAACGGGGGCGAAGCGCCGCGCCGGGGTGTCGAGGCGTCGGCGTCGGGACGACCGCCATAAATAATAAGCGACCATCGTAGCTGGAGCCACCTAAATGAAATAAAAAGAAGATTCACGCGCCCATTTGCGAGAACGGGCGCCGCTTTTTGCGCCATTTTCTTGTGGCTCGCTGCGGGCCGCTGTTTGTTCATTGTCCGGTCGACTAAATTCAATTTGTTGATTGAGCCCCGCGTTAGTCGGCGTAATGAGTGGCGAATTTGAATTCCGACCTGGCGCGGAAAAACACCTCTAATTCACGGAACTGTGATCACAGAGTTCTACGTTAAATTCACTACTAAACTGTACCGGATTTTCCAATGGGATTTTATGCACTAGCGTATCGTAATCACATAAATACTATTATTTAATCATGTTAACATAGTCAACTAGTCTCTATAGGGTTGATTAATTTTCCTATAATGAAATTATATTACGTAATCCACTTATAATAAAAGGAATTATTCGAAAACATGGTAAAACATGGATGATGGGGGTATTGAAACTTCCTCGGGGAGATTTATCCGGTCTATTTTTGTTGAATCCGTGTATTCGGACGCCGCACAGTGGTTCAGAAGCGGCAAAAAGTCCATTTTCTCAACTTTCTGATATGGAAATATGGTTCTAGCCATAACATTAGAAATGTCTTACAATGATAAACAGTAAAAATAATCGTTGTTTATCATGTTGTTTACGAATAAATCCAAGACAAAGTATGGGTAACGAAATCGTAGCAAACTACGCGGAATTCATTACACATTTTACATTAATATTAAATTAAATCCGGAGTAGATATGAAAATAAAATCTATTTTACGTGAAAGTAGGACATTTTTATAATGTATAGATCGATTTAAATCATACATAACGTGTAAGCGCAAGCCATGTTTTTGATTTCAATAAACACCTAAAAAAGGTTAGAATTTTTTATTTGTGCAGTGAAGAACTTTTGAGCTCCGCGCTGCTCCGTCCAATGGCTGCCACTTGGTGTGAGTTTACATCAAACTCGATCCTATAAAGTGAATTTCAGCTGCCCCTATCTGCCACCCCGATAACCAGATGTAATTGAAGTGGTAGGTGCTCATAGTTAAGTTTTATTGATATAAAATATGCAAATGTCTGTGAAGCGCGGAAAACCTCTGATTCTATTGATCAAAATAAGTCGATTTAACATAAGTTATCTATATACAAAGTTGCTTCGTTTCGCCACTAGAGGACTTCAAAGTTGGAAAAATAAATTGATTTATGTATTTTAATTCGAAAACGCATTACCTAATCGATTTGAACCATTTTTTATGAGTGAGTTTCTACATCTAATTAACATCTTTTTATAGTTTGTGATCTGATTTTAGAAACTTAGAAGTGACCGAAAAACGATATTGGTCTCAAATATTGCCGCATTTTTTTTAATCCGCCATGGTATAATTATGTTAATATCGTTTATGGGCAGCACATTTAGTCCTAAATCTTTTTTGTTTCTTATAAAATTCAATCGTTCCTTATGACGATGCTCTTCCAAAGAACTTGCAGTTGTCTGATAGAGTTCTAAGTGTTTTTAATATTAGCAATTCATCATCAATCGCTTGATTTAAAACATTTAATCGAAAGGCCAAATTTTCCAACTTACTGGCATGTGCTATTGTATCATTACGTCTCTCATATTCCAGATTAAAAAACTACTAAACGTTAGAAAAATTACAACCGATAGTACTTTATGCGTTATAGCCGAATATGTTGAGTCAATTAAATCTTATACCAGAAACAAGTAAATGGGAATGGACTCAAAGAGGAGTATGTTACACCCCCGATGGAACTTTCCCCACATTAAATCGCCATTTATTATGAAAAAACTAAACATATCTTCAAATAAGCTACCACTTCCGGTTATCCGATTTTATTTATATTTCATATCTGAACCCTTTTCATGATTATAAAAGGCTATACAACGTTTTGTCCATTTATTGCAATTTAAAGTACTAGTTTATATGAAAAACAGTGAATAAGAGTTCAGGTAAAGTACCACTTCCGGTTGACGAATTTGATTGAAAAATTGACATGAGTCTCTCAATAGTGTCTATCAACTCCATATGCAATTTCGTCCATATATACGATTCGTACCAAAAGTTACAGACTTTTTTCCGCAAACATGCGTATCTGAACCACTGTGCGCCGGCAGCCGGCTCCATCTGCATCGATTTATCCGAAATAAATTTGTACATTCGATGCCGGCGCAGATCCGGTTAAACACATTCCATATCCAGATTTATGCGTCCTACGCTCACCTACAAAGTGGATGCAGTCATCCGTGATCCGAAGTTATTGATGGCGGCACTGCATCACGTCTGATTTAGTGGCGCGATGTCACGTGGTACAATGCGCTGTGTTCCTGCCGCGTACGCCTGTACGACCGCTGTTATTGAGTGCTCTCCACTCTTCGACAAAAATCCGTGATGGATGTCCGCCGGGGAACGTCTCTCCTCTCTTTGTTTTTGCCTAACTTAAAAGATTAGCATCGTTATTGCGGAAGTTGCGTAACGGGGAGGACAGTTTCGTGATGGTTATTGCTTCGGGGAAAGGAACTGTTTTACGAGACGCCAGCAGCAAGCTTCGCGACCCCGCGCGGTCGTAAACCGACCTAAATTTTATTATTTTATACCACCCTCATTTCGACTCGGATCTGCCCGACTAATGCCAATTTCCAGCACATCCTAGCACTACCCCCCCAACTCGGTCATAATACTTATTTTACCTCTCGTGTTACTCGAAAATAGATCTTGTTTTTATCTTAAAGGTAATACTTTTACATTTCCTTTTAACTTTAATTAGATATTTTATTTCACCAATTTGTTTTTAAACTTCTTCTAGAAAATAGCTTTGTTATTCTTAGCTTCTTTCTTTTAATTAGTGGAAAGAGCTTTTTGTTTATACGATTCCGAATCAATACTAAGGCTTGTAATTAATTGAAATCAGTTGTATTTAGAGTGAATTAAGCATCTTTTAAAATACACGAACGTAATCTTAAAATATTTTTAAGGTACTAAAAAAAAATTGTTAAATAAAATTTTGGTGGAGGTGCCGGAAGATGGAATTATATTTCTTATTAATTCATCTGATATTACTAATTATCATAGTTTTTGTGCTTTCATTGGACATGATTATTTATTTAATACAGTGAGTCAAAGTGAAACTCATACACTAACCAGTATATTAATATTTTTATTATATACTTGAAAGGTACTGTTAAAATTTTGTTTGCTTTTAATAAATTGCCAACATATATATATAAGCAACCATTATACATAAAAAACAGATTAAAAACATCCTTCTTTACAATTAAAAATGTTGTTAAACAATACTGTAATCAAGTAGGTCTCAAAATGAAACTCATGCAAACATTAAAAATAACAAGTAATCTGTGATTTTATGCACTTGCGCAGTATTTACGGACGCCATTTTTTCTCTCTTAAAAAGAATTCATACATTGTTGTCACACTATTGATGCGGTTGTTGAAGCAATCGTCATGGGTCGTCAAAATGGGCAAACAAGCAATGACATTCGGAGATTGATTATATTTCATTATGAAAACTGCGAAAGTCTTAGAAAAATTGGTGCAATTGTGAATCGAAGCCACTCTACAGTTCAATGTGTAATAAATCGGTACAAAAAGACTGGTAACACAGTTAAAAAGAAAAGAGCAAGTTCGAGAAAAATATTTACCGCAAATGATGAACGTTGGATTTTACGCAAAGTCAAAGCTGAAGCTAAGATTAGTGCACCAAAACTAGCTATAGAGGTTGACATATTTAGGCAAAAAGGTAAATGCGGAAACAATTCGTATTATTTTAAGGAAACATAATTTTCATGGTAGAGTAGCCAGAAAGAAACCTTTCATAAATAGTGTTAATCGCGCTAAAAGGTTAAACTTTGTTAAAACACACCAAAACAAAAGTAGTGAGTTTTGGAAGACAGTCATATTGTCAGACGAAAGTAAATTTAATATTTTTGGTTCTGATGGACGAACTATGGTATGGAGAAAACCAAATGAAGCATTAAGACCGAAAAATTTACGATCAACTGTAAAACACGGGGGAGGATCGGTGTTAGTTTGGGGTTATATGTCAGCGACAGGAGTGGGCAATCTACACTTTATAGACGATATAATGGATCAATACGTGTATTTAGATATTTTAAAAAGAAACTTAAAAGCTAGTGCGGAAAAGTTGGGAATTTTGGACCAATTTAGTTTTTATCAAGATAATGATCCAGAGCATAAAGCCTATAAAGTAAGAACTTGGCTGCTCTACAACTGTCCCCATGTTCTTGAAACACCACCCCAATCTCCAGACATAAATGTTATTGAAAATTTATGGGATTACCTGGATAGACATGTGCGCAAATGTAAAATTTCTAATAAGAACTCCTTAAAAGAAGCTCTATTAGATGCCTGGAACTCTATAAGCCCTGAATACTGTGCGAATTTAATATTTTCTGTGCCAAGAAGACTGAAAGATGTAAAGAACAACGACGGTTATCCCACCAAATATTAAATAGCCTTTATATTTACGTTTAAGGTTGTTTTTGTAGTTTCTTTTCTTACTGTATGAGTTTCAATTTGAGATTTATTTTGTTACATGGATTAAAATATATAATATTAAAATGTAAAAGTTTGTTTAATCATTTCTTTTATATTTTCGTTAAAAGATAGGGTTCAAGAAGTAAATAAATTTGATTTCAACAAATTCGAAAGGGTAGTATGATTGTTTTTGTACATCCAGTTCAGTCCATTTCAGAAGTGTATGAGTTTCACTTTGACTCACTGTATAAAATAAATTAATTTACCCAAGGTTTCAAACTCTAAAAATATTGAGATTTTGATGAGTTTTGACGTCAACATTTAACCCTTTCGTGGATAAATTGTATTTTTGAGAGTTTCGCCATTTTTTAATTAATCGATCCGTAGTGGTAATATTGTATACCAATACACTAAAATTATTTCAAAAATATCGAAGAATTTTGACCGAATCTAACTCCAAAAATTTTTACCAAGTTTAAAAAATCGTACAGATTTTATTCATAAAAATTTAAAAAGCAGACTTTCAAGATAGATTAAAATACCTGCTTTCTATCAATACTTTTAAATTTGTTCTGATTATTACGAAAAAATTTAAAAAAATTCCCAAAAGTAAGGAAAATTTTTAGACAGTTTTCGATGAAAATTAAAAAATCACACCGAGTTTATTCATGAAAATTGAAGGAAGATTTTGTAGCTTGTGATAGACTAAAAAGACTATTTTTGATTAAGATTGACAAATTTGTTCTAATTACTACTCAAAAATTTAAAAAAATTCTCAAAAATAAGGAAAATTTTTAGACAGTTTTCGATGAAAATTAAAAAATTACACCGAGTTTATTTATGAAAATTAAGGGAAGCTTTTGTAGTTTGTGATAGATTAAAAAGTCTATTTTTGATTAAGGTTGACAAATTTGTTCTAATTGTTACTCAAAAATTTAAAAAAATTCTCAAAAATAAGGAAAATTTTTAGACAGTTTTCGATGAAAATTAAAAAATTACATCGAGTTTATTTATGAAAATTAAGGGAAGCTTTTGTAGTTTGTGATAGATTAAAAAGTCTATTTTTGATTAAGGTTGACAAATTTGTTCTAATTGTTACTCAAAAATTTAAAAAAATTCTCAAAAATAAGGAAAATTTTTAGACAGTTTTCGATGAAAATTAAAAAATTACACCGAGTTTATTTATGAAAATTAAGGGAAGCTTTTGTAGTTTGTGATAGATTAAAAAGTCTATTTTTGATTAAGGTTGACAAATTTGTTCTAATTGTTACTCAAAAATTTAAAAAAATTCTCAAAAATAAGGAAAATTTTTAGACAGTTTTCGATGAAAATTAAAAAATTACATCGAGTTTATTTATGAAAATTAAGAGAAGCTTTTGTAGTTTGTGATAGATTAAAAAGTCTATTTTTGATTAAGGTTGACAAATTTGTTCTAATTGTTACTCAAAAATTTAAAAAAATTCTCAAAAATAAGGAAAATTTTTAGACAGTTTTTGATGAAAATTAAAAAATCACACTGGTTTTATTTATGAAAATTTCAAAGATAATTTCAAAAACGTCGAGGAATTTTGACCGAACCTAACTCTAAAAATTTTGACCAAGTTTAAAAAATCGTACAGACTTTATTTATAAAAATTTAAAAAGCGGACTTCCAGGAAAGACAAATTAAAATATTTGCTTTCTATCAACACTTTTCAATTTGTTCTAATTATTACCAAAAATTTAAAAAAAATTTCAAAAACGTGGAAAAATTTTGAACTTCATGAATTTTGACCAACTTTAAAAAATCGTAGAGACTTTATTTATAAAAATTAAAGAAGCAAAACTTTACGGAAAGACAGATTAAAATACTTACTTTCTATCAACATTTTTCAATTTGTTCTAATTATTACCAAAAATTTAAAAGAAATTTCAAAAACCTGGAAGAATTTTGAATTTCAAGAATTTTGACCAACTTTAAAAAATCGTAGAGACTTTATTTATTAAAATTAAAGAAGCAAAACTTTACGGAAAGACAGATTAAAATACTTGCTTTCTATCAACACTTTTCAATTTGTTCTATTTATTACCAAAAATTTAAAAAAAAATCAAAAACTTGGAAGAATTTTGAATTTCAAGAATTTTGACCAACTTTAAAAAATCGTAGAGACTTTATTTATAAAAATTAAAGAAGCAAAACTTTACGGAAAGACAAATTAAAATATTTGCTTTCTATCAACATTTTTCAATTTGTTCTAATTATTACCAAAAATTTAAAAGAAATTTCAAAAACGTGGAAAAATTTTGAACTTCAAGAATTTTGACCAACTTTAAAAAATCGTAGAGACTTTATTTATAAAAATTTAAAAAGCAGACTTCCAAGAAAGATAGATTAAAATACTTGCTTTCTATCAACATTTTTCAATTTGTTCTAATTATTACCAAAAATTTAAAAAAAAATTTCAAAAACGTGGAAAAATTT
Organism: Digitonthophagus gazella; assembly: GCA_036711955.1. Lineage (NCBI taxonomy): Eukaryota > Metazoa > Arthropoda > Insecta > Coleoptera > Scarabaeidae > Digitonthophagus > Digitonthophagus gazella. The sequence goes on from JASCIT010000002.1 coordinate 31,698,080, forward strand.
TGAACTTCAAGAATTTTGACCAACTTTAAAAAATCGTAGAGACTTTATTTATAAAAATTAAAGAAACAAAACTTTACGGAAAGACAGATTAAAATATCTGCTTTTTATCAAAACTTTTAGATTTGTTCTAATTGTTACCAAAACAATTAAAGAAAATTTCAAAGTTGTCGAAGAATTTTAACCCTTTCGTGGGTAAATTATATTTAAAATTGTATGTAAATTTAGTGGTAAGTATGTATATGAATATCCGCGAAAGGGTTAAGGTAGGATTGCATCCAATTTTGTTGAATATTCTCCCCCAATTTTACCAAAATTTATAGTCTTATCAACTTTTCCCTTCAGCTAACTTAAAAGTACGACGACAAAATCTGTTTTTCATCATGAATACTGGTTATAATAAGAGAATGAGGAGTCTCAAATGGACTTCGAATTTTAAAGTTACATTTTGAAACCTTGTATATTCATAGTTTCATAGATGTAAATGTAAATTAAATAAAAAACTACATTTAAATTAATAATCCTCACATGTTATTAATTTGAATACCCTTTAAATTAATAATTTCGAAACCTCAAAGATAGTTTGGACCGGGTTTACGGTTCACGTATTATCGCGTTATCGCGTAACCGCTCAGCGTCGCCATAACTTTCTTGTTCGAGTTCGTGTCAAATGCGTCCCGAATTAACCCCCCGGGGTATTCCTGGCGGCCGCCCGCGGCCACTCCGACAAGTTTGCGGCGCTTATAATAATTTCATGGCGCGATTACACCTACACAATCCATAATTCACGCCGCGGGATAAAAATGTCGACCATTCGTGTACACCGCGTTGTAATTTCGATCTGATATGGTTCTGCATTGTGCCCCCTGCGCTTGCTTCTGACATGAAAGGGGCAGGTTCTTCTCAGCTGTCCGAATCGTATACCTCATACGATTCGAAATTGCAATGCAAAGAATAGGTGAATTGTTTGTAAAGTACAAATGAAGACAAATTGAGGTAATTTAAATCAATTGTATTAATAAAACTGGGTAAAAATTTTTATTTTTACAAAGCACGTGAAGGTAGTTAATTAGCCGTAAGGTTTCGGGTTAAATTTCAGGGTGTTCCGAACTCCCAAAACTGCAAATAAGCCAAACTTCAGCGCATATTTCGAGCGATTCGGATTTCCCCTAATTCGAGCCTGGTCCCACTTATGGCGCCGCTAACTTAAGGCTCCCGCTTAAAATTCCGGCCATAACTTGGAGCCCGCAGGTAATTTGGGTTGCCACCTTGCGCCTAACGACGTAAAACTTTCCGAGCGACTTACCGGAAGGGATTAGGTAGGGGGGGCCAAAGGCTGCGAATATGTACTTTGAGAATCAATAAGAAACGTTGTTCGCGCGGAAAAGAGAATGAGGTACAGTAGTCGGTGCGGGAGAACTAATTTGAAATTCGCGTAATTAACACTTCTTATGGAAATCCTGTTAAATTAAACGCGGGCGAGAGCCGGGAAGCGGGAGCGGCCGCGGAGATGAATAAAACTAATCTGCATTTAGTATTTCGCGTTTTATTTTCGAGGCGGGGCACCGCGACCCGGGAATTAGAACTTTCCGTCTACAGGGTAAAAGTTTTGGTGGCGGCGCCGGCGGCGGCGCACGCCCAACTTTCGGCGAGTAAATCTATTAATTTTTCTTTGATACACAAGGAGTGCAGCTCTCCGAAACTTTGCTCGTCATTTATCAACCACCTCGTCGCTTTTTCCCGCCGCTTTTTGCTCGCACTTTTTTATTCCCTCTTGCCACGGAAGGGAGTATTTCAGATACCGTTGGAAGATATATTGTAAAATATGCTTGTTTTGAGATTATGCCCTGTCGTCGAGTCATAAATAGTCGGAAGTCCTCGTAAAAATTTTATTTAAAAAATATCTTGAAAAGTTTTTAAGGTGTTATAAAGTGAGTTTGGTACGATTATGCTTTTCTAGATCCTTATTTAAAATTAGAGAATTATTTCAAACAACCTATGTTTGTATATGAAAATCAAACCGATAGCCGAGTTATTTTCAAAGTCAAAATTTCTAAAATGGTTGGAAATTAAAAAATCAAATCGCTATTTTACGATTTCTCGATGAAAGAATGATTTGATACATAGATAAATACTTTCCAAACGATTATAAACGTTAAAATAGTCGGAATTTGTAAAAAAATAGAACAAACATTTTTCAAAATTTTTGTCTAATTTTTCAGTGGAGAGGTTGGGAAAAATTTTAATCAGAAATTTTCCAGGCATGATACGATAACGCTTTTCTATAATCATATTTAGAGTTAAATGGAGAATTGTTGAAAAGTAACCGCATAAAAATCGGACTATCGACGGCCAAGTTACACGAGCTCAAAGTCAAAATTTGTAAAATGATCGAAAATCAAAAAAATCAAGTCGCGGTTTTCCAATGATTTCTCGGCGAAGGAATAATTTAATACATAGATAAATACTTTCTAAACGATTATAAACGTTAAAATAACCGGAGTTTGTAAAAAAATAGAAGAAAAAAATTTCAAAATTTTTGTCTAATTTTTTGGTGTAGAGGTTGGGAAAAATGTTAGTCAGAAATTTTCCGGCTACGATACGATAAAGCTCTTCTAGAATCGTGTTTAGGATTAAATGGAGAATCGCTGAAATCTAACCGCACAAAAATCGGACCATTAACAACCATGTTACGCGAGCTCAAAGTGAAAATTTTTAAAATATCCAAAAATCCGAAAAAATCGAAAAGGAATTTTATGGAATTTTTTCAAAAAATCGAAAGTTTTCAAATTTTGTTAAAAGTCACGCTCTTGTATAATTCGACAACGGAGAAAACGATGGTGAAATGCGTTTTTTATTAGGGCTTTTGGCTTTTCAGAAAAATCGGCTAGAAATGTATTTGAGACTCGTATTAATTTTTCGGTGCAGAGGTTCGGAAAAAAAAATCGTCAGAAATTTTCCGGGAATGGTTCAATAACGTCCTTTTAGACTCGTATTTAGAATTAAATGAAGAATTGTTGAAAACAAACCGCATGAAAATCGGACGATCGACAGCTAAGTTACACGAGCTCAAAGTCAAAATTTCTAAAATGGTCGAAAATCGAAAAAATCAAATCGCGATTTTTCAGCGATTTCGCGGCGACGGAATAATTTGATACATAGATAAATACTTTCTAAACGATTATAAACGTTAAAATAATCGGAATTTGTAAAAAAATAGAAAAAAAAATTCAAAATATTTGTCTAATTTTTCGGTGCAGAGGTTCAGAAAAACGCTCGTCAGACATTTTCCGGGCTTGGTTCGATAATGCGCTTTAGAAGCTTACTTAGAATTAAATGGAGAATCGTTGAAATCTAACCGCATAAAAATTGGACTATCGACGGTCAAGTTACAGGAGCTGAAAGTCAAAATTTCTAAAATGGTTGAAAATCGAAAAAATCTAATTGCGATTTTTCAATGATTTCTCGGCGAAGGAATAATTTGATACATGGATAAGTAAGTACTTTCCAAGCGATTATAAATGTTAAAATAATCGGAATTTGCAATAAAATAGAAAAGAAATTTTTCAAAATTTTTGTCTAATTTTTCGGTGCAGAGCTTTGGAAAAACGCTCGTCAGAAATTTTCCGGACCTGGTTCGATAACGTGCTTCTAGGATCATACTTAGAATTAAATGGAAAATCGTTGAAAACTAACCGCATGAAAATCGGACGATCGACGGCCAAGTTATAGAAGCTCAAAGTCAAAATTTCTAAAATAGCCCAAAAACCGAAAAAATTGAAAGGGGCATATGGAATTTTTTCAAAAATCGGAAGTTTTCAGATTTTGTTAGAAGTCGCGTTCTTATATAACTCGACAACGGGGAAAACGATGGTGAAATCCGTTTCTCATTAGGGCCTTTGGTTTTTCAGAAAAATTGGCTAGAAATGAATTTGAGACTCGCATTAATTTTTCAGTGCAGGGTTTCGGAAAAACGCTCATCAGAAATTTTCCGGGCCTGGTTCGATATCGCGCTTCTAGAATCGTACTTAGAATTAAATGAAGAATCGTTGAAAACTAACCGTACGAAAATCGAACGATTGGCGGCCAAGTTATAGAAGCTCAAAGTCAAAATTTCTAAAATGGTCGAAAATCGAAAAAATCAAATCGCGATTTTCCAACGATTTCTCGGCGAAGGAATAATTTAATATATAGATAACTACTTTCCAAACGATTATAAACGTCAAAATAATCGGATTTTTCAATAAAATAGAAAGAAAGATTTCAAAATTTTTGTCTAATTTTTCGTTGTAGAGGTTGGGAAAAATGTTAGTCAGAAATTTTCCAGGCATGATGCGATAACGCTTTTCTAGAATCATACTTAGAATTAAATGGAGAATCGTTTAAACCTAACCGCATGAAAATCGGACTATCGACGGGTAAGTTACGCGAGCTCAAAGTTGAAATTTCTAAAATAGCCAAAAACCGAAAAAATCGAAATGGAATTTTTTCAAAAAATCGGAAGTTTTTAGATTTTGTTAAAAGTCGCATTTTTATATAATTCGACAATGGGGAAAACGATGGTGAAATCCGTTTTTCATTAGGACCTTCGGTTTTCCAAAAAAATCGGCTAGAAATGAATTTGAGATTCGCATTAATTTTTCGGTGCAGAGGTTTGGAAAAACGCTCGTCAGAAAATATCTGGGCCGGGTTCGATAACGTGCTTCTAGAATTTTACTTAGAATTAAATGGAGAACTGTTGAAAGCTAACCGCATAAAAATCGAACGACCAACGGCCAAGTTACATGAACTCAAAGTCAAAATTTCTAAAATAGTGGAAAATCGAAAAAATCAAATCGCGATTTTCTAACGTTTTTTCGGTGAAGGAATAATTTAATACTTAGATAAATACCTTCTAAACGATTATAAACTTTAAGATAATCGGAGTTTGTAAAAAAATAAAAAAATTTTTTTCAAAATTTTTGTCTAATTTTTCGGTGTAGAGGTTGGGAAAAATTTTAGTCAGAAATTTTCCGCACATGTTACAATAACGCTTTTCTAGAATTGTATTTAGAATTAAATTGAGAATTGTTGAAAAGTAACCGCATGAAAATCGGACGATTGACGGCCGAGTTATAGAAGCTCAAAGTAAAAATTTTTAAAATGGTCGAAAATCGAAAAACCGAATCGCGATTTTCGAACGATTTCTCGGCGAAGAAATAATTTGATACATGGATAAATACTTTCCAAACGATTATAAACGTTAAAATAATCGGAATTTGATTATAGAAAATAGAAAACAAATTTTTCAAAATTTTTGTCTAATTTTTCGGTGCAGAGGTTGGGAAAAATGTTAGTCAAAGAATTTCCGGGAATGATACGATAACGCTCTTCTAGAATCATACTTAGAATTAAATGGAGAATCGTCTAAAACTAACCGCATGAATATCGGACGATCGACGGCCAAGCTACACGAGCTCAAAAGCTCGAATTTTTTCAAGAAATCAGAAGTTTTCAGATTTTGCTAAAAGTCACGTTCTTATATAATTCGACAATGGGGAAAACGATGGTGGAATCCGTTTCTCATTAGAACGTTTGGGTTTCCAGAAAAATCGGCTAGAAATGAATTTGAGACTCGCAGTAATTTTTCCGTGTAAAGGTTCGGAAAAAAATTCGTCAGAAATTTTCGAGGCCTGGTCCGATAACGTGTTTCTAGAATCATGGTTAGAATTAAATGGAGAATCGTTGAAAACTAACTACATGAAAATCGGACTATTGACGGCCGAGTTATAGAAGCTCAAAGTCAAAATTTCTAAAATGGTCGAAAATCGAAAAAATCAAATCATGATTTTTCAACGATTTCTCGGCGAAGGAATAATTTGAAACATGGATAAATACTTTCCAAGCGATTATAAACGTTAAAATAATCGGAATTTGCAATAAAATAGAAAAAAAATTTCAAAATTTTTGTCTAATTTTTTGGTGCAGAGGTTGGGAAAAATGTTTGTCAGAAATTTTCCAGGCATGATACGATAACGCTTTTCTAGAGCCACACTCAGAATTAAATGGAGAATCGTTTAAAACTAGCCGCATACAAATCGGATTATCGACGGCTAAGTTACACGAGCTCAAAGTAAAAATTTCTAAAATAGCTAAAAATTCGAAAAAATCGAAAGGGGTTGTTGATATGGAATTTTTTCAAAAAATCGGAAGTTTTCAGATTTTGCTCAAAGTCGCGTTCTTATATAATTCGACTACGGGGAAAACGATGATGAAATCCGTTTTTCCGCAGATCTTATAGTTTTCCAAAGTTTTAAAATTTTGTTAAAAGTCGCGTTCTTATATAATTTTACAACGGGGAAAACGATGGTGAAATCAGTTTTTTTTTTTTGGTTTTCCAGAAAATAAAGAAGTGAATTTTGCAAAGCGGATTAATTTTTCGATGACACATATAATTCAGGTAATTATACCTTTCAAAAGTTGGTTATATTTCGGGTTGTACAACGATACAACGTATAAAACGGATCTAATTAATTCATGAAATAATATCACACTAGTATTTTCGGTCGTGTATTATATTGATGTGATAATAACTGAATATTAATAACGATTTAGTTCCAATATAACAATACACCGGTATAATACAGGATAAATAGAATTATTTATTTGAAGATAATTATTTATTTGAAGATAATTATTTATTTGAAGGTAATTATTTATTTGAAAGTAATTATTTAACGTGGATTAATTGAAGAAAGTTTAAATTAATTTTCTAAAACGTAAATTCAACCCATCTTCAAACTCCTTTTATGGAGCCGTAAAATTCGCGCGTCCAGATCCGTTTAAACGACGTGGAGGTAATAACTCGAGCGGATCCAATGCATAGGAAATGCGCAGTTACAATTTCATCCTTCATCCGTGGAAATCGTTAATTTGCCGGGGATTTTCCGGACGGGCTCGTCGCGCAAGTCTGCCTCTAATATTGCGAATTCTCCTCGCTCGCGGAGGAACTCGTATTTTTATGCAAAATGCGTGCCGCCGGCCGGAGTTTTATTGCACCCTGCAAAATGACGACGACATCCAGGCCGGATACTGCGGTACGTGTCGGCCCCAAATGCCGCCGGATTCTTATTTCCGAGGATAATTCGGACGTTTTCGAAGTTGAGACTCATTCATCAATATTCCTCGGTCGGTTCGTGTTCTGCACCATCTCCAACTCGCCTTTGGAATGTTTAATAACAAGCTTAAAATACTCCATTTTTCAACTTGGTATTTACATTGTTCATATATTTAGTTTAAAATATTCACTTTTAAACTACATTTTTTTATGATGAAAATTAAAAAAAATTTTAACCATTTTTCAAATATACGTAAAATTGTCCTTTGATGTTTACTTAAAAAGAAGTTAAAATGCCATTTGAAATTCAAGTTGATTTCTCCATAAAAATGTTTGCTATTTTCAATAAACCCGGGTACAAGCTTTGTAGTTGGATTTTTTCCAGAAGCAGTAATGCTTACTTTGTTGTGCAAACGTGCGGTAATTTTTTATTAAACGGTACGTCCGCGCAGGCAATATCCGGAACCTTGTCGACTGGAAATAATATCAAAGGGCTAGTTGTAATTTAATATTTCTCCGGCTCGCTGCGGAACGGTCGACAGTCAAAAATCGAAATACTCTATTAAAGGTTCGGTTTGGAATGTCCGGTTTTCAAACGAGTTTACACGAATAAATTTATCAACAAGTAAATATCAAAACGTAAACGGAAGTAAAACGTAAATGACGGATAGAGGTGCAACGGTGATGAAATTATGTTTTTATATAAAATCGTAATCGACAACGCGAACCAATCTGAATCAATTACGACTCTAGTGAAAAATGACGTTTTTCGAAATCAAGTCACGTCGTTCGGATCCATTTTTCAAATCGACGCAGGACGCGTTTTATCCGCCCCGCTTTTTCCTGCATCACAACAAAAACAATGGACCGTTATTACAATTTTATAACAGTTAAAGCCGTTAACACGCTAGGGTTGGTAAAATACCAACCCCGACGACCCCTACATCGAATTGCCAATTTGCTAATTCGGTTACGAGCGCGAAATTTACGGTTGACGGCGAATGTTTAAATAACTCGGTATAGTTTTTACGAATTGTTTTAACCCTATAGATTTTACACCAGTTTACCCGGTCAACGTTTACCAAATTACAATATTTTTCCCACGCACTAATACTCTGAATTATTCAAGTGGAGAATTTTAAGGGAAACTCGTTTATACAATTATTTTTAAATAAGGGTTATTTTTGGGTTGAATATTAATTTTTAATGATTTATAATATCCAATTTAATATGGTAATCCAAAAAATATTCCATTTTTAGAACGTAACTTAATTTTTAGAATGTTAAAAAAATTTAATTAAGGACATTAAGTTACATTTTCTCCTTTGAGGGAAAAACTAAAAGTCGTAGAACATTCATCTTTGGTAAAAATAAAAACTAAGTTTTAATCTAAATCCTTATAAAATTTTAAATCTCAATAATAATTAATTCCTTAGATATGAATTTTCAAAAATTGATAAATTTTAATCGACATTAGGTTACATTTTCTCTCTTGAGGGAAAAACTAGAAGTCGTAGAAAATTCTTCTTTGGCAGAAATAAAGATTAACTATCATTCTAAATCGTCATAAAATTTCAATTCTCAACAACTATTAGTTTTTTAGATACGATTTTTTTAAAAATTGACACTTAAAAAAAAAACATGTAAATAAAGTTAGGTTATATTTTCTCTCCTGAGAAAAAAACTAGAAGTCGTAGAAAATTCTTCTTTGGTAGAAATAAAGATCAACTACTATTCAAAGTCGTCATAAAATTTTAATTCTCAACAACTATTAGTTTTTTAGATACGAATTTTTAAAAATTGACAAGTTTGAAAAAACATGTAAATAAAATTAGGTTACAATTTCGTCTCTGTAGAAAAAACTAAAAGTCGTAGAAAATTCTTCTTTGGCAGAAATAAAGATCAACTATTATTCTAAATTGTCATAAAATTTCAATTCTCAACAACTATTAGTTTTTTAGATACGAATTTTTAAAAATTGACGTTTGAAAAAACATGTAAATAAAGTTAGGTTACAATTTCGTTTCTGTGGAAAAAACTAAAAGTCGTAGAAAATTCATCTTTGGCAGAAATAAAGATTAACTATCATTCTAAATCGTCATAAAATTTCAATTCTCTACAACTATTAGTTTTTTAGATTTAGATACGAATTTTTAAAAATTGACAAGTTTGAAAAAACATGTAAATAAAGTTAGGTTACAATTTCATCTCTGTGGAAAAAAATAAAAATCGTAGAAAATTCTTCTTTGGCAAAAATAAAGATTAACTATCATTCTAAATCGTCATAAAATTTCAATTCTCAACAACTATTAGTTTTTTAGATAGGATTTTTTAAAAATTGACAAGTTTGAGAAAACATGTAAATAAAGTTAGGTTACATTTTCTCTCCTGAGGAAAAAACTAAAAGTCATAGAAAATTCTTCCTTGGTAGCAACAAAGATTAACTATCATTCTAAATCGTCGTAAAATTTCAATTCTCAACAACTATTAGTTTTTTAGATACGAATTTTTAAAAATTGGCAAGTTTGAAAAAACATGTAAATAAAGTTAGGTTACATTTTCTCTCCTGAGGAAAAAACTAAAAGTCGTAGAAAATTCTTCTTTGGCAGAAATAAAGATTAACTATTATTCTAAAACATCATAAAATTTCATTTCTCAACAACTATTAGTTTTTTAGATACGAATTTTTAAAAATTGACATGTTTGAAAAAACATGTAAATAAAATTAGGTTACAATTTCATCTCTGTGGAAAAAACTAAAAGTCGTAGAAGATTCTTCTTTGGTAAAAATAAAGACTAACTATCGTTTTAAATCGTCATAAAATTTGAATTCTCAACAACTATTAGTTTTTTAGATACGAATTTTTAAAAATTGACAAGTTTGAAAAAACATGGAAATAAAGTTAGGTTATATTTTCTCTCCTGAGGAAAAAACTAGAAGTGGTAGAAAATTCTTCTTTGGTAGAAATAAAGATTAACTATCATTCTAAATTGTCCTAAAATTTCAATTCTCAACAACTGTTAGTTTTTTAGATACGAATTTTTAAAAATTGACAAGTTTGAAAAAAACATGTAAATAAAGTTAGGTTACAATTTCGTTTCTATGGAAAAAACTAAAAGTCGTAGAAAATTCTTCTTTGGTAGAAATAAAGACTAACTATTATTCTAAATCGTCATAAAATTTTAATTCTCAACAACTATTAGTTTTTTATGTACGAATTTTTAAAAATTGACAAGTTTGAAAAAAACATGGAAATAAAGTTAGGTTATATTTTCTCCCCTGAGGAAAAAACTAGAAGTCGTAGAAAATTCTTCTTTGGCAGAAATAAAGATTAACTATTATTCAAAATCGTCATAAAATTTCAATTCTCAACAACTATTAATTTTTTAGATACGAATTTTAAAAAATTGACAAGTTTGAAAAAACATGTAAATAAAGTTAGGTTACATTTTCTTTCCTGAGAAAAAAACTAAAAGTCGTAGAAAATTCATCTTTGGCACAAATAAAGATAAAGTATAAATCTAAACCCTCATAAAATTTCAAGTCTCAATAACAATTAGTTTCTTAGATATGAATTTTCAAAAATTGACTAATTTCTTAATAATTGTAATAATCCAACTAATCCTTTTTTACGTTTAATTTTTTAAAAAATTTTACTGAAAATAATAAGAGCTTCTACAGCAATAACGCCATCGTATGAGGAATAACTGCGTGCATAAACAACTTACTGTCGGCCCGATCTGAATTTCCAGCCCATATCTGTTTATTTATGGCCGCTGGTTTGATTTGCTGTTGCTGTATTTGCACTGGACGCTGCAGCGCTGCTGACGCCGTCGTTGCAGATACTGAAAATAAATTCTCCGTTGAGTCCTTTTCCCCTGTACTTCCGTTTTTAGTCAAGTACCATGATAAATTACCACGAAGATAATTAGCCACTTGAATTTATCATTTTACTGTATCAATTTACTGTATTACTAACTGTATTACTAACAGAAAGAAAAACAACTTAATTGAGATAATATTATCTATACATTATAATATATTATATCTAATCAGAGTAAAATTTCTAATTAACTAATGTGTAATTATTACCCTCCGGTTGCTGTCATTCAATTTATTTGCTCGAAACTATTAATACGTTCGCAAATAATATTTCAAATTAACGTCAGGGTATGTAAATAACGTTACTATTTACGCGAGGGCTGTAATGAGCAGCAGTGCTCGAAATTTGTTAGTTTTTAGGATCATTTGATGTCTGAGCAAACTGGAACGCATTAAATTGAGTGCGCGATACCGAGATTACTGATAACTACAAAAGCCCATTTCCACGCTAGCGAACGCGTTACTCTTCGCTCATGTAAGTTAGACTATTACTAAGGAATATTTATTATTATTCCATAAAAGGGGATAGTTGGCTCGCATTGTCTCCGCAAACAAACCACCGACGGCGTAACTGCAAATTGTAGTTTGCCCTTTACAAACAGTTCGAACAATAACTGTGTGCGATAAATTTAACTTGAATGTTTAAGCAAATTCTATAGCTATAGGTGTATTCAATGAATTGAAATAAAGGAAAGGTGGAGATTCTGAATTGAAGAAATTTCATTATAGAACTTGATTTTCTAGTATATATTTTTCTAGTAGTCTGCATAACCAAATATCTTGTAAAACTCTGAATATACTTAGCTGTAAATATCTATGATAGAGAAAGAAGTAAAAATGTAAGAGAAGAAAAAGCACTTTTATTCACGTTATTTTCTGTTTTGTTGCAGTGGCTTACGTCAATTTAGGTGCAGCCTTAATAGCAGCAGGAAGATGCCAAGAAGCCGTTTCCGTCCTTCGTCAGGGCGCGAGGTTGGACGGAACGGGTTTGAAAAACCGAAAAGAGCACGAGACGGCGCGCGTCGCGGCGCTGCTGCAGTTGGGGGCCCTATATTCGGACCAGGGGAGGTTGCACAGAGCCCTCGCCACTTACAGGGAGGCGGCGCACTCCCTTCCGGAACATTACCCCCCGCAAGTACGTGCTATTTTCCTTTCTAAAGCGAGCAAAAGAAAAAACGGGTAAAAGGACGCGGCCCCGTGGCCCCGCGACCCGAGCCATCTAACGTCCGGTGGCTCGGTCCGCGGGGCCCGGAATATAAATCGCGCTAGAAAACAACGAGCCCGACGCAATAATGGTTATTACGTCTGTTGAGATATGAGGAGGTGGGATATTGGATGAGCACTTAGCGAGATTATCGCGCGCGGAGCGGAGCCCCGTGACGTCGACCCATCTGTTAGATGAAACTCGAACCAGATGGGGCTCTAACGCGCGGTTGACACCGTTCGTCGTAAATTACGCCCCGATGGCTTCCGCTTTTTTACCGATATTGAAGAGAAAGACCCACCTCCACCAAAAAAAAAAAAATCTCTCGTTCACTTCCGCGGTCTATTGTACCCACCCCATTGAATTAAACATGTCGGAGATAGTATAGAATCTATTACATCCATTCAAGCATTCAGATACACTACAGGTATGTGTACTCCATACGGTTTCCATCGTCTATTGTCTGTGTATTCTCATTAACGTAATAGCATTTCGATTGATAGCACGTATCTACGTCAAGGAGCTACGGAAAGCCAAATATTCGTATTGTATTCGATATGTCATTTATACCTGAATCTGTACTATATTATACCTTACTTTAATCGATATAATATAATATGGAAAGCTTAATATATAACATTGATTTGAGAAAATTAAAGTTCTCTTACAATCTAAAGAGATTACCTCCACTCTTCTAGGAATTGAGACAATCTTTTCAACTGTATACTGACTACAATTTCATATGTTAGCTTTACAGTTTCGCAACTGAAATAAAACCAACTCTGACCTCAACCAGGAATTATATTGGAGTGCTTCTCGTAAGGTGCAAGGTAAAATTGAAGCATTTTTAGGGGTGTCGACATTTGGGTAGTTTACCCTAAATAAGATGCATTGCCTATTCACATTCCGTCAATTACTGTTGTTTATGGATACCACAGTTTTGTATTGATTCTCTGATTATTCCTATCGTGCCTGCAGATGATTTTATTTCTTCAGTTTTTGACTATAGGTTTTTAGTTCATAACATATTTATTTATTTTCTAATTAAGATAAAATCTTTAGTATACTTGAGGACAAAATTTGTTGAAATTAACTTGAAAAGTTTAATTTTCTGCTTCTTTGCTTATTCTCGTTTTGGTTTCTTAGTAAGAATTGGATTAAAATCCCCTCGTTGTTGTTACAAACCCTCGGTCTTGGTTTATGGGGCGTAACATCAACGAAACAGATGGCTGCGCTTTTTCGCAGTTCCGCGAGGGCAATAAAGCACGTTTACGCTGACGTTCAAAATTCCGTTCACTTAGCCGAGTCATTAGAACCACTTTAAGAAGGGGCAACGGAGAGCGGAAGTTATAATAGCGAGAACGGAGGTTCATTAAGACGTGAGCAATTAACCGGGCATTTCTTACCTTCCGAGCCTCGTATTCTCATAAAGCGTAATTATACTTCTCGGTTTTATTGCCGCCCCCGTTTGACGTCCCTCGGGGCTTCCCCCCGACGCCATACATCAACACTGGTAATATCCATTATTAACGCGCCCCCTCGCCGCTTGTTGCTCGCGTCGCGGCGTCGGGTAATAATCCGAAATTAAATGATGATGCGCCCGAGGACGGACGGCCCCCCAAGTTTCCCGCCGCCGTACGGATTAATCGCCGTGACGTAATTAAAAATTAATTACCGGGATATTAGGTTTGGATTGATTCCGGCAAATCCTGCCGAGCGGCGGTTTAATTTAAAACTTTTTCGTCGCGTTGCTTGCCGAGCTGGAATGTTTAATTTGCTTTTTATCCTTTTTTTTCAGAGCGTCTTTAATGTCCTCGGGGAGACGCTAGCCCGTTTGCAGCAGGACGAAGAGGCTGAACGATGGTATCAAGCTGCTCTTAATGCTCAACCAGATCACGTACCAGCGCATATTACTTATGGCAAACTTTTAGCTAAAAATGTAAGTTAAATTTACAAATTTAGTTGTTCTATCATATCTAGGTTAATTATCACAATTGATTAAAGCAAAATTGCCTTTATACAATTTGATATGGGATTGTTAATTCCTACATAGCTAAAAACTCCCATTATTATTAAATTAACAAGCCACTCAAACGAATAATTTCCAACCAGATGTACAAAACGCCGCCTCTACCCCAATATATCAATGTGCGACAAATCTGACTGACAACGCTTTCCAAGTAATTAATTATTGTAGCAACGCAGACGGACATAAATTATCGTCAGCGCAATGACACGGACTGTTCATGTTTTCGCAATTAGGCGGACCAAAAACGATGGCCTCGATAAATAATAGCCGCCAATAATAATTGCAGGCGGCGTTAAGCATTTAATCGTCAAAGGGCAACTTGCCACGTTATTGATCCTGCAGATCTTGTAAGCTTACGCTCACGTCTCCTAGCTACTAAAAGTATTAACGGTAAATTAAATTATATCCCCGTGGAAACAATTAAGCTCCGGAGCTGGTAATCCCTTAATGGAATGGATTTTTTTATCCTATAGGAGGATTGCTCGTAGGCGGATGTGTGTCAGGGGGATGATAGATATCTTTTGTTTGCAGGTAAGCCGCACAGCTGAAGCAGAGCAATGGTTCAGAAGGGCGCAAAAGCTCGCGCCGGATGACGCCTCCGTCTATCATCACTACGGTAAGTTTTTTCTATGTTAACGATAGTTTTTTTAATGTTAACGATAGTTTTTTTAATGTTAACTATACTTTTTTTAATGTTAACTATACTTTTTTTAATGTTAACTATACTTTTTTTAATGCTAACGATAGTTTTTCACCATTTTGATGAATTTTCAATAAAAAAAATCTACCAGAGCGTACGATAGTATCAAAGCAGAAAACTGGACGCTACAGCAATTAAATTTGAACAATTGGCCGCGCAGCGCACGATGGCGCTGCAGTCGCGACCGTTCTTCGCTTGTTTATTTTCCAGTTGCCGCCTCATTTAATTCTGCCCGCTGCATGCACCGAATTAAACATTTTTGTTGCTGTCGCAGCGAACGAAACGGGAAAAAATATAGGTAACGCAAAGCGCAAACGTTTTCTCTTTTGACCGGCCCCCGCATATTACTATAGGGCTTGGATGTACGCTTACGAAATACGTTTCCCTTTGAGTGTACGCTTTATCAAATTCCCACTGGAATCTGTCAGCGTTTTAGTATTCTGTTTCAACGTTGATGAATTACTGGATACATTGAATCATATTGGAAAGGTTACAATTTAATCTGATTGTGATTGGGAAAATTATATTGAATAACACAAAATATGTAGAAAGAAGTCAATAGGATTTTCAAATTTTATGGCTTGAAATAAAGGATAATTTCAAAATAGGTAAAATCCCAAAGAAATTTTTTGCTACGATTCATCATTTGATTTTTGGGTTAATAAAACAAGATAGTTACAAATCTTACAATTTTATGATTGTTTTTATGATTGCTAAGTCAATTTTTATTTTCGTTTTAACTCTTAAAAATCTTTTGTTGGGCCATTCTGGATATTATGTTTTTTGCTGAGTCCTATATTCAGATATTAAAGACATGACATACTGAGGGCGTGAAGTATTGAGACTAAGCTAATATTTTGGCGTCATCAGCCACATTGTCAATACTTCAAAAATGATTTGTTGTTTTTTTACAATCATTATATTGAAGAACATAGAACCAAAAATACTTAAACCAATAATGGTGGTGTTACACAAACTGGTTGAAGGCAGGTTGGATAAGGTTGCACAAAATTACATCTGACGGTAAAATATAAACATCACTTAACCCTTTTAGTGCCGGGCGAAATAAAAGTACCTATACGAGAAAAACCAGCCGAATTTCACAGTTTTACAAGGGTTCGGGAAAATGCTTGTAAAAACCAAACGAGAAACAATATTTACGTGATCCAAAAAGCTGCGTATTATGGATGAAATACAGAACTAAACAATGACACTAGTTTTTTCGAACTCATTTGAAAATTATAGAAAAAAAAAAGGTATAAATGTTTGTAAATGAAATGAATTTGAAATCTCTTGTAGAAAACGTATTTGCACATACAGTCATCTAAAACCTACAAACTAATTGAAACCGGTTACGACTGAACATTTTGCCAAACCATGGATATATCTGTGGTTTGTAGACCAATAACTAAAAAGTGTCGATCTACGTGTTACACCCATTTCCAAAAGCACAGCAATCAACGCCTTCATCTCTGACACTGTAGTTGCCGTCCACTTTGTTGCTCTGGATCCTGAGAGAACATTGATCCTATTCAGGAACTACCTCGCATATCGGTTAGTCTCACTTCTCAATAAGCTCAAAAATTCTTCAGTGAAAAATAGATCAAAATATGCTTTCGGCATGGAATTTCTTGCTGGCATATGTCTAGGTTCAGCAATTTTCATATTCAGCAATTTTCATAAATGGTGGACGAGGATTATATTCGCTATCATTGGCCACAGAAACTTCGCGGAAATCTCTCAACTCTTCCTCAGCATCGTTTTCCTCTAATTCTGATTCGTTATCTTCGTTTGCTTCACTATCACTGTAGATCCTACGTGGATGCCGACTTCTTGATGCTATGATTTCTTCCTCGTCACTATGTGATAGATCCGCCTGGTCAACCATTCGGACTAATTCCGCGTCGTCCATGATGGTGTATTTTTTATAAAAAGGTTGGTGGCAAAATGTTCGAAATTCTGTCTTGCTAATTGCTGGTTTGCCAAACACAACAATATATTATACAAGCAGAAAACAACGGCAGTAACAAAAATGACACTTTGAAACTGCAACTAGGACGAAATAAACTGTTCACAACAAAGATCAAGGAAGAACTAACTGACTCTACGTCTTGCTACGGCATCGTGACGTCATTTCGTGAAAGTATGCAAACAGTTGTTTATATAAAACGCCTTCGACAAGTTCCGATAAGGACCCAACGCCCATCGGTGTTTATGTAGATTTCGGTACTTCCAAGCGATAGCAAAAAGGTCGTCCACAAAGAGTTCAAACAAAAAAATATTTTTTTTTAATTATCTCGTGATGAAATTAGATCATTTATAACGCATTACAAATTTATTTTGAAATAGAGTTCTCCCGCAATGCAAATAGGAAATCGCTACAAGGCGCGAGCAGATATATCGGCTCTGGCACTTTTCGCAAGTGTAGCAGGAGCCGATATATCGGCTCCAGGCACTAAAAGTGTTAAAACATTTTAAAAATAAATTGTTATCGTTAACTCAACTTTGACTTTTTATTTCAAGTACAGTAGAACCCCAGTTTTCCAAGTCGCAATTATTCGAGCTTTGGATTAACCGAACCCATCTAAAGATCCAATCAAAGGCCCTATGAAAAGATCAATGAAGCTTCATTCATGTGGTTTAACCAGTAAAAAGCAAAAGATGTCCCTCTGTCAGGTTCAATTTTACAACAAGAAGCAATAATGATTAGTAGGCAATTCCCAAAAACACATACGTTTACCGCCAGTTCAGGATGATTTGACAGGTGGAAAAAACTTGTGTCATCAATTGAAAAATTTAAACAGGACATTAACCCTTTCGCGAGATATTGGTATACATACTTACCACTAACTTTTAAAACGATCAAAATGTTTATTAGCATTTGATAATTTTTCCCAACTATTCGATTAGTAAAGATTTTGCTTACAGAGAAAATATATGAGGAGCAGATCTTCTATATGCATTTTGTCCATTATTTACATTTTTCCAAAATAAGCAAAACTTGTTGCATCCTTGCTGACTCATTTAGTAATAAATGAATATTCTTAAAAAGTATATAAAAAATCGTGTAAATACGATACCTATATGCAAAAAATCTAGTTTAAATTATTTCCCAAAAAAGATGAAAAAAGCTTGGACTAACTGCATTTAGGTTGTCACTCAGAAACAAAATGCATTCTGATTAATTGTGGTCCAGTTTTATAAAGCTCAAATTATATTAGCATGCGATTATTTACCATGGATACCCATATTTCAACCATTGGGTTCACCGGAAATATGTGTAATCATGGAAATTAATCGAATGTTAATTAAATTTTATTGAGCTTTATAAATTCGGACTGTAGAGGTATAATAACACAAAAAATATTTCTTTTTCGCTTTCTGGTTCCTCGGTCAACATCACCGACTACATGCTGTGCTTGAATGGTTTCATTCATTATGTGAACGATCAACTTAGCTAATTAAGAGTTAATAAACGAAAACAGAATACTAACGAGTGACATTTAACGGATAGCGACAATCAAATGGCAGTTAATCCACAGCATAGGATAAACTACCATTGGTTTGCCCATTGCATATGGACATACAGCATATAAATAGTCCAAGCGGTTTTCATAATCTATTTTACTTGGGAGATAATACTTTTAGAACATCCTGTCATATATAAAATGATAGCAAATTGTTTCTAGATTATTACACCATCTTTAGTTAAAAATTTCAAATTCTGGACAGAAAGCATATAGAAAGTCTGTTCCTCATATACATGTGGTACATTGCGAGTTTCCGGGAAAGGATTGCCAGACATGCTAAAAAAATGATCACCTCAAACGGGGAGAATTCATGTATTTGTCGAAGGACAATATTGTTGTTTCCAAGTGGCAGGATAACAAACCAGTGGTTATGATATCCACAGTTTATAACCGTAGGGTTATTGAAAATGCGAGAAGGAAAAATAAAGACGGGAGCACAACCAGTATTCCAGCTCCAGAAGTAGAATGCAAGTATAATAGGATTGGATTATAATAGGATATGAAATTTTCGGACGATCATCAAAATAGTGGCACAGAATTTTCTATTTTTCGAGCTATTATCAACTCATTTGAGTTGTGGTGTTTAGCTAAACAGCAAAAACATGACCAAGTTTCATATCGCTTTCGTTTAGCTCGACAATTGATTAGGGGGTTCACTTTGAAAAAAAAACTAGTGGAGAAAAAAAACTCAGTTACATATAAGTCGACAAAACGGGAAGTAGTTGCCATTCTAGAGGAAGTAAGATGTCAAATTGGCACCCATATGCCGGTTTCTGGTGGAGGATGGAGGAGATGCAGGTTGTGTAACTCTAGCCAAAAGCATAAGCGAACAAAAATAACTTGTTCTTCTTGTTTTGTTCCCTTCTGTATTATGTTTTATAAAATTCTATATTAAAATTAAAGATTGATAAAAAAATAAATATAATGTCTATTGATTTCATAATTCCATAATTATATAGTGGTAATTTCATAATTACCACTTTAAATTCCAAGGGGTGAGGGGTGGTTTGAAAAAAAAAAGAATATGAAGAACCTATTGCAGAACTAATATAAACGATTAATTAAAAAGTGGCGAAACTTTCAAAAATATAATTTATCCACGAAAGGGTTAAAAAGCAAATCAAAGACAGGAAGACAGCAAAAATCAACTCCTGGACATATAGGAAGTAAGAAAAGATTAACCGTAATGGTATGTTCCAATGCCATCTAGCAAGCACAAACACCCATTGATGGTGATTGGCAAGTCAGCACCATTGGGTTTCCAAGAGCTTTAAAAGACATCTCATCCAAAGCCCTACCAGTTTTTAGAATCCACTCTTGCTAAAATAAGAAGTTACAATTTGAGGACTATTACTGAGTCGATTTTTTTCGTTTTAAACGTAGAGAGATAAATCTCAATAGAAAAAAGGTCTTTTTGAGGTGTTTTATAAGCTATAACAAGACAAATGTACAACAAAAAATTTAAATTAAAAAATGAGAAGTAATATAAAAAATGTTGTTATCCAGGGTTTATAACTTTTTTTTTTGGGGTTCATTAAATTAGAAGAAGTTCCAATTTGATGACTATTACCGAGTCGATTTTTATGTCCGTTCGAACGTAAACGTGCGGGGGGTGAATCTCAATGGAAAAGAGACCCCGGGGATAGCGGAAAACGGCCGAGAAGGGTGACGCGGGCAATGTTATCGCGCGGGCGACGGCATGTTGCTGACGGAGACGGCTGAATTCCATTTGCATCCAAAATTCGACATATTCCCTCCTCGCATTGTTCGGCATTATTGCGTCCTGTATTTGTATAGGTAAATTTCCCAAGCCGATGAGAAGGCACGCCCCTGCGAGCGAACAATGGGTCCGCGCGATCGAACGCATTGTTCGGTCGGAATTTTCTTCGGGAAACGAAGAGGCGGGTAGAAAATTGTATGCAGCAATGTTGTAATGGCACTAGCGAAGTGCTCGAACCCCTCCCCGGATGTAAGAGATGCAAGGAGGCTCTCGGAGGTTTCCGTTGGTATAATTATTTGGAAAAAAAGAAAAATGAAGGTGTTTTTTTCTAGGCGGGGAAATCGATCTTTTTTTTTTCGGAAGCTGTTGCAATACTGTTGCAATTGCCGTAGCCCCAATTAAAAGTTGTCAGACACGGCGAAAACAAGTGCAAATACTCTGGGTGTCGGCAAATAAGCTGAACCCGCTCATTAAAACTATGAACAAAGCGGTCTCGGTTCATTAAATTCTCCTCCGTTGGAATTTCAACCTAGTTATCTTGTTTGGAAACAGGATATACAGTCATACAATATATAGTTGTATCTCATCAAAATTTTGTACCTCATATATACTTTCTAAACTTGGTTAAAGCTAACTTCAATTAAATAAACTTAAATTAAATATTTCATATCATTAATGTTTTTAGATTAATTTAAAAATTAAGTCAATTTTTAAAAATTCCCACCTCAAAAACTAATAGTTGTTGAGACTTAAATTTTTATGATGATTTACAACAATAGTATATCTTTATTTTTGCCAAGGATGAATTTTCTATGACTTTTAGTTTTTTCTACAGATAAGAAATTCTAACCCAACTTAAATTACATGATGATTAAAAACTTGTCAATTTTAAAAAATTCGTAATTAAAAAACTAATAGTTGTTGAAACTTGAAATTTTATGGCGATTTAGAACAATAGTTTGTCTTTATTTTTACCAAAGATGAATTTCCTACAGCTTATAGTTTTTTCCTCAGAAGGGAAAATGTAACCTAATGTCTAATTTTCTTAATATTTTAAAAATTAGACTATGTTTAGAAGTTACAACTTTACTAAATATAACTAGTTTAGTTTTATTTTTAGTATTTTTCTAAAAAAAAATTATTGTTTTTGGTTGAATTGATCAACATTTTGGTAACTTTGGTGGAAGCTTTACGAATTTAATTTTTGGTAGAATTAAAAAAAAAATTGGTACATTTTTGGTGGAATTTTTACAAATTTTGTATGTTTTTTTGATGGAATTTTTAAAAAATTCATTATTTTTAAAATTATTAAAAATTTCAGTAACTTTGGTGAAATTTTTATGAATCTACTAAGTTTTGAATTTTCAAGGTTTTAGTTAATTTTTAATGAAATTGTTTCAAATTTGATTGATTTTTGGTGGAATTTTAAAAGAATTTGGACATTTTGGTGGAATTTTTAAAAAATTTGGTAAGTTTTTGGTGGAACTTAAAAAGAAATTGGTAAATTTTTGGTGGAATTTAAAAAAAATTCATTATTTTTGGTAGAATTATTAAAAATTTTAGTAACTTTGGTAGAACTTTTATGAATTTACTAAGTTTTTGATGGAATTTTCAAGGTTTTAGTTAATTTTTAATGAAATTGTCTCTAATTTGATTGATTTTTCGTGGAATTTTAAAAGAATTTGGACATTTTGGTGGAGCTTTTAAAAAATTTGGTAAGTTTTTGGTAGAATTGTTAAAAATGTTGACAATTTCGGTGTAATTTTTAGGATTTTTGTAAGTTTTTGGTGGAATAAAAAAATTCAGTCAATTTTGGGTGTAGTTGTTAAATATTTTAATAGCTTTGGTGGAATTTTTGCGAATTTTATTTATTTTTGGTGAAATTTTAAAAAATTCAGTGATTTTGGTAAAATTCTTATGAATTTAGTAAGTTTTTAGTTGAATCTTTAAAAAATTCAGTATGTTTTTGGTGGAATTATCAAGAATTTTGATAACACTGGTGGAATTTTTGCGAATTTTATTCATTTCTGGTGGAATAAAAAAAAATCAGTGTTTTTGGTAAAATTCTTAAGAATTTAATAAGTTTTTGGTGAAATTTTTTCAAATTGTATTAATTTTTGGTGAAATTTTTAAAGAATTCAGTATGTTTTTGGTGGAATTATCAAAAACTTTGATAACATTAAACTTTTGCGAATTTTATTCATTTTCTATGGAATTTTTAAAAAATTCAGTGTTTTTTTATGGAATTTTTACGAATTTAGTAAGCTTTTAGTGAAATTTTTCCAATTTTATTAATTTTTGGTGGAATTTTTATAAAATTCTGTATGTTTTTGATGGAATTGTTAAAAAAGTTGATAACTTTGGTGGAATTTTTATTAACATTAATCATTTTTGGTGGAATTGTTAAAAATATTGGTAATTTTAGTAGAATTTTTATGAATTTGGTAAGTTTTTGAGGGTATTTTTTAAAAATCAGTAAGTTTTTAGTGGAATTATTCAGCATTTTTGTAGCTTTGGTGGAAAATTGAAAAAATTGAGTACGTTATTGGTGGAATTGTTAAAAATGTTGGTAATTTTGATGGAATTTTTACGAATATAGTAAGTTTTTCAATTTTTACCAATTTTATTGATTTTGGGTGGAATTTTTAAAAAATTCACTAAGTTTTTAGTAGAATTGTCTCCAAATTGAATAATTTTTGGTGAAATTATATTCAATTTAACTAACTTTTGTGGAATTTTTATTATTACTTTTTTATCTTTGTGAAATTTTTAAGAATCTAATCAATTCTTGACGAAATTAATCTTAATTTTAGTATATTTTAAATTTTTTTTTTGTGGAATTGTTAAAAATTGCTTTGGGGGAATTTTTACAAATTTTATAAGTTTTTGGTGGAATTATTAAAAATTTTAGTAGCTTTGGTGGAATTTTTACAAATTTACTTAAATTTTTGGTGATTAGTTTCTTACATATGAATGTTCAAAAATTGACTAATTTCTTAATAATTGTAATAATCCAAATAATCCTGGAAAAAAATCAGTGTTTTTGGTAAAATTCTTATGAATTTAGTAAGTTTTTGGTGGAATTTTTGCAAATTGTATTAATTTTTGGTGGAATTTTTAAAAAATTCAGTATATTTTTGGTGGAATTATCAAGAATTTTGATAACACTGGTGCAATTTTTGCGAATTTTATTCATTTTTGATGGAATTTTTAAAAAATTCAGTGTTTTTTTTTATGGAATTTTTACGAATTTACTAAGTTTTTAGTGAAGTTTTTCCAATTTTATTAATTTTTGGTGGAATTTTTATAAAATTCAGTATGTTTTTGATGGAATTGTTAAAAAGTTGATAACTTTGGCGGAATTTTTATTAACTTTAATCATTTTTGGTGGAATTGTTAAAAATATTGGTAATTTTAGTAGAATTTTTATGAATTTGGCAAGTTTTTGGTTGTATTTTTTAAAAATCAGTAAGTTTTTGGTGGAATTATTCAACATTTTTGTAGCTTTGGTGGAAAATTGAAAAAATGTAGTACGTTTTTGGTGGAATTGTTAAAAATGTTGGTAATTTTGATGGAATTTTTACGAATATAGTAAGTTTTTCAATTTTTACCAATTTTATTGATTTTGGGTGGAATTTTTAAAGAATTCACTAAGTTTTTAATAGAATTGTCTCCAAATTTAATAATTTTTGGTGAAATTATATTCAATTTAACTAACTTTTGTGGAATTTTTATTATTACTTTTTTATTTTTGTGAAATTTTTAAGAATCTAATCATTCTTGATGAAATTAATCTTAATTTTAGTATTTTTTTAATTCTGCAAGTTTTTAGTGGAATAAAAAAAAAATCAGTGTTTTTGGTAAAATTCTTATGAATTTAGTAAGTTTTTGATGGAATTTGTGCAAATTGTATTAATTTTTGGTGGAATTTTTAAAAAGCTCAGTATATTTTTGGTGGAATTATCCAAAATTTTGATAACACTGGTGGAATTTTAGCGAATTTTATTCATTTTTGATGAAATTTTTAAAAAATTCAGACTTTTTTTATGGATTTTTTTTCGAATTTAATAAGTTTTTAGTGAAATTTTTCCAATTTTATTAATTTTTGGTAGAATTTTTTTAAAATTCAGTATGTTTTGGTGGAATTAACTTCAATTAAATAAACAAATTTAATATTTCCTATCATTAGTTTTTTTAGATTAATTTAAAAACTAAGTCAATTTTTAAAAATTCTCACTTCAAAACCTAGTAATTGTTGAGACTTGAAATTTTATGACAATTTAGAATAATAGTTTATCTTTATTTTTGCCAAGGATGAATTTTCTACGACTTTTAGTTTTTTTACAAAAAAAAATTCTAACCCAACTTAAATTACATGATGATTAAAAACTTGTCAATTTTTAAAAATTCGTAACTAAAAAACTAATAGTTGTTGAGAGTTAAAATTTTATGACGGTTTACAACAATAGTTTATCTTTATTTTTGCCAAGGATGAATTTTCTACGACTTTTAGTTTTTTCTACAGAAAAAAAATTCTAACCCAACTTAAATTACATGATGATTAAAAACTTGTCAATTTTTTAAAAATTCGTAACTAAAAAGCTAATAGTTGTTGAGAGTTAAAATTTTATGACGGTTTACAACAATAGTTTATCTTTATTTTTGCCAAGGATGAATTTTCTACGACTTTTAGTTTTTTCTACACATAAGAAATTCTAACCAACTTAAATTACATGAAGATTAAAAACATGTCAATTTTTAAAAATTCGTAACTAAAAAACTAATAGTTGTTAAGAGTTAAAATTTTATGACGATTTACAACAATAGTTTATCTTTATTTTTGCCAAAAATAAGTTTCCTATGACTTTTAGTTTTTTCTACAGATAAGAAATTCTAACCCAACTTCAATTACATGATGATTAAAAACTTGTCAATTTTTAAAAATTCGTATCTAAAAAACTAATAGTTGTTGAGACTTGAAATTTTATGAAGATTTAGAACAATAGTTTATCTTTATTTTTGCCAAAAATAAGTTTTCTATGACTTTTAGTTTATTCTACAGATAAGAAATTATAACCCAACTTAAATTACATGACGATTAAAAACTTGTCAATTTTTAAAAAATCGTATCTAAAAAACTAATAGTTGTTAAGACTTGAAATTTTATGACGATTTAGAATGATAGTTAATCTTTATTTTTGCCAGAGAAAAATTTTCTACGACTTCTAGTTTTTCCCTCAGGAGAGAAAATGTAACTTAATGTCCATTAAAATTTATCAATCTTTGAAAATTCATATCTAAGGAACTAATTGTAATTGAGATTTGAAATTTTATAAGGATTTAGATTGAAACTTAATCTTTATTTTTACCAAAGATGAATTGTCTACGACTTTTAGTTTTTTCTACAGATAAGAAATTCTAACCCAACTTAAATTACATGATGATTAAAAACTTGTCAATTTTTAAAAATTCGTAACTAAAAAACTAATAGTTGTTTAGATTTGAAATTCTATGACGATTTAGAACAATAGTTTATCTTTATTTTTGCCAAAAATAAGTTTCCTATGACTTTTAGTTTATTCTACAGATAAGAAATTATAACCCAACTTAAATTACATGTTGATTAAAAACTTGTCAATTTTTAAAAATTCGTAACTAAAAAACTAACAGTTGTTGAGACTTGAAATTCTATGACGATTTAGAACAATAGTTTATTTTTATTTTTGCCAAAAATAAGTTTCCTATGACTTTTAGTTTTTTCTACAGATAAGAAATTCTAACTCAACTTAAATTACATGATCATTAAAAACTTGTCAATTTTTAAAAATTCGTAACTAAAAAACTAATAGTTATTGAGAATTGAAATTTTATGACGATTTAGAACAATAGTTTATTTTTATTTTTGCCAAGGATGAATTTCCTACAACTTTTCGTTTTTCCCCCAGAAGGGAAAATGTAACCTAATGTTTAAATTTCTTAATATTTTAAAAATTAGACTATGTTTAGAAGTTGCAACTTTACTCTATATATCAACCTTATTATTTCTTCATAGAAATCTTATTCGTCTCATATCAATTTTAACAGTTTGTATTAGTTGATGATTGTTAATTGTCGATGTATGAACTTCAACATTCCAAGTTTTGTTGACGCAGCGAATATGGTCCATTGATGCATAATGAAATTTTGTTTACAATAGCGAACCGGCGAGAGTTTAACGTCAAGGGAATTAAAACGATGTTTACCAAACCCCGTGTTTAACCCGTCGCGTTTCACAAGACATGTGATCTCGATTATTCCGGCGTCGCGCACCTCTACGTGCCATAGAATCCATCAGTAACTAACCGTAATAAGCTATTTGTCCAATAGATGCGTTGCGGACAATTCAATCAAATCCATGCCATTGTCTCGGATGTAATTGATATGTCGCTTTTGTGCATTGACGTAATTTACCTTTAAATGCATGTTTCAAGTTTCTTACTTGAATGATGGTTTAAGAAAAAGGTGGAGGCATAAATACCAAAAGGGAAAATCCCTTTTCCGAATTGATACGTTGACCTGCCAGTCAACATGGGGAAGGAAACTCTCGGAGGGGACATATTAAAAATATATTAGCCCTCATGGCTGAGGGTAAAAGGGAGGATTCCCTTCTTCCAACCTGGCAATACATTTTAATACCTACCTTCCCCTTTTTGGTGTCTCTAGGGAAGACCATTCCAACGATATTTCGAACAATATTTCCGGCGATATTTCCGGTGAGGAGAATTCCTTTATTATTTCCGGCAATTATAATTATCACCTTCCTATAATTATCCCTTCAAATTCAATATAATTCACGATACACCAATTAAATTGAGGTTTATAGCAAAAGTCAAAATTGATATCAACGTTCCCAAAAAAAGGTCTTAGGTGCTTGAAGCGAAGAGCAGAAACGGACCGGTGGGAAATTCGAACAGACATCTCGGACAAATTGCTTTCTGAAACGTTATAACTGTTTTCTCTTTCGATATTCGGGGGGATGAAGTCTTGGAAGGGAGGCGGTCGTTCCGCAAACGCAATAATCGTCCGGACCGAGCTGGGATGAGAACAATAAAGGTCGATTTTTGCCCGGGAACTTGACACAAAGGGCTGTAAAAAGTTCTGAGGAAAATGCCGAAAGTTGTGGCGATTTTCGGACAATATGAGTCGTAAAGTAACTCTTCAAAGGTTCGGGTAATTTTTTATATATAACCCAGAAGAATGTTGCTATAAACGGATAATAACCCTAATAGTTAATAAATACGTTCACCTGTATGTTATTTTTATTATATGTAATAAATTGTAACTTAAAAAAATCACCCAGACTTTATTTATAGGAACTAAGAAAAATTTTTTGGAGAAATTATAGCTTAAAATGTCTATTTTAATATAACATAAAAAGTTTGAAATTATATTATGAAAATTTCAAAAAAAAATTTTTTTTTTAAACCTCTACATTTTCACCTAACCTAAAATCGTCAAAGTCAAACTTTAAAAAATCACCCAGACTTTATTTATAGGAACTAGGAAAAAATTTTTTAGACAAATTATAGCTTAAAATGTCTATTTTAATATAACATAAAAAGTTTGAAATTATATTATGAAAATTTCCAAAAAAAAATTTTTTTTGAAACTACATTTTCACCTAACCTAAAATCGTCAAAGTCAAACTTTAAAAAATCACCCAGACTTTATTTATAGGAACTAAGAAAAATTTTTTGGAGAAATTATAGCTTAAAATGTCTATTTTAATATAACATAAAAAGTTTGAAATTATATTATGAAAATTTCCAAAAAGAAATTTTTTTTGTAACTATATTTTCACCTAACCTAAAATCGTCAAAGTCAAACTTTAAAAAATCACCCAGACTTTATTTATAGGAACTAAGAAAAAATTTTTTAGACAAATTATAGCTTAAAATGTCTATTTTAATATAACATAAAAAGTTTGAAATTATTATATGAAAATTTCCAAAAAAAAAAATTTTTTTTTGAAACTCTACATTTTCACCTAACCTAAAATCGTCAAAGTCAAACTTTAAAAAATCACCCAGACTTTATTTATAGGAACTAACAAAAATTTTTTAGGCAAATTATAGCTTAAAATGTCTATTTTAATATAACATAAAAAGTTTGAAATTATATTATGAAAATTTCCAAAAAAAATTTTTTTTCTGAAACTCTACATTTTCACCTAACCTAAAATCGTCAAAGTCAAACTTTAAAAAATCACCCAGACTTTATTTATAGGAACTAAGAAAAAATTTTTTAGACAAATTATAGCTTAAAATGTCTATTTTAATATAACATAAAAAGTTTGAAATTATATTATGAAAATTTCCAAAAAAAAATTTTTTTTCTGAAACTACATTTTCACCTAATCTAAAATCGTCAAAATCAAATTTTTAAAAAATCACCCAGACTTTATTTATAGGAACTAAGAAAAAATTTTTTAGACAAATTATAGCTTAAAATGTCTATTTTAATATAACATAAAAAGTTTGAAATTATATTATGAAAATTTCCAAAAGAAATTTTTTTTTGAAACTCTACATTTTCACCTAACCTAAAATCGTCAAAGTCAAACTTTAAAAAATCACCCAGACTTTATTTATAGGAACTAAGAAAAAATTTTTTAGACAAATTATAGCTTAAAATGTCTATTTTAATATAACATAAAAAGTTTGAAATTATATTATGAAAACTTCCAAAAAAAATTTTTTTTTGAAACTACATTTTCACCTAACCTAAAATCGTCAAAGTCAAATTTTTAAAAAATTACCCAGACTTTATTTTTAGGAACTAAGAAAAAATTTTTTAGACAAATTATAGCTTAAAATGTCTATTTTAATATAACATAAAAAGTTTGAAATTATATTATGAAAATTTCCAAAAAAAAATTTTTTTCTGAGACTACATTTCTCCCTAACTTAAAATCCTCAAAGTTCAAATTTAAAAAATCGCCTAGATTTTATTTTCGGGAATTTTGAAAAAATCTTGTGGAAAATTATAATCTAGGATGTTTACTTTTAGATAATGTTAAAATTTGAGGATTAGATTAAAAAAATTTTTAGAAAAAATTTTTTTTCTAAACCCCTACATTTTTCCCTAATTTAAAATCCTCAAAGTTCAAATTTTAAAAATCGCCTAGATTTTATTTTCGGGAATTTTGAAAAAATCTTGTGGAAAGTTATAATCTAAGATGTTTTCTTTTAGATAATGTTAAAATTTGAGGATTAGATTGAAAAAGTTTTGAGAAAAAAAAATTTTTCTAAACCCCTACATTTTTTCCCTAATTTAAAATCCTCAAAATTCAAATTTTAAAAATCGCCTAGATTTTATTTTCGGGAATTTTGAAAAAATCTTGTGGAAAACTATAATATAGGATGTTTTCTTTTAGATAATGTTAAAATTTGAGGATTAGATTGAAAAAATTTTGAGAAAAGAAATTTTTTTTAAGTCCTACATTTTTCCCTAATTTAAAATCCTCAAAGTTCAAATTTAAAAAATCGCCTAGATTTTATTTTCGGGAATTTTGAAAAAATCTTGTGGAAAACTATAATATAGGACGTTTTCTTTTAGATAATGTTAAAATTTGAGGATTAGATTGAAAAAATATTGAGAAAAAAAATTCTTTTCAAACCCCTACTTTTTTCCCTAATTTAAAATCCTCAAAGTTCAAATTTAAAAAATCGTCTAGATTTTATTTTCGGGAATTTTGAAAAAATCTTGTGGAAAATTATAATCTAAGATGTTTTCTTTTAGATAATGTTAAAATTTGAGGATTAGATTGAAAAAATTTTGAGAAAAAAAATTTTTTTTAAAGTCTTACATTTTTCCCTAATTTAAAATCCTCAAAGTTCAAATTTAAAAAAATCGCCTAGATTTTATTTTCGGAAATTTTGAAAAAATCTTGTGGAAAATTATAATCTAGGATGTTTTCTTTCAGATAATGTTAAAATTTGAGGATTAAATTGAAAAAATTTTGGGAAAATTTTTTTTTCTAAACCTCTACATTTTTCCCTAATTTAAAATCCTCAAAGTTCAAATTTAAAAAATCGCCTAGATTTTATTTTCGGGAATTTTGAAAAAATCTTATCGAAAATTATAATCTAAGATGTTTTCTTTTAGATAATGTTAAAATTTGAGGATTACATTGAAAAAATTTTGAGGAAAAAAATTTTTTTTAAACCCCTACATTTTTCCCTAATTCAAAATCCTCAAAGTTCAAATTTAAAAAATCGCATAGATTTTACTTTCGGGAATTTTGTAAAAATCTTGTGGAAAATTATAATCTAAGATGTTTTCTTTTAGATAATGTTAAAATTTGAGAATTAGATTGAAAAAATTTTGAGAAAAAAAAATTTTTCTAAACCCCTACATTTTTCCCTAATTTAAAATCCTCAAAGTTAAAATTTAAAAAATCGCCTAGATTTTATTTTCGGGAATTTTGAAAAAATCTTGTGGAAAACTATAATATAGGATGTTTTCTTTTAGATAATGTTAAAATTTGAGGATTAGATTAAAAAAATTTTGAGAAAAAAATTTTTTTCTGAACCCCTACATTTTTCCCTAATTTAAAATCCTCAAAGTTCAAATTTAAAAAATCGTCTAGATTTTATTTTCGGGAATTTTGAAAAAATCTTGTGGAAAATTATAATCTAAGATGTTTTCTTTTAGATAATGTTAAAATTTGAGGATTAGATTGAAAACATTTTGAGAAAAAAATTTTTTTTCTAAACCCCTACATTTTTCCCTAATTTAAAATCCTCAAAGTTCAAATTTAAAAAATCGCCTAGATTTTATTTTCACGAATTTTGAAAAAATCTTGTGGAAAACTATAATCTAGGATGTTTTCTTTTAGATAATGTTAAAATTTGAGGATTAGATTGAAAAAATTTTGAGAAAAAGAAATTTTTTTTAAGGCCTACATTTTTCCCTAATTTAAAATCCTCAAATTTAAAAAATCGCCTAGATTTTACTTTCGGGAATTTTGAAAAAATCTTGTGGAAAATTATAATATAGGATGTTTTCTTTTAGATAATGTTAAAATTTGAGGATTAGATTGAAAAAATTTTGAGAAAAAATATTTTTTTAAACCCCTACATTTTTCCCTAATTTAAAATCCTCAAAGTTCAAATTTAAAAAATCGTCTAGATTTTATTTTCGGGAATTTTGAAAAAATCTTGTGGAAAATTATAATCTATGATGTTTTCGTTTAGATAATGTTAAAATTTGAGGATTACATTGAAAAAAATTTTCAAAAAAAATTTTTTTTTCTAAACCTCTACATTTTCACTTAACCTAAAATCGTCAAAGTCAAACTTTAAAAAATCTTCTAAACTAACTTTATTTATGAAAATTGAGAAATGAAATTTTCAAGATGAGTAAATTAAGATGTCTATTTTTTATTTAAATTGTCATTTTTATTCTAAATTTGATCAAAAAAATTCAAAAAATTTCCAAAGGTAGGAATGTTTTTTCACCGAAACTAACCTCAAAAATTTCTTGCTACGACTTTATTTATGAAAATTAAGAAATGAAATTTTCAAGATGAATAAATTCAAATGTCTACTTTTAATTAAATTAACCCGATTTGTTCTAAATATAACCAAAAAAATTAAAAAAATTTCCAAAGATGTCTAAAATTTTTGACCGAATTTAATATAACCTTAAAAATTTTTGACCAAGTTTAAAAAATCACCCAGATTTTATTTTTAAAGATAAAAGAAAATTTTTTTTAACCAATGGTAAATCAAAATAAGTAGTATACAATAAAGTTGTAAGTGCTAAATGTTAAATTTAGTTCATTCCAAAGAAAATTCCATTTTTAGACCATAGCTTAATTTTTAGAATGTTAAAAAATTTTAATTAAAAACATTAAGTTACATTTTCTCTCCTGAGGGAAAAACTAAAAATCGTAGAAAATTTCCTTTTGGTAAAAATAAAGATTAAGTTTTAATCTAAATTCTCATCAAATTTCAAGTCTCATTAATAATTAGTTTTTGAGATATGAATTTTTGAAAATGATTGCTTTTTTAGCAAAAAAAAAATTTTTTTTTCAACTTTGGAAATTTTTTTAATTTTTTTGACAACACTTAGAATAAAACGGTCTTTTTAGATTAAAACTAGAATGTTTTAAGTTTCATTTAGAAAAAGAATTGAATCAAAATCTTTAAAAATGAATTTTTGACGAATTTTTAAAGTTGATCGATTTTTTTAAGTTAGGTTAAGAAATATCAAAAACATTTTTGTCAACTAATTCTTTTTTCTAATTTCTGAGATATGATTTTAAAAAATTGACTACTTTCAATATAATTTCTTTTAATCCCATATAATTTTCTTTGTGTATCGGTAGACAAAAAGATATTTGTAGACGTTTGTTATACGACATAATCATAAAGCTCTTCTGTCAGTCGCAGTAGTTGACAACGAATTTAGTTTTCTTTCGAGGAAAACAAAGCGAATAAGCAATTACCCATTCCCCTATGTTTGACGTCCGAAATAAAAGTACAGCTTTTGTTACCATGTCGTTAGGGTGAACGAGGCGAAGGTAATTCGCTTCGCTCTCTACGTTCGTTACAGTTACAAAAACAACCACTTACAGCTTGTTTTTCTTCCTTTAAAATTTAGTTTGGAGTGTCGGTCATTATCAGTCACATTCGTTTTGTTAGATTAGGAATGTTGTTTCGATAAAGTAGTAGTAACAAAGTTGTAGCGACAAAATTTTAGCAATAAAATCGTTGCGACAAAAATGTAGCGACAAAATCGCAATGAAAAAATCGTAGCGACAAAACTTATTTTTAATATTTAGACGATTCCTAAACAAATAAATTAAATTTTTATTTTTTTTTGTTACAGGAGAATTTCTAGCTTCTAGAGGTCGCTATAAAGAAGCAGCAGGACTCTACGAAAAAGCAGCTGAGTTACGTCCAAATGACTACGAACTTGCTGTAGCTGCCGCAACAGCAATGCGACAAGCAGGTCGACATTTGGATGCTGAAAGATGGTACAGAAGAGCCGTCTTTCTTAAACCAACTGTAAGTTACAATTCAATTTTTTACCTTTACATTTACCCTTTTAAATGGGAAAAAATTACTCAATTACATTGATATATACAATATTCAAAATAATACAAACAGTTTCTATAAACCTCTATTGGTTAAACATTCCACTCGAAACTAGAATAGATACATAATATTCCTGGGTGAATATAAAATATTTATAAACAATATACTACCGGTTATAAAATAATATAAACACGAAATACCGACTACGTACGGATTTATCGGATAATTCATCGGAGTTCTGCATCACTCAAATTCCACCTGGTGTCATTTGCCCTATCGGAATATACTATATATGTGTATTTAATCGAAATGGTGAAATAATATCGTAGTGTATTAAAATAATCCGGGTGTTATTGAAACAATGCAAACAACTTGATTAAATTAGTTGAAAAAGGGCAAACGAAGGCTCTCGACATTATGTAATGACGTTTTTTAATGGCTATTATTCTAATACCGTGTTATTGTAGAGACGCAAACACGCGATGGCGCGTTATATAAATTAAACCGCAATCTCGCGTACGACACCAGCTTCGCGTGCTCGTTGAGTAATAATTGCGTCCGTGAACACAATAATTTCGATAATGGCTTTTGAGGAATAAGTCATTTTTCATCGCGTTTAATCTACTACTCCATTTTAATAAACACCTTTAGGTCAACTTGTTGATGAACATTAAAAAATGAAATTAATTTGTTACATAAATAGTAAGTGTATTAAATTTAATTAATTATTTTAAAAATTTTCTCAAATCATTTTTATGTTATGTGTTAAACCTTGGGAATATTAATTTGGCCTTGTAATAAATTTTACACTTCAGGCTAAGTTAGCATTGTCGTTTTTTAAACGAAATTGAGGAAAATTTGTTACCTGATATTCAGTTTATAGTCTTGAGAGGTCGGATGATGTGGGGTTTTAATACAATCTTTGGTTTCCAACCTACTAAAGAAAATTCTCGTCTTCTATCGAAGCACTTTCTATGGGTATTATTTTTGAGATATAATTAACGTTCACAGGACTCTTTAAAGGCACCTTTTTTTAAATACAATCCCTCTTCTGCCAAAAAATTCAAATTAACTTCGACCCAAACTACTTTTGGTTACATACAAGGTCATTTACAGTGACTCATTAGGATTTTTTGAAACTCTCTCTCAAAATCTAGAAAAACCAAACCTTTAAAATCTGTTTATGTTCAAATAAATTAAAATCTATATGAATATGATTGTTGAAAAATCACTATGTTGTATTATTAAGAAGAATTACCTCAATAAAAGAGCTAATTTAACACAGAGAATATTTCAAAGTGTCCAAGAGCAATAAAATTGAAAATAATGAATATTTCTGGATAGATAGTCCAAATTAACGAGAAAATTTTGTTCCTCTTGTGTTTACCAGTTTATGATTATGTGGTGAAGGAATTTGGATTTTTTGCGATGTACAGAAAATCACTTTTGGACACAACACAAAAATGAGGAACTTGTGTTTGGGTTGGAATCGAAGAAATTGTATAAATAAAAGTAACAATCTCTATCTCTACTGATATACCAAATTGAAGATAATTTTTAACGTTGTTTGGTGATGTCGCACAATCGAGAATTGAACAAACAAGGATTAAATACAAAAAAAATTTCAGCAATCGTCAACTGAATCAGCTAGATCTTTGTACTATAAGTTGATCCTAAGCCTCACCATGGAAAGAAGGATACAAGATCGAGGTTCCTCCCCGTAACTTTACCGAGTAGGTCCGACTGGAGTACAGTGACAGGGAGCTTCTGTACCTCTCAACCTCTAATGCAAAGTGAAATAATTGGGAATTTTTAACGCACGAATATTAATGAACAGAAACAATTAAAGAAAGGTATTTTACCATTTAATGCGTTAGAGGAGAAAAAATGCCTTATTACTGCACTGGGATCCGAACCCAGATCTCCTGCTTTCCGGGCAGAAATGCTTTCCAGAAATGTGAGAAAACTTGTCGAGCTGCGTAGTTCAATTGGTTACAAAGTCTGGCTAGAAAGCAGGAGATCTGGGTTCGGATCCCAGTGTAGTAATGAAACATTTTTTCTCCTCTAATGCATTAAATGGTAAAATACCTTTCTTTAATTGTTTCTTTCCAATGTAAAGGTCTTGCAAACCAAATTACCGTCGAATAGAGGCCCATCGCACCTCGATGTTTTAATTCTTTCGCTCGAATTTTGGTCCTTTCTCAAGTCTTAGAGCAGAAGCGAGAAGGCTTAACTCTCAAATCACAAAATCGACTTTGGATTATAATCCTTGATTTCGACGATATTTTGGTCTGCAAGGCCTTCGCATTAAGGAGGGCTGGACAATACTCCGCTTCTTCCGTCTACTGTGCTCCAATCAGGCCTCCTCGGTAAAGTTGCGGGGAGGAACCTTCTCTTCCATCCTTTTTTCCACGGTGAGACTTAGGATCAACTTATAGTACGCTCAATTCTGAACTCAGGTCGAACACTGGCTTCATCTGTCGGTGTTTAGATTTGCCGAATTCTTCCCTCTTCCTCCTTCTTTCTAATGACTCCACAAATAAAGTCCTTGAACGCCACCCACCCTTCAT
Organism: Digitonthophagus gazella; assembly: GCA_036711955.1. Lineage (NCBI taxonomy): Eukaryota > Metazoa > Arthropoda > Insecta > Coleoptera > Scarabaeidae > Digitonthophagus > Digitonthophagus gazella. The sequence continues at coordinate 31,733,894 of JASCIT010000002.1, forward strand.
TCATTTCTACCATTATCCCTTTGTAATTTTTTGCATCCACATGTATCTTATCATACAGTGTGGTTTTCATAACTTCCCATCTAACCTAACTCAACTAAATCAAACCCAACCTCACAGTATCTCTCTTTCAACCTGTATAAAATAAAACCTGGATGACTTTCTTTAAATTAAAAAATCGTGGGTGTATTTAACTGGAACTTGTTATCTTCAACTTATCCTGATATTCTAATACATCCTGATATGCATAAAACCAACTAGTTTTGAGTAATAAACATTCGTAAGAATTAGTCTTTTCATTTATAGTAAGAAGAAAATCTTGTATCTATCTTTAAAATTAATCGTTTTTCGTTAAAGTTCCGATCTACTTTTAAACTAATCAATCGACTCGACTCCGGTAGTACGGAGTATCTTATCAAGAGAACTTGGAGCAATAAACAACCGGCCAATCCGAGGCTCGGTTTTGGAATTAATCCGGGCAATCTCGGCAGCAAATAATTCCTGAAGTGTCACGGGCGGGCGAACGCGCGCGAACGCCGCACCTCGAAATTTATGTCTACTTTCGAACAGTTTAAAGTTTTACCGCCCGGCCGAGGCACAGATGGAACATTAATTTCTGTACGCCCGAACTTCCTCGGTATTGACTGCGCCGACCAAGACAATCAATTAAATCGGAATTAATTTCCACGTTTGACCGGGTATTAATCAAGTTCGAATCCACCTCCGCCCCTCTGACCGCCGGAGACCCTTTGGGCATCCGCCCGGTTAATGGAGTTTGTTTTGACCGGATTCGGACTCCGAAGATGATGTACTCCGAGTTGATGTAACTTCCAGAAAGGCGGAAGGACCTGTAATTGATGTGTCTTACGAATCCCCTTTCGATTGTCAATAACTAACCTGTCTTTACTTTTAGATCTAACTTTAAAATAATAATATATTAAAGTTGTATAAGTATAAGTTTTTTTAATAGTATTTTTGGAAATTACTTTTCGGACGATTCAATGGTTTTACGTCATTCTGCCGACCATTATCTTCACCTCCCCGACGATTTTCGGGGGTCCGTGACAGATTTCGGAAATACAGCCCTCAAAATCAAACGACGTTGCGGTAGCCCTAATTGAAATTAAAATTCTCAATCGTCCGCCTGTCATTTTCGTTAATTTTCGAACGCACTTTTTGTCCAAAAAGCCACCGGCTCCGCGACTCTGCTTCCGGCTAACCTTCTGAACGGCTTTATAACGCAACGTTATATGCGAATCGGAGCTCCTTTGGACCCAAAACGGCCGATTTAAGCCCTAAACGAAGTCCCCGTTTTCCGTCATTTTCGATTTGGGCCGATAAAACACTTGGTTCAATTTTCATAAACGTTATTTATTATTCTAACCACGCTAATGCCACATGAAATGTCCAAACGATCGGTTTATTAATAATTATCAAATATTTTATTTATGCAGAGTAAAAATTCGAATAAATTTCACTAAAAACTAATTAAATTCTTGAAAATATCACCAAAAATTAAATTTGTAAAAATTCCCCCAAAGCTACTAAAATTTTTAATAATTCCACCAAAAACAAAATTTGTAAAAATTCCACCGAAGCTATAAAAATTTTTAATAATTCCACCAAAAACTAAATTTTAAAAAAATATACTAAAATTAAGATTAATTTCGTCAAGAATTGATTAGATTCTTAAAAATTTCACAACAATAAAAAAGTAATAATAAAAATTCCACAAACGTTAGATAAATTGAATATAATTCCACCAAAAATTATTAAATTTGGAGACACTTCTACTAAAAACAAAATTTTTTAAAAATTCCACCCAAAATCAATAAAATTGGTAAAAATTGAAAAACTTACTATATTCGTAAAAAATCCAACAAAATTACCAATATTTTTAACAATTCCACCAAAAACGTACTACATTTTTTCAATTTTCCACCAAAGCTACAAAAATGTTGAATAATTCCACCAAACACTTAATGATTTTTAAAAAATACCACCAAAAACTTACCAAATTCATAAAAATTCTACTAAAATTACAAATATTTTTAACAATTCCACCAAAAATGATTAAAGTTAATAAAAATTCCACCAAAGTTATCAACTTTTTTAACAATTCCATTAAAAACATACTGAATTTTATAAAAATTCCACCAAAAATTAATAAAATTGGAAAAATTTCACTAAAAACTTACTAAATTCGTAAAAATTCTATAAAAGAATACTGAATTTTTTAAAAATTCCATCAAAAATGAATAAAATTCGCAAAAATTTAATGTTATCAAAATTTTTGATAATTCCACCAAAAATATACTGAGTTTTTTAAAAATTCCACCAAAAATTAATACAATTTGCGAAAATTCCACCAAAAACTTACTAAATTCATAAGAATTTTATCAAAAACACTGAATTTTTTTTATTCCACCAGAAATGAATAAAATTCGCAAAAATTCCACCAATGTTATCAAAATTTTTGATAATTCCACCAAAAACATACTGAATTTTAAAAAATACCACCAAAAACTTACCAAATTCATAAGAATTATACTAAAATTACCAATATTCTTAACAACTCCACCAAAAGTGATTAAAGTTAATAAGAATTCCACCAAAGTTATCAACTTTTTTAACAATTCCATCAAAAGCATACTGAACTTTATAAAAATTCCACCAAAAATTAATAAAATTGGAAAAATTTCACTAAAAACTTAACAAATTCGTAAAAATTCCATAAAAAACACTAAATTCTTTTAAAATTCCATCAAAAATGAATAAAATTCACAAAAATTCCACCAATATTATCAAAATCTTTGATAATTTCACCAAAAATATACTGAATCTTTTAAGAATTCCACCAAAGATTAATACAATTTGCAAAAATTCCACCAAAAGCTTACTAAATTCAGAAGAATTTTACCAAAAACACTGATTTCTTTAATTTCACCAGAAATTAATAAAACTCACAAAAATTCCACCAATGTTATCAAAATTTTTGATAATTCCACCAAAAACATACAGAATTTTTTAAAAATTCCATCAAAAACTTACTAAATTCATAAGAATATTACCAAAAACACTGAATTTTTTTAAAATTCCACCAGAAATGAATAAAATTCGCAAGAATTCCACCAAAGCTATTAAAATATTTAACAACTTCACCAAAACTTACTGAATTTTTTTTATTCCACCAAAACCTTACAAAAATCCTAAAAATTACATCGAAATTGTCAACATTTTTAACAATTCTACCAAAAACTTACCAAATTTTTTAAAAATTCCACCAAAATGTCCAAATTCTTTTAAAATTTCACCAAGAATCAATCAAATTAGAAACAATTTCATTAAAAATTAACTAAAACCTTGAAAATTCCATCAAAAACTTAGTAGATTCATAAAAATTCCACCAAAGTTACTAAAATTTTTAATAATTCTACCAAAAATACTGAATTTTTTAAAAATTCCACCAAAAAACTTACAAAGTTTGTAAAAATCTCACCAAAAATTTACCAATTTCTTTTTTTAATTCCACCAAGAACTTACTAAATTCCTAAAGCTTCCACCAAAGTTACCAAAATGTTGATCAATTCAACCAAAAACAATCATTTTTTTTAGAAAAATAATACAAAAATTAATAAAATTGGAAAAATTTCACTAAAAACTTATTAAATTCGTAACATTTCTATAAAGAAACACTGAATTTTTTAAAAATTCCATCAAAAATGAATAAAATTCGCAAAAATTCCACCAATGTTATCAAAGTTTTTGATAATTCCACCAAAAACATACCGAATTTTTTAAAAATTCTACCAAGAACTTACTAAATTCATAAGAATTTTACTAAAAACACTGAATTTTTTTAAAATTCCACCAGAAATGAATAAAATTCGCAAAAATTCCACCAAAGCTATTAAAATATTTAATAACTACTCCCAAACCTTACTGAACTTTTTTTATTCCACCAAAAACTTACAAAGATCCTAAAAATTACACCGAGATTGTCAACATTTTTAACAATTCTACCAAAAACTTACCAAATTTTTTAAAAATTCCACCAGAATGTCCAAATTTTTTTAAAATTCCACCAAAAATCAATCAAATTAGAAACAATTTCATTAAAAATTAACTAAAACCTTGAAAATTCCATCAAAAACTTAGTAAATTCATAAAAATTCCACCAAAGTTACTAAAATTTTTAATAATTCTGCCAAAAATAATAAATTTTTTAAAAATTCCACCAAAAAACTTACAAAATTTGTAAAAATTCCATCAAAAACTTAATAAATTCATAAAAATTCCCCAAAGCTACAAAAATGTTGAATAATTCCACCAAAAACTTACTGATTTTTAAAAAATACCACCAAAAACTTACCAAATTCATAAAAATTCTACTAAAATTACAAATATTTTTAACAATTCCACCAAAAATGATTAAAGTTAATAAAAATTCCACCAAAGTTATCAACTTTTTTAACAATTCCATCAAAAACATACTGAATTTTATAAAAATTCCACCAAAAATTAATAAAATTGGAAAAATTTCACTAAAAACTTACTAAATTCGTAAAAATTCCATAAAAAAACACTGAATTTTTTAAAAAGTCCATCAAAAATGAATAAAATTCGCAAAAATTCCACAAGTATTATCAAAGTTTTTGATAATTCCACCAAAGATATACTGATTTTTTTTTAAATTCCACCAAAAATTAATACAATTTGCAAACATTCCACCAAAAACTTACTAAATTCATAAGAATTTCACCAAAAACACTGATTTTTTTTTATTCCACTAGAAATGAATAAAATTCGCAAAAATTCCACCAATGTTATCAAAATTTTTGATAACTCCACTAAAAACACACTGAATTTTTTAAAAATTCCACCAGAAATGAATAAAATTCGCAAAAATTCCATCAAAGCTATTAAAATATTTAACAACTTCACCCAAAACTTACTGAATTTTTTTTATTCCACCAAAAACTTAGAAAAATCCTAAAAATTACACCGAAATTGTCAACATTTTTAACAATTCTACCAAAAACTTATCAAATTTTTTTAAAAATTCCACAGAAATGTTTAAATTCTTTTAAAATTCCACCAAAAATCAATCAAATTAGAAACAATTTCATTAAAAATTAACTAAAACCTTGAAAATTCCATCAAAAACTTAGTAGATTCATAAAAATTTCACCAAAGTGAATAAAATTTTTAATAATTCTCCCAAAAATAATGAATTTTTTAAAAATTCCACCAAGAAACTTACAAAATTTGTAAAAATTTCACCAAAAATTTACCAATTTTTTTAATTCCACCAAAAACTTACTAAATTCGTAAAGCTTTCACCAAAGTTACCAAAATTTTTGATAATTCCACCAAAAACATACTGAATTTTTTAAAAATTCCACCAAAAATTTACCAATTTTTTTTTTAATGCCACCAAAAACTTACTAAATTCGTAAAAGTTCCACCACAGTTACCAAAATGTGGATCAATTCAACCAAAAACAATAATTTTTTTTAGAAAAATACAAAAAATAAAACTAAACTAGTCTTTACTTTAAGATCTAACTTTAAAATCTATTTTTAAAAATCTATCTTTAAAAATCTATCTTTAAAACCTGTCTATCTTTAAAATATTTTAAAATTAACTCAATTTTTTTTATTTGTTACAGGACGTAAGAGGACATACTAACTTAGGTGCTATTTTGCACATTAATGGGAAGTATAAGGAAGCAGCAGATAGCTACAAGGAAGCTTTGAAGCTCCAACCAAACGACGTGACGACGTTAACGAATCTACATAAATTACACAGCGTGATGACTTGACGTGAGGGCAATTGAAGACACCAGAGGGGATTTAGCGCCGTTTCTTTTTTTACGAACCCCCTAAAACTACCCTTTTATTGTCGTTTTTTATCGTTCCCGAGGTTTGTATCAACGAATGACAATGTAAAATAAATTGTTTCGACGTCTCCCACCCTTCGTACGTGTATGTTGTGGTCTGTGTGCTTCAAGCGTTATAAAAAATGGAAAAAACGGACGAAAATAAGAACGAAAATAAGGACGAAAAAATAAGGACGAAAAAAACAAGGACGAAAAATAAGCGCCGATTCGCAAAATCCCTGGGACCATAGCGCAAGATCGGCCAGAAATCTAATGACAATATGTAGCGGATTTTTTTGTTGTAACCCTTTAATTTTGTGCGATGCATATTTAAAACAAAAATAAAAAAGAATTAATATAAAAGAGAGGTGATATGGGTTAAGTTAGGTTCGGAAAAAAAACCCTAATCATAATTTGCCGCGAATTGGATTTAACCCGTTTTGTAAAACTTGTGAATAATTATTGTAAATAGAAGAGATTACTATTACTTGATACGATATGAAAGAATTGTTAAAACCGAGTTGTAAGTATTTAAATACGAAAAAGATGAGCATTTTTACCCCAACCCCGACATATCCAATTTTCGAGATCGATGTAAATCGCTTCGGATTTAAAAAAAAAATGAAGTAAACGACGAAAGAACATTATACGGTTTTATGACATTTAAAAATGTTGGCTTTCAATGGATGATTATATCTCTTTATTAATTAATTAATTATTAATTCTATTATTATTCTAATTATAAACAAAGAATCATGTGTATCTACATTATACATAACTATATAATGACTATATTGTGTAAAATAAAGCTTAAACTTATTTTGTGTACAATAAGTGGTGTTTCTTTTTTTGTTAACCCAAAAAATTTAAAAAAATCCTTTTTTTTATCACCTCCGAATAATGAAAGAATAGCCTTTTCCCAGCAAGATGAATATTCGATCCTGATTAAAAACTCAATTTTGAAAAAGTTGATCCCCTGCAGCTTATATGCTAATTTAAGCTATGAATATGGATGAAATCTTGAAATGGATACCGTGTATCGGGATTCTCAATTTAGACAGAAAATTTTAAGTTGACCTAAAAAACTAGTTTAAAATTCATTTTAAAAAATGAACTAAATAGGATATTTACTTAAATACAAGTTATGTACTTAAGTGTTTGAAAGCAAGAGATTGAAGGAAATGAAGAAAAATACAGTGAACGTTTCACATCCATTTTAAGGCAGTAAATTCTAATTTTGCGAGCCGTTAAAAACTGAGTTCGACGCGGTAAATCTCAATAAAACTTGCACGCGCCGTCGACTTCCTTAACAATAATTGGCTTCGCCTCCGTTCTATTCCATGGGAAACAACGAACTTTGGCAGCCCGATTTCCGAGTGGAGTCTGCCGTCTAATGCAGCGAAATTACCTCCGTCAGGTACACGGAAAGTCCGTAAACGACCGAGTCGCTAAACGCCTTCGCCGTGAGTGTGCCGTTTTCCCTCTTTTATATGTTTATGCCTTGTATTTTTCCTTGGAAACGCCGTATACGAAGATAACAGGCATCGTTTTCTCGAATAGAAAGCAATAGAGTGGAAATAACATCCACGTTAACGGTTTCCCCAACTAAAAGTAGCTTTACAACATGGAAAATTCCATTTTTTTTATTTGAAATTTTTATTTTTTGAAATTTTAATTATTATGTGAAAATTTTCTTTAATAATGAAAAAAAAATTCTTTGGAAATAAAAAAATTTTTTTGTAATAAAAAAATTTTCTTTTGTAATAAAAAAATATTCTCGGACCATAAGGAAAAACGAAATATTCCGGCTGTTAGATTTTTAGGTGATGTGATAAATCATAATTATGGGCGTAGCGGATCGTCCGGGCAATTTATTAAATACAAAATCCACTTTAATCATTCATACGTGGACAGGGCAAATCAGCCGTTTAAAAATTACGTCCGCCCCGCGTGACCTTCCGTGATCCCCGAATTTATGACCGGGAACGCACAGTATATCCCTATTGATGTTCGGGTGTACCGCAAAAAATGCCGGAAAAATCCGGGCTCCACCGCCGTGAGTGATGACCTGTGCTCCGACGCGGATTTAAAGACTAAAACGCGACCAACGACACTTTTAAACAGCCCTAATTTAATTTCCTAATTAATTATTGAGTTCTTTCTTTAAGAAAAAAAAAATTACCTAGTTCTTTCTTCAAAAATATTTTTGTCTTATAATTCACTAGGTTGAATTTATTTAAAATTGAGTGGTTTTGATTCTAGATTGAGTGATTTTGATTCTAGATTAAGTGATTTTGATTCTAGATTGAGTGTATATTTAATCGTCTTGTTTTATAAAATTCACTTAGTTCTCTTTGTAATTCCTCTCATTGTCTAATCAATTCCCTTCAATGCTAAGTCAATTCATCAATCTTTTTCTCTTATTTTCATTCATTTTGTTTTTTTTATCTTTTCGATTCCTTTTCATTTCCAGGCAATCCATTAATCATTTTTTCTGATTTCCATACATTCCTCTTTCGTTTCCTTCGATTCCCTCTAATTTCTCTCTGATTTCAAATCAATTTCTTTGATTAGTTTTTCTAATTTCAATATATTTCCATTTAATTTCCCTTCGATTCCCTCTCATTCCTCTTCCAATCCTCTTTCATTTCTCTTCCAGTTCTTTCTCATTTCTCTCACATTTGCCTCCCTTTTTCTCTCACTTTTCTCTTATTTTCCTCTCATTTTCTAATCAACTCCCTTCGATTTTGAGTTAATTTATCAATCATTTTTTATTATATTTTCATTCATTTTGGTTTTTCTTTCTTTTCGGTTTCCTCTCATTTCCAGGCAATTCATCAATCATTTTTCTTGATTTCCATATATTTTTCTTTCGTTTCCTTCAGATTCCCTCTCATTTCTCTCTGATTTCCATTCAATTCATGGACCAGTTTTTCTGATTTCAACATATTTCCATTTAATTTCTCTTCCAATTCTCTCTCATTTGTCGCCCTTTTTCTCTCACTTTTCTCTTATTTTCCTCTCATTTTCTAATGAATTTCCTTCAATGCTGAGTCAATTCATCAATCATCTTTTATTATATTTTCATTCATTTTGCTTTTTCTTTCTTTTCGGTTTCCTCTCATTTCTAGACAATTCATCAATCTTTTTCCCTGATTTCCATACATTTTTATTTCTTTTTCTTTAGATTCCCTCTCATTTTTTTGTCATTTCTCTCTGATTTCCAGTCAATTCATGGAGCAGTTTTTCTAATTTCAATATATTTCCATTTAATTTCACTACGATTCCCTCTCATTCCTCGTCCATTCCCCTTTCATTTCTCTTCCAGTTCTCTGTCATTTCTCTCTCATTTGTCTCCCTTTTTCTCTCAATTTTCTCTTATTTTCCCCTCATTTTCTAATCAACTCCCTTCGATTCTGAGTTAATTTATCAATCATTTTTTATTATATTTCCATTGATTTTGTTTTTTCTTTCTTTTCAGTTACTTTTCATTTTCGGGCATTTCATCAATTATTCTCCCTGATTTTCCCACATTTCTCTTTCGTTTCCGTTAGATACCCTCTCATTTCTCTCTGATTTCAAATCAATTTATGGAGCAGTTTTTCTAATTTCAACATATTTCCATTTAATTTCCCCTCGATTCTCTCTCATTCCTCTTTCCTCCTTTTTCCCATTCCCCTTTCATTTCTCCTCCAGTTCTCTTTCATTTCTCTCCCTTTTTCTCTCATTTTTCTCTTATCTTCTTCTCATTTTCTAATCAATTTCCTTCAATGCTGAGTCAATTCATCAATCATTTTTTATTATATTTTCATTCATTTTGTTTTTTCTTTCTTTTCAGTTCCCTCTCATTTCCAGGCATTTCATCAATCATTTTCCCTGATTTCCAAACATTTCTCTTTCGTTTTCTTTAAGTTCCCTCTAACTTCTCTGTCATTTCTCTTTCATTTTTCACTAATTTTCAATCAATTCATGAACCACTTTTCCTGATTTCCACACATTTTCAGTTGATTTCATTTCGGTTTCCTCTTATTCCTCTTCCATTTCTCTCCCATTTCTGTCTCATTTCTTTCTCTTTTTTCTCTCACTTCTTTCTCATTTTCCAGTCAATTCATTAATTATTTTCTTTGATTTTCACACATTTCTCTTTCGTTTCTTTCAGATTCCCCATCATTTCTCTTTAATTTCTCTATGATTTCCAGTCAATTCATGAATCATTTTTCCTGATTTCCAAATATTTTCATTTGAGTTCATTTCGATTCCTTCCCATTCCTCTTCTATTTCTTTCTCAGTTCTTTCTCCTTTTTTCTCTTACTTCTCTCTCATTTTCCTCTCATTTCCAGTCAACTGATCAACCATTTGCCCTGATTTTCATACATTTCTCTTTCGTTTCCTTCAGGTTCCTTCTCATTTCTCTGACATTCCTCTTTAATTTCTCTCTGATTTTCAGTCAATTCATGAATTATTTTTCCTGATTTCCAAACATTTCCATTTGATTTCACTTCAGTTCCTTTTCATTCCTCTTCCATTTCTTTTCCACTTCTCTCTCAGTTCTTTCTCCTTTTCTCTCTCAATTTCCTCTCATTTCTAATCAATTCATCAATCATTTTCCCTGATTTCCATATATTTCGATTCCGTTTCCTTTAAGCTCCCTCTCATTTCTCACTCATTTTTCTCCTATTTCTCTCTCATTTTTCTCCTATTTCTCTCTCATTTTTCACTCATAACTCTTTCATTTTTTTCTTGTTTTCAATCTATTCATCAATCATTTTTCCTGATTTCCACACATTTTCGTTCCTTTTTCTATAAGTTCCCTTTTATATCACTTTCATTTGTCTTTTATTTGTCTCTCATTTCTAGTCAATTCATCAAACATTTCCCCTGACTTGTACACATTTCCATTCCATTTCCTGTAAGTTCCCTCTGATCTCTTTCCTACTCCTCTCTCAATTCTCTCTCCATTTTCTCTCACTTCTCTCTTATTTATCTCACTTCTCCAGTCAGTTTCCAGTCAATTTATCAATCATCTCCCCTGATTTCCACACATTTCCATTCCGTTTTGCTTGAGTTTCTTCTCACTTTTCTCTATTTTCCTCTCATTTTTCTTTCATTTTACTCTCTTTTTTTATCACTTGTCTCTCATTTTCCTGATATTTCTAATCAATTTATCAATTATTTTCCTTGATTTTCACACATTTCGATTCCGCTTTCTTTAAGTTCCATCTCTTTTCTCTCTCATTCTCCTCTCATTTCAAGCCAATTCGTCAATCATTTTCTCTGATTTCCACACATTTCGATTCCGTTTTTTAAAGTTTCCTCTTATTTTTATCTTATTTTTCTTTGGCTGCTCTCTCATTTTCTACTCATTTCTTTCAGATTTCTTTCTTGTCTGTCTCTCATTCCTCTCTCAATGATCTCTCATTTCTAGTCGATTCATCAATTATTTTGTCTGATTTCCACAGATTTCCATTCTACTTTCTTTAAGTACCCTTCCATTTTCCTCTTATTTTCAGTAAATTCATCATCCATTTTGCTTGATTTCCACATATTTCCATTTCGTTTTCTTTAAGTTCCCTCTCATTTCTCTCCTATTTTTCTCTCATTCCTTTTTTTCTTTCTCTCTCATTCTTCTCTCATTTCTCTTCTGTTTCTGTCTAATTTTTCTCTAATTTCTCTTGCATTTTCTTCCAATTTTCAGTCAACTCATCAGTCATTTTCCCTGATTTCCACATATTTCCATTCAGTTTTCTTTAAGTTCCTTCTCATTTCTATCTCTTTTTTCTCTCGCTGATCTCTTATTTTCCTCTCATTTGTCTCTTATTCCTTTCTCATTGACCTCTGATTTCTGGTCAATTCAGCAATCATTTTCTCTGATTTCCACAGATTTCCATTTCATTTCCTGTAAGTTTCCTTTCATTTCTCTGTCTTTTTTCTCTCACTGTTCTCTCATTTTCCTCTCATTTGTCTCTTATTCCTCTCTCATTGATTTCTCATTTCTAGTCAATTCATCAATCATTTTCTCTGATTTCCACAGATTTCCATTTCATTTTCTTTAAGTTTCCTCTCATTTTTCTTTCTTTTTTCTCTCACTGCTCTCTCATTTTCCTCTTATATGCTTCTTATTCCTCTCTCATTGATCTCTCATTTCCAATCAATTAATCAATCATTTTCTCTGATTTCCACAGATTTCCATTCCATTTTCTTTAAGTTTCCTCTCAGTTTTCTTTCTTTTTTCTCTCACTGCTCTCTCATTTTCCTCTTATATGCCTCTTATTCCTCTCTCATTGATCTCTCATTTTCAATCAATTAATCAATCATTTTCTCTGATTTCCACAGATTTCCATTCCATTTTCTTTAAGTTTCCTCTCATTTTTCTCTCTTTTTTCTCTCACTGCTCTCTTATTTTCTTCTCATTTGTCTCTTATTCCTCTCTCATTTTTCTCCTGTTCCTCTTTCATTGACCTCTCAATTGCAGTCAATTCAGCAATCATTTTTTCCGATTTCCACAGATTTCCATTCCATTTTCTTTAAATTTCCTTTAATTTCCCTCTCTTTTTTCTCTCACTGCTCTCATATTTTCCTCTCGTTTCTCTCTCATTTGTTTCTTATTTCTCTTTCATTGATCTCCCATTTCTAGTCAATTCATCAATCATTTTCTCTGATTTCCACAAATTTCCATTCCATTTTCTTTAAGTTTCCTCTCATTTCTCTCTCTTTTTTCTCTCACTGCTCTCTTATTTTCCTCTCATTTGTCTCTAATTCCTCTCTCATTGGACTCTTATTCTTCTCTCATTCATCTCTCATTTCTAGTCAATTCGTCAATCATTTTCCCTGATTTCCACACATTTCCATTCTGCTTTTTCTAAACTCCCTTTCATTTTTCTCTCATTTTTCTTTCATTTTCCCCTCATTTTCAGTCAATTCATCAATAATTTTCCCTCATTTCCACCTTCCATTTCATTTCACCCTCATTTTACATTCATTTTCCTCTCATTCTTCATCATTTTCTATCTCATATTCTTCTAATACTCCATATTTAACGCATGTTTTTTTATTTTCCTCACTTTCTCATTTTCTAGCAAGTTAAAAATCTTAAATATTAATCGTTAAAGAATAATATCGCACTATAACGCAATAAAATAAGCATACTTTTAGAAATAATTCCTCAAGAAACTATTCTCATAAATAATTTCCTCATAACTTTTACCCTATAAAGCATTCCTATCTGTTATTGTAATACCGTATTTTCTGTGAATGACAATTTACATTTTAAAAATGTTAAAAAAATCCCCGTCAGGATTAAGACACGTTAAGAATTCATTTTTATTACAAAAGTAATATAAACCAAGTCAATAATTATATTCAAGTATAGATAAGTTAGTACTTGAGATAATTGTATAGTCTTGAATGTGCCAAGTACAGTCATTATTTGGCTCCGTGTACGTGTTATTTAATCCACGTGGCCTGATTTTAGGTGCCCCACTACTTTTAGCAAGCCAGACGAAGTTATCAAGTCGAATTGACCAGTACCGTGCATACTTTCGTCAAAAATGCGGTTACTACTGTTATGTTTGTTTATCGTGCAGTATGTACATTCGTTAAAAATATTAACGCTTTTACCTTACGCGGGGAAAAGTCATTTCGCTTCGTATGAACCTCTTCTAAAAGAACTAGCGAATAGAGGTCATGAAGTGCACGTTTATAGTGAATTCCCGCAGAAGAAACCGTTACCACGGTACAAAGACTTCGTGTTGGAGAAAATGCAACAGAACTCGACGGAAATTTTAAATATGAATGATTTACCGTCTCAATTTTTAGTTAAATATTTAGCACCGGTTATGTTATCGGGATTTGCCGAAGAAGTTTGTGCTAAATTAGATCAGAAAATTGTTAGAGATTTATTAAAAACTAAGGAGAAGTACGATTTGATTTTAATTGAATATTTCAATACAGATTGCTTCTTAGGATTCGCGTATAAATTTAAAATTCCGTACATCGCTCTGAGTTCTTGTTATCCAATGCCATGGCATGCAAATAGATTTGCAAGAATTGACAATCCATCTTTTGTGCCAGGACACTTTGGAAACTTTGGGAAACACATGGACTTTTTAGAACGATTAGAAAATACAATTATGTTAGGTTATAATAAAGCTTTGTATTATCTTCTTAATGATATTCCGGGAAATCGAAAAGCTAAGGATTATTTTGGTGATGATTTACCACCTTTAGAGAAAATTGCTGAAAATACTAGTTTAATGTTGATAAATAATTATTTTGCGTTAAACGGTGCTTTTCCTCAAGTTCCTAATATGATAGAAGTTGGAGGTATGAATTTAGGAAAACCGAAAACGTTACCAAAGGTAAGTTACATAATAAATTAATTCATTAAAAAAATTCTGGTAATTTATTCTTTGGTCTAAACGACCTTGCGTAGTAATTTATTAAAATTAATGAATATCGAGTTGTCAAGGATGAAGAATCCTTGCGAATAACTACTACTTACGATGATTACTATCGTTACAAAAAATTTATGTTATTTCGCGAAGTTAATTCTCATGTTATGCAAAAAATTCTCTGTAATGGTTTAATGGAATGTTTTAAATCTACGTGTGTTGAAAAATGATTGTTCATTTCTTTTTTTATATTAAAATTATTCTCTCTGTGTTTTTTTTTTATCAGCACGACGATGATAAGCTGTATTTAGTAGTATACTAGGTCTTGATAAAAAATTCTATTAATATAATTCTTAAAATTTAAGATTAAATAGTCTTTAATCACTTTTTTCTACAATGATTAATGAATTTAGGTTATAATTTATAATAATTCATAATACTTTATGATTAATTTATTTTATCTAAAATAACTGATCAAGAAAAATGATCGGTTTGAAATTTTTAAATATTTAAGTTTCGTTTAAAACGACCTTGCTTCATCACTATTAAAGTGGAATTGTCAAGGATGAAAAGTACATAATTGTTACTTTGGGTGATTGCTATAATGAAAAAAAATTTTTTCAAGTTATGCAAAAAAATTGTAACGTTTAAGTCACGTGTGTTGAAAAAATGTACATTTTTACATTAACCATTAATCATCGTGATTTTTTTTTATCAATTTCATACTGATGATAAAATTTTATTTAATGGTATTAAATGCATCATTATAATATGCTGGAGGTAACGTCGCGATAGAATAACTAATAAGGGAGCTATTGACGATTGAATGTCTTTCTGTGGTATTTGACACAGTTTTTAAATGTAGTTAAAAGTCCTTAGTGGTAGAGTAGATTATAGTACATCATTTGAAAGTAGATGTTCAAAGCTATAACATAATGAAAAAATAATCACGATAGAATAACTAATAAGGGAGCTATGGACCATGGAACGTTTGTCTAGGGTATTTGATACAAGGAAGAACAATATCGGCGGTGGAAAAATAAGAAAGGAACCGAAACTAAGGGCAAAACCGCCGCAAAAATGCAACCGTAGGCACGTGTTTCGAACTTATTGGTTCTCATCAGTACGGTATAGTCAAGAAACAAGGTGGAAATTCATTGGAGAAGACCTTGAAAGGGAACAGAGTCAGAGGATTGGTGATTAATCTTCTTATACACAGTCAGAGGATTCGTGATTAGTCCACTGACTCTGTTCCTTTTTTTTGTCTTCTCTAGGGAGCACAGTCAGAGGATTGGTGATTAGTCCTCTGACTGTATTCCCTTTTTGGGTCTTCCCTATGGAACACAGTCAGAAGATTGGTGATTAGTCTTCTGATACTCAGTCGGAGGATTGGTGATTAGTCCTCTGACTGTGCTCCCTTTTTGTGTCTTCCTTAGGGAACACAGTCAGAGGATTGGTGATTAGTCTTCTGATACTCAGTCAGAGGATTGGTGATTAGTCCTCTGACTGTGTTCCCTTCTTGTGTTTTCCCTAGGGAACACAGTCAGAGGATTGGTAATTAGTCCTCTGACTGTGCTGCCTTTTTGTGTTTTCCCTAGGGAACACAGTCAGTAGATTGGTGATTAGTCTTCTGATACAAAATCAGAAGATTAGTGATTAGTCCTCTGACTATGTTCCCATCTTGTGTCTTCCCTAATGAGTTTCCACCTTGCTCCTTGAGTATATCGTACTGATGAGAACCAATAATTTCGAAACACGTCTCTATGATGGTTGTGGCAGTTTTCAAATGTAGCTAAAAGCTCATAGTACTAGAGTAGATTATAGCATATCGTTGAAAACTAGATTTTTAGAGCTATAACATAATGAAGAAATCATCTCGATAGAACAACTAATAAGGAAGCTATAGATCATGAAATATCTATCTGTGATATTTGATGCAGTTTTCAAATAGAGCTTCAAATTCTTAGTGCTAGAGTGGAATATAGTATATCGTTGGAAACTAGATTCCCAGACCTATAACCTGTTGAAGGACTCTCATCGCGATTAAATGGACCGTTTATTTTGAAAGTGGTGTAAGTCCATTTTCCCTTGTTTCGAGAAAATTAGAGGTTAGCATATCTGTTAATTTAAAAATTTAGGCAAATTGTATGAAGTCTGGCAATATTTCTATTCGTTTATCAATATTTAATTTGATTATATAGATTTGTTTCAGGCAAATTAGACTACAACAATACATATTTCTGGATTGTAAATGGACTTACACCACTTTCAAAATTAGAAATTGTAAAAATCGTTTAATTTCAATTTTGAAAAATTAAATATCACTTAAAATATACTTCATTTTAATCCAAATTTGTTTACAAATACACATGATAGGACATAAAATTTAATTTTAGACGCTAATTACATTGTAAAAATTACAAGATACTGACAGTATTTACTTATGCTTTGCATGTGGCAGTGTTTCGAAATATGTACCATGCACCAGAGGTATATAAGGTAATAACTGCTTGATGTCTTCATATTTTTCGTAAGTAATAGGCCTGGCATTTTGGTACAAGGGCGTAAGGGTGATTTTTCAAAATTTTAGCGGTTTTCCAGGACGTGTAGGTAATAAATTTATAGTTTTAAATTCAGTGCCCTTCATTGATATTTTATATAAAATAATATATGGTGCGTTTTTGAGAAACCTCAGCCAACATATGTGCAACCAATTGATCTGCTCGCCATTAGTGTTTTTTAAATCTGTTTTTTAATCGCATTTTGAAGATTTTTGTTGAAATAAAATTCTCTCGTTTCATTTCATGTAAAATGAATTTGTCATGTTTTCTACATTGTGTTATTACATCATAATAATCCTGTGGTGTATACTTAAAATTGTTTTCTTTTAAAGTTATCCATTTTAAGTAAAATAGAATTAGTAACCTAAATTAGCATCTTTTGACCCGTAATATAAAACAAATGTAACCATAGTTATTTGGACTTACACCACTTTCATAATCAACGATTATGTAATTTTATTTACCGACCGATTTTAAGTTGTACAAAACATGGGAATTTTTTAAAAAATTAAACACGGACTTATCATACATTAAAAATTTACATTAAATTAAGCATGAATTGCGTGATATCTCATTTTTTTCAAAAATGGACTTACACCACTTTCAAAATAAACGGTCCAAATAACTAATAAGGGAGCTATAGACGATAGAATATCTACTCGGGGCATTTGAATAAGCTTTTAAATGTAGCATGTTTTTGACAAATTCTTTAGTTTTTTTCTAGTGAACTAGAATGAAATCAGTTTTCAAAGTTGCAGCAGGATTCAAAAGAATAGAACTAATAAAAATTTGATTTCTTCATTATTTTTTTTATTATTTAGTACATTTTATTCTAACCGGTTAATTCTACCGTTCGATTACGTCTTATATTTTAGAAGGTTTAATCCATCTTTTATGTTTACAAATTTTAAGAAAGTATTTTAACATGTGTACTGTCTTCAACTATTTTAAATCGTAAATTTCTATATTAATTTCGATATTTACTTCTGAGGATGGTTTTGAGCCGAAACTAGTCAAGTAATAAAAAATTTAAATAACCAGGAAGGTAGAAAATTCATCAATTCATTACCTAATATTCAATTTATGTTTCTATTAGTGGATAAAACCTTCTCAAAAATTCACTTTAATGTATTATGCATTAAGCTCAAAGTAATAGAATCTTCAATCGATCTCTAAGCCTCAATTACGGTTATATTTAAGTCTAAAATTTTATGGTAGTGCTCATTTTCAACAAATATTTTCCATACCATGATTCCTTAGATGCTTTAATAAGGCTTTTAACTAAAAAATATCCTGGTTATAGAAAAACACCAATGTTATATCTCCCTATCATGCATTTATTGCATTATTTTTGTGCAAAGATGCATTATCTTACTATAAAATGTGACGCGGAAAGCGAAAACGGACCAGTTGCCGGCAAAGTAAAATTTTCAGTACGGAAGAAAAAAGGGGATCAGGTCGAAAATATCAATTTTGAGTTTTTAATCGACTATTATAATAGGGCTCTTCTTTTACACGCCAAAGTCGATTGTAACGTCGAACTTAGTAAGAAAATTCTTGATAATATTAATTATGTGAACCCATTGCTCGCATGTTACGTTTGAGAAAAGGGACCAGTTGTTATAGAGTTATAAGATGGGCCCGACCAGTGATATCTTTTGAATTTGATGTGTATAAGAGTGCTTATGCACGCCAAAAGCGAACGTCAACAATCATGAGCGTACGAGCATTTTTTAAATCAATTAGTTTTAAACATAATTTTGTTTTAAAAAACTAAATTTTTTCTTCTATTTCAATTATTTGGGATTGACTAAAGAAAGAAAACAGTATTTTTACAAAAATATAAGAAACTATTGTAGAAAAATAAAGAAGAATCAAAAGACATTCTATGCCCCCCTGTTGACATTCCTGGCGTAGTTGATAATCTTGATGAACCTCAACCGGGGCTGTCCGACAATGAGAAATCCATTTCTGCTGTTCCTTTTGATGTATTACTTGTTTTTTAAATATGAAAAATAAAGTTAGTGTGATTGAACACAAACTTTAAACGCTTTAAAACACCATTTTTCTAACCGGTGCATTAAAATATGGATAACTAATTGTAAGACATTTTCTTAAGATATCGCCTTCGTTTTGGTGTAAAAATATTCATAATTTATTCATTTACCAAGAAAAAATAATAACTCAATTTTGAATTTTTGAGCCAACTGGTTTCTTTTCGCTTTCCGCTTCACAAATAAAGTGTGGTTTACGGAATTAGTTTAAAAACTGTAACAGATTGGTTTGTATCATTTTTGATATGTTCTACCAAATTCATTCGAATGCTGAGGGAAGTTAATAACTCTAGCATTAACACAAAAAGCTCCCAAGACCATTTGAGTATCACAGCAGAAATTTTCTTAGTCGATAGATGTTTTAATGATTTTTTGAACCAAGAAAACATGCTGGCTATTAGAAAACATCAATGCTATACCACCCTATTTTCCATTCGTTGCATTATTTTTCTGTAAAGACGCATTTTCTTACTATAAAATTAGGAATTATTTTTGGTAGTGGTAAATTCATTTTAGTGTTGAGGGAAATTAACTCTACCTTTAACACAAAACTTTCCCCAGAACATTTGAGACCCAGAGCAGAAATTTCTCTTGATTGATAGATGTTTTAATCAAACTGAACCAAAAAACATATTGGTTATTGCAAAACATCAATGTTATACCTCTCTATTATGCATTTGTTGCACCATTTTGAGGAAAGACGCATTTTCTTACTATAAAATTAGATATTATTTACGATAGTGGTAAATTTATTTGAGTGCTGAGGGAAATTAACTTTACCTTCCATATAAAATAATCCCCAAATTATTTGAGACCCACAGCAGGAATTTCTCTTGATTGATAGATGTTTTAATCAAACTGAACTAAAAAACATATTGGCTATAGCAAAATACCAATGTTATACCTTCCTATCATGTATTTGTTACACTATTTTTGAGCAAAAATGCATTTTCTGAGTATAAAATTAGGTATTATTTACGATAGTGGTAAATTAATTTGAATGTTGAATGTTAAGGGAAATTAACTCTACCTTCAACACAAAACCCTCCCCAGAACACTTGAGACCCATAGCAGAAATTTGTTCTGATTGATAGGTTTTTTAATCAGGGTTTGAACCAAAAAACATGTTGACTATAGCAAAACACCAATGTTAAACCTCTTTATCATACATTTCTTACATTATTTTTATGTAAAGATGTATTACCTTACAATAAAACTAGTTTAGTTTTATTTTTAGTATTTTTCTAAAAAAATTTTATTGTTTTTGGTTGAATTGATCAACATTTTGGTAACTTTGGTGGAAGCTCTACGAATTTAGTAAATTTTTGGTGGAATAAAAAAAAATTGGTAAATTTTTGGTGGAATTTTTACAAATTTTGTAAGACTTTTGGTGGAATTTAAAAAAAATTCATTATTCTTGGTAGAATTATTAAAAATTTTAGTAACTTTGGTGGAATTTTTATGAATTTACTAAGTTTTTGATGGAATTTTCAAAGTTTTAGTTAATTTTTAATGAAATTGTTTCTAATTTGATTGATTTTTGGTGGAATTTTAAAAGAATTTGGATATTTTGGTGGAATTTTTAAAAAATTTGGTAAGCTTTTGGTAGAATTGTTAAAAATGTTGACAATTTCGGTGTAATTTTTAGGATTTTTGTAAGTTTTTGGTGGAATAAAAAAAATCAATAAGTTTTGGGTGTAGTTGTTAAATATTTTAATAGCTTTGGTGGAATTTTTGCGAATTTTATTCATTTCTGATGGAATTTAAAAAAAAATCAGTGTTTTTGGTAAAATTCTTATGAATTTAGTAAGTTTTTGGTGGAATTTTTAAAAAATTCAGTATGTTTTTGGTGGAATAACCAAAAATTTTGATAACATTGGTGGAATTTTTGCGAATTTTATTCATTTCTGGTGGAATAAAAAAAATCAGTGTTTTTGGTAAAATTCTTATGAATTTAGTAAGTTTTTGGTGGAATTTTTGAAAAATTCAGTATGTTTTTGGTGGAATAACCAAAAATTTTGATAACATTGGTGGAATTTTTGCGAATTTTATTCATTTCTGGTGGAATAAAAAAAATCAGTGTTTTTGGTAAAATTCTTATGAATTTAGTAAGTTTTTGGTGGAATTTTTGCAAATTGTATTAATTTTTGGTGGAATTTTTAAAAAACTCAGTATATTTTTGGTGGAATTATCAAAAATTTTGATAACACTGATGGAATTCTTACGAATTTTATTCATTTTTGATGAAATTTTTAAAAAATTCAGTGTTTTTTTATGGAATTTTTACGAATTTAGTAAGTTTTTAGTGAAATTTTTCCAATTTTATTAATTTTTGGTGGAATTTTTATAATATTCAGTATGTTTTTGATGGAATTGTTAAAAAAGTTGATAATTTGGTGGAATTTTTATTAACTTTAATCATTTTTGGTGCAATTTTTAAAAATATTGGTAATTTTAGTAGAATTTTTATGAATTTGGTAAGTTTTTGGTGTTTTTTTTTTTAAATCAGTAAGTTTTTGGTGGAATTATTCAACATTTTTGTAGCTTTGGTGGGAAATTGAAAAAAATTAGTACGTTTTTGGGTCCAAAGGAGCCCCGATTCGCATATAACGTTGCGTTATAAAACAGTTCAGAAGGTTAGCCGGAAGCAGAGTCGCGAAGCCGATGGCTTTTTGGACAAAAAGTGCGTTCGAAAATTAACGAAAATGACAGGCGGACGATCGAGAATTTTAATTTCAATTAGGGCTACCGCAACGTCGTTCGATTTTCAGGGCCGTTTCGGAAATCGGTTACGGATCCCCTAAAATCGTCGAGGATGTGAAGATGATGGTCGGCAGAATGACGTAAAACCATTGAATCGCCTGGAAAGCGATTTCCAAAAAAACTATTACAAAAAAGAGCTAGGCGCCTGCGGCGCCCTCTTTTAAAGAGGCGCTGTTTGCTTACTACTTTAATATATTACAAGTGACTAATCTAACTTTCTTAAAAAATCACCCAGACTTTATTTATTGGAATTAAAGAATAATTTTTGGTTTAAATGAAATTTTAAAGATTCTGTTTTGAATTTAAAAAGACAGGTTAGTTCTAATTATTATCATAAAAATTAAAAAAAATTCTTAAAGTTGGAAAAACTTTTGACAGGTAACTAACCTAACTTAAAAAGAAATCGACCAACTTTAAAAAATCGTCCAGACATTATTTTTGAAGATTAAGGATTGATTTTTGGTTTAAATGAAAGATAAAAGATTCTGTTTTGAATAAAAAATGACAGATCTTTCCTAATTATTACCAAAAAAATTAAAAAAAATTTAAAATTGGTGAAAATTTTTGACAGTTCTAACCAAACATTTTTAAAAAATCACCCAATTTTAAAAAATCACCCAGACTTTGTTTATAAAGATTAAGGAAAGATTTTTGGTTTAAATGAAACTTCAAAGATTCTGTTTTGAATTAAAGAAGACAGGTTAGTTCTAATTATAATCAAAAAAAAATTAAAAAAAAATCTTAAAGTTGGAAATATTTTTTGACAGGTGACTAACCTAACTTTAAAAAAAAATGGACCAACTTTAAAAAATCGTCCAGACTTCATTTCTGAAAATTAAGGACTGATTTTCGATTTAAATAAAAAATAAAAGATTCTGTTTTGATTTAAAAAGGGCAGATTTTTTATAATTATTATCAAAAAAATTAAAAAAATTCCCAAAGTTGGTAAAAATTTTTAACGGTTTCAACCCAACTTTTTTTAAAAAATCGACCAACTTTAAAAAATCACTGAGATTTTATTTTTTTGGAATTAGAGATTGATTTTTGGTTTAAATTAAAGCTAAAAGATTCTATTTTCAATTAAA
This sequence comes from Digitonthophagus gazella, assembly GCA_036711955.1. Taxonomy (NCBI): domain Eukaryota; kingdom Metazoa; phylum Arthropoda; class Insecta; order Coleoptera; family Scarabaeidae; genus Digitonthophagus; species Digitonthophagus gazella. Next base: position 31,756,625 of record JASCIT010000002.1, read on the forward strand.
AGAGATTTTTTTCCTATTGTTACCAAAAAAAATTTTAAAAATTTTTAAAGTTTCTTCTGAAATCATCGAATTTTATTAAGATTTTTGTCAGATTTTGTAGAAAACTACCTAAATTGATTTAGTTGAAGGGTGGAGTGCAAGAAGTACCTAAGTAGCATTTTTATAAAATCTGCCTAGGTTTAAAATCTAGGTTTATCATGTTTGATAAACCTAGATGTCGCGATTCTAATGTCCCGAAATCAGACCCAGAAAAGGACGTTCGAAAAGGCGCTCTTTAACCAATTTGGGCCTAGAAATGGCATCAAACTTATAAATCAAGTTGTATTTTAACGTTTTATTTGTCAACATGAACGACACCTAAGGCGTCGAGGTCGGAAAGAGCGGTTACTTTGACGTTTAGAAACGTCAAAAATTCGCTTGTCAGCAATTCTGCGCCGAAATTGGTCGATTTTCGTTAGTTCGGTGTAAACTAAGGGCAAAAAAAGACGGCGCTGCTCGTTTACTACTTTATTATATGTGCCGCATATAATATAATTATACTCTTTTCGCGGAAAGATGTCTTATGCGTCATTAATTAATTATATTATCCTAGACTACTATTTTCGGTTTTCGTCTCTATCTGACATATATGATTAAATAAAGAAAAAAATATTTGACATATGTCGAGAAAACGGTGACAAGTAATGACGCATGAGACATCTTTCCGCGAAAAGTGTATAAGTATTTTTTACGGTAATGGTTTAAAATCGATAGCAAATTCGTTTATATCATCGTAATATATTCTACCAAATTCATTCGAGTACTAAAGGAAATTAACTCTACCTTCGACACAAAACCCATCCCCAGAACATTTCAAACCCACCACAGAAATTTCTCTTGATCATTAATAATCCTTTTACTCGCGATTAGTGAACTAATTTCAACTAAAAGTTCCTTAATAATACCGAGTCTCTACAATTCCCAAGTATAATGAATTGCAAATATAATTTCAAGGCCATTACCAGGTCAAAAACCGTTTCTAGCAAGTAAGGTCATTAACAATTCATTGAAATATTATGTAAACTAGAAATGTAAACTATTCAATAACAATAACAAACATAAAATATTTATTTTTAATAATTTTGCAATTTCAATAAATTTTAATAAAAAACAAATTGATATTTACTATAACATTATTAAAAACTCACTACAAATAAAAATTCCCCTTCTCTCATTACAACGGTTCATCTGACTACAACCTTGAATCTTTTATGAATCTCCAAACAGTATAAATAGTAGTTTTAACGATGTGGTTTCGTCCGGTTTATTTATCAGTAATTTTTATTATTAGTGAAGTTTCATCTTATAAAATTTTGGCTTTATTTCCTCATAGAGGTAAAAGTCATTATAAAGTTTTTGAGCCAATGTTAAAAGAATTAAGTAAAAGAGGTCATCAAGTAACTGTAATAAGTCCATTCCCTCAAAAAATACCATTAGAAAATTTTAAAGATATAAACTTAAATGAAAATGGTGATCATTTAAATGAAGTGTTTTTGTTTGGATTTTTTGGTTCTGATTTATGGTCAAGATTAAATTTAGTGAGGAAACTTTCAATAGTAACTGAAGATACATGTAAATCTTTAAATTCAAGTGTAATAAAAAAGTTTATCGAGAAAAAGGAAAAATTTGATTTAGTAATAACCGAACATTTTATGGGAAATTGTTACTTGGGATTAATTCATTTCACCGGAGGATCGTTAATTGGTTTAACTTCCGGTGGAATGATTCCATGGGGTAATGATTACATCGGAAATCCAGATAATCCGGCGTACGTTCCAATACTATTTTCCGGAATGTCAGATTCAATGAATTTCATTGAAAGGATAATAAATACCATTCATTATTTTCTAACGAGAGTATTTTATAAATTTTTAATTGACATTCCTTCGAATGAGTTAGCTCGGGAGTTTATTGATCCGAATTTACCGGATTTAAATACATTTGCGTACAATACGAGCGTTATATTATCAAATATTCATTATACCGTACATAGGTCTAAACCTTTAGTGCCTGGATTAATCGAAATTGGAGGCGTGCATATTGGAAATACAAATAAATTACCTCAGGTATGTTTATTGTTTTATTAAAAACTAATTTTATAATTAAATTTTGTCCTTTGGTATCCTTTAGTATCCTTTGCTTTAGTTAACTTTTGATTATGAAACTGCCCCTAAGTTATGTAGTAAGTTATGTAGCAATGACCTAAATTGATATACGCGCCAAAGTTCACCGGCTTAATTTAGTACACTTAACTCGATTACGTTCAGTGTTAAAGATGACCTTCTATAGGACGTTGTGTTTACTGTTGTGTGTCCAGTATGTGTTTGGATATAACATACTGGGTTTATTCCCTCATCCGGGTAAAAGCCATTTCGACGTTTTCGAACCGTTGCTGAAAGAACTCCACAGGCGAGGACATAAAATAACCGTAATTGGTCATTTTCCGCAAAAACAGAAATTGGAAAATTGGACAGATGTATTATTAAAAGCTAATTTGGAACTTTGGAAACATGGAATACCCCTGGGTTTATTTCAATCTGGTTTTTGGGGGAGATTAACTCAACCTATTGATCTTTTTAATCTAACTAAAGATACATGTCATGCTCTTAATTCAACGAATGTGAAAAAATTTATTAAACAAAAGGAAAAATTTGATTTAGTACTGACAGAACATTTTACAGCAAATTGCTTCTTAGGATTGATGTATTTTACCGGTGGATCATTAATTGGACTTCAATCTTGTTCAATAATACCTTGGGTTAATGATTTTATCTCCCAACCTGATAACCCTTCTTACATACCAGTAATTTTTTCGGGGAATAATGGTAAAATGAACTTTTTTGAAAGGATTGAAAACACCCTAATTTATGTAATTTCAAAAATTACTTTTAAATACCTCATGGATGACGAAGCAAATCGATTGGCTAAACTTTACATAGATAAAAACCTTCCAAGCTTGAATGAGTTCGCCTATAATACAAGCGTAGTGTTGTGTAATGTTCATTTGAGCGTACATAATCCTAAACCTACTGTACATAGATTAATTGAAGTTGGAGGGATGTATATTGGAAGTCCAAAAAAACTTCCCAAGGTAATTTTAGAGTACTCTCTTTTCGCGGAAAGATGTCTTATGCGTCATTAGTTGTCGGCGTTTTCTCGACATATGTCAAATATTTTTTTCTTTATTTAATCATATATGTCAGATAGAGACGAAAACCGAAAATAGTAGTCTAGGATAATATAATTAATTAGTGACGCATGAGACATCTTTCCGCGAAAAGAGTATAATTTTATTGCTTTATTGGAATTTAAAATTCGATCATGAACTTTAAAAAATTAAAAATAAAAGTTACTTCCAATCGTTATAATATCTATAGTACTTGTTAATTGAATTTCTTTCTTTGGAGGTATGATATTTTAAGACATATTTTGGATAATTAAATAGCTAATTTGGACGATTATTAATTCACGTAACGCCTTCGCAAAAATGAAATGTTTCTTCTTGAACTTCTCAAAATCCACCGCACAAATTTTAGAATATAGCATTTCTTTGTTATTTTTGGAAAAAAGAATAAAAAACCGGGCGAAATTCGTTCAATTTTCTGATGAATGGTTTTTCACCAATATCTTAAATTAGGAATACGATATCGAGCTGCGATTTTCACTCTCTTGTTTGGGCTTTATTATACTATTTTTTCGTGAAGAGAAAGTGATACCGTTCCATTTAACTTTTCGGAGAATATTCGCAATTTCTAAAAAAATTTCGAAAACCCCATCTAGCGGCGACATGTGAAATTGTGATCACCACCAAAATGGTAGGATTTATTATTCAAGAAAAGCTCTTTTCAGCGACACCAAGCTTATTAAATTCTGTTCAGCCGTTTTGAAATTATAGACATTTATTTGCAAGCATTTTCGAACGCTCCCCACCACTTTATTTTTAGAGATACAGAAAAAAGTTTTTAATAAAAAAGATTGATACTTATCTCCACTTTAAAATGCGCATATTTTTGTGTTATCTTAATATAGCCGAATTCCGAGAAAAACCACATTTTGTAATTCGAGATGGCGATTGCGCCCCCTGGCGGTCATCTGAGGAACTTGAAAATAATTTCCAGCATTTTCTCTTGGCCACTTTAGTCATTAAATTTTTTACCGGAAGTCTCTACGATGAACAGTTTCTGAGATACGGCACTCTGCATTCTTATTTGTTCACCCTGTACATCTTTTTTTACAAAACTAGTTGAATCAAATATTAACAACCGATAGAATAAGGAAGAATAATATTTATTCAATGTCGTATATGTGAATGTATTTTATCCATAAACACCTTACCTTAAGGTATAGGCATGATCATTTATAAACTATAAGATCTTGCATGTAGATAACCTTAAAATTCATTATTAATAATCGTGAGTATACGTTTTTTTTTCTAAATTCGATTGTCCAAACACCAAATTCCTCGATTTATCTTATATACCTTTTAAATTAAGTTTTCCTACATATGACTGATTGTGAGTAGCTATGACTAACGACCGTTCCATTAGTCATAGCGAATAGTCGTCTGACTATTCTGAAAGTACACTCATGGTCAATGGAAATGAAATTCAAAGCTCTCTGCGAGAGTGATAGCTAAAACGGTTACGGGTTCGGTCTGTTCTCGACAGAATGAAACCTTGCGCGAAACTAAAGATGTACAGAATTGGACAAAACATGTGCAACTCCAATCGAGCAATCATAAAAAGCATCAGTAAACTGAAATGTTTCAAAATCGAAATCGAGCAAGTTACTGCGGTTGATTTAGGAGTCTAGACTAAGCGCTAGACCTCTGGGTTGAAGACAGACTTTGCATTTTTCTCTTACAGCACCATGAAAAGAAAGGTGCAAGATCTGAGCAGTAGAACTCTGGGTTGAGAACGGATCTTGTCTCCTCCTCTTCATGGTGTTATAAAAGAAAGATGCAATATTTGAGCGCTAGACCTCTGAATTGAGAACAGACTTTGCATTTTCTTCTAATAGCACCATGAAGAGGAAGGTGCAAGATCCGAGCACTAGACCTCTGGGTTAAGAACAGATCTTGTTTCCACCTTTTCATGGTGTTATAAGAGAAAAATGCAAAATCGGAGCGTTAGACTTCTCGGTTGACGACGGCTTTTGCATTTTTCTCGAATACCACCATGAAGAGGAAAATTCAAGATCCGAGCACTAGACCTCTGGGTTAAGAATGTACTTTGTCTTCTTCTTTTCAATGTGTTATAAGAGAAATCTGCAAGATCCGAGCGTTAGAGCTCTGAGTTGAGGATGGATTTTGCATTTTTCTCTTCAATTATTTATTCTCATAAATAATAGGACATAAAAAAAAAGTTTGCAAAAATCAAGGTATGGGTCACTTAAAAGGATTGTGTGGGTCAGTGTTTGACCCATGGGTCATAGGTTCGCCATCACTGGTCTAGATAGTTGCTCCATGATTATTGCAGTTATCAGCTGTCAACTGACAGTTCACCAGCAATGTTTTGTTGACAAGAGCCATTTTGCGCTGGTCAAAACAAGTGGAACTTCTCGCTTTCTTGGACTTATTCCTCTAGAAGTGTTTAAAAAAGGTGGAAAAAGGTTTCGTTTATTGACAAAAGTGTTCTTACTTGCGTTATTGTACCATAACAAGGTTAATATTGCATGATAAACATGGAGGAAGGTCAATACTCATGTTTTCCTTTGGTGTTATTAGACACCAAAATGGCACCTGACACCCTTGGATTGGAATTACGAAAAAAAAATAATCGATGATTACAAGAACGAAATGTCACAAAAAACTATTTGTGGCAAATACAAAATGAAAAAATGGACTGTTTCAAAACTGTGCTCAAAATTTCGTTCAACCGGGAAGATTTCTGTGAACAATAGAGATATAAGACCACGGTCCACCACGTCAAGAGAGGACTCTATGATGGTCAAATGCATTAAGATCCTTCCAAATCTTTCTTCAAGGTGCAAACGGATTTACAGTTATCTGTATCGGACCGGACAATCAGACGACGTGCCGTTGAAGCCGGATTATTAGCGTTATAATAATTATTAGTTTTAGTGTTATTTTAGCACAAAGATTGAATCAGTTACTAAAATCGAAAGAGAAACGGAAGAAAAAGCGATTGTGGGTTAGAAAGTGGATACTTGACAGAAAATCAGCAGCACATATTTTGCAAGATAAGAAGCTAAGAAGTTATTACGCAGAGAATTTAAAACGTGTTGCAAATTGCAAATGTCTGAAGGCGATTTTGATTACCTACTGAAAGTCGTTTCATCACTAATTTTAAAGTTACAGTATGAACTTCTCAAGTTTTTAAATTTCGATGTTATGTCTTTTGGTCGAAATCCAGGGATATAAACCACATCAGAAATTCTCTTAGCTGCTGCCATTCTGAAATCTCAAGTAATGTGGTCTTCAATAGTTGCATCATGCAACACCTTATGTTGTATGATGTCTGATTGGGTTTTAATTTAATAACACGCCTTTTCATTTTACTGCTTGTCGCCATTTTTAAAAACCGACATATGAAAGCGAATTCTCGGCAAAAATCAAACATGTTTAATCTGAGGCATGAGCACCACCTTGACTATGACGTCAACCCATGACACTTCGTTCATATGAAGAGTATTCTTTGAACGTTTGTCTAACGAAAGCGTATCAAGCTGCGTAGGAACGTACTATAACCCGAAATGGAGCTGCACCATGAAGAGAAAGTTGAAAAAATACTCGACAATGTTACGTTGAGGGAGTCCACTTTTTCATCTTTCTTTTCATAGTGCAGCTATATTTCGGGTTATAATACCTTAATATTTCGTGTATCATTTTTATATTATTATTTACATTATTCTTTCGACGCCCTGCGAAGAAACCTCTGATTTCACTTAAGAACCAGAAGAAAAGACTCCTCGTTGCTCAATCTCATATTATTAATATTAAAAATTCGTACAGAGCTTATTTGAAGGAATAAAGCCAAGGTTTTCATGTTGGATTATAACTTGAAGATTCTAGTTTCTATTAAAAAAGGAAAATTCGTTCTAACTATTCCGGAAATTTTTCTAAGAATTTTTGAAGGCTTTAGAATTTTGACAACCTGGAATATTTGACCAAATTTAAAAATTCGTACAGAGCTTATTTGAAGGAATGAAGCCAAGGTTTTCATGTTGAATAATAACTTGAAGATTCTAGTTTCTATTAAAAAAGGAAAATTCGTTCTAACTATTCCGGAAAATTTTCTAAGAATTTTTGAAGACTTTAGAATTTTGACAACCTGGAATATTTGACCAAATTTAAAAATTCGTACAGAGCTTATTTGAAGGAATAAAGCCAAGGTTTTTATATTGAATTGTACCCTGAGGATTCTAGTTGCTATTAGAAAAGATAAACTCATTCTATCTATTTCAAAGAAATTTCTAAGAATTTTTGAAAACTTTCGAATTTTTCATAACCTAGAAAATTTGGCCAAATTTAAAAATTCGTACAGACCTTATTTGAAGGATTAAAGCCAAGGTTTTCATGTTGAATTATACCTTGAAGATTCTAGTTTTAATTAGGAAAGTTAAACTCGTTCTAACTATTTCAAAGAAATTTCCAGGAATTTTTAAAAACTATCGAATTTTTCATAAATCTGAAAAATTTTGACCAAATTTAAACATTCGTACAGAGCTTATTTGAAGGAATAAAGCCAAGGTTTTCATGTTGAATAATAACTTGAAGATTCTAGTTTCTATTAAAAAAGGAAAATTCGTTCTAACTGCTCCGGAAAATTTTCTAAGAATTTTTGAAGACTTTAGAATTTTGATTACTTGGAAAATATGCCATTAAAATGGATATTCTAACAAGATAACGACCCCAAGCACACCAACAAGGTGGGCAAACAGTGGTTTAAGAATAACCAAATAATGGCGATGGACTAGCGGCCCTAATCTCCGGATCTGAATCCTATCGAGAACCTGTGGAAAATCGAGAACCTGTGGAAGATCGTGAATCAGCGAATTGATCGTGAAAGTGTTCAAAATAAGGATTAATTGTTTGTACAAATCCAAAAGGCTTGGGCAGCAATTCTACAAAACTTCATTGACCACCTGATTAAGTCGATATCTCACAGATGCAAGGCTGAAATTGAAAATAAAGGATTCGCTACGAAATATTGAAAGCCAAATTGAATTTGGTAAACAACACGCGAAGTTGCACTTGTTTTGTTCAAGTAGAGGAAAGAGGAAAGCATTGAATTTTATTTTTTTTAATACTTTTAAATAAATATTTTTTTAAATACTTTTAAACAAATATTTTTTTAAATCGTTTTCGGTCACTTCTCCCCTATTTATTATCTAAATTACATTGATTCGAACTTAATCCAGAATATTTCCTCATCCAAAACACAAATTTGATACAATTCAATTTTAATTATAATTTAAAGTAGTTGAAAATCATTTAAAAAGAACTATCAAAAATAGCTGGGATGTTTATTAATAGGATCATAAAGCATCTTCCAAAGATAAATTCGTCAAGTTGATTTTAAGATAATCATCACGTTACGATTTTGATCATGTCGTTCATCATCCACTTCCGAGGCAATTCAATTACGAACCAAATGACCCTTTCTATCGCCGCTAATTTCACAGTTGCGTTCGCAGCAATCGCATCAAACTGGATTTGTATTAGAGCTCGCAAGCAAACGTTAAAATTACGGGTAAATGTCGGTTACAGAGACGGCGCCATGTTCTGTGTGTTTCGGTGAAAAGCTAATAAATTCGCGAAATGTGAGACTCTAGAACGGGGAAAACGTGGAATCGAAACCGTGTCCAATGGGGTTCTTTGTAAAGGCCGTAATAAAGTTGCGCAAATAGAAATGAAAAATTGACATCTCGACCAGAGCGATTTTTAATTTTCCGCAATCGATCATTCTCGTTCGCTGACAGGTATTTTGAAAAATTATCACTTCAACTCCCTATTCTATTTTCGAGTTCAAGTGTTGGTGATTTTGATAAATTTTATAAAAAATATCCGATTAAAATTGAATTTAAAAATCATTTATTACCAAATACTTTATTTTTCATTTTTTATTTACGTGTATTTATTATCGATGGTTTAAATCACAAGTATAGGATATCCAAAAAAATTCGCGGCATCCTTGTTGAAACTTTATACAAGAGATTAATTACACCGCGCATTTGAATTTGAAACCTTTCGGTATTCCATTACGTAAAAATACTTTTCGAAAGTATCCACGGATCGAATAACAAATGCGATAAATTTAAAAAAACAAAATTAAAAAAATAAAGGCTTTACGCCTTACTACATAAATAACTATTGCAGTGAATAGTTGCAATTCAACAGTTCTTATTGTTGGTGTAGTTTAACCATGGTGTCGTTATCAATTTTAGTGTTAATTCTCTTCATTCAATTTGAAAATAGTTTTGAAGAAGATACTTATAAAATTTTGGCTATAATTCCTTTTCCACAACGAAGTCACTTTTTGGTATTTAAACCACTTTTACAAAATTTAGCTAATAAGAACCACAACATAACAATGATAAGTTATTATCCATTAGATATAAATACGAAGAATTATCAACACGTTGATTTATTTAAAAACCAAAGTAGTATAATAAATAGCCTTCCGTTTCAATTATTTGATCAAAATCGACTTGAAAAATATTTTGGTTCTTGGGCACTTCATAAAATTACTAAAGATGCTTGTAGAATAGCTTTAAAATCTCCCGAATTTTTGGAATTTTTAAAAAAACGGGAAGAGTTTGATTTGGTTTTGGTGGAAATCTTTGGATCGAATTGTATGTTGGAATATATTCCACCAAATTCAACCATTATTGGGTTATCTACTTGTTCATATATGCCCTGGTATAGTGAATATTTTGGATTACCTGATAATCCAGCTGTAAATCCTTCGATTTTTATGGATTTTCATTCAAAAATGAGTTTTTATGAAAGAGTTGAAAACGCAGTAACGTATGTTATAACTCGTGTTGTTTATAATTTGTTTACTAGAAGAGATGATGGGCAAGATGTTGATAGATTGGTTTATAATATAAGTCTTATTTTGGCTAATAATCATTTTTCACTTCAAGAACCTAGAGCGTTGGTTCCACAAACTGTTGATGTGGGTGGGTTACATATTACAAAAAGGAAAAAATTACCAGAGGTAAGAATTTTTATATTTCGTTTTTCCCATCTTCAAAGATGATTAAATTTTTTAAAAAATTTTGTTAGGTTTGGTTTGGTGAAAAGTAAAAAATTTTTACTAAATTTAAGAATTTTTTTTAACTTTTTTGACAACAATTAGAATAAATCTGCCTTTTTTAAATCAAAATAGAATATTTTATGTTTAATTTAACATAAAAATCATTTCTTAATCTTTAAAAATAAACCCTGTACGATTTTTTAAAATTGGTTAATTTTTTCAAAAAGTTGGGTTAAGTAACAGTCAAAAATTTTTACCAATTTTAAAAATTTTTTTAATTTTTTTGGTAAAAATTAGAACAAATTTGACTTTTTTAATTAAAAATAGAATCTTTTATTTTTCTTTTAAATCAAAAATTATTTCTTAATCTTCATAAATACTCTGGGCGATTTTTCAAAGTTTGTCTATTTTTTAAAAAAGTTAGGTTGTCAAAATTTTTTTTCAACTTTAAGAATTTTTTTAATTTTTTTGGTAACAATTAGAATAAATCTACCTTTTATAATTAAAAATGGAATCTTTTATTTTTCATTTAAACCAAAAATTATTTCTTAATCTGTATAAATAAAGTCCGGGCGATTTTTCAAAGTTGGTTAATTTTTTTAAAAAGTTAGGTTAAGTGTCAAAATTTTTTTCCAACTTTAAGAATTTTTTTAAATTTTTTGGTAGCAATTAGAATAAATCTGCTTTTTTTAAATCAAACTAGAATATTTTATGTTTAATTTGACCTAAAAATCAGTTATTAATCTTTAAAAATAGAATCTGTACGATTTTTTAAAGTTGGTCGATTTTTCCAAAAAGTTAGGTTAGTTAAGTGTCAAAAATTTTACAAACTTTAAGAATTTTTTTAATTTTCTTGGTAACAATTAGAATAAATCTACCTTTTTTAATTAAAAATAGAATCTTTTATCTTTCATTTAAACCAAAAATCATTTCTTAATCTTTATAAATAAAGTCTGAGCGATTTTTCAAAGTTGGTCAATTTTTTTAAAAAGTTAGGTTAAGTGTCGAAATTTTTTTCCAACTTTAAGAATTTTTTTAATTTTTTAGTAACAATTCGAACAAATTTGACTTTTTTAATTGAAAGCAGAATCTTTTATTTTTCATGTAAACCAAAAGTTATTTCTTAATCTTCATAAATAAAGTCTGGGCGATTTTTCAAAGTTGGTCAATTTTTTTAAAAAGTTAGGTTAAGTGTCAAAATTTGTTTCCAATTTTAAGAATTTTTTTTAATTTTTTGGTAACAATTAGAATAAATCTACATTTTTTAATTAAAAATAAAATCTTTTATTTTTCATTTAAACCAAAAATTATTTTTTAATCTTCATAAATAAAATCTGGGCGATTTTTTAAAGTTGATCGATTTTTTTGTTGTTAGGTTAGTTAAATGTCAAAATTTGTTTCCAACTTTAAGAATTTTTTTAAATTTTTTGGTAACAATTAGAATAAATCTGCCTATTTAAAACCAAAACAGTATATTTTAAGTTCAATTTGATCTAAAAATCAGTTCTTAATTCTTAAAAATAAAGCCTGCACGATTTTTTAAAGTTGGTCATTTTTTTCAAAAAATTGGGTTAGTTAACTGTCAAAAATTTTACCAACTTTGAGAATATTTTTAATTTTTTTGGTAATAATTAGAATAAATCTGCCTTATTTGGATTAAAATAGAATATATTGAGTTCGATTTTAGCTAAGAATCAGTTCTTAATCTTTAAAAATAAAATCTGTACGATTTTTTTAAAGTTGGTTAACTCTTTACTGGCCGCTAAAAATCCTTAGTCATTCAAATAACTAGTGAATTTATTCAGAAACGAGTGCCTAATCTGAAAATTGAATTTCTAGTAATTTCATTTAATATGGCAGTCCTGAAAATATTTTTATGCACATAACGGCATCTGACAATATCCGTACACGAAGCAGGTTTCTTTTCCCTTGTCGTGATTTTTGCAAACTTTGCAACATTTCTGAGGAAACTTTTTTTCCCCAACTACATTTTTTATCAATCTGTGCTTTTTTTATATCTCTTGAAAGCCTAGTTGGTGCATCTTTACAAGAGATTATTTTTTATGGATGATTTTCGCCCAATTTTTAGCAACTTGTAGTAAATAAGAGGTAAATTTTATTTTCTTTGTCGGTTTCAATTTTTTATATAAATGAACGTCGCCTTCAGACATTTGCAACAAGTTTTAAAATCCTCTATGTAATAACTTTTTAACTCTCTGTCTGCTAAACTGAATGGGAAATGTGAAATGGGAAATCTTTCTAACCCATCATCGTCTTTTCTTCCGTTTCTCTTTCGATTTTAGCAGCTGATACATTCTGTGTGCTAAAATAACACCAAAACCTGAACTCACCATAGCACAAGTCTCAACGAGCAGTTGGTTCATGGTGGGCTTAATTAAACCCACGATTAATTAAATCACGTTTTCGTTGATACTGCAATCCCTGTGAATGGTCCACGTTCTACGGCTGACAAGGTTTCTTCAGCATTTTCACGACAGAAAGTACAAAAGTGTGATACACTTTCGTTTTGACGTTCAATTACACAGGCCGACAAAATTTTATGAAAAGTCAGACCCACATATCAAATAGTGCTTTCCTTAAAGGTTTTTGTGCTTTGAATTCAGATATGACCTCAAAATTGCTCCATCACCTCAGTTTTTCAGGATATTCTAACCCACAAAAGTAAAAAGCATGAGTTTTCAACATATTTAAAATTAAATAACACAGCGAATAAATTTTTGTCCACAAAACTCTATGCGACATACAAATGTGCCACTTTATCCATTCAAAATGCATTTTGATTTTTTTCGATACCTTAATTTCTTTCTCAGATTTGCAGGCAATGATTTGGTTGTAATCTCAGAAAGATGTAAGGTTTGCAAGTTCTTCTTTGCAGCTATATCATAGATTCCCAAGTTTTGGGTTCACTGTTAGCTTCGCTGGTAGTCTTCGCTACCAGCTTTACCGAACCAATCATCAAAATTGTACAGATTACGCACGCTAGAATGGCATTATAGAACTACTACTACTGCTTTTTAGCCTCTTATAGATTGATGGCAAAAAATGATGTTATGGAAATTATATTCCTTCATGAAGAAATTAAGATATTGGAAAAATTCAAAATACATTTTCAATAGGAACAGTGGTACTTTCAGATGCCGCATGAAATTTTGCGTCAAGAAATTTATTCGCTATGTTATTTAATCGTAAACATATTTACAAACCGAGTGTTTTGCATCTTTAAGTTAGAATATTTCAAAAATCCGAAGTCATGAAGCAATTCTGATGCCACATTTGAGTTAAGAGCGTTCGAAACTATTAGACAACTATTGTCTGATCTATGGGTCTAAAAAATGTTGGCCAGTGTTATCTTTGCGGTGTGCCTAAACAAGCAATAGAACAAACTGATTGTGTAAAAACGTATGAATACGTCAACGGCTTCTGGGTTGGGAAGAAAAAATGACGTATTATTACGTCAGCGGTCAGTAATGAGTTAATTTTTTCAAAAAGTTGGATAAGTTAACTGTTAAAAATTTCCACCAACTTTAAGAATTTTTTTTTAATTTTTTTGGTTACAATTACAACAAATTTGACTCTTTTAATCCAAAATAGAGTCTTTTATATTTAATATAATGTAAAAACTGTTCCGAAATTTCCATAAATAAAGTCATTACGATTCTTCAAATTTTGTCAGACTTTTTATTATTTTCTAAGAAAATCATTTCTTACCTTCCAAAATTTTGTGCGATATTTTGAAATTACTTAGAACTTGAAAGAATGTTAGTGAACATTTTCACACTTCTTTATCTGGATAAAGAAAAACCTTTGGAGTTATTTATGTTAAATTAATATTACATTAAAAAGAAATAAAAATAAAAATATGACATATCCATCCTTTTTTATATAAACATTTTAAATAGCTATAATTTTTTTATTCGTTTGCTTAGTATATTTCCAACCATGGTATCGTTATCAGTTCTAACAATTCTATCAGTTTTAACAGTGCATTTTTTCTTCTTTCAAGCAAACGCTTATAAAATATTAGCTATTATTCCATCTCCAGCAAAAAGTCACTTTTTTACATTTAAACCATTACTTCTTGAGTTAGCTAAAAATCATAATATAACAGTTATAAGTTATTATCCACTTAAACAAAAACCAAAAAGCTATTATGATGTTAATTTGAATATAAATCAAGGTCCGATATTAGATAACATTCCATTTTCATTTTTTTCTCAATCACGACTTGAAAAATACTTGGGAGTTTGGTTATTACCTAAAATTTCTAAAGATTCCTGTAGAAATGCTTTAAAATCACCAGAATTTGTAGAATTTATCAATCGTGATGAGCAGTTTGATTTAGTTTTATTAGAATTTTTTGGTTTAAATTGTATGTTAAAATATATCCCAAAAAATTCCACCGTTATTGGATTATCAACTTGTACTTTTATGCCTTGGATGAGTGAATATTTTGGATTACCTGATAATCCATCTATAAACCCATCGGTTTTTATGGATTTTCAAACGAAAATGAATTTTTACGAACGAGTTGAAAATGCGTTAATATATGTGATTAATCATTTTATTTATAATTGTTTTATTAGAAAGTTGATTGAGGAAAATGTAGATAGATTAATTTATAATACAAGTGTTATTTTGGTAAATACTCATTTTACGGTTCATCAAGCTAGGGCTTTTGTTCCTCAAGTTATTGATGTTGGAGGGTTACATATTACAAAGAGGAAGAAGTTACCAAAGGTGAGATATTTTTTTTGTTGTTCAGATTTGAAATTTTATGACGATTTAGAATTATAATTTATCTTTACTTTTGCCCAAGTTGACTTTTCTACGATTTTTAGTTTTTTCTACAGAAACGAAATTGTAACCTAACTTAATTTACATCTGTAGTAAAACTTGTTCAACTTTAAAAATTCATATCTCGAAAACTAATTGTTGTTCAGACTTGAAATTTCAGGACGATTTAGAATTATAATTTATCTTTATTTTTGCCCAAGTTGACTTTTCTACGATTTTTAGTTTTTTCTACAGACACGAAATTGTAACCTAATTTTATTTACATGTGTAGTAAAACTTGTCCATTTTTAAAAATTCATATCTCAAAAACTAATAGTTGTTCAGATTTGAAATTTTAGGACGATTTAGAATTATAATTTATCTTTACTTTTGCCCAAGTTGACTTTTCTACGATTTTTAGTTTTTTCCACAGAAACGAAATTGTAACTTAACTTTATTTACATGTGTAGTAAAACTTGTTCATCTTTAAAAATTCATATCTCAAAAACTAATTGTTGTTCAGATTTGAAATTTTAGGACGATTTAGAATTATAATTTATCTTTACTTTTGCCCAAGTTGACTTTTCTACGATTTTTAGTTTTTTCTACAGACACGAAATTGTAACTTAACTTTATTTACATGTGTAGTAAAACTTGTTCATCTTTAAAAATTCATATCTCAAAAACTAATTGTTGTTCAGATTTGAAATTTTAGGACAATTTAGAATTATAATTTATCTTTGCTTTTGCCCAAGTTGACTTTTCTACGATTTTTAGTTTTTTCTACAGACACGAAATTGTAACCTAACTTTATTTACATATGCAGTAAAACTTGTTCATCTTTAAAAATTCATATCTCAAAAACTAATTGTTGTTCAGATTTGAAATTTTAGGACGATTTAGAATTACAATTTATCTTTACTTTTGCCCAAGTTGACTTTTCTACCATTTTTAGTTTTTTCTACAGACACGAAATTGTAACTTAACTTTATTTACATGTGTAGTAAAACTTGTCTATTTTTAAAAATTCATATCTCAAAAACTAATTGTTGTTCAGATTTGAAATTTTAGGACGATTTAGAATTATAATTTATCTTTACTTTTGCCCAAGTTGACTTTTCTACGATATTTAGTTTTTTCTACACACACGAAATTGTAACCTAACTTTATTTACATGTGTAGTAAAACTTGTCCATTTTTTAAAATTCATATCTCAAAAACTAATTGTTGTTCAGAATTGAAATTTTAGGACGATTTAGAATTATAACTTATCTTTACTTTTCCCCAAGTTGACTTTTCTACGATTTTTAATTTTTTCTACAGACACGAAATTGTAACCTAACTTTATTTACATGTGTAGTAAAACTTGTTCATCTTTAAAAATTCATATCTCAAAAACTAATTGTTGTTCAGATTTGAAATTTTAGGACGATTTAGAATTATTATTTATCTTTACTTTTGCCCAAGTTGACTTTTCTACGATTTTTAGTTTTTTCTACAGACACGAAATTGTAACCTAACTTTAATTACATGTGTAGTAAAACTTGTTCATCTTTAAAAATTCATATTTCAAAAACTAATTGTTGTTCAGATTTGAAATTTCAGGACGATTTAGAATTATAATTTATTTTTACTTTTGCCAATGATGACTTTTCTACGATTTTTAGTTTTTTCTACAAACACGAAATTGTAACCTAACTTTATTTACATGTGTAGTAAAACTTGTTCATCTTTAAAAATTCATATCTCAAAAACTAATTGTTGTTCAGATTCGAAATTTTAGGACGGTTTAGAATTATAATTTATCTTTACTTTTGCCTAAGTTGACTTTTCTACGATTTTTAGTTTTTTCTACAGACACGAAATTGTAACCTAACTTTATTTACATGTGTAGTAAAACTTGTCCATTTTTAAAAATTCATATCTCAAAAACTAATTGTTGTTGAAACTTGAAATTTGATAGCAATTTAGACTAATACTTAATCTTTATTTTTACCAAAGATGAATTTTCTACGACTTTTAGTTTTTCCCACAGATACGAAATTCTAACCTAACTTAATTTCCATATTTACCAAAATTTGTCAATTTTTAAAAATTCATATCTAAAAAACTAATTGTTATTGAGACTTAAAATTCTATGGGGATTTAGACTAATACTTAGTCTTTATTTTCACCAAAGATGAATTTCCTACCACTTTTAGTTTTCCCCTCAGAAAAGAAAATTTACCTAAAGTCCCTAATTGACGTTTTTCCAATTCTAGTAAATCATATAAAATTGTATTTTCTTTGGGTTTTTTTTAAAAACAAAGATTTATTACATTACATGTATGAATGCAATATATTACAAAGAAAAATATTTCCCATTCTATAATTCTGTCTGTAATAATACTTGAGTAAATACTTATAATTTTCCTTCCATCACTCACAATCAGTACATTTTCAATCATGGTGTCGTTAGTAGTGCTTTTAGTTCAATTTTTCTTACTTCAATATAAAAGTGCCTTTTATGTGAATGCTTACAAAATATTAGTGGTTATTCCATTCCCAGCAAAAAGCCACTTTATTACTTTTAAACCTCTACTACTTGAATTAGCTAATAAAGGACATAATGTAACAGTGATAAGTTATTATCCTCTAAAGGAAAAACCAGAAAACTACAATGATGTTAATTTGAATATTAACCAAGAACAAATAGTTGATAAACTTCCAATTACAATATTTTCTCGAACGCGTTTTGAAAAATATTTTAATTTTTGGTTAGTACATACAATTACTAAAGATGTATGTAAAAACGCTTTAAAATCGCCTGAATTTTTGGAATTTTTAAACCGAGGAGAACATTTTGATGTGGTGCTAATGGAATATTTTGGTTTAAATTGTATGTTAAAATATATCCCGAAAAATTCTACAATTATTGGATTGTCAAGTGGATTATATATGCCGTGGATAAGTGGGTATATTGGATTACCGGATAATCCGGCTGTAAACCCATCGGCATCTATGGACTTAGAGACGAAAATGACATTTTACGAACGAATTGAGAACGTTTTAATTTATGTGATAAGTCGATTTATTTATAATTATTTTACTAGACCACTTAATGGGGAAGAAATTGAGAGGAGGATTTATAATACGAGTATTATTTTGGTTAATAGTCATTTTAGTATTCATCAGGCTAAGGCTTCGGTTCCTCAAGCTATTGATGTTGGGGGGTTACATATTAAAAAGAAAAATAAACTACCTAAGGTAAGAAAGAAGTTTTTTTATGATCAAATGTTGTTATTCAATTAAATATAATAAAAAAATTTGGATGAATAATGCTTCTTGAAAGATAAGTTTAGATTCTTTAGATCTTTGAATGGTTTTTTGTTTCTAAGGTCGAAATTCACCAAAGAATTTTATTTTTTTTATTATTATTACTATTTGTTAGTTTTACTATTTAATTTTGAGACATCCTAAATGAAAAAGATCAAAAAGGAAAGTGTGAAATATCAGATATTTTTTGATAAAGCTTAACTTTAAAAGTTGGGGTAATTTAAAAAAAAAATCTGGGGACTTTATTTATGGAAATTATAAAAAATGCTTTTACCCTAAAATAAACTAAAATGTCTGGTTTATGTCTCAAAAGAGAAATTGACTACAACTATTATCGAAAAAATTAAAAAAATTCTTAAAATATCAGTAGATTTTTTGATAGAATCTAACCTTAAAAATTGGGGTAGTTTAAAAAATCGTGGAGACTTTATTTATAGAAATAGAAAAAAGATATTGTACCCTAAGATAAACTAAAATGTCTAATTTATGTTTAGAAAGACAAATCTACTACAACTATTATCGAAAAAATTAAAAAAATTCTTAAAACATCAGTGTTTTTTGATAAAATCTAACCTTAAAAATTGGGATATTTTAAAAAATCGTGGAGACTTTATTTATGGAAATTGAAAAAAGATATTTTAACCTAAGGTAAAGTAAAATGTGTGTTTTATATCTAAAAAGACAGATTTGCTATAAATGTTACCCAAAAAATTAAAAAAATTCTTAAAATATCAGTAAGTTTTTTTATAAATTCTAACCTTAAAAATTGGGGTATTTTTAAAAAATCGTGGAGACTTTATTTATAGAAATAGAAAAAAGATATTCTACCCTAAGATAAACTAAAATGTCTAGTTTATGTTTAAAAAGACAAATTTACTGCAACTATTATCGAAAAAATTAAAAAAATTCTTAAAATATCAGTAGATTTTTTGGTAGAATCTAACCTTAAAAATGGGGGTAGTTTAAAAAATCGTGGAGACTTTATTTATAGAAATAGAAAAATGATATTTTATCCTAAGATAAACTAAAATGTCTAGTTTATGTTTAGAAAGACAAATCTACTACAACTATTATCGAAAAAATTAAAAAAATTCTTAAAATATCAGTAGGTTTTTTTATAAAGTCTAACCTTAAAAATGGGGGTAGTTTAAAAAATCGTGGAGACTTTATTTATAGAAATAGAAAAAAGGTATTTTACCCTAAGATAAACTAAAATGTCTAGTTTATGTTTAAAAAGAGAAATTTACTATAACTATTATCGAAAAAATTAAAAAAATTCTTAAAATATCAGTAGATTTTTTGGTAGAATCTAACCTTAAAAATGGGGGTAGTTTAAAAAATCGTGGAGACTTTATTTATAGAAATAGAGAAAAGGTATTTTACCCTAAGATAAACTAAAATGTCTAGTTTATGTTTAAAAAGAGAAATTTACTATAACTATTATCGAAAAAATTAAAAGAATTCTTAAAATATCAGTAGATTTTTTGGTAGAATCTAACCTTAAAAATGGGGGTAGTTTAAAAAATCGTGGAGACTTTATTTATAGAAATAGAAAAAAGATATTTTATCCTAAGATAAACTAAAATGTCTAGTTTATGTTTAGAAAGACAAATCTACTACAACTATTATCGAAAAAATTAAAAAAATTCTTAAAATATCAGTAGGTTTTTTTATAAAGTCTAACCTTAGAAATGGGGGTAGTTTAAAAAATCGTGGAGACTTTATTTATGGAAATTATGAAAAACGCTTTTACTCTACGATAAACTAAAATGTCTAGTTTATGTTTAAAAAGACAAATTTACTACAACTCTTATCGAAAAAATTTAAAAAATTTTTAAAAAAATCAGTAGATTTCTTGGTAGAATCTAACCTGAAAAATTGGGGTAGTTTAAAAAATCGTGGAGACTTTATCTGTAGAAATTGAAAAAAGGTATTTTACCCTAGGATAAACTAAAATGTCTAGTTTATGTTTAAAAAGACAAATTTACTACAACTATTATCGAAAATATTTAAAAAATTCTTAAAATATCAGTAGATTTTTTGGTAGAATCTAACCATAAAAATTAGAGTTGTTTAAAAAAATCGGGCAGACTTTAGCTTCGGGAATTTTGAAAAAATCTTGTGAAAAATTATTATCTAGGATGTTTTCTTTTAGATAATGTTAAAATTTGAGAATTAGATTGAAAAAATTTTGAGAAAAAATTTTTTTCTAAACCTCTACATTTTTCCCTAATTCAAAATCCTCAAAGTTCAAATTTAAAAAATCCCCTAGATTTTATTTTCGGGAATTTTGAAAAAATCTTGTGGAAAATTATAATCTAGGATGTTTTCTTTTAGATAATGTTAAAATTTGAGGATTAGATTGAAAAAAAATTGAGAAAAATTTTTTTTTTCTAAATCCCTACATTTTTCCCTAATTTAGAATCCTCAAAGTTCAAATTTAAAAAATCGCCTAGATTTTATTTTTGGAAAATTTGAAGGAATCTTTTGCAAAATTATAATCTAAGATGTTTTCTTTTAGATAATGTTAAAACTTCAGGATTAGATTGAAAAAAATTTTGAGAAAAAAATTTTTTTCTAAACCCCTATATTTTTCCTTAATTTAAAATCCTCAAAGTTCAAATTTAAAAAATCGCCTAGATTTTATTTTCGGGAATTTTGAAAAAATCTTGTGGAAACTTATAATCTAGGATGTTTTCTTTTAGATAA
Source organism: Digitonthophagus gazella (assembly GCA_036711955.1). Classification (NCBI taxonomy): domain Eukaryota; kingdom Metazoa; phylum Arthropoda; class Insecta; order Coleoptera; family Scarabaeidae; genus Digitonthophagus; species Digitonthophagus gazella. The sequence goes on from JASCIT010000002.1 coordinate 31,777,705, forward strand.
TGTTAAAATTTGAGGATTTGATTGAAAAAAATTTGAGAAAAAAAATTTTTTCTAAACCCCTACATTTTTCCCTAATTTAAAATCCTCAAAGTTCAAATTTAAAAAATCGCCTAGATTTTATTTTCGGGAATTTTGAAAAAATCTTGTGGAAACTTATAATCTAGGATGTTTTCTTCTAGATAATGTTAAAATTTGAGGATTTGATTGAAAAAAATTTGAGAAAAAAAATTTTTTCTAAACCCCTACATTTTTCCCTAATTTAAAATCCTCAAAGTTCAAATTTAAAAAATCGCCTAGATTTTATTTTCGGGAATTTTGAAAAAATCTTTTGGAAAATTATAATCTGGGATGTTTTCTTTTAGATAATGTTAAAATTTGAAAATTAGATTGAAAAAATTTTGAGAAGAAAATTTTTTTTCTAAACCCCTACATTTTTCCCTAATTTAAAATCCTCAAAGTTCGAATTTAAAAAATCGCCTAGATTTTATTATGCGGAATTTTGAATAAATCTTGTGGAAAATTATAATCTAGGATGTCTTCTTTTTAATAGTGTTAAAATTTGAAAATTAGATTGAAAAAATTTTTAGAAAAAAAAATTTTTCTAAACCCTTACATTTTTCCCTAATTTAAAATCCTCAAAGTTCTAATTTAAAAAATCGCTTAGATTTTATTTTTGGAAATTTTGAAAAAATCTTGTGGAAAATTATAATCTAGGATGTTTTCTTTTAGATAATGTTAAAATTTCAGGATTAGATTGAAAAAATTTTGAGGAAAAAAAAATTTTTTAAACCCCTACATTTTTCCCTAATTTAAAATCCTCAAAGTTCAAATTTAAAAAATCGCCTAGATTTTATTTTCGGGAATTTTGAAAAAATCTTGTGGAAAATTATAATCTAGGATGTTTTCTTTTAGATAATGTTAAAATTTGAAGATTAGATTGAAAAAATTTTGAGAAAAAAATTTTTTTCTAAACCTCTACATTTTGCCCTAATTTAAAATCCTCAAAGTTCAAATTTAAAAAATCGCCTAGATTTTATTTTTGGGAATTCTGACAAAATCTCTTGGAAAATTATAATTTAGGATGTTTTCTTTTAGATAATGTTAAAATTTGAGGATTAGATTAAAAAAAATTTTGAGAAAAAATTTTTTTTCTAAACCCCTACATTTTTCCCTAATTTAAAATCCTCAAAGTTCAAATTTAAAAAATCGCGTAGATTTTATTTTTGGGAATTTTGAAAAAATCTTGTGGAAAATTATAATCTAAAATGTTTTCTTTTAAATAATGTTAAAATTTGAAGATTAGATTGAAAAAAATTTGAGAAAAAGAAATTTTTCTAAACCCCTACATTTTTCCCTAAGTTATAATCCTCAAAGTTCAAATTTAAAAAATCGCCTAGTTTTTATTTTTGGGAATTTTTGAAAAAATCTTATGGAAAATTATAACCTGGAATGCTTTCTTTTAGATAATGTGAAAATTTCAATGTGAGATTAAACAAATTTTGAAAAAAGAATTTTTTTGTCGACCTCTGTATTTTCATCTAACTTAAAATCGTCAAAGTTCAAGTTTAAAAAATCGCCCAGATTTTATTTTTGGGAATTTTGAGAAGATGTTTTCTTTTATTAGATAATGTTAAAATTTGACAATTAGATTGAAATTTTTTTTCTTCTAATATCGAAAAAATTAAAAAAATTCTTAAAGTAACAGTAGTTTTTTTGATCAAATCTAACCTTAAAAATAGGGATCATTTAAAAAATCGTGGAGACTTTATTTATGGAAATTGAAAAAAGATATTTTAACCCAAGATATACTAAGATGTTTATTTTACAACTACAAAGACAGATTTACTATAACTATAACCGAAAAAATTTAAAAAATTCTTAAAGAGAATTGATTTTTTTGGTAAAACCTAACTTTTAAAAATCAAATTATTTTAATACAAAGCTAGGTGATAACATAATATACTAATAGGAGTATAAATTACACATTTTATCGTGTTTTTCCTAATTACTAATTTATCTCTATCCTTTGTAACCCTTTCATCAAATCTAAAACATTTTACCGAAATCAAATATCAATGATTACAACATTTTAATGAAATATCAAACCAATATGCTGTGATATTGAATTACTATGTCACTTATAGGGCTTGACAACCTAGATTTATTGCATTGTTCACATGAAGGCAAAACTATTTGAAATTTATAGTTACATTATACATCTATATCACAAAGAAAAAAGAATTTATTTATTGCGACTTCGTGTAAAAGTTAGTTATTTTGCAACCATGGTGTCGTTATCAGTTCTAGTGTTAGTTTGTTTTCTTCAGTATGAAAATATTTCTCATGTTTATACTTATAAAATATTAGTCGTTTTTCCAATTCCAACAAAAAGTCACTTTTTTACATTTAAACCATTACTTCTTGAATTAGCTAAAAATCATAATATAACAGTGATAAGTTATTATCCCTTACAATTAGATAAAAATCGGGAAAATTATCACAATGTAAATTTAAATATCAATCAAGAAAATTTGAGGAATAATCTTCCATTTTCTACGATTTCCCAAACGCGTTTTGGAAAATATTTAGGTTTATGGATAGTTTATAAAATTACTAAAAATGCGTGTAAAAACGCCTTAAAATCGCCAGAATTTTTGGAGTTTTTAAACTGAAGGGAACATTTTGATTTGGTGTTAATGGAATATTTTGGTTCAAATTGTATGTTGGAGTATATCCCAAAAAATTCGACAATTATTGGATTATCAACTTGTGCTTTTATGCCTTGGATGAGTGAATATTTCGGATTACCTGATAATCCAGCTGTAAATCCATCGATTTTTATGGATTTTACAAAAATGAGTTTTTATGAACGAGTTGAAAACTTTTTAACATATGGAATAAATCATTTTATTTATAATTATTTTATTAGAAAGTTGATTGAGGAAAATGTAGATAGATTAATTTATAATACAAGTGTTATTTTGGTGAATACTCATTTTACGATTCACCAAGCTAGAGCTTTTGTTCCTCAAACTATTGATGTTGGAGGGTTACATATTACAAAGGGGGTGAAGTTATCAAAGGTGAGCAATTTTTTTAAACTTTTTATGGTGTTTATTTCTTTTTTAATGATGATATAACAAATATACTGTTCAAAAAAATACTCAAATAAAACTAATTCATATGTGATTTCCTAACCTAACTTTAAAAATTCCTACAGACGTTATTAATGGAAATTGAAAACTGAAAATTTATAAGAAGATAAATTTAAATATCTAGTTTTGATTGTAATAATCGAATTTGTTCTATTTGTTACTAAAAAATTCAAAAAAATTCCCAAAACCACCGAAGAATTTTAATAGAATTTAACCTAAGTTTAAAACATTATCCAGATTTTATTCATGAAAATTGGAAAAAGAAAATTTATTTGGAAATAAATTAAAGTATCTATTTTTGATTGCAATAATCGAATTTGTTCTATTTGTTACTAAAAAATTCAAAAAAAATCCCAAAAACACCGAAGAATTTTAATAAAATCTAACCTAACTTTAAAAAACGACGCAGTCTTTATTCATGGAAATTGGAAAAAGAAAATTTATTTGGAAATAAATTAAAGTATCTATTTTTCATTGCAATAATCGAATTTGTTCTATTTGTTACCAAAAAATTCAAAAAAATTTCCAAAAACACCGAAGAATTTTAATAAAATCTAACCTTACTTTAAAAAACTATGCAGTCTTTATTTATGGAAATTGGAAAAAGAAAATTTATTTAGAGATAAATTAAAATATCAATTTTTGATTGTAATAATCGAATTTATTCTACTTGTTACTAAAAAATTTGAAAAAATTCCCAAAGACACCGAAGAATTTTAATAGAATTTAACCTAAGTTTAAAACATTATACAGACTTTATTCATGGAAATTGGAAAAAGAAAATTTATTTGGAAATAAATTAAAGTATCTATTTTTGATTGTAAGAATCGAATTTGTTCTATTTGTTGCTAAAAAATTTGAAAAAATTCCCAAAACACCGAAGAATTTTAATAGAATTTAACCTAAGTTTAAAACATTATCCAGACTTTATTTCTGGAAATTGGAAAAAGAAAATTTATTTGGAAATAAATTAAAGTATCTATTTTTGATTGTAATAATCGAATTTGTTCCATTTGTTACTAAAAAATTCAAAAAAATTCCCAAAAACACCGAAGAATTTTAATAGAATTTAACCTAAGTTTAAAACATTATACAGACTTTATTCATGGAAATTGGAAAAAGAAAATTTATTTGGAAATAAATTAAAGTATCTGTTTTTGATTGCAATAATCGAATTTGTTCCATTTGTAGCTAAAAAATTCAAAATAATTCCCAAAAACACCGAAGAATTTTAATAGAATTTAACCTAAGTTTAAAACATTATCCAGACTTTATTCATGAAAATTGGAAAAAGAAAATTTATTTAGAGATAAATTAAAATATCTATTTTTGATTGTAATAATCGAATTTGTTCTATTTGTTACTAAAAAATTTCAAAAAAATTCCCAAAAACACCGAAGAATTTTAATAGAATCTAACCTAACTTTGAAACATTATCCAGACTTTATTCATGGAAATTAGAAAAAGAAAATTTATTTGGAAATAAATTAAAGTATCTATTTTTGATTGTAATAATCGCATTTGTTCTATTTGTTACTAAAAAATTCAAAAAAAATCCCAAAAACATCGAAGAGTTTTAATAGAATTTAACCTAAGTTTAAAACATTATCCAGACTTTATTCATGGAAATTGGAAAAAGAAAATTTATTTGGAAATAAATTAAAGTATCTATTTTTGATTGTAATAATCGAATTTGTTCTATTTGTTACTAAAAAATTTGAAAAAATTCCCAAAGACACCGAAGAATTTTAATAAAATCTAACCTAACTTTGAAACATTATCCAGACTTTATTCTTGGAAATTGGAAAAAGAAAATTTATTTGGAAATAAATTAAAGTATCTATTTTTGATTGTAGTAATCGAATTTGTTCTATTTGTTGGTAAAAAATTTGAAAAAATTCCCAAAAACACCGAAGAATTTTAATAGAATTTAACCTAACTTTAAAACATTATCCAGACTTTATTCTTGGAAATTGGAAAAAGAAAATTTATTTGGAAATAAACTAAAGTATCTATTTTTGATTGTAATAATCGAATTTGTTCTATTTGTTACTAAAAAATTCAAAAAGAATCCCAAAAACAACGAAGAATTTTAATAGAATTTAACCTAAGTTTAAAACATTATCCAGATTTTATTCATGGAAATTGGAAAAAGAAAATTTATTTGGAAATAAATTAAACTATCTATTTTTGATTGTAATAATCGAATTTGTTCTATTTGTTACTAAAAAATTTGAAAAAATTCCCAAAGACACGGAAGAATTTTAATAAAATCTAACCTAACTTTGAAACATTATCCAAACTTTATTCATGAAAATTGGAAAAAGAAAATTTATTTGGAAATAAATTAAAGTATCTATTTTTGATTGTAATAATCAAATTTGTTCTATTTGTTACTAAAAAATTCAAAAAAATTCCCAAAAACACCGAAGAATTTTAATAGAATTTAACCTAAGTTTAAAACATTATACAGACTTTATTCATGGAAATTGGAAAAAGAAAATTTATTTGGAAATAAATTAAAATATCTATTTTTGATTGTAATAATCGAATTTGCTCTATTTGTTGCTAAAAAATTTGAAAAAATTCCCAGACACCGAAGAATTTTAATAAAATCTAACCTAACTTTGAAACATTATCCAGATTTTATTCATGGAAATTGGAAAAAGAAAATTTATTTGGAAATAAATTAAAATATCTATTTTTCATTGTAATAATCGAATTTGTTCTATTTGTTACAAAAAAATTTGAAAAAATTCCCAAAAACTCCGAAGAATTTTAATAGAATTTAACCTAGGTTTAAAACATTATCCAGATTTTATTCATGGAAATTGGAAAAAGTAAATTTATTTGGAGATAAATTAAAGTATCTATTTTTGATTGTAATAATCGAATTTGTTCTAGTTGTTACTAAAAAATTTGAAAAAATTCCCAAAAACACCGAAGAATTTTAATAAAATCTAACCTAAGTTTGAAACATTATCCAGATTTTATTCATCGAAATTGAAAAAAGAAAATTTATTTGGAAATAAATTAAAGTTTCTACTTTTGATTGTAATAATCGAATTTGTTCTATTTGTTACTAAGAAATTTGAAAAAATTCCCAAAGACACCGAAGAATTTTAATAAAATCTAACCCAACTTTGAAACATTATTCAGATTTTATTCATGGAAATTGGAAAAAGAAAATTTATTTGAAAATAAATTAAAGTATCTATTTTTTATTATAATAATCGAATTTGTTCTATTTGTTACCAAAAAATTCAAAAAAATTCCCAAAAACATCGAAGAATTTTAATAGAATTTAACCTAAGTTTAAAACATTATACAGACTTTATTCATGGAAATTGAAAAAAGAAAACTTATTTGGAAATAAATTAAAGTATCTATTTTTGATTGTAATAATCGAATTTGTTCTATTTGTTACTAAAAAATTTGAAAAAATTTCCAAACATACCGAAGAATTTTAATAAAACCTAACCTAACTTTAAAACATTATCCAGATTTTATTCATGGAAATTGAAAAAAGAAAATTTATTTGGAAATAAATTAAAGTATCTATTTTTGATTGTAATAATTGAATTTGTTCTATTTGTTACTAAAAAATTTGAAAAAATTCCCAAAGACACCGAAGAATTTTAATAAGATCTAACCTAACTTTGAAACATTATCCAGACTTTATTCAGGGAAATTGGAAAAAGAGAATTTATTTGGAAATAAATTAAATTATCGATTTTTGATTGTAATAATCGAATTTGTTCTATTTGTTACTAAAAAATTCAAAAAAATCCCAAAAACACCGAAGAATTTTAATAAAATCTAACCTAGCTTTGAAACATTATCCAGACTTTATTCATGGAAATTGGAAAAAGAAAATTTATTTGGAAATAAATTAAAGTATCTATTTTTGATTGTAATAATCGAATTTGTACTATTTGTTACTAAAAAATTTGAAAAAATTCCCAAAAACACCGAAGAATTTTAATAGAATCTAACCTAAGTTTAAAACATTATCCAGACTTTATTCATGGAAATTGAAAAAAGAAAATTTATTTAGAGATAAATTAAAATATCTATTTTTGATTGTAATAATTGAATTTGTTCTATTTGTTACTAAAAAATTTGAAAAAATTCCCAAAAACACCGAAGAATTTTAATAAAATCTAACCTAACTTTGAAACGTTATCCAGACTTTATTCATGGAAATTGGAAAAAGAAAATTTATTTGGAAATAAATTAAAGTATCTGTTTTTGATTGTAATAATCGAATTTGTTCCACTTGTTACTAAAAAATTCAAAAAAATTCCCAAAAACACCGAAGAATTTTAATAGAATCTAACCTAACTTTGAAACATTATCCAGATTTTATTCATGGAAATTGGAAAAAGAAAATTTATTTGGAAATAAACTAAAGTATCTATTTTTGATTGTAATAATCGAATTTGTTCTATTTGTTACCAGAAAATTCAAAAAAATTCCCAAAAACACCGAAGAATTTTAATAGAATTTAACATAAGTTTAAAACATTATACAGACTTTATTCATGGAAATTGGAAAAAGAAAATTTAATTGGAAATAAATTAAAGTATCTATTTTTGATTGTAATAATCGAATTTGTTCTATTTGTTACTAAAAAATTTGAAAAAATTCCCAAAGACACCGAAGAATTTTAATAAAATCTAACCTAAGTTTGAAACATTATCCAGACTTTATTCATGGAAATTGGAAAAAGAAAATTTATTTGGAAATAAATTAAAGTATCTATTTTTGATTGTAATAATCGAATTTGTTCTATTTGTTACCAAAAAATTCAAAAAAATTCCCAAAAACACCGAAAAATTTTAATAGAATTTAACCTAACTTTAAAACATTATACAGACTTTATTCATGGAAATTGGAAAAAGAAAATTTATTTGGAAATAAATTAAAGTATCTATTTTTGATTGTAATAATCGAATTTGTTCTATTTGTTACCAAAAAATTCAAAAAAATTCCCAAAAACACCGAAAAATTTTAATAGAATTTAACCTAACTTTAAAACATTATACAGACTTTATTCATGGAAATTGGAAAAAGAAAATTTATTTGGAAATAAATTAAAGTATCTATTTTTGATTGTAATAATCGAGTTTGTTCTATTTGTTACTAAAAAATTCAAAGAAATTCCCAAAAATACCGAAGAATTTTAATAAAATCTAACCTAACTTTGAAACATGATCCAGACTTTATTCATGGAAATTGGAAAAAGAAAATTTATTTGGAAATAAATTAAAGTATCTATTTTTGATTGTAATAATCGAATTTGTTCTATTTGTTACTAAAAAATTTGAAAAAATTCCCAAAGACACCGAAGAGTTTTAATAGAATTTAACCTAAGTTTAAAACATTATCCAGATTTTATTCATGGAAATTGGAAAAAGAAAACTTATTTGGAGATAAATTAAAGTATCCATTTTTGATTGTAATAATCGAATTTGTTCTATTTGTTACGAAAAAATTCAAAAAAATTCCCAAAAACTTCGAAGAATTTTAATAAAATCTAACCCAACTTTGAAACATTATCCAGACTTTATTCATGGAAATTGGAAAAAGAAAATTTATTTGGAAATAAATTAAAGTATCTATTTTTGATTGTAATAATCGAATATGTTCCATTTGTTACAAAAAAATTTGAAAAAATTCCCAAAAACACCGAAGAATTTTAATAGAATTTAACCTAAGTTTAAAACATTATCCAGACTTTATTCATGGAAATTGGAAAAAGAAAATTTATTTGGAAATAAATTAAAGTATCTATTTTTGATTGTAATAATAGAATTTGTTCTATTTGTTACTAAAAAATTCAAAAAAATTCCCAAAAACACCGAAGAATTTTAATAGAATTTAACCTAAGTTTAAAACATTATCCAGACTTTATTCATGGAAATTGAAAAAAGAAAATATATTTGGAAATAAATTAAAGTATCTATTTTTGATTGTAATAATCGAATTTGTTCTATTTGTTATTAAAAAATTCAAAAAAATTCCCAAAAACACCGAAGAATTTTAATAGAATTTAACCTAAGTTTAAAACATTGTACAGACTTTATTCATGAAAATTGGAAAAAGAAAATTTACTTGGAAATAAATTAAAGTATCTATTTTTGATTGTAATAATCGAATTTGTTCTATTTGTTACTAAAAAATTCAAAAAAATTCCCAAAAACACCGAAGAATTTTAATAAAATTTAACGTAAGTTTAAAACATTATACAGACTTTATTCATGGAAATTGGAAAAAGAAAATTTATTTGGAAATAAATTAAAGTATCTATTTTTGATTGTAATAATCGAATTTGTTCTATTTGTTACTAAAAAATTCAAAAAAATTCCCAAAAACACCGAAGAATTTTAATAGAATTTAACCTAATTTTAAAACATTATCCAGACTTTATTCATGGAAATTGGAAAAAGAAAATTTATTTGGAAATAAATTAAAATATCTATTTTTGATTGTAATAATCGAATTTGTTCTATTTGTTACTAAAAAATTCAAAAAAATTCCCAAAGACACCGAAGAATTTTAATAGAATTTAACCTAAGTTTAAAACATTATCTAGACTTTATTCATGGAAATTGGAAAAAGAAAATTTATTTGGAAATAAATTAAAGTATCTATTTCTGATTGTAATAATCGAATTTGTTCTATTTGTTACTAAAAAATTCAAAAAAATTCCCAAAAAGACCGAAGAATTTTAATAAAATTTAACCTCACTTTGAAATATTATCCAGACTTTATTCATGGAAATTGGAAAAAGAAAATTTATTTGGAAATAAATTAAGGTGTCTATTTTTGATTTTAATAATCGAATTTATTCTATTTGTTGCTAAAAAATTCAAAAAAATTCCCAAAGACACCGAAGAATTTTAATAAAATCTAACCTAACTTTGAAACATTATCCAGACTTTATTCATGGAAATTGGAAAAAGAAAATTTATTTGGAAATAAATTAAAATATCTATTTTTGATTGTAATAATCGAATTTGCTCTATTTGTTACTAAAAAATTTGAAAAAATTCCCAAAAACACCAATAAATTTTGACCATAAATAATTTTTTTTTTTTCTAAGTTTAGGAAATCGTTCAAAGCTTATTTTTGAAAATTAACATAAAAAAATCTAATTGAGATCTAAATTACAATCCAATATACATTTTAGTATACAATTCAAAAAATAAATTATATCTCTTTTATTTTGATTTTGACTCAATTCGATCGAAAACTTTTAAGAAGCTTGTATAAATTCATGGTGGTGTCTCTGGTTAAGGGAAACCACCCCTCACATAAATATCTGATAAACAGAGCGGGTAATAGTCCATTATGCAGACGATATCGGTCGGTACACGTTCGACAAACAGCGGAAAAACAAACAGACTGCATTCAGATGTGCAAATACCGAGGGTATCGCACCCTCATCCCCAACCCTGCACTTCACCCCTTCGAAGCGCGGCGTGGATTTTTTTCGCTTTTTTTTATCGACGGCGCTTATCTGGGAAATATGACGCGTATTTATTTTCCACGGCCGGTTGGAAAATTGACGGTATCTGCGGCTATATTTTATAGCGCGCCGATTGCTGAGATAATGTGCGCCGGTACATGTCGAATGTGTATTCGCACGGCCGCGTTTTAGCAGATACCGTTGAAAGAGACTCGTTCGTAGTCGTATTTAACTTTTTTTTTCAGTTATTTACGCGCACGAACGGTTTAAATAATTTAAACCCTGCATACACGTTCGCGTTTAGAAATGAATATATTCTCTAACTACCACTTATTAATTTAGTTATAGATTTTTTTTTTAATTAACGGTATGGTTTTATTACCATGAACAAACAGAAAGTATTTTTAACTTTTATTTTTGTTCGCTTGAAATATATCGGGGTTTTTTTATGTTTGTGACATAACTGTGTATTTATTTGTACTTGACAATTGTTTGTACGTAAATACCTTGAATGTTTGTTTTTGAATAACTTTTTTTTTTTAAACAAATATTTTAGTTAGTATTCTAGAAATTCAGGAAAGTACAGTGTACATTCTGTTTTGAAGTTACCGCAAGGTGTAGGAAATTCCTTTAATATTTTTTATTATTTTTTTTACTTTTAACTGCTTATTAACATTTGAGTTTTTAACATAGCGTTCAAATAAAAGAAATTGTTCTGTCTTTAAAAAAAATTAAATTCCGGTGTTATAATATAAGAATTCACACTGATTTGTAATAATTTCGTTAACTGGGTTCCCAAATAAAGATGGGTTAATAGCCAATAACTGTAAATCGGATGAAAAAACGAATGAATATAATGATTATGAGCCTTTGTTTTTAAATTACTTCCTGACTTCCTTTTAAAGTTATTTTCTGACTTATTCACTTCTTAAATTTTTGATTTTCTGACATTTTAACTTTTTGAATTATGCATTGATTTTATTTCTGACTTCCTCATCGACTTGCCTTTTGACTTTCTTTTCTGACTTGCCTTCTAATTTCGTGACTTTTTAATTTCCTTTTTTACTGAATTTTTGACTTCCTTCTTGACCTATTTCTTGATTTTTTAACTTCTTTATTGACTTCCTGTTTGATTTATTTCTTAACTTTTTCACTTCTTGATTTCTGGATTTTCTATCGTCCCAACTTATCCCTTGATTTCACTCCAGATTTCCTTCTTAGCTTACCTTCTGACTTTTTTACTTCCATTCCAAGTTCTTAATTTCATGATTTCTTAATTACCTTATTTGCTGACTTTCAGACTTCCTTTCTGACTTCCTTCCTGAATTATTTATTAATTTTCTAACTCCTTTCTTAAATTCCTTTTTGATTTGATTTGGATTCTATTTCCTTGACCTCTTAGTCTTGTTATTTGCTCACTTTCTGACTACTGTCTGACTACTCTTCGACTTATTATTTGATTTTCTAACTTCTCTATTGATTTCCTGTTTGGTTTATGGCTTGACTTCTTCACTTCTTGTTTTTTGGATTTTCTATCGTCCCAACTTATCCCTTGATTTCACTCCAGATTTCCTTCTTAGCGTACCTTCTGACTTTTTGACTTTCATTCCTAGTTGTTAATTTCATGATTTCTTAATTACCTTATTTGTTGACTTTCAAATTTCCTTCCTGACTTCCTTCCTGAATTATTTATTGATTTTCTAACTTCTTTCTTAAATTCCTTTTTGAATAATTTTCTGACTACTTTAGTTCTTGACTTCTTGATTTCTCGATTTTCTAGCTTTTTGACTTAACCCTTGATTTAATTTCTAACTGTCCTCTTGACTTGTCTTCTGATTTTTTTTCTGACTTGGATTCTATTTTCTTAACTCCCTAGTCTTCTTATTTGCTCACTCTCAGACTACTGTCTGACTATTCTTCGACTTATTATTTGATTTTCTAGCTTTTCCATTGACTTCCTGTTTGACTTATTTTTTGATTTCTTCACTTCTTAATTTTTGGATTTTCTATCGTCCCAACTTATCCTTTGATTTCACTCCAGATTTCCTTCTTAGCTTACCTTCTGACTTTTTGACTTCCATTCCAAGTTCTTAATTTTATAATTTCTAAATTACCTTATTTGTTGACTTTCAAACTTCTTTCCTGACTTCCTTCCTGAATTATTTATTGATTTTCTAACTTCTTTCTTAAATTCCTTTTTGAATTATTTTCTGACTACTTTAGTTCTTGACTTCTTGATTTCTCGATTTTCTAGGTTTTTGACTTAACCCTTAATTTAATTTCTAACTGTCCTCTTGACTTGTCTCGTGATTTTTTTCTGACTTGGATTCTACTTTCTTAACTTAGTCTTCTTATTTGCTCATTCTCTGACCACTGTCTAACTACTCTCCGACTTATTATTTGATTTTCTTGCTTTTCCATTGACTTCCTGTTTGACTTATTTCTTGATTTCTTCACTTCTTAATTTTTGGATTTTCTATCGTCCCAACTTATCCCTTGATTTCACTCCAGGTTTCCTTCTTAGCTTGCCTTCTGACTTTTTGACTTCCATTTTAAGTTCCTAATTTCATGATTTCTTAATTACCTTATTTGTTGACTTTCAGACTTCCTTCCTGACTTCCTTCCTGAATTATTTATTTGATTTCTGACTTCTTTCTTAAATTCCTTTTTGAATTATTTTCTGACTACTTTAGTTCTTGACTTCTTGATTTCTGGATTTTCCAGCTTTTTGACTTAACCCTTGATTTAATTTCTAACTGTCCTCTTGACTTGTCTTCTCACTTTTTTTTTGACTTGGATTCTGTTTCTTAACTTCTAAGTCTTCTTATTTGCTGACTCTCTGATTACTCTTTGACTTATTTCTTGATTTTCTAATATCTCTCTTGACTTCCTTTTTGATTAATTTTCTGATTTCTTCACTTCTTATTTTCCTGCTTTTCTAACTCCTCAACTTATTCCTTGATTTTACTTCAGATTTCCCTCTTGGCTTGTCTTGTGACCTTTTGACTTGCATTCTAACTTCTTAATTTCCTTATTTGTTGACTTTATGGCTTCCTTTCTAACTTATTTCTTTATTTTCTAACTTTTCTCTTTACTTACTTTTTGATTTATTTCCTGATTTCCTAACTTCTCGACTTATTTCTTGATTTTATTTCATTTCTTATCTCTTGGTTTCCTTTCTGACTTTCTGACTTCCATTCTAACTTCGTAATTTCCTGACTTCTTAATTTCCTTATTCGTTGTCTTTCTAATTTTCTTTTAGATTTTTTTCTAGATTTTCTGACTCCTTTCTCAACTTCCTCTTTGACTTATTTCATATCTTCTTCATTTCTTGACGTCTTGATTTGCTAACTTTTTATTTTTTTGACCTTTTCCTTAATTTCACTCCTGACTTCCTTCTCGATTTACTTTTTGTCTTTCTTCCTAACTTCATAATTATCTAACTTCTTGATTTCCTTATTCTCTGATTTTCTAGCTTGCTTTCTTACTTATTTCTTGATTTAGTGACGCCTTTCTCAATTTTCTTTCTAATATATTTCGTGAGTTCTTCACTTCTTGATTTCCTGATTTTCTAGCTTTTTGAGTTAGTCCTTGATTTAATTTTTAACTGTCCGCTTGACTTCTCTTCTGATGTTTTCTGAATTAGTTTCAAATTTCTTAACTTCTTGATTTTCTTATCTGCTGACTCCTTAAACCTCTTTTAACTTACTTTTTGATTTTCTAAGTTCTCTCTTGACTTTCTGTTTGATTTATTTCTTGAGTTTTTCACTTCTTTACTTCTTTATTTCTCGACTTTCTAGCTTTTAGACTTATTGTTAGCCCTTGATTTAATTTCTAACTGTCCTCTTGGCTTGCCCTCTTTTGCTTTTTTCTGACTTGCCTTCTTTTACTATTTCTGACTTGGTTTCTAGTTTTTGAAATCCTTGATCTCCTTATTTGTTGACTATTTGACTTTTTTCTGGCTTATTTTTTGATTTTCTAACTTCTCTCTTTTCTTCATTTTTGATTTATTTCTTGACTTCTTCACTTCTTGATTTCTGGATTTTCCATCTTCTCGACTTATTCCTTGATTTCACTCCAGATTTCCCTCTTAACTCGTCTTCTAAATTTTTGACTTCCATTCTAACTTCCTAATTTCCTAATTTCTGCACGTCTTGAATTCTTGATTTTCCGACTTTCTCACTTTTGGCCTTAGTGCTTGATTTAATTTCTAATTATCCTCTTGACTTGCCTTATTTTACTTTTTTTTGACGTGCGTTCTTTTCCTTTTTCTGACTTGGTTTCTAGTTTTTGAAATTCTTGATCTCCTTATTTGCTGAACATCTGACTTTTTTAATTTATTTCATGACTTCTTCACTTTTTGATTTTCTGACTTTCTAGCTTTTTGACTTACTCCTTGATTTAATTTCTATCTGTCCTATATTGCTTTTTTGACTTTTTTCTGACTTGGTTTCTAGTTTTTGAAATTCTTCATCTCCTTATTTGTTGAATATTTGATTTTTTTCTGGCTTATTTTTTGATTTTTTAACTTCTCTCTTTTCTTCCTTTTTGATATATTTCCCGACTTCTTCACTTCTTGATTTCCTGATTTTCTAGCTTTTTGAGTTAGTCCTTGATTTAATTTTTAACTGTCCTCTTGACTTCTCTTCTGATTTTTTTCTGAATTAGTTTC
Organism: Digitonthophagus gazella; assembly: GCA_036711955.1. NCBI lineage: Eukaryota > Metazoa > Arthropoda > Insecta > Coleoptera > Scarabaeidae > Digitonthophagus > Digitonthophagus gazella. Next base: position 31,793,006 of record JASCIT010000002.1, read on the forward strand.
AAATTTCTTAACTTCTTAATCTCCTTATTTGCTGACTAATTAAATCCCTTTTAACTTACTTTTTGATTTTCTAAGTTCTCTCTTGACTTCCTGTTTAATTTATTTCTTGAGTTCTTCACTTCTTGATTTTCTACCTCCTCGACTTATTCCTCGATTTTACTCCAGATTTCTCTCTTAGCTTGTCTTTTGACTTTCTGACTTACATTCTAACTTCCTAATTTCCTGACTCATTAATTTCCCTATTTGTGGACTTTCTGACTTCCTTTCTGACTTCCTTTCAGAATCCTTTCTTAATTTTCCGACCTCTTTCTGGACTTTCTTTTCTGACTTATTTCCTAACTTCTTCATTTCTTGATTTCTTGATTTCCTAACTTTTTAACTTCTTAATTTCTTCTTTGATTTCATTCCTCATTTTCCTTTCAATTTACCTTCCATCTCCCTCACTTGGCTCCTGACTTCATAATTTCCTAACTTCTTGATCTCCTTATTTTCTGATTTCTAAACTTCCTTTCTTATTTAATTCTTGATTTATTCACGTCTCGCGCAATTTCCTCTCTAATTTATTTCCTGACTTCTTCCCTTCTTCATTCCTTGACGTCTTGATTTCCTGAATTTTTAGTTTCTTGGCTTATTCTTTGATTTCACTTCTGACTTCCTCTCTGATCTTCTCACTTTTGTTCCTGACTTGTCTTCTAACCTCATAATTTCCCAACTTCTTGATTCCCTTATTTTCGAATTTTGGAACTTTCTTCCTTACTTTTTTTTTGATTTATTGACGTTTTTCTCAATTTTCTTTCTAATTTATTTCCTGAGTTCTTCACTTTTTGATTTCCTGGTTTTCCAACTTCTCGACTAATTCCTTGATTTCACTCCAGATTTCGTTCTTAGCTTCCTTCTCACGTCTTGACATCCATTCTAACTTCCTAACTTCCTGACGTCTTAATTTCCTTATTCGTTGACTTCTGACATTCTTTCTGACTTTTTTCTCGATTTTCTGACTTCTTTCTTGACTTTCATTTTGATTTATTTCTTGATTTCTAGATTTTCTATCTTCCCAACTTATCCCTTGATCTCACTCTAGATTTCCCTTTGGGTCTTGCCTCCTTACTTTTTGACTTCCATTCTGACTTTCTTTCTGACTTATTTCTCGATTTTCTGACTTCTTTCTTGACTTTTGTTTTGACGTATTTCCTGACTTCCGCACTACTTCATTTCTTGACGCCTTGATTTCCTGAGTTTTTAATTTCTTGTCTTATTTTTTTATTTTACTCCTGACTTTTCTTTCAATTTACCTTCTATCTGCCTAATTTGGCTTCTGACATTTTATTTTCCCAACTTCTTGATTTCCTTATTTTCTAATTTTTAAACTTCCCGTCTAATTTATTTCCTGACTTCTTCCGTTCTTCATTCCTTGAGGTTTTGATTTCCTGAAGTTTTAGTTTCTTTGGTTATTCTTTGATTTCATTTCTGACTTCCTCTCTGATCTTCTGACTGTCTTCCTAACTTGTCTCCTGATCTCATAATTTCCCAACTTCTTGATTTCCTCATTTTCTAATTTTGGAACTTTCTTCCTTACTTTTTTTTGATTTATTGACGTATTTCTCAATTTTCTTTCTAATTTATTTCTTGAGTTCCTCACTTTTTGTTTTCCTGGTTTTCTAACTTCTCGACTAATTCCTTGATTTCACTCCAGATTTCCTTCTTGGTTTCCTTCTGACGTCTTAACTTCCATTCTAACTTCCTAATTTCCTAACGTCTTAATTTCCTTAATCGTTGACTTTCTGGCATTTTTTCTGACTTTTTTCTCGATTTTCTGACTTCTTTCTTGGCTTCCATTTTGATTTATTTCTTGATTTCTAGATTTTCTATCTTTCCAACTTATCCCTTGATTTCACTCCAGATTTCCCTTTTGGTCTTGCCTTCTTACTTTTTGACTTCCATTCTGACTTTCTTTCTGACTTATTTCTCGATTTTCTGACTTCTTTCTTGATTTTTTGACTTCTTTATTGACTTTTGTTTTGACGTATTTCCTGACTTCCGCACTACTTCATTTCTTGACTTCTTGATTTCCTGCGTTTTTAATTTCTTGACTTATTTTTTGATTTTTCTCCTGACTTTTCTTTCAATTTACCTTCTATCTGTCTAATTTGGCTTCTGACATCTTAATTTCCTAACTTATTGATTTCCATATTTCCTGATCTTTAAACCTCCCATCTAATTTTTTTTCTGACTTCTTCCGTTCTTCGTTCCTTGAAGTCTTGATTTCCTGAATTTTTAGTTTCTTGGTTTATTCTATGACTTCACTTCTGACTTCCTCTCTGATCTTCTGACTTTTGTTCCTGACTTGTCTTCTAACCTCATAATTTCCCAACTTCTTGATTCTCTCATTTTCTAATTTTGGAACTTTCTTCCTTACTTTTTTTTTGATTTATTGACGTCTTTCTCAATTTTCTTTCTAATTTATTTCCTGAGTTCTTCACTTTTTGATTTTTTGGTTTTCTAACTTCTCGACTAATTCCTTGATTTCATTCCAGATTTCATTTTTGGTTTCCTTCTGAGGTCTTAATGTCCATTCTAATTTCCTAATATCCCAAAGTCTTAATTTCCTCATCTCTTGATTTTCTGGCTTCTTTCTTGACTTCCGTTTTGATTTATTTTCCGTGTTCTTCACTTCTTCATATCTTGACGTCTTGATTTCCCGACTTTTTAATTTCTTGACTCAGTCTTTGATTTCATTCCTTAATTTCCTTTCAATTTTCTTTTTATCTGGCTGACTTTGGTTCTGACATCTAAATTTTCTAACTTCTTGATTTTCTTATTTTCTGATTTTTGAACTTTCCGTCTAATTTATTTCCTGACTTCTTCTCATCTTCATTTCTTGACATCTTGATTTCCTGACGTTTTAGTTTTTTGGCTGCTTTTTTAATTTAAACTCTGACCTCCTCTTCGATCTTCTGATTTTCTTCCTGACTTGCCTCCTGACTTCATAACTTCCCAAGTTCTTGATTTCCTTATTTTCTGATTTTCTAACTTCCTTTCTTACCTATTTCTCGATTTATTTAAGTCTTTCTCAATTTTCTTTCTAATTTAGTTCTTGTCTTCTTCACTTCTTGACTTTCTGACTTCTTTTTATACGTATTTACTGATTTTTTAGCTTTTCTCTTGATCTCATTATTGATCTATTTCCTGACTTCTTATTTTTTTGACTAACAAGCAGACTCTTATGATACTTTTATAGAATGGTACGCAGATTTGAAAAATATTAAAAAAATCTATAGATTATTTTACATATTTTACGTTTATAATACCGAACTTAAGATAACCATTTAATAATCACATTTTTTTTTGTGTGAATATGCATTCGCAAATGTATTATAAAAGTTTTATCGAAAAATCCTCTAAAAGCTCCGGAAAGCTCACAAAAATTAAGTCGTCAGACGGGGGGTTGAACGGACGTGACGTTGATGTGTGACACAGCTGCACAGATGTTACATTACCAGCGGAGTTTCCCGCGATTTTTTCTACCGCTCCCGGAACGGAAGCGAACGTTTCCACACATAAATTATATTATCGTCCCGTCTCCCTCTTTCGCTTATCGCCGGTTTTTTCCTCCTTTCGCGAAAACGCGGTTAGTTGCGTTGACAGGTTAACGCCGCCCACGGCGCCTCCGCCGAAAATACGTGCTGCACTAAAGCAGCGGATTTATCCAACTCTTAACCCGATTTAACATCCTACGTTAATCCGAAAGCTCTTTCCGAGTAATTTTAATGGAACTAACGAAGCTTTGTTTGTTTCAGAATATCGAAAAATGGATAAACGAATCTACACACGGTGTGGTTTACTTTAGTATGGGTTCGATGTTGATAGGACATAGTGTTCCCGAAGAGAAACGAGCTATGTTTCAGAGGGCGTTTTCTAGGTTGAAGCAGAGGGTATTATGGAAATGGGAAAATGAAACTATGCCGGGAAAACCGGATAACGTTATGATACAAAAATGGATGCCTCAATTTGATATTTTATGTAAGTATAATAAATACTAAATAGACTAAAGTATGGTATTTATACTTATGGTAATAAATATGATTGTTTAGTGTCATATTGCAGTATTGTTAGTATTTTGGCTGTATTAGCGTAGAACGGGTACCCAGTTTGGCAATTTAAAAAGCGATAACTCACTGGATCTGCTCATAGATGGGAAACGAGCGGCGCAGGGTCAGTTTTTGGCTATAAATTTTTGCGCGTTGGTTTATTTCCCGCGACTTTCCCGGCCGCGGTCGTATATCGGGCGAAATGCGCCATCCGCTGCGGCCGCTGATTTTATAATCCGGATATTCGACCGTTCGTGCCGTTGTTTAGCTGTTTATTATGTTTTATGCGCGTTTGATCGCCACCGCATCGTATAAGTGAAGTATACTGCCGCGCTAATTCCGATCGCAATTAAACTGCAAAACGGGGCAGAGCCCCGCACAGAAGAACCCCGTATTTAATAACGGTCGGTCTAACCCCCCGTAACGGCGCCATTGTACTCGATTTTTGTTCGCGTATTCCAACGCGAATATTGGCTTTTTTATGTTTTAAAGTAACGCATCGTTCGCCATGAAACGCATAAAATGTCAGTGGGAATGCCGTTGCGGCAAAATGTTACTGCAGCAAAATTAACCGTTTTGTTGTTTTGTACAAACAGCGATTGTTTAAGCTCGATGTTTAAAAAAAAAACCGAATAAAATTCCGCTTTTATTAATTATAAATTATAAACGAAAACTATATTATTTTGAATACCGAAATAAAAGAAATCTTATTTAGGCGTTATGTATTCGCCTGTCCATTACAGGGCGTATTGTACTCGGGGGGTGACGACAAAAGCGATCTGAACCGCAAATTAATTCCGACCGCACAAAGGGATGCTGCAACCCCACCTAAAATGAATTGTTGGGTTCGGGTAAGATTCCTTTTCCAATTCGGCGCTTACGAATGTATTTGATGTCGCTTCGTTTGAAATGAAATAAATGGGGTAAATTACCTAATGGGATGGGCAAAAAATATTTTTAAACATCTCTCGGGTAGTACGCGAACAAATTGCGCAAAAAGCGCACAGGTCAGCGGACTGTCGGACGAGCTTAAAGCTCCTCGACGCTCCAGCGTTTTCGTTTGAATGACGTTAATTTAAAGTTTGTGCACCGCGAAGCGCACGGCAACGCAGCGCTGCCACCAGACGCGCCCTCTTCCGATGGCGAGCTGAAAAAGGAACAGCAACTAATTTAAATTTTAATAACCAACCACCTATTCTTTTTTCTCTATCTGGACTTCACATATGTGCGATAGAGATATCTGATAATATCATCTCTTATTATCAACTCTATTAAAGAAAATTTAATCATGAAAATTCCTTTACTTTTTCATAAACACTTACTTTTCTAAATTAAGTTATCTTTCAATGAAATTTAAAAAAGTTTAGGTGAAATTAAACGAAATTCAACAATTTTAGAAAATTTTACATCAAATTTCGTGAAATTTTGGAAAAAAAAATCGGATTTTAGAAAATTTTAGATGAGATTGCACAATTTTAAGATAAATAAAGTGTTTTTCAATGAAATTCGACAATTTTAAACGAAATTTCGTGAAACTTCAAACGAAATTCGACAATTTTAAGAAATTTGAGATAAAATTTCACAATTTTTAGCTAAATTAAGTTATTTTTCAATGAAATTCCACAAATTTAGGCGAAATTTCGTGAAATTTTAAACAAAATTTGACGAATTTTGAAAATTTTGGTTTAAATTTCATAATTTCTAAAATTAAGTTGTATTTTAATGAAATTGGAAAAGAATTTGATGAAATTTTGTGAAATTTTAAATAAAATTTGATAACTTTAGAAAATTGTAGATGAAATTCAACGATTTTAGATGAAATTTGACAATTTTAAGATAAATAAAGTTATTTTTTAATGAAATTCGACAATTTTAGACGAAACTTCGTGAATTTTCAAATGAAATTGGACGAATTTTTAAAATTCGTTGAGATTTCACAATTTCAAGCTAAATTAAGTTATTTTTTAATGGAATTCGAAAAAAATTTGATGAAATTAAACGAAATTCGACAATTTTGCATCAAATTTCGTGAAATTTTGGAAAAAATCGATGATTTTAAAAAATTTTAAATGAAATATTACAATTTTAGACTAAATTAAGTCATTTTTTAACAATTTTTATATAAATTAAGTTACATTAACTTTAATTCTTCAATAATTTTCTATTTTTTTCATCTTTTATGATCTTTTTTAGGTTATAAAAAATTTTAGTCATCTTAAAATTTTTTTTTTAATTTTTTTGGTAATAATTAGAACAAAATTGACTTTTTTATTACAGAATAGAATATTTTAGCTTTCAATTAATACAAATTTCATTTCTTAATTTAAAAAAATAAAGTCAGGATTTTTTAAATTTATCAACATTTTTAAAAGTTAGGTTAAAAAAAAATTAGTCATTTTTAAGAATTTTTTTAATTTTTTGGGTAGTATTTAGAGAAAAATTGATTTTTTTATTACAAAATAGAATATTTTAGCTTTCAATTAATACAAATTTCATTTCTTAATTTGAAAAAATAAAGTTTCCACGATTTTTTTTAATTTGGTCAAAATTTTTAAGGTTAGGAAAAATTTTAGTCAACTTTATGAATTTTTTTAATTTTTTGGGTAATATTTAGAGAAAAATTGACTCTTTTATTACAAAATAGAATATTTTAGCTTTCAATTAATACAAATTTCATTTCTTAATTTGAAAAAATAGAGTCTCCATGATTTTTTAAAGTTGGTCAAAATTTTTTAAAAGTTAGGTTATAAAAAATTTTACTCAACTTTAAAAATTTTTTAAATGTTTTTGGTAATAATTAGAACAAAATTGACTTTTTTATTACAAAGTAGAATATTTTAGCTTTCAATTAATACAAATTTCATTTCTTAATTTGAAAAAATAAAGTTTCCACGATTTTTTTTAATTTTGTCAAAATTTTTAAGGTTAGGAAAAATTTTAGTCAACTTTATGAATTTTTTTAATTTTTTGGGTTATAATTAGAACAAAATTGACTTTTTTATTACAAAATAGAATATTTTAGCTTTCAATTAATACAAATTTCATTCCTTAATTAAGAAAAATAAAGTCTCCACGATTTTTTAAAGTTGGTCAAAATTTTTTAAAAGTTAGGTTAAAAAAATTTTACTCAACTTTAAGAATTTTTTTTAATTTTTTGGGTAATATTTAGAGAAAAATTGATTTTTTTATTACAAAATAGAATATTTTAGCTTTCAATTAATACAAATTTCATTTCTTAATTTGAAAAAATAAAGTCTCCACGATTTTTTTTAATTTGGTCAAAATTTTTAAGGTTAGGAAAAATTTTAGTCAACTTTATGAATTTTTTTAATTTTTTGTGTAATATTTAGAACAAAATTGATTTTTTTATTACAACATAGAATATTTTAGCTTTCAATTAATACAAATTTCATTTCTTAATTTAAAAAAATAAAGTCTTCACGATTTTCTAAATTTGGTAATTTTTTAAAAGTTAGGTTAAAAAAATTTTACTCAACTTTAAGAATTTTTTTAATTTTTTGGGTAATATTTAGAGAAAAATCGATTTTTTTATTACAAAATAGAATATTTTAGCTTTCAATTAATACAAATTTCATTTCTTAATTAAGAAAAATAAAGTCTCCATGATTTTTTAAATTTGGTAATTTTTTAAAAGTTAGGTTAAAAAAATTTTACTCAATTTTAAGAATTTTTTTAATTTTTTGGGTAATATTTAGAGAAAAATTGACTTTTTTATTACAAAATAGAATATTTTAGCAACAATTGGTAGTTAATCACTATCATTGTTGATAGCTTTTACACTTCGTTTAGAAGGAATATGAATAGACGTATAATACTAGGATGTTATGTAGATTCGTGTTCGTTATCGTCTTTACAAATGATGAAATATCGCCATGTAGTGATGTCGATGTATTCGGAATTGCGAATAAATCAATATCATTGTCGCCAGTCTCGGGTTTGACAACTGAGAAATGAACAGCCTAAGCCCGAATGCGGTATCACATGTTATTGAAGCTAAACATCAATAGGCGATAGTTAGGATTGAGGGACTTAATAGTATTTTCTTTTGGTTGAAGTGGTAAGCAGCAAAATTGACGTTGAGATGAAATCAAACGTAGTTATAACTGCCAATCTGATCGTAACATCACTTATAAGTGTGTTTAAGGTTGTTTAACATGACTTCTAAACTAACTGAAAATACACCGAATTTTTTGAAAAGAAAAAAATCCCACGTTATAGTAAACAGATGAGGATACATCCTGCAAAAGGTTCCAATTTTCTTCCTTTTGCGGTTTCTAAGAAAAAAAAATCCCAAATTTTGTGTTCAAAAAAATCGATCATTTTTTCATTTAACTCACGATATTTCCTAAACCACGTCACTTACGATTTTAAATTTTGGATATGTTACACAGAAATAATTATCAATTAAAACAGTCTTTACATCAATTTTTTTCAATGAAAACTTTTGAAGTACGAGCACTCCAAATTTGACTTTTTGACCAAATTAGCACCGATAAAAAAAATGTATAAATATCTCTTAAATATTTAAAATGCAAATTCATTCCAACATAACATTTAATGCTAAAGTTACGACCCGATTTGGAGTAGTTCGCTTTGAATAGCAGGTTCAACCGGTTCGCTGCAGCGACCGGAAGCACAACCGGTAGTTAATGGAGCGAGCTAGCGCCAATTTCACCGCTACGACCGCGGGGACGTGCAGAAACGCAACATATTTGCGCGATGCAGTTCCTATCCGCGCGCCAAACTTAATACCGCGCCGGTTCTAATCTAAATTAAAATTTCCCAAAGGGCGAATATCCAGAATTTCCCTCGCGGCGCCGCGCGCGACCCGCTAAACTAAAATTCATGAAAATAAATAAATTTCCAGGCCACCCCAACGTTAAAGCGTTCGTTGCTCACGGCGGACTTCTCGGCATGACGGAGGCGGTTCATTGCGGAGTCCCGGCCGTGGTTATGCCCCAATATGGAGACCAGTTTACCAACGCCAGGGCCTTGGAAGCCAGCGGAGGCGGCGTCATCCTCGACTTCAGCTCTATTACCGAGGAAAGTATATACGAAGCTTTACAAAAAGTTTTAGACCCAAAGTAAGTTATAAAAAAACCACCTTAAAATCTTTTAAAAGAGTTTATTTAAACTTTAAGCTTCAAGAAACAAGCTGAGGAATTATCCGCTCGTTTTAAAGACAGACCTATGTCACCTATGGATACGGCGATTTATTGGATTGAATATGTAGCACGTCATAAAGGAGCTCCTCATTTAAGAACCGCAGCTGTTGGAATGCCTCTTTATCAATATCTTTTATTAGATGTTATAGCTTTTCTTTTTGGAGTATTCGCATTGATTTGTTTAATAGGATATTATAGCATAAAAATATTGTTTAGGGTTTGTTTCGCTTCTAAAGTTAAGAAAACAAAGACAAATTAGTTGTAATACTATGGATAATTATATATAATAAAGTTGTAGATTTTAAATACTAAATTTTAATGTAACCCAAAAAATTTTTATAAAGTTTAACTAGTTTAGTTTTATTTTTAGTATTTTTCTAAAAAAAAATTATTGTTTTTGGTTGAATTAATCAACATTTTGGTAACTTTGGTGGAAGCTTTACGAATTTAGTAAGTTTTTGGTGGAATTTTTAAAAAATTCATTATTTTTTGTAGAATTATTAAAAATTTTAGTAACTTTGGTGGAATTTTTATGAATTTACTAAGTTTTTGATTGAATTTTCAAGGTTTTAGTTAATTTTTAATGAAACTGTTTCTAATTTGATAGATTTTTAGTAGAATTGTTAAAAATGTTGACAATTTCGGTGTAATTTTTAGGATTTTTATAAGTTTTTGATGGAATAAAAAAAAATTCAGTAAGTTTTGGGTGTAGTTGTTAAATATTTTAATAGCTTTGGTGGAATTTTTGCGAATTTTATTCATTTCTGGTGAAATTTAAAAAAAATTCAGTGTTTTTGGTAAAATTCTTATGAATTTAGTAAGTTTTTGGTGGAATTCTTAAAAAAATCAGTATGCTTTTGGTGGAACAAAAAAAATTCAGGAAGTTTTGGGTGTAATTGCTAAATATTTTAATAGCTTTGGTGGAATTTTTGCGAATATCATTCATTTCTGATGAAACCTTAAAAAAATTCAGTGTTTTTGGTAAAATTCTTATGAATTTAGTAAATTTTTGGTAAAATTTTTAAAAAATTCAGTATGTTTCTGGTGGACCAAAAAAAATTCAGTAAATTTTGGGTTTAGTTGTTAAATATTTTAACAGCTTTGGTGGAATTTTTGCGAATTTTATACATTTTTTGTTAAATTAAAAAAAATCAGTGTTTTTGGTAAAATTCTTATGAATTTACTAAGTTTTTGGTGGAATTTTTAAAAAATTCAGTATGTTTTTGGTGGAACAAAAAAAATTCAGGAAGTTTTGGATGTAGTTGTTAAATATTTTAATAGCTTTGGTGGAATTTTTGTGAATTTTATACATTTTTGGTGGAATTAAAAACAAATTCAGTGTTTTTGGTAAAATTCTTATGAATTTAGTAAGTTTTTGGTGGAATTTTTAAAAAAATTCAGTATGTTTTTGGTGGAACAAAAAAAATTCAGGAAGTTTTGGATGTAATTGTTAAATATTTTAATAGCTTTGGTGGAATTTTTGCGAATTTTATACATTTTTGGTGGAATTAAAAAAAATTCAGTGTTTTCGGTAAAATTCTTATGAGTTTACTAAGTTTTAGGTGGAATTTTTAAAAAATTCAGTATGTTTTTAGTGGACCAAAAAAAATTCAGTAAGCTTTGGGTATTGCTGTTAAATATTTTAATAGCTTTGGAGGAATTTTTGCGAATTTTATACATTTTTGGTGAAATTAAAAAAAAAATCAGTGTTTTTGGTAAAATTCTTATGAATTTAGCAAATTTTTGTTGAAATTTTTAAAAAATTCAGTATGTTTTTGGTGGAACAAAAAAAATTCAGCAAGTTTTGGGTGTAGTTGTTAAATATTTTAATAGCTTTGGTGGAATTTTTGCGAATTTTATTCATTACTGGTGAAATTTAAAAAAAATTCAGTATTTTTGGTAAAATTCTTATGAATTTAGTAAATTTTCGGTGGAATTTTTAAAAAATTCATTATTTCTGGTAGAATTATTAAAAATTTTAGTAACTTTGGTGGAATTTTTATAAATCTACTAAGTTTTTGATGGAATTTTCAAGGTTTTAGTTAATTTTTAATGAAATTGTTTCTAATTTGATTGATTTCTAGTGGAATTTTAAAAGAATTTGGAAATTTTGGTGGAATTTTTAAAAAATTTGGAAATTTTGGTGGAATTTTTAAAAAATTTTGTAAGTTTTTGGTAGAATTGTTAAAAATGTTGACAATTTCGGTGTAATTTTTAGGATTTCTCTAAGTTTTTGGTGGAATAAAAAAAAATCAGTAAGTTTTGGGTGTAGTTGTTAAATATTTTAATAGCTTTGGTGGAATTCTTGCGAATTTTATTCATTTCTGGTAAAATTTTAAAAAAATTCAGTGTTTTTGGTAAAATTCTTATGAATTTAGTAAGTGTTCGGTGGAATTTTTAAAAAATTCGGTATGTTTTTGGTGGAACTATCAAAAATTTTGATAACATTGGTGGAATTTTTGCGGATTTTATTCATTTCTGGTGGAATAAAAAAAAATCAGTGTTTTTGGTAAAATTCTTAAGAATTTAGTAAGCTTTTGGTGGAATTTTTGCAAATTGTATTAATTTTTGGTGAAATTTTTAAAAAATTCAGCATGTTTTTGGTGGAATTATCAAAAATTTTGATAACACTGGTGGAATTTTTGCGAATTTTATTCATTTTTGATGGAGTTTTTAAAAAATTCAGTGTATTTTTATGGAATTTTTACGAATTTAGTAAGTTTTTAGTTAAATTTTTCCAATTTTATTAAATTTTGGTGGAATTTTTATAAAATTCAGTATGTTTCAGAATTGTTAAAAAAATTGATAACTTTGGTGGAAGTTTTATTAACTTTAATCATTTTTTGTGGAATTGTTAAAAATATTGGTAATTTTAGTAGAATTTTTATGAATTTGGTAAGTCTTTGGTGGTATTTTTTAAAAATCAGTAAGTTTTTGGTGGAATAATTCAACATTTTTGTAGCTTTAGTGGAAAATTGTAAAAATTTAGTACGTTTTTGGTGAAATTGTTAAAAAATTCACTACAAGTTTTTAGTAGAATTGTCTCCAAGTTTAATAATTTTGAAATTATATTCAATTTAACTAACTTTTGTGGAATTTTTATTATTACTTTTTTATTTTTGTGAAATTTTTAAGAATCTAATTAATTCTTGACGAAATTAATCTTAATTTTAGTATATTTTTTAAAAGTTCAGTTTTTGGTGGAATTGTTAAAAATTGCTTTGGTGGAATTTTTACAAATTTCATAAGTTTTTGGTGGAATTATTAAAAATTTTAGTAACTTTGAATTTTTACAATTTTACTTAAATTTTTGGTGATATTTTCAAGAATTTAATTAGTTTTTAGTGAAATTTATTCGAATTTTTGCTCTGCATGAATTAAATATTTGATAATTATTAATAAACCGATCGTTTTGACATTTCATGTGGCATTAGCGTGGTTAGAATTATAAATAACGTTTTCAATTAGGGAAATTGAACCAACAGTTTTATCGGCCCAAATCGAAAATGACGGAAAACGGGGACTTCGTTTAGGGCTTAAATCGGCCGTTAAAAAGGAGCCCCGATTCGCATTTAACGTTGCGTTATAAAGCCGTTCAGAAGGTTAGCGGGAAGGAGAGTCGCGGAGCCGGTGGCTTTTTGGACAAAAAGTGCGTTCGAAAATTAACGAAAATGACAGGCGGACGATCGAGAATTTTAATTTCAATTAGGGCTACCGCAACGTCGTTCGATTTTCAGGACGGTTTTTTCGAAATCGGTCACGGACACCCCCAAATAAAACCATTGGATCGTCCGGAGAGCGATTTCCAAAAAAAAACTATTAAAGAAATACTTTAATTAATATATTTCTAAATCTAATTAAAATATTTTAATATATTATATCATTTTGAGTTAGAAATTAATAGTAAATTAATTTTAAATCATTCCTCCATTTTTTCTCATTTTATGGAGATGGTGAAAATGTAGTAAAAGCACGAGAGATAGAAACTCTTTTAAAACATCACCTTCCCCGATTCGCATATAACGTTGCGTTATAAAGCCTTTCAGAAGGTTAGCCGGAAGCAGAGTCGCGGAGTCGGTGGCTTTTTGGACAAAAAGTGCGTTTGAAAATTAACGAAAATGATAGGCGGACGATCGAGAATTTTAATTTCAATTAGGGCTACCGCAACGTCGTTCGATTTTCAGGGCTGTTTTTCCGAAATCCGTCACGGACATTTTTAGATAACAATTTTCTTCAAGTATCCATTAAATAAATTTAATGAAAGTATCTTTCCTAAAATTGGGAAAACTAACGAAGCAAGAATCAGCTAATTCCATAAAAAAGATCACTCGAGGGAACCCACGTCCTCCGCACGTAAGCGATCGGAAAATTTCCGTAAGGACTTTACATCTCGGGCACCTGGTCCCATAGAATTTTACGACGGGAGAGGGCTAAGGGTTATCGCCGCATTACGCCCCCACATCCGGGCGAGGTATGTTTTATCCGAGGTCATTCTTGCTCCGGAACGAGGCGTTTTTGCTCGATTGCCTCCCTGACAAATCTAGAAAGGATCTGCGAAGTATCGCGTAAGCGGAACGCGAAGGGCTGCAACAGTCCCCCGAGACCGCTAAGACAAAGGATGCTCCTCGCTTCCTGTTGCCGTTTTGGCCAGAGTTTCCGGATCGTCGGCTCGCGCGCTTTTCCGGGAAATTGGGCCGCGCTTAAGGGGCCGAAATGAAAAATGCCCGACCGTTTTCTGCCGGATGGCACCAATCAGCAAATGATATTTCAAGAAGCTTTCCAACTACAAAAAATATAACCCGACTTTTTCGACTCAAACTCAGACTTTTTGTTACCCCTAGTTTATTAATTATTATTTTCTAATATGTCAAGTAAGAACCAAGTTATTACAGGTAATACGCTTGCAAAGTTTTTGAGTACGCTTAAACTTGTTAGAGCGGTTAAATTACTAAACTCCGCTGCTATTAATTAGTACTCGGGAAGAGTAATAGAGGACGGTTTTAAGATATATTACACTTTCAGCGGAAGTCTAAACGTTTAAGTTTGTATTAAAACGTGAATAAAAAAAATTAAAAACGCAAAAATTAAATGCTATGATAAATTTAGATGTAATAATTTAGATGTAACAATAGAACATTTTCGCTTATAAAAAAACTTTAAAAAATCCATTACGTGGAAAATGAATGTTTCATTTCCAGCAGAAACAATACCCCATTTTTTTATTTTTTCAACTGAATCAGCACTTTTCAGGTTTCCAAATTGAAATCTCTTCTTTACAAAAAAAATCTCTATTAAATTGTCGGTTGTAATTTATTGGGTCAGTCTATTCATACTACTTCAATTAATAGTGGCTTCCAAATTACAAAGGTTGTTGAGTGAATTATATTAGAACAATACAGGCGTATAAAAAGTATTGTTAACTCTTTGAGGGGTGGTGGGTGGCTTAATGTACCTCTTCGAATTTTGACCTTTGTGCTTGCTGGTACACAAAATAAACCATTTTTTAAATCTCTGCTCCTTTTATTATAGTGGTTGAGAGTGCGTACCACCTCACCACTTCAAGTTCAAATTATGCCTTTTACTAAAAGATTTTATTTTTAGTATTTTTCTAAAAAAAATTTATTGTTTTTGGTTGAATTGATCAACATTTTGGTAACTTTGGTGGAAGCTTTACGAATTTAGTAAGTCTTTGGTGGAATTAAAAAAAAATTGGTAAATTTTTGATGGAATTTTTACAAATTTTGTAAGTTTTTTGGTGGAATTTTTAAAAAATTCATTATTTTTAAAATTATTAAAAATTTTAGCAACTTTGGTGGAATTTTTATGAATTTACTAAGTTTTGAATTTTCAAGGTTTTAGTTAATTTTTAATGAAATTGTTTCTAATTTGATTGATTTTTGGTGGAATTTTAAAAGAATTTGGACATTTTGGTGGAATTTTTAAAAAATTTGGTAAGTTTTTGGTAGAATTATTAAAAATGTTGACAATTTCGGTGTAATTTTTAGGATTTTTGTAAGTTTTTGGTGGAATAAAAAAAATTCAGTAAGTTTTGTGTGTAGTTGTTAAATATTTTAATAGCCTTGGTGGAATTTTTGCGAATTTTATTAATTTCTGGTGGAATTTTTAGAAATTTTGTAAGTTTTTGGTGGAATTTTTAAAAAATTCATTATTTTTGGTAGAATTATTAAAAATTTTAGTAACTTTGGTGGAATTTTTATGAATTTACTAAGTTTTTGATGGAATTTTCAAGGTTTTAGTTAATTTTTAATGAAACTGTTTCTAATTTGATTGATTTTTGGTGGAATTTTAAAAGAATTTGGACATTTTGGTGGAATTTTAAAAGAATTTGGAAATTTTGGTGGAATTTTTAAAAAATTCTGTAAGTTTTTGGTAGAATTGTTAAAAATGTTGACAATTTTGGTGTAATTTTTAGGATTTTTCTAAGTTCTTGGTGGAATAAAAAAAAATCAGTAAGTTTTGGGTGTAGTTGTTAAATATTTTAATAGCTTTGGGGGAATATTTGCGAATTTTATTCATTTCTGGTGAAACTTTAAAAAAATTCTGTGTATTTGATAAAATTCTTATGAATTGAGTAAGTTTTTGGTGGAATTTTTAAAAAATTCAGTATGTTTTTGGTGGAATTATCAAAAATTTTGATAACATTGGTAGAATTTTTGCGAATTTTGTTAATTTCTGGTGGAATAAAAAAAAATCAGTGTTTTTGGTAAAATTCTTATGAATTTAGTAAGTTTTTGGTGGAATTTTTGCAAATTGTATTAATTTTTGGTGGAATTTTTAAAAAATTCAGTATATTTTTGGTGGAATTATCAAAAATTTTGATAACACTGGTGGAATCTTTGCGAATTTTATTAATTTCTGGTGGAATTTAAAAAAAATTCAGTGTTTTTGGTAAAATTCTTATGAATTTAGTAAGTTTTTGGTGGAATTTTTAAAAAATTCAGTATGTTTTTGGTGGAATTATCAAAAATTTTGATAGCATAGGTGGAATTTTTGCGAATTTTATTCATTTCTGGTGGAATAAAAAGAAACAGTGTTTTTGGTAAAATTCTTATGAATTTAGTAAGTTTTTGGTGGAATTTTTGCAAATAGTATTAATTTTTGATGGAATTTTTTAAAAAATCAGTATATTTTTGATGGAATTATCAAAAATTTAGATAACACTGGTGGAATTTTTGCGAATTTTATTCATTTTTGA
Organism: Digitonthophagus gazella; assembly: GCA_036711955.1. Classification (NCBI taxonomy): domain Eukaryota; kingdom Metazoa; phylum Arthropoda; class Insecta; order Coleoptera; family Scarabaeidae; genus Digitonthophagus; species Digitonthophagus gazella. The sequence goes on from JASCIT010000002.1 coordinate 31,809,496, forward strand.
TGGAATTTTTAAAAAATTCAGTGTTTTTTTATGGAATTTTTACGAGTTTAGTAAGTTTTTAGTGAAATTTTTCCAATTTTATTAATTTTTGGTGAAATTCTTATAAAATTCAGTATGTTTTTTATGGAATTGTTAAAAAAGTTGATAACTTTGGTGGAATTTTTATTAACTTTAATCATTTTTGGTGGAATTGTTAAAAATATTGGTAATTTTAGTAGAATTTTTATGAATTTGGTAAGTTTTTAGTGGTATTTTTTAAAAATCAGTAAGTTTTTGGTGGAATTATTTAACATTTTTGTAGCTTTGGTGGAAAATTGAAAAAATTTAGTACGTTTTTGGTGGAATTGTTAAAAATGTTGGTAACTTTGAATTTTTACGAATATAGTAAGTTTTTCGGGGAATTTTTACAAATTTTAATGATTTTGGTTGGAATTTTTAAAAAATTCACTAAGTTTTTAGTAGAATTTTCCCCAAATTTAATAATTCTTGGTGAAATTATATTCAATTTAACTAACTTTTGTGGAATTTTTATTATTACTTTTTTATTTTTAGTATATTTTTTAAAAATTCAGCAAGTTTTTGGTGGAATTGTTAAAAATGTTGATAGCTTTGGTGGAATTTTTACAAATTTTGTTTTTGATGGAATTATTAAAAATTTTAGTAGCTTTGATGGAAAATTGAAAAAATTTAGTACGTTTTTGGTGGAATTGTTAAAAATGTTGGTAACTTTGAATTTTTACGAATATAGTAAGTTTTTCGTGGAATTTTTACCAATTTTAATGATTCTGGTTGGAATTTTTAAAAAATTCACTAAGTTTTTAGTAGAATTGTCCCCAAATTTAATAATTTTTGGTGAAATTATATTCAATTTAACTAACTTTTGTGGAATTTTTATTATTACTTTTTTATTTTTGTGAAATTTTTAAAAATCTAATCAATTGTTGACGAAATTAATCTTAATTTTAGTATATTTTTTTAAAATTTAGTTTTTGATGGAATTGTAAAAAAATTGCTTTGGTGGAATTTTTACAAATTTTATAAGTTTTTGGTGGAATTATTAAAAATTTTAGTAACTTTGAATTTTTACAATTTTACTTAAATTTTTGGTGATATTTTCAAGAATTTAATTAGTTTTTAGTGAAATTTATTCGAATTTTTGCTCTGCATAAATTAAATATTTAATAATTATTAATAAACCGATCGTTTTGATATTTCATGTGGCATTAGCGTGGTTAGAATAATAAATAACGTTTATGAAAATTGAACCAATTGAACCAAATCGAAAATGCTTACTACTTTAATATATTATAATGTTGTGCCTACTTTGGGTGTTTTTATTTGAAAAAATCCACCCCTCAAAGAGTTAATAAAAGTTGTTTTGTTTTAATTCTGTAAACTTTATCCTATTTCGATTAGATTCGAAAACGTAGGCTGATTCAACCGATAACACCGAGTCCCATATGCGGATATCGGCTAGGTTATTTCATAAATTATTCAGAGAACCACGCTGGCTTCGCAGTTATCGCCGAATGACTATTTTAATATAGATCGAGTGTTCAGAACGCATGGATACAGTCCAATATGTATAAATTACTTCCCGGATATCGGTTAAGTTGTTGCATTATTAAGATCAACAACCGACTCGATCGTAATATTACTTCTTAGATAGTTATCTCATTCCATATCTCTTTAAAGAATCTATTTGGTATTTTTAGTACTTTTAAGAATCATTAAACGCATAATAAAAATAAAGATTAGATTTTATCGTATTGTAATTTTCGTTACATTCTATCTGTTAACCCAGCAATTAGCTTCACTAAGGTAAACCAGCCCGTAAATATTTGCGACAGGCTATGATTAGCGCGGATTTGCAATACAGATGGCGTAAATCACAGAGCCCGTTCGGAACGTGACACGTGCTCATTACAATCTATGTTCCGTTCGAAAAACATGGCGTGCGGCGTCGGGAAGCTTTCGGTACACACGTACTTCCGCCGCTCCTTATCCGGGTCCCATCGGCCCTTTGCGATGATATACCTGGCGAACGTTGGCTTTCCGATAACTCCGTGATTTATTCTCTCGTCCGTCGGCCGAACTGGCCGTTGCGGCCACCGCGTTTTGTCGATCCCTATCTCAAATATCCAGATAACGCCCGTTACGTTGGTAATATAGTCATCAGAAAGCACAGGCCGATTATGAATGGGTTTAGCTGACGTTACCTTTGATTTATTCATAAAACTAACTATAACGTAAACGCACAACTTTTTTTTACCCCATTTTTTATACTCTCAGTTCTTCAAACACAAATACCTTCAAATACATCGTGTACAATACACTTGATAAAGAATTTACTGATTAGAAGATTCTCAAACCCCAAAAATATTCTTAAATTTACCCACATTGTTACCATTAAACCGTAATACTTTGACCTACTGGGCAAAAGCGATGTGGAACGTCGTAGAGGCAGAGAACGTGATCGCCCTACAAGAACGCGATATAATACGCTTCATATTTCACGTGGCATCCGCTTATTTAAATTCGAACGAGGTCGAAAGCATGTAATATGAGGTGTTAACGAATCCCCCCGTCAGAGAGAGACAAAACGCGACGTCTCCGGGCGTCGCAACGTTCGCAGCGTTCGCAGCTGGGGCATCGCCATCAGAAAACATGCCGTGGGACCGTCGGCAATTCCCAAAGACCGCGACGTTTGACGCCGAGATAAATTAGTCCTGGGAATACGTGCGGGAAGCCGCATCGTCGGGACGGCGACGCCATCGCCGGCAACGCTAAATAAGGTCCCGCGACGGCGCCGCTAACTTGTGTGTCCTCGGAATTAGATAGACGCGTACATGCCATTACGTCCGTCGCTCCGAAACGGGAATCATATTTAAGAACGGCCTCCGGGTCGAGATTGCACAAGTTGCCAGACCGGGTTAAAAGTAGATGAGACACGAGTCGTCTTTCCTTCTTCTTCTTCATGAGACAAGATAACGAATTCGTCTAAATCAACTACAACTTTAATATTTAAGTTGAGAGAAGAGTATATTTATGGAAATGAGACAATTTCAAAACAACATTAAAGTTTGTAAATTATATTTTTTTAAATTATGAACAATAATAAACTTTTTTTTAAATCAAATTTAAACAAAAATAAAAATAGGAAGTTCTAAGATTCATTTTAGAATGTAGGTTGAAAGGTGATTTTTGAAAAAAAAAAAAGATTTTTTTACTAAGAGAAGACTAGAATTAATGTTAGCACTTACTCAAAGACTAGACCTTGAATTAGGAGTTTTTGGGTTTAGATGTGCATCATTTGAAAAATCGTGAGATATTTCGGATGCCATACCCTGCTTCAGAAACACTTTAAATTTTTTTTTTGAACAAGGACTAGAATTAATGCCAACACTAACTCTAATACTAGACATAGAACTTTGTGCTTTCGGATTTAGCCGTACGTCTTTTGAAAAAGCGTTTGACCTTTCAGAAGCCATGTTGCAACGTTCTTTAGAAACATTTCGATCTTTTTTCTGAACAAAGACTAGAAATTAACATTAGTATTAACTCTAACACTAAAGATAGAACTAAGAGCTTTCAGGTTTAGCTATACATCTTTTGAAAAAACGTTTGATCTTTCAGGTGCCATGTTGCAACTTTTTTCACAAACATTTCGAACTGTTTTCTGAACAAAGTCTAAAAATTAACATTAGCACTAACTGTAAAACTCGATTTAGAACTAGGAGCTTTCAGGTTTAGCTGTACATCTTTTGAAAAAACGTTTGATCTTTCAGGTGCCATGTTGAAACTTTTTTCACAAACATTTCGAACTGTTTTCTGAACAAAGACTAGAAATTAACATTAGTATTAACTTTAACACTAAAGATAGAACTAGGAGCTTTTAGGTTTAGCCGTACGTCTTTGGAAAAAGCGTTTGACCATTCGGATGCCATGTTGCAACTTTCTTTAGAAACATTTCGATCTTTTTTCTGCACATAGACTAAAAATTTACATTAGTACTAACTCTAACACTCGACCTAGAACTAGAAGCTTTCAGATTTAGCCGTACGTCTTCTGAAAAAGCGTTTAATCCTTTCGGATGCTATGTTGCAACTTTCTTTAGAAACATTTCGATCTTTCTTCTGCACATAGACTAAAAATTTACATTAGTACTAACTCTAACACTGGACCTAGAACTAGGAGCTTTCAGATTTAGCAGTACGTCTTTTGAAAAAGTGCTTCACCTTTCAGATGCCATGTTGCAACTTTCTTTAGAAACATTTTGATTTTTTTTCTGAACAAAGACTAGAAATTAACATTAGTACTAACTCTAACACTCGACCTAGAACTAGGAGCTTTCAGACTTAGCCGTACGTCATTTGAAAAAGTGCTTCACCTTTCAGTTGCCATGTTGCAACTTTCTTTAGAAACATTTTGATCTTTTTTCTGCACATAGACTAAAAATTTACCTTAGTACTAACTCTAACACTCGACCTAGAACTAGGAGCTTTCAGATTTAGCCGTACGTCTTTTGAAAAAGTACTTCACCATTCAGATGCCATGTTGCAACTTTCTTTAGAAACATTTCGATCTTTTTTCTGGACATAGACTAAAAAGTTACATTAGTACTAACTCTAACATTCGACCTAGAACTAGGAGCTTTCGGATTTAGCCGTACGTCTTTTGAAAAAGTGCTTCAGCTTTCAGATGTCATGTTGCAACTTTCTTTAGAAACATTTTGATCTTTTTTCTGCACATAAACTAAAAATTTACATTAGTACTAACTCTAACACTCAACCTAGAATTAGGAGCTTTCAGATTTAGCCACACGTATTTTGAAAAAGTGCTCCACCTTTCAGATGCTATGTTACAACTTCCTTTAGAAACATTTTGATCTTTTTTCTGCACATAGATTAAAAATTTACATTAGTACTAACTCCAACACTCGATCTAGAACTAGGAGCTTTCAGATTCAGCCGCACGTCTTTTGAAAAAGTGCTTGACCTTTCGAATGCCATGTTGCAACCTTCTTCAGAAACATTTCGAACTTTTTTTCTGAACATAGACTAGAAATTAACATTAGTACTAACTCTAACACTCAACCTAGAACTAGGAGCTTTCAGGTTTAACCGTATGTCTTTTAAAAAAACGTTTAATCCTTTTGGATGCCAAGTTGCAACTTTCTTTAGAAACATTTCGAATTTTTTTCTGAACAAAGACTAGAAATTAACATTAGTATTAACTTTAACACTAAAGATAGAACTAGGAGCTTTTAGGTTTAGCCGTACGTCTTTGGAAAAAGCGTTTGACCTTCGGCTGCCATGTTGCAACTTTCTTCAGAAACATTTCGATCTTTTTTCTGAACATAGACTAAAAATTAACATTAGTACTAACTCTAACTCTCAACCTAGAACTAGGAGCTTTCAGGTTTAACCGTACGTCTTTTAAAAAAGCGTTTGGTCTTTGGGATGCCATGTTGCAACTTTCTTCAAAAACATTTCGAACTTTTTTCTAAATTTCTAAACATAGACTAGGAATTAACATTAGTACTAACTTTACACACGATCTAAAACTAGGAGCTTTCAAGTTCAACCGTACGTTTTTGAAAAAGCACTTGACTTTTCGGATGCCATGATGCAACCTTCTTTAGAAACATTTCAAACTTTCTTTTTGAAGAATGTTGGAACATGACATCCGAAATATCAAAAGCTTTTTGAAAAGACTCACAGCTAAGCGTACAAGCTCCTAATTTTAAGTCTAGTTTTAAGTCTAGTGTTAAAATTCGTTCTAATGCCAGTTCTAGTCTCACAATTAGTTTAGTTATCCCCAACCGTAAAATCTTTCGTATTTCTAAGAATTTTTTTATGATAGAAACAATGTAAGATTTTTGCAAATAGTACAAAACTCTTAACCAAGGATTTCATTTGAATTAAAGGAGACTGGCAAGTCGGCAAGTGGCCGGAACTTTATCTGGGTTTAGTTCGGGCATTGTCGCGAGCACTTTTCAACTTTACAACAGATTGTATTGCATTAGATGGGCGGGAGCTTCATAAAAGTTGTCGACAAAGTGCGCCTCAAAAGTACGTCTTTGCCGTCGCGACCGTTTTAGTCGAGCTTTAATAACATTGTTTGTTAAGTGAAACTGACGTGTGGAGATGGTAATTTTTATAATCCGTTTTCACGGTGTGTAGTTTTTATTTGAACGTTTCCCACCATCAAGTATGATTTTTATGTCATGTCATTGCGAGTTAGTACACAACGCCAACCACCAATCGAGCGAAAACCTGTCAAATTTGATTAATCGCTCCGAAACACACATGACGCCCCGTTCCTAATCAATTACGAGTCGCGCAAAGTAATACACTAATGCGTTTCCGCTGTCCACCGGAATTATTGCATATAAACGTTCGGCACTCGTTCCCATTTTCGCGGAATTTATTATCGGATCGATCGATCGCGAAGCTTCCGGAAACCGCAAAGTTTCGAGCAAAAAAGGATCAGATAGCGTCGATAAAGATAAAAGTCGTGTCGACCGCGTTTTCCAAGTTGCGTGTTCGGAGACCCGAGGGGCGTTCATATTCATATTTAGTTTTTGGGAACCTTTTAGGCTGTATCTCGCCCGGCGAGAATTTGATAATGCAAGTTTTCGAGCGGAAGTGTTTTCACCCTCTTCGACAGGGAAAAACTTTTACTGTGGGGTTCGATATGGGGATCGCTTCATATTTATTATCTTATTTTTATTGGCTCAACAGGATTGGACTCACAAAAAAAAATAATATTTTATGATCATTTTTCTCTCAATTATTTCAAGGAAATAAAATTGTTTTAAGGGAATAAAATTATTTTAAAGGAATGAAAGTTTCAATATTTTATGCAAAAGCGGTGTAATATTATTTTGGTTTATATTCAACGTTTGTGCATCGAAAATGGCGACCTCTCGTGTGGTGCGAACAGCTCTCGCGTCGACCGATCGATAAATAATTAATCATTGTTGTTATTGCCATTCTATAGAGAGCAATTCACGCGGATAATTACTCTATTACGCGCGTCGATGTGCTGCAAGTACGAGCTGCGGCAAAAAGTTAGTTACTGCGACCATTACGCTGAAATGGAACCAGAAATCTACACCCCACCCGAGGTCCGTTCTCTTGAATCGGTACACCGTCGCAGCGCGGAAACTGCAGCGTTTTAATCTGTTAATGCGAGGTCGACCACTCGGCCTAATTGAATTGTGGGAATGGGACAATTGGAATCATTCATGCCGAGGCGCGTAGATTAAGTTCCGAACTCAGGTAGAAAGGGGCGTTTCGGCGTTTGCTAGGCCGTCCCTATAACGCCGACAATGGAGCCTATTAATCTGATCAATAATGCATTCATGGCCGATCATTAGCCCTTGTCTCGGAGGACGACCGACGGTGCATACACCTGCAAAGTAATCCGTCCAGTAATTGATTTGCGAACGCAATGGCGAATTATCTCCCGACACCGCGTCCGTGAGGGGATTCGACCGGGTTAATATCGAACGCCATGTTGGCCCAATTGGACCGGGAGGTACTTGTGTAATCTGACATAACACAGTGCAAATATTCGCGTTGATCGACTGAATTGCCCACAGGTTCATGGCCAAAAATAACAGCGCTATTGTTAAGGACGATAACAATGTGGGGTCTAAATTTAGGATTATTTAAACGTTACGGCTAATGTTGAACCAATTGGTGAGTTTACATACCATTCAGTTAGAAACTGTTCGTTTGCTATTTTAGCAAAATCAGCTGTCTTTATTAAAATAACCCAAATTGAACAACTCAATACGTAAACTGGATATTCTGTTTATTTACATATTAGTTAAGTAGTATTTTCTAGATGTTTATTCACCTTTGATGAACTTAAAACTTGATTAAAGCCTTACACTTAAATGTTATTTTCTAGTTGTTACTAAAATTACAATGAGTAGAGAATTTTACTTTGTATAGTTTGTTCAAAATTAATATTTCTAGCTATGGGTGCCAAAAGTCAAAAAAGGCAATTTTGGGGTGGTCGTACTTAGAAAGTTTTCGTCGAAGGAAATTGGTATAGAAGCTATCATGATTAGTGATCATTTCTGTATAAAATAACTAAAATTCAAAATCGTAGATGACGCGGTTTAGAAAATATAGTGAGTTAAATAAAAAAAGAACCGATTTTTTTAACCAATCCGCGGAAATCACGAACTTTAGGATTTTTTTTTTCAGAAATTGGGAAAGAAAAAAAATTGGGACCTTTTGCAGGATGTAATCTCATCTGTTTACAATAATGTAGCATTTTTTTATTTTCGAAAAATTCCGTTTATTTTCGTTTAAAAATTCAAACCTCGACATTGTCAATCTTGGGAAAATAGATGGAATTTTTGGAAAAGAAAAAGTACCATGTTATAGTAAATAGATGAAGCTGCATCCTGTTTGATGAACTTAAAACTTGATTAAAGTCTCATACATACGTCTTATTTTTCAAAGTTAATACTAAACTGACAATGGGTAGAGAATTTTACTTTGCATACTTTGTTCAAAATTGATATTTCTATTATTGGTGCCAACAGTCAAGATAGTTAACTTTGGGGTGGTCGTACTTCGAAAGTTTTCGTTGAAAAAAATTGGGATAAAGACTGTCATCATTGGTGATCATTTGTGCACAACATAGTCAAAATTCAAAATCGTAGATGACGCGGTTTAGAAAAAATAGTGAGTTAAATGGAAAAAGAATTGGTTTTTTTTTACCGCTTTATGGAGAACACAAACTTTGGGATTTTTTTTCTTGGAAATCGCGAAAGGAAAAAAATTAGGACATTTTGCAGGATGTAGCCTTATCAGTTTATTATAACGTGGTATTTTTTTCTTTTCCAAAATTTCCGTCCATTTTCGTTTAAAAATTTAAACCTCGACGTTTTCAATCTTGGGAAAATAGATGGAATTTTTGGAAAAGAAAAGGTACCATGTTATAGTAAATAGATGAAGCTGCATCCTGTTTGATGAACTTAAAACTTGATTAAAGTCTCATACATACGTCTTATTTTTCAAAGTTAATACTAAACTGACAATGGGTAGAGAATTTTACTTTGCATAGTTTGTTCAAAATTGATATTTCTATTATTGGTGCCAAAAGTCAAGATAGTTAACTTTGGAGTGGTCGTACTTCGAAAGTTTTCGTTGAAAAAAATTGGGATAAAGACTGTCATCATTGGTGATCATTTGTGCACAACATAGCCAAAATTCAAAATCGTAGATGACGCGGTTTAGAAAATATAGTGAGTTAAATAAAAAAAGAACCGATTTTTTTAACCACTCCGCGGAAAACACAAACTTTAGGAATTTTTTTCTCAAAAACCGCGAAAGAAAAAAAAAATTGGGATCTTTTGCAGGATGTAACCTCATCTCTTTACTATAACGTGATATTTTTTTTTTCCAAAAATTCTATTTTCGTTTAAAAATTCAAACCTCGACATTGTCAATCTCGGAAAAATAGATGGAATTTTTAGAAAAGAAAAAAATGCCATATTATAGCAAACAGTTGAGGCTGCATTCTGCAAAAGGTTTTAATTTTTTTCTTCAGCGGTTTCTGAGAAAAAAATTTCTAAAGTTTGGGTTTTTCACAAACCGACCAAAAATCAATCCTTTATTCATTTAAACCGTGATTTTTCCTAAACCATGTGACTTATGATTTTGAATTTTGGCTATATTACGCAAAAATGATCACCACTCATAATAATTTTTATCCTGATTTTCTTCAACGAAAACTTTTTGAGTATGAGCATCCTAAACTTGACTGACTTGACTTTTGGCATCGATAGTAGGTCATTACATTAAAAATGATGAACTCTTTTGATTTTTCTCTGACCTTTCTTACTTTGGGATAAAGGCTGTCATCATTGGTGATCATTTCTATATGACAGAGTCAAAATTTAAAAACCGTAAGTCATGCGATTTAGCAAATATCGCGAGTTAAATGAAAAAACGACCGGATTTTTGACCAACAGTTTTCGAGATCGACTTTTTTAGGGATTCAATTTTTAAGCTAAAATACAATTTTTGAAAAAAAGAAAAATGCCACATTACAGTAAATAGATGAAGCTACATCCTGCAAAAGATTCTAATTTTTCTGTTTTCGTCGATTTTTGATAAAAAAAAATCCCAAAGTTCAAAGTCAAGTCAAAAAACCGATCTTTTTTTATTTAATCGACTGTACTTCCTCAACCGAATGACTTAGGATTTTGAATTTTGGCTGTGTTGTGCAGAAATGATCACCAATCATGATAACCTTTACCCTGATTTTTGTCAACGAAAACTTTGGGAGTATGAGCATTCCAAACTTGACTGACTTAAAGAAAAATGCCACATTACAGTAAAGAGATGAAGCTACATCCTGCAAAAGGTTCTAATTTTTCTGTTTTCGTCGATTTTTGATCAAAAAAATTCCAAAGTTCAAAGTCAAGTCAAAAAACCGATCCTTTTTCATTTAATCGACTGTATTTCCTCAACCGAATGACCTAGGATTTTGAATTTTGGCTGTGTTGTGCAGAAATGATCACCAATCATGATAATCTTTACCCTGATTATTTTCAACGAAAACTTTGGGAGTATGAGCATTCCAAACTTCACTGACTTAAAGAAAAATGCCACATTACAGTAAATAGATGAAGCTACATCCTGCAAAAGGTTTTAATTTTTCTGTTTTCGTCGATTTTTGAGAAAAAAAAATCCCAAAGTTGAAAGTCAAGTCAAAAAACCGATCCTTTTTTCATTTAATCGGCTATATTTCCTAAACCGAATGACTTACGATTTTGAGGTTTGGCTGTGTTGTGCAGAAATGATCACCAATCATGATAATCTTTACTCTGATTTTTGTCAACGAAAACTTTGGGAGTATGAGCAGTCCAAACTTGATTGACTTAACTTCTAGCATTGATAGTAGGTTATTATATGAAAAATAATGAACTCTATTAATTTTTCTTTGACTTTTCTTACTTTTGAGAAAAAAGTAAACCAAATTCTGAAAAATATTTAAAAACTAATTGATTCCAAAATAATGATTTAAAGCTCAAGGGGTTGAAATTCCTTTCAAAAGTACTTGTTCTATAAGAAAATCAAAATATCCATTTCTTGTATGAATTTTAACACTTTGTGAACACATTGGGAAATATATTCCTAACACAGCAGGAATAAGTGAAGTTGCATCACAAGACTTTCAATAGTTGACATGTTTTCATTGTTTTCTCGGCGTCCTTTGTATATTTCTATATTCAAAACATAGCCTTGGACTGAACAAAATTCGTAGAATTTAATTCCGTATTTCTCCTTTTTGCATTTCATGTACGTGCGAAAACAAAGCCTTCCTCGAAATAATAACAAAGATTCGTCTAATGATAATGCTTCATTTGGTGCTTCATTTCGCAAACTTTTGTATGAGCAAATCTAGAAATATCTTTATTTTCCTTAAAGGGTCGTTTGAATTTTTTTCTTCTATACAAAAGCATTTCAATATTTGCTCAAATTTCCTTCCAGACATTTGTTAGGGAAATGCTAAGTGATAATGTAATGCGTCAAGGGATTGTTAGCTTTGATTGCTTAGATTGTTGTTAGCTGGGATTGAAGCAAAGACAAACCTAAAAACTTTCTCGTTTCAATCTTATCAGTATTTTTGAAATTTGCTTTCCTATGGTTTGTATATTGGTTCAATATGCCTTGTATGTGGCCATGTTTGAGTTTTATGCCGTAATCATTCGTAGATTTTATAATAATGTCCATTACTTGATCATCCCATATTTTTTCAAAAACCTGAATTGGAGAAACATTTTCATCTATATGCAAAAGAATCCAAATGCAAATCCTATATGCAAAAGAATCCAAATGCAAATCTTATATGCAAAAAGAAGAAGAAGATTCTTTTGGTGCTTCATATTCCTCATGTATAGTTGATTCATTATCTTCACTACTCGAACTGTTATTTTCAGTACTGTCAGCATCAGTTTCAGATTCACTGTTGCTTGCCTCACCAGTAGTTTCCATCTTTTTACTAAAACTGCATACTAAAACTGCAAGTGGTGTAACAGGTGGAAAATGAAAATCAACCTCAAAAATTGTTTCCAAAACATGACACCAGACTAAAGACAATCGTTTCATTTTGGACGGCAAGTGTCCGTCAACGTGTTAAAAATTTTTTTTAAGTTCTATAGAAAAATCTTAAATTACGAGAGAAGAATAAAATACCAACTCTCGAGTTGTGGAAAGGAGATTTAGTGATGAAGCATCAATATACGATTTAGAAGCACCAATTTACGATTTAGAAGCACCAATTTACGATTTAGAAGCACCAATATACAATCTACCAAGCGTACATACACACATACTGAAAATTATGATGGATTTAGGTGTTACCGTATTGATCTGCCTGGGGTGTTTCGTTCGCAATTAACTGAGGTTGCTGATAAATGTTTTAATTATATTCAGATATCCGTGAGCGATAATCTGCGAGACTCCGGGCGGTTAATAACGACGCGAGAGATCCTAAAGGGCCTCGGGGAGGATGCAGGTACACAGCCGAACGCAAACCGGTTTAATTGTGACGTATGGTTGTGGATGGGGTGCAATAAATTCCTCTAATGAGTCGACGGGGCTCACGCATACGCAACCGAGCACCGGCTTAGGGCAAAATGGGAGAGTTACGTTTCAGCAGGATATTGGGTGCCGTGGCGCTGTTTGATATAGTACCGAGTTGTCGAGAGGCAAAAGCAAGTTCTAAGCTCCTTATTGAGGCTTAATAACTGTTTGATGTACATAATTAGATGGTCGTCGTTCCGGAACGTCTCTAGTTTAGTCCGATTTTACGTCGAATTTGTAGGAAAGGTTGCCGTCAATTTCGTCGAAAGTGTCGACAGGTGAAATGTGTTTCGCAAGAAGTGGAACACGTCCCGTTAAAAATTGAAAAGGCGCTACCGGTAATAAACGGCGCGTGACTCGGTTTATCTGCGCCGCGCAGAATTTCAGCAAAATACCTTTCAGTATTTTAACTTCGCAGGCAGCCGGCTTCTGCCACGAGGGAACGCCAGAACTTCACGCTAGTTAATGGAGTTTGTGCCTCTTTGGACGTAGAAAGCCGCGGCACGTCAAGAATCTGGCAGGAGGAGCTCCTCCGCTCTCCTCTCCCCCTTTTCCCTCGGATTCAACGTCTAGGAGATCACCTCGGGACCTGGTGAGCCGGCACAAACAGGTAAACTTCGGCTGTAAAGCGGGGTTAAAGATGGCAAGTCGACCCGGAGACAACTTAACACGTATCCGTCTTCCTGATGGAAACGACACGAAGGTCACATGAGACCGAGATAACTAATACGCGCTAGCTCAAAAGGATCGCGCAATATTTGCGAGTGAACTTCTTTACAGAAGACAAGCACCCCAAAGTTCGGAGTTCAAGTTGACTTTTAATGAATTTTTAATCCACCGGTCCCGCCAGTCGACGTTCTCTGTGGCCACGGTGAAAAAGTTACCGAAGACACACCATAACTCCGCACTTAGCCGCCTTCGAATCCTGCCAATTAAAAGTTTTCCTGAGGCACTCCTTCCTCTATTTATTTAATTCTTTCCGCCTTCACTGCCGATTCAGATGTCCGATTGTAAAGTTTCTAACTCTTAGCAAGAACATTTAGAGCTATGCGATTTTTCCATTAACCAATTTAGAAGTTAATAATTAACAATAAAAAATCGATTTGGATATAATACCAACAATACATGTAAACGACGTACATTGGGAATTAACATTCATCATTTGATTATTAGTTCTGAATTAATTAGTAATTAGGATAACTTATAATATGTATGTACAAGCCATTAACCAAATTATGCAAATCCTTGTATACATAATATAATGATCTACACAACAGTTCATATGATAATAGTTGCCTAAATATTTATGTTACTATACTGATAAAATAGGAATGTATAAAGTTTTCTGGGATGGAAAAAAAGACTTTATTTCACGCTCCTGGGTAAAAACGGCGTTTAACATGGACGGGTTTTAATCCGAATTAGCGAAAGAGTGGCGCACGACGGGGGGCAGAGCGCGATCGCGCTGTTTCGCATTTCCGTCACGCGCGCGTAATTCAATTCGGGCGCCGCCACCGCTGACGCCGCTTCCGGCGGCGTGCCGGGTCCCCGAAGCTATTATTTTCAATTTCAGCCTCCCTTCTGGCGTTTTTTTCCGGTTCCGAATGGAAACAAATCTCCGAACCGCGTCTGGTCCGTCGCTGGTCGCCGCTTTCGTGGCTCACGTTTGCGCCGGGAAAAAACAACAGAGGACCCGGAACTGAAGAAGAGTGGTGAGGGTATAGAGGAAATTGCTTCAAGTGCCTCGGGGAAGGTGATGTTTTAAAAGAGTTTCTATCTCTCGTGCTTTTACTACATTTTCACCATCTCCATAAAATGAGAAAAAATGGAGGAATGATTTAAAATTAATTTACTATTAATTTCTAACTCAAAATCAAAATTTTTAATAATTCCACCAAAAACATACTGAATTCTTTAAAAATTCCACCAAAAACTTACTAAATTCATAAGAATTTTACCAAAAACACTGATTTTTTTAAATATTGCACCAGAAATGAATAAAATTCGCAAAAATTCCACCAAAGCTATTAAAATATTTAACAACTACACCCAAAATTTACTGAATTTTTTTTATTCCACCAAAAACTTACAAAAATCCTAAAAATTCCACCAAAAATTTACCAACTTTTCCAAAGTTACCAAAATGTTGATCAATTCAACCAAAAACAATAATTTTTTTAGAAAAATACTAAAAATAAAGCTAAACTAGTTGTTATTTAAAAATGTATTATCTAGAAATGTATTATCTAAAAATATATAATCCAAGAAAATTGCATTCATATTCCATACCAATTTAAATATATATCCCACTTGTGTCAGTGAGCCTCTAAAGCATCACAAAAGAAGTTATTCTTTGAGTACCTACATTCCCAGTAGCGTTATCTCAACCGGGGAAAAATGACATCCGAGCAAGTTTTCCAAGCCTCTCGCTGCATGTCGCTTATTGTGAAGGGCAAAGTTGGCCCAGAGAGTGCTATCTCAGCGGTGCCCATTACAGATTTCGAACACAATAGGTTCGCCTCCAAGTCTCGGCATAAATTAGGACCCTATTATTCGCGGCCCTTTCGCCCTGTTCCCGTTCTCGAGCAAATCTGCCGCCTCGTTATGCATGTCTTTAGCGTCTAATGGCGTGCAATGTTCCCCCGGGGCTACCGGTTGCGCAAAAATGGCCCCGCGAGCCGCACTAATTCCCCGCCTCTTTTTTCTGTACCCTGCCCGCGTTTTCCCGCCTACACAAATCAACCCTAACCGTAAATAATAGTCCCGGTAATTCCAACGGGGCCTTCCCCGCAGTCACTTAACGGTAAATTATAGAAAACTATATTTCTTCCAGGGATATCGCCGCGCGATTAATTCCCCGGTGTTTTGCGGTTTTACACGGACGCCTAAACCCGCCCCTGCCGGCATTATTTATTTAAAAACCACCAGGCGCCGCAAAAGTAATTCTATAAGCAATGGGGGCTCCCCATAACTGTCTCATTCATATTTATTAAATTTTAACGTCGGGCTTTGTAGGTTAAAATTCATTCAAAAATATTCTGAATATTTCAAGGGAGAATTTATAAATAAAATAGATATTTTAAATAAGAAGATGAGCTTAATTGTTTTCCGATAATTTTCTTTATACGAAAATTCTAAAAGTCGCTTCTCATTTACACCACGCGACAAAGCGACATATGCAACGTTAAGTGATAACAGAAACAAGAATTCTAAAAAAAATTAAATTGAAAAAGATGAATTTTTTTATTAATTAATCTCGAGTGGAAAAGTTTCACTCTGTTACCCCCAAAAATAAGCCATCACGGACCATAAAGTTCGCGTCGAGACCGCGACATTTCCCGTAAACGAGCTCTTATATCTTTCCGCTGCGGTATAATGTCGGAGCGTCACCTTTTGGGCGCCAGATCGTTGTAATTTTTCACGCGCCTCGCCCGTTTATTTATCAATTCCGTAGTCGCGGAACTTCGGAGATGCCGCATGGCTGTGCATGTACATCGAGGGCAGGATGAATGTGCAAAGGCTGCGGTGACGCGAATGGGGCCATTAAACACCTGGCTCGGCGTCGGCGTCCCGACGCCAAACCGGTTCGCTTTTCGCCATCTGCCGCTCGTACTTCACACTTCGCGCACCGAAATTAAGACTAATTCCGACGGATTAATCGGCGAGACGTGCGTCTCGAGTTTATCGATCTTTGATGGCAGTTTGAGAAGAGGCGAGGCCTGCGCGAAATTGTTGTTCTCCTGTCTGTTCGTCGGAAATGAAAAGCGAGCCACATCTGGCGTAGTTTTTTTTTTATTAAAGTTTTTGGGGTATGGGGTACCTAAAAGTGAGTTTTCAAATAACTCGGTGAGATTACTAATAAAATGAAATTAGATGTATTAAATCCGTTTATTGGCTGTAATTTGTAAGAATGTACCTTGAGTTGTACTTGAAATTACTTGTGATAAACATGCTATAAACGTTAAGAGATTGAGTAATAAAATTAATGGTATTAAATTGACTATTTAACAAAGTTTTTATACTTTTCATTTGAAATTTTGTTACAATTTATCTTTTTCACTACTAAGCAAGGCATATAATCACTCGAGTAATTATAATAACTCATTTTAAAATTGCATCAAATTAGTGATTATAGTCAGTCACTGCAATATTGAACCCTTGCTTAATTTTATAGTTATTCAATCGATCTTGGTTAGTGGTTGTGATGCCCAAGTAGCAGGGTTGTTGCCACTTAAGGTTGACTGATGGTAGGGTCGTCATTTTTAAATGATGAGGATCTTGCTACCTGGACATCACGACCAATAACGTCAGGTTGAATAACTATTATATATAATAAAGTTGTAACTTTTAAACGTCAAATAAATCACCAAACAAACCTGAAATCTGACTAAAGTCGTCAATCAAGCATAAAAACTGACTAAAGTCGTCAATCAAACATAAAATCTGACTAAAATCATCAATCAAATTAAGAATATCTCTAAAACTATCGATGATCTTTCATAAATCAGCAAGAATTTCTCATAATTCATCAAGAATTTTCTATAAATCATCAATCAAACCTGAAATCTGACTAAAATCATTAATCAAACCTAAAATCTGACTAAAATCGTCAATCAAACCTAAAATGGGACTAAAATCGTCAATCAAATCCGGAATACCTCTAAAACTATCGATAACCTTTCATAAATCATCAAGAATTTCTCATAATTCATCAAGAATTTTCTATAAATCATCAATCAAACTTCATATCTGACTAAAATCATTAATCAAACATAAAATCTGACTAAAATCATTAATCAAACATAAAATCTGACTAAAATCATTAATCAAACCTAAAATCTGACTAAAATCATTAATCAAATCAAGAATATCTCTAAAACTATCGATAACCTTTTATAAATCATCAAGAATTTCTCATAATTCATCAAAAATTTTCTATAAATCATCAATCAAACCTGAAATCTGACTAAAATCGTCAATCCATCCTAAAATGGGACTAAAATCGTCAATTAAATCCGGAATATCTCTAAAACTGTCGATGATCTTTCATAAGTCATCAAAAATATCTCATAATTCATCAAGAATTTTCTATAAATCATCAATCAAACCTGAAATTTGGCTAAAATCGTCAATCAAACATAAAATCGGACTAAAATCGTCAATCAAATCCAGAATATCTCTAAAACTATCGATAACCTTTCATAAATCATCAAGAATTTCTCATAATTCATCAAGAATTTTATATAAATCATCAATCAAACATGAAATTTGGCTAAAATCTCAATCAAACATAAAATCTGACTAAAATCATTAATCAAATCAAGAATATCTCTAAAACTGTCGATGATCTTTCATAAATCATCAAGAATTTCTCATAATTCATCAAGAATTTTCTATAAATCATCAATCAAACCTGAAATCTGTCTAAAATCATTAATCAAACATAAAATCTGACTAAAATCATTAATCAAATCCAGAATATCTCTGAAACTATCGATGATCTTTCATAAATCATCAAAAATTTCTCATAACTCATCAAGAATTATCTATAAATCATCAATCAAACCTGAAATCTGACCAAAATCATTAATCAAACATAAAATCTGACTAAAATCATTAATCAAACATAAAATCGGACTAAAATCATTAATCAAATCAAGAATATTTCTAAAACTATCGAAAACTTTTCATAAATCATCAAGAATTTCTCATAATTCATCAAGAATTTTCTATAAATCATCAATCAAACTTCATATCTGACTAAAATCATCGATCAAACCTAAGCTCAGACTAGAATCGTCAATCAAACGAAGAATCTTATTAAAATTACCAACAATCTCTTATGAATCATCACTAATCTCTCATAATTCATCAAGAATGTTTTATAAATCATCAATCAAACCTGAAATTTGGCTAAAATCGTCAATCAAACATAAAATCGGACTAAAATCGTCAACCAAATCCGGAATATCTCTAAAACTATCGATAACCTTTCATAAATCATCAAGAATATCTCATAATTCATCAAGAGTTTTCTATAAATCATCAATCAAACCTGAAATTTGGCTAAAATCGTCAATCAAACATAAAATCGGACTAAAATCGTCAATCAGATCCAGAATATCTCTAAAACTATCGATGATTTTTCATAAATCATCAAGAATTTCTCATAGTTCATCAAAAATTTTCTATAAATCATCAATCAAACATAAAATCTGACTAAAATCATTAATCAAACATAAAATCTGACTAAAATCATTAATCAAACATAAAATCGGACCAAAATCGTCAATCAAATCAAGAATATCTCTAAAACTATCGACAACCTTTCATAAATCATCAAGAATTTCTCATAATTCATCAAAAATTTTCTATAAGTCATCAATCAAACCTGAAATCTGACTAAAATCATTAATCAAACATAAAATCGGACTAAAATCATTAATCAAATCAAGAATATCTCTAAAACTATCGATAACCTTTCATAAATCATCAAAAATATCTCATAATTCATCAAGAATTTTCTATAAATCATCAATCAAACCTGAAATCTGACTAAAATCATTAATCAAACATAAAATCTGACTAAAATCATTAATCAAATCAAGAATATCTCTAAAACTACCGATGATCTTTCATAAATCATCAAGAATTTCTCATAATTCATCAAGAATTTTCTATAAATCATCAATCAAACCTGAAATCTGACTAAAATCATTAATCAAACATAAAATCTGACTAAAATCATTAATCAAATCAAGAATATCTCTAAAACTACCGATGATCTTTTATAAATCATCAAGAATTTCTCATAATTAATCAAGAATGTTTTATAAATCATCAATCAAACCTAAAATGTAACTATAATCATCAATCGAGTCAAGAATATTTAAAAAATATCTAAAACTATCGATAGTCTTTCATAAATCATCAAAAATTTCTTATAATTCATCAAAAAAATCATCAATCAAACTTAAAATCAAACTAAAATCATTAATCAAATGCAAAAATTCCCCAAAATCATCAATATATGTTCATAAGTCATCAAGAATCCTTCCTAATTTATAAAGAAGTTCATATAAATCATCAATCAAACCGGAAATTCAACTAAAATCTAATAAAAATTTACTTTTGGGATTCTCCTACATAAGGTGATAAAATATCGCTGCTAGTAGTATTTATAAACAAGGAAGCTACCTATAGACGATGAATCATAAATTAGTCAAATGGTTCAAAACATCCACATCGGTTATAAAAAATGATATTAAAAGTAAAGTTGAAACTAATTGAAATTCGCAAATTTTTCCTAAGTTTTCATTTAAGGGTGCCGTCGCTTACTCTATGCTTAGATCTAGTTTCTAAGTTTTCACTTACAATTAGAAAAACCTTATTCCATTTTAAAGGAAGACGTGTACAGTGAGAACCACCATAGAGAAAAGGTTAAATAGTAGTTTCAGTTAAATCACTTCCTTTTATATAAAGTAAGTATATTTTTAGTGAAATATAAAGAGAAATCGTTAACCAAAAACGAAACCTAAAAAGAAGATAAGAATAGCAGTAGATATAATGAATATTTTAAACGGTTTTCTGAAGGGTAGACGACCGTACGTTAAAGATGCGTCTATTGTGCAAGAAGTAATCTTGGAAGTGGGGACAAGGAGCCGCGGGTCAATCCGAGATTGGGGGATGTTCCGCTTATCCCGGGGACGGGTCCAGACGGTGGATATAAAATCCGAGCGGGAACTTTACCTATAACAATCGCTGTTATTGTACAGTTAGCCCGGACCCGAGCTGTCCGCCGGCTGCACAATGTACGTTCCGCCGCGGCTCGAACTTCGGGCAGTTCCCGCGGGAACTTGCACGAACTTGCGCGACAAATAAGACGGCCGCTCGCTCGCTTTACGGCCGAACCCCGCTCCAAATTACTTTCGGGCGCTCGGTTTCAGTTAAGAAAACAGTTATTAAAAAATCGATAAAGTTCCGCAGTGCAATGTACAGATTTCTTAGGTAAAGGTCTCGCGAATTTTAGCGTTCATACACTTTCCAGAACAAAAATTAAAATTGACCCATTAAAATTCCCCCATTCCTAGCTTCATCTTTATGTGGAATAGAGGCGTTCTTTTGGATGTGTATATATACGTGTGCTCGTTCTTTTTGATTGATGGCCCTCTTGGCTTGTGCCATACGGACCGTAGGGCGCACTATGCATGATTATGTAAGAGGAGCCGTCCCTCAACCCCCGCGCTACCATTTCGCTTGATGACGACGCCGGAGGCGGCATTGTGTCGTTCGGGAAGTCTCCCTAAGTAATGATAAGTCCCCGTTAGGCACGTCCCGGCATCTGCTCGCTTCCAAATCATCCTAATTGATTAAAATTTCCTAAAATACATCCATCTAACATCTACATCAAATCTACTTCATTTTAAGTTTTAATCCGGATGATTAAAATATTTAAAATCGCGCATTTTAAAAGAGGGGAAAGGTAACGAAAGCCGTGAATCGCTGACAAGGACGATTTACGATCATTAGTATGTAATGAACAAAATTAACGCGGCCGGAGATAGTCGACCGCGCAAATGGCTTCTAAATGACCAAATTAGAATGTTCAGGCGTGAATGCGACAGATAGCGCCGACGCCACCGGCCAACGGTCTTTTTCGCTGCCCGTCCGCACGTTTTAATTGCATGTAAATAAACTTACACCGTAACTCGGCAAATGATCTCTCTGAGTTTATGTAAAATTAACTTTCAAAAAAATTCATTCAAAAAAATTAAAAAACTTTTGAAAAATTCAGCTGGAACTAATGTCAAATGAACCATTTTAAGGTTTTGCTTATATGGAGATACTTAAATCTCTCACGGATTTGAAAATTTGACGACTCAAAAACTGGTTATATGTAATTCAGGTTACTCATACACGGATACTTATTTCGGGTATTCTCAGCAACTACACAACCAGCGATTGTGGAAAAAGTGGAAAAAGAGGTTGTATTAACGACAAATTAACACAAACATAACTTGGTCCTTCGAGCCAGATATCATTCAGGTAACAAGTGTAAGAAGCAGTGGCGGCGTTCCAACCCCAACCGGTGCGCAGTGGTCGGAATTGCGAAAAAGCTGGACAAAATTCGAAATTTTTTGTTTTCGCGTTAATATAATAAAATGTCGTACAGAAGTTGCTAGTGCATCGTTCCATGAAAGAACAAAGCACTCGCCCACTTGTATGGACCGCGGTAGTGATCGGAAGTTTACTGAATCTCATTAGCATCTGACACCAATTACTGACATCTTAAAACCAGTGGATTGAAAATATGGTCAAATTTTGTATTAGAGATTGAATCGTTATCTGCAATATGGAAGGCGTTCCTGGAGATAAGTGGAATATATTTATGTATCCATAACCTAATTTTTCAAAAGTTGCATGTTTTAATATAAACAAAAACCCCTTGCGATTTTCATCGAATTCAAATTACTGGAATAGTGAATCATCGAAATAGTTGTGATCCTAAGAAATCCTTGGAAATCACACACAGGAGTGTCAAGATTATATATCAAAAGAGAAAACTACCGGATCTCGCCGGTTGCGAGCTTTGAGTCATTAAATTGTTATTAATTTTTGATATCGTTTTTGATTGGTTTGAATTAGATTCATTTGAAATTAACCCAACTTCATTTTTCGTCGTATCATCTTCAATACTTTGTATTTCGGCGATCGTATCGTCATCTTTAATTATCCGAATTATCCGGAAAACCAAATTCGAATAAACGAACCCGAATGTATAGAAGCGTGAACTATTAAGCTATAGTTTATATTTGGAACGTCTTCTATTTTTTAATTTCGCTTAGTTTTAAATCAACTTTTTTAACAAAATTTTCGGTTTGTTCGGATAATTTTCAGTTAGATTTAAATCGTTTTTTGGTGGAAGTGGAATAAAATCGCTAGTGATTTTAATTGATGATTTATTTCTTGATTTTATATCAATTGAACGACTTCAAACTTTTTCGGGAATTTTAAAAAAAATTCGGAAATTTTTGAAAAATTATCTGAAATTTTTTGAATATTTTCTGGAATTTTTTTAATATTGTCTGGAATTTTTTTAATATTTTCGGATTTTTTCGGGATATTTTTGGAAAATTTTGAAGCATTTTCTTGGATTTTTGCAACATTTTTTAATGTTTTTTATGATTTTCGGGAATTTTTGTAAAATTTTCGGATTTTTTTTAACAATTTTCGAAAAATTCAAAATTTTCTGTAAAATTAATACTTTTGTTACATCTTCGGGATTTTTAGGAAAAATTTCGAATCTTTTAGAAAAAAATTCGGATTTTTTAGAAAAAATTTCGGATTTTTTAGTAAAATTTTCCGATTTTTTAGTAAAATTTTCGGATAATTTTGTTACATTTTTAGGATCTTCTGTAAGATTATCGCAAATTTTTATATTTTCAGAAATTTTTGTAATATTTCCAGAATTTTTTGGAAAATTTTCGGATATTTTCCAAGAATTTTAGGATATTTTTGAAACATTTTCGGATATTTTTGAAAAATTATCTGAAATATTTTTAATATTTTCTGGAATTTTTTGAATATTTTCGGATTTTTTCGGGATATTTTTGGAAAATTTTGAAGCATTTTCTGAGATTCTTGTAACATTTTTGGACGTTTTTTATGATTTTTGGGAATTTTTGTAAAATTTTCGGATTTTTTTTTAACAATTTTCAAAAAATTCAAAATTTTCTGTAAAATTAAAACTTTTGTTACATCTTCGGGATTTTTAGGAAAAATTTCGGATTTTTTAGAAAAAATTTCGGATTTTTTAGTAAAACTTTCCGATTTCTTAGTAAAATTTTCGGATAATTTTGTTACATTTTCAGGATGTTCTGTAAGATTATCGCAAATTTTTATATTTTTAGAAATTTTTGTAATATTTCCAGAATTTTTTGGAAAATTGTTGGATATTTTCAAAGAATTTTCGGATATTTTTGAAAAATTTTCGGATATTTTTGAAAAATTTTCGGATATTTTCGAAAAATTTCCGCATATTTTCGAAACATTTTCGGATAATTTTATTACATTCTCAGAATTTTTTAAATTTTCACTCTTCTTTTTAACCGGATGTCCTACCTGAAAAATCTTAAATTCCGACCTTACATACGTTCTACGCGGCCTCGATACCAGATATACTCAATATTGCAAACAGATTCAAACAATTAACGCTGTATATCGGTCATTTTGTGTCAGCCATTCTTTATTTGAAACTTCCGATTGCGAATTTGGTTTTAGCGACTTGAAAGACATAAAAATCTAATTTTTTATGATCATGCAAATCTTTTTGGACTTTTGTTCGGCTTTTTCGGAATTCCGACCACTGTGTCACTTCAACCAATCGTAAGTCATTCCTTTTCTCTTTCCCTTTGTCTCTATTTGCCTTGAAATGGAAGACATCAAAATGTTACATAGAAAGCGGGGAGCTATCAGTGCTCGAATCACGATTTTCTCGAAGTTCCGAAATCGAAAACGATCTACGATTTATACTTTTTTTGATGTAAGAAGGTAACTTGAACGTTCTGACTATCCTCTTTCAGTGCTACTATTACTAGACGCATTATCTAAATACAAATCCAGAGTTCAAGGGAATTGAGAACTGAGTAGGTTGATAGGAAACTTGCAAAATTAGTAGTGGAGGTGTGAACAAGACGGGTAACTACAGTTATGAGTCTAAAAGTTACATTACAGTCGTCCAACAACAACAATCTGCAATATGAGCAGATCCTAGACAAGAATTTATATTCTTTTCGATGTAAAAATCATAATACTTGATAACGATAGCCTTAACACTGCTATTATTACCAGAAATTTTACACAAAACGCACTGATTAAACTCACAACCAGAGTCTGGAACGAACTGAGAACTAAGTAGGTATACACTGTTTGGCAAAAGATGTATCATGTGTCATTAATTAATTTTAGTATCTTACAAGGAAAGTGCAAGATTTTGGGGTCATGGATTTAGGTCAAATTTTCTAAGATGGTAGATTTAGTTTCCTTGTTGATGAAGACATTATGGTTACTAGTTAGGGTTCCTTATTTTCTAAGTTTTTTTTTTTAATTTTTATTTTTTCAGGTTTTTTTACAATCATGTTTTATTATTAAATAAAAAAATTAAATTTGATCTTTTTATTGTTTCTAATTTTCTCTAATTGTTTGACAATTAACTAAAAAAAGTTTAAAAACCCCCAAAATTGATAAAAAAATGACAGTTAATTAACCCAACTTTTGAAAAAAAAGGTCCAACTTTAAAAAATCACCCAGACTTTATTTATTGAGATTAAGAAACGATTTTTGTTTTAAATGAAAGTTAAAATTTTCTATTTTCAATTAAAAAATACCGATTTATTCTAAGTATTATCAAAAAAATTAAAAAAATTCCCAAAGTTGGTAAAAATTTTTGACTGTTTTAACCTCACTTTTTTTTTAAATCACCCAATTTTAAAAAATCACCCACACTTTATTTATAAAGATTAAGAAATGATTCTTATACCAAATGAAAGATGAAGCACTATATTTTCAATTAAAAAAGACCGATTTATTGTAAGTATTATCAAAAAAAAATTTAAAAATTCCCAAAGTTGGTGAAAATTTTTGACTGTCTTAACCTAACTTTTTTTTTAAATCGACCAACTTTAAAAAATCACCCAGACTTTATTTATTGAGATTAAGAAAAGATTTTTGTTTTAAATGAAAGTTAAAATATTCTATTTTCAATTAAAAAATACCGATTTATTCTAAGTATTACCAAAAAAATTAAAAAAATTCCCAAAGTTGGTGAAAATTTTTGACTGTTTTAACCTCACTTTTTTTTTAATCGACCAATTTTTAAAAAATCACCCAGACTTTATTTATTGAAATTAAGAAACGATTTTTGTTTTAAATGAAAGTTAAAATATTGTATTTTCAACTAAAAAAGACCGATTTATTATAAGTATTACCAAAAAAATTAAAAAAATTCCCAAACTTGGTAAAAATTTTTGACTGTTTTAACCTAACTTTTTTTTTAAATTGATTAATTTTTAAAAAATCACCCAGACTTTATTTATTGAGATTAAGAAACGATTTTTGTTTTAAATGAAAGATAAAATATTGTATTTTCAATTAAAAAAGACCGATTTATTCTAAGTATTACCAAAAAAAAATAAAAAAATTCCCAAACTTGGTAAAAATTTTTGACTGTCTTAACCTAACTTTTTTTTTAAATCGACCAATTTTTAAAAAATCACCCAGATTTTATTTATTGAGATTAAGAAAAGATTTTTGTTTTAAATGAAACATAAAATATTGTGTTTTCAATTAAAAAAGACCGATTTATTCTAAGTATTACCAAAAAAATTCCCAAAGTTGACAAAAATTTTTGACTGTTTTAACCTCACTTTTTTTTAAATCATCCAACTTTAAAAAATCGCCCAGACTTTATTTATAAAGATTAAGAAATGATTTTTATACTAAATGAAAGATAAAACACTCTATTTTCAATTAAAAAAGACCGACTTATTCTAAGTATTTCCAAAAAAATTAAAAAAATTCCCAAAGTTGACAAAAATTTTTGACTGTTTTAACCTCACTTTTTTTTTTAAATCACCCAACTTTAGAAAATCACCCAGACTTTATTTATTGAGATTAAGAAAAGATTTTTGTTTTAAATGAAAGATAAAATATTGTGTTTTCAATTTAAAAAGACAGATTTATTCTAAGTATTACCAAAAAAATTAAAAAAGTTCCCAAAGTTGGTAAAAATTTTTGACTGTCTTAACCTAACTTTTGTTTTAAATCGACTAATTTTTAAAAAATCACCCAGACTTTATTTATTGAGATTAAGAAAAGATTTTTGTTTTAAATGAAAGTTAAAACATTGTATTTTCAATTTAAAAATACCGATTTATTCTAAGTATTACCAAAAAATTTTCAAAGTTGATAAAAATTTTTGACTGTTTTACCTCACTTTTTTTTAAATCACTCAAATTTAAAAAATCACCCAGACTTTATTTATAAAGATTAAGAAATGATTCTTATACCAAATGAAAGATGAAGCACTATATTTTCAATTAAAAAAGACCGACTTATTGTAAGTATTATCAAAAAAAATTTTAAAAATTCCCAAAGTTGGTGAAAATTTTTGACCGTCTTAACCTAACTTTTTTTTTAATCGACCAATTTTTAAAAAATCACCCAGAGTTTATTTATTGAGATTAAGAAAAGATTTTTGTTTTAAATGAAAGTTAAAATATTCTATTTTCAATTAAAAAATACCGATTTATTCTAAGTATTACCAAAAAAATTAAAAAAATTCCCAAAGTTGATAAAAATTTTTGACTGTCTTAACCTAACTTTTTTTTTTTAATTGACCAATTTTTAAAAAATCACCCAGACTTTATTTATTGAGATTAAGAAACGATTTTTGTTTTTTTTTTCAATTAAAAAAGATCGATTTATTCTAAGTATTACCAAAAAAATAAAAAAAAATCCCAAAGTTGATAAAAATTTTTTACTGTTTTAACCTCACTTTTTTTTTTAATCATCCAACTTTAAAAAATCACCCAGACTTTATTTATGAAGATTAAAAAATGATTCTTATACTAAATGAAAGATAAAACACTCTATTTTCAATTAAAAAAGACCGATTTATTCTAAGTATTCCCAAAAAAATTAAAAAAATTTTAAAAATTCCCAAAGTTGATAAAAATAGGGGCCACTATTCAACAGATTTTTAGATATCTGCAATTGAAGATGCAGTCACTCGTTAGAACAAGTCCGAAATTAAATAACGTCAAATATAAGCGAATTTATACCAATTAAGTCTGACTTTTTGAAGCAAGGTTACAATGTCAAGTTATGTTCCTGTATTAATTTTGAGGTTTTAGCACATCAAATGACAATTAACTGAAAAATCGGAAGTGCAGTTTTCTTTTGACGATTTCAAAAATTCATAACTCAAAAATGCCCGGCCATTTGGCTGACGTACTTTACCAAGAAGCTTCACATACATGTCTCTACCTGTAAAAAAGAAACAAGAACAAAATCTGGAAATTGCACGTCTAGTGGCCCCCTTTGTTAGTGCACAATTGACTTTTAAAAAATTAGAAAACCTTTAAAAAAATAATCAGCAGAAACTAATATCAAGTATCCCTTAATAAATGTATCCCATAATGCTAAAAACTGATTTATGAAGATTGATGATTTTCTTGAAAGTTCAAGTAAAAATAATTAAGAAGGAAAGATTAATTAATTGTGAAAATTTCTAAAGGCTTATGTACTGGAAATATTTGTATGTAAGTTATGGGTCAGTTTCTTATACAATTTGTTGGAAGGCCGTTATAATCCGATACATTTATCTTACATGCCGGCAATTCTTAAAGTTACACGGTCATCATTCACTAGTTTCGGCCGCATTTTCCGAGCGAAGCGGCGGCATCTGGAGTGGACGCCCGGCGTCCCCCAACGTAGCCGCCCGATGCGACAATACGGCCCAAATTGTTTTATTTTCCGACAGAAACTGTAAAAGAAAGTTTTGCGGGAGACCATGTGGAAAATTGGATTCAACTTTTTGCCAATTCCCGTTTTCTCTGCGGAATCGCCGGTGGGCGGACGCCGAGAGGGGCGATCCGCTTTTGCTGCTAATATCGTCGCTATCTCCCGTCCAGCCATTTAATCTTCCCTTTCTTGTCCTTCCCTTTACGTAGGTTTCCCGTCCAACATTTCCGTCTTTATTTTATTTCATGATGGAGAATCTCTCGACGTCTACTCTAGACTTCAATTCTATGTTATATAAAACCTTACTATTGATTATTTCCCAATGAAATCAAATTTAAAAAATATATTATAAATATACGAAAAATACTGATAAATCTATTCAGTTTTTTTCTATATATAAAATTCTACTCATAAAATAACATTTATAAAACCAAATTTTTTTTAATTATTTTTGAATAAGCCGCTCTGAATTTCAAACAAGGTATAAAAATAAATTTTTCATTGCCTGTCGAAACGCCTGCATAGAAAAACACGCACTTCGAATAAAACTGCATACAAAATCCAGATTTATTTTTAATTTCTGTCGCACGGCTTTGTACAACAGATATATTCAGGTAATTCTATTACGTATAAAAACTATTCAATAACGACAAACGCGGAAAAATATCATCGCGAATAAATGTAAATAAACGTAAAATATATCCCTAATAGACAATCTATACGTGTACATAAAACAAATGTTTAAGCAACTTAAAAATATCTGTTTGTAATTTATTTATTTAATTTATTTAAAATAAAAATTGGAATAAATCGTGCTAAGAATAAATCGAAATGGTATTAGTTTCTTAGGATGGATCAACCATATTTGTCCTTATTTGACGAAGAAATAAGAAGGAATTTAATTTGTCAAAGCGTTAAAATTAAAAAAAAAATCTCTAAAAATTTTACCTAAAACTAAAAAATTTATAACTTCCGAAATACGTTTTCGAATAAATAAAAAAATTTAGCTTTTATAAAAAATAGTATGAGATTTAAAATACAAAAACCAGATTGAATATATTATTATTCGTTTTTATTTAACGAAGCATTAAAATTTAGAAAATTTTTCACAAAAAATGTTATCTACCTAACATTAAAAAAAAAATCATAGCTTTCAAAATATATCTTTGATTAAATTCAAACTTTCAGTATTTATAAAAAATACTTTGAAATTTAAAATAGAAAAAACCGATTGGATTTATCTTTATTCCTTTTTATTTGACGAAGCCTCAAAGCTCAAAAAGTGTTCACTAGGAATTTTAATTACCTAAAATTTAAAAATTCGTAATTCTCAAAATACATTTTTAATTAAATTAAAACTTTTAGCTTTTATAAAAAATACTCTGAAATTTAAAATATAAAAAGCCGATTTGATTTATCTTTATTCGTTTTTATTTGACGAAGCGTCAAAGTTCAAAAAAATTTCGCTAAAAATTTTAACTACCTAAAATTGAAAAATTCATAATTCTCAAAATACACTTTTAAATAAATTGAAACTTTTAGCTTTCATAAAAAATTTTTTTGAAATTTTTACCATCTAAACCTAAAAAAATTCATACCTTCTTAAATACGTCTTTGATTAAATTGCAACTATCTGCGTTTATAGATAATACTTTGAAATTTAAAATATAAAAAGCCGATTTGATTTATCTTTATTCGTTTTTATTTGACGAAGCGTCAAAATTCAGAAAATTTTCGCGAAAAATTTTAACTACCTAAAACTGAAAAACTCATAACTTCCAAAATACGTTCTTAATTAAGTTCAACTTTGCAGCGTTTATAAGCAATACTTTGAAATTTAAAATATAAAAACCCGATTTAATTTATTCGTTTTCATTTGACGAAACGTCAAAGTTCAGAAAATTTTCACTAAGAATTTTAAGTACCTGAAACTGAAAAATTCATAACTCCCAAAATACACTTTTAATTAAATTGAAACTTTTAGCTTTTATAAAAAATACTTTGAAATTTAAAATGTAAAAAATCGATTTGATTTATCTTTATTCGTTTCTATTTGACGAAGCGTCAAAATTCAGAAAATATTGTGATTCTAATAAGGCCATATGTTTTCGCCTTGGCCTTATTAGGTTCATCGGCGTTGTAAGGAATAAAATTTTTTGTTGACAGCGTTCAAAATCTTTGCAAAAAAATTTCAAATA
This sequence comes from Digitonthophagus gazella, assembly GCA_036711955.1. Classification (NCBI taxonomy): domain Eukaryota; kingdom Metazoa; phylum Arthropoda; class Insecta; order Coleoptera; family Scarabaeidae; genus Digitonthophagus; species Digitonthophagus gazella. The sequence continues at coordinate 31,839,839 of JASCIT010000002.1, forward strand.
TCTAAAAAAACGAGCTTTATAATTTGAAAAATCCATGCAAGGAGCTCTGTAGGACATTAGGAATGGATTACCTGTCCTTATAGCAGCTAAAAAATATGGAATTCCTCTCCCAACGTTGAGGAACCATTTAGAGAGTGGCAGCACTGAAAGAAAATTTAGGCAGGCATTCTGTTTTAGCTGCTAATCAAGAAAATTAATTATGTAGAAGGATTTTTCGATTAACGGAAATAGGAATGCCTATAACGAGTAAATTTGTCCGAAGATCGGTGTATATATTTCGCCGTTCCGGAAGAATATCGACACAACTGCAAAATAAAAAATTTTGCAGGAAATGCGAAAATAATTAAAATCAGCATTTTTTGGATACATTGATGGCCTTAACTCATTTTGTCAAAAAATTGCAGTTACGTCGATGTTGTTCCGGAACGACGATTTGCTGAACAAAATAAGTTAAAACATTGTTTCTTACAAACTCAACTAGCTGGTAGGAAATAGGAAATGGTTGACGTTATTTTTTAAAAGACATCCTGAAATAGCGCATAGAAAACCACAGCTATTAAATCCTTCAAGAGCTCAAAAAGTAAATAGAACTATGATAAGTGAATACTTTCAAAAACTGAAATAAACTCCAATAAATTTAAATCTTACGAATAAATTCCAATTGATTTACAACATGGATCAGAAGAGATGCAGGTTAACCCTCCAATAATAACTTGTGGAAATGCACTAGGACAAGCCATTGCATCCATGATTTTATTTAAAGGCAAACGACAAAGACCAGAATGGATAGATTTGATGCCACCTGGATAAGCAATAGAAATGACCGCAAAAAGTAGCATGGAAAAGCACTACATTTGTTAAATGGGTAAATCAATTCGCAAAATATAAGCCTCGTGGTCAATGTTTGTTAATATTTGACGGTACACGTTCACACCTAGATGCTGGTACAGCAGAGACCGTTGATATACGCAATACAACCCTTTTTTGCTTGCCATCAAATACAAGCCATCATCAACTGCTAGATAAGAGCGTGTTTAGATCTTTCAACATTTTTAGGGTGAGGAAGTTTTGAAATACTGGACGCGAGAACTTGAAAGGAATATAACTAAAGAAAGATTTGGACATATTTTGAATGCTATGGTCCTAGTTCACTGTCTGAGAGACTAATACAAGAAGTGTCTAATACAATTACTTTTGTAAGTAATCCGTAACATAAGTGTGAGTCTGGTTCAAGTTGGTTGGATTCCGACATAATGCCTCTCTCAATTTTTGCAAAGCATAAATTACCTGAGGACATGCAACAACGTTTAGTGATAGTCAATCGATGGAGACTTCTATCAGTTTACATGCTCCCTACACCTAAAAGAAAGCCCTCAACAAAAAGAAGGCATAAGGCACTAAATTCATCTGCCCAAATTGTCACTAAAAATTTATTTCATTAACTAACTGATAAAAAATGTTAAAAAAATATTTTTTTTTGTTAATTAAACAATTTTCAAAATGTAGTTTGAAATTTTACTGTTGGCCTTATTAGATACACTATGCAATTCGTGTAGCAAATGCACGTATTCTGCGTTTTTGTGTACAAAACGTGGTAGGATCAATATAAACCGATAATAATTATAAAATTTCGTAGCAGAAGTTCTAGCAGCGAGGTACACAAAGTTGTAAACATTTATCTCAAAACATTGGGGAGAAAAAAATGTCCACTCTTAAGGTGGCCTTATTTGGAACAAGTATCTTACATCAAATTAAAAAAAAAATCATAACTTCCAAAATACGTTTTCGATTATATTCAAACTTTCAGTGCTTATAAACAATACTTTGAAAATTAAAATACAAAAAACCGATTGGATTTACGCTTATTCGTTTTTATTTGATGAAAGCTCAAAGTTCAGAAAATTTCTACTAAAAATTTGAACCACGTAAAACTAAAAAAATTATAACTTCCAAAATACATTTTTCCTTAAAAAAAAAAATTTTAGCTTTTATAAAAAATACTTTGAAATTTTAAATATAAAAAACCGATTTGATTTATCTTTATTCGTTTTTATTTGAGGAAGCATCAAAGTTCAAAAAAATTTCTTTTGAAATTTTTACTATCTAAACCTAAAAAATTCATACCTTCTAAAATTCGTTTTTTATTAAATTCAAACTTTCAGTGTTTATAAACAATACTTTGAAACTTAAAATATAAAAAACGGTTTTGATTTATCTTTGTTGGTTTTAATTTGACGAAGCGTCAAAGTTCAGAAAATGTTTACTAAAGATTTTAACTACCTAAAACGAAAAAATTCCATAACTTCTAAAATACGTTTTTGATTAAATTCAAACTTTCAGTGTTTATAAATAACACTTTGAAATTTAAAATATAAAAAACCGATTTGATTTATCTTTATTCGGTTTTATTTGAGGAAGCGTCAAATTTCAAAAAATTTTCTTTTGAAATTTTGACCATCTAAACCTAAAAAATTCACACCTTCTAAAATACGTTTTTGATTAAATTCAAATTTTTAGTGTTTAGAAACAACACTTTGAAATTTAAAATACAACAAGCAGATTGAATTTATCTCTATTAGATTTTATTTAACGAAGTGTCAAAGTTCAGAAAATTTTCATCAAAAAATTTTAACTACCTAAAACGAAAAAATTCATAACTTCCAAAATACATTTTTGATTAAATTCAAACTTTCAGTATTTATAAAAACTACTTTGAAATTTAAAATATAAAAAAACGATTTAATTTATCTTTATTCGTTTTTATTTGAGGAAGCGTGAAAATCTGGAAACTTTTTATTAAAAATTTTAACTACATAAAACTAAAAAAATCACAGCTTCCGTCAAGAAAAGTTCTGGGCCCTGTTAACACGTATTTTAGTGTTCTCTTGAGGAAATTTCTTTAAACTACTGTATCGTTCGCGAATTAAGTGGCATGGCCGCTTTGAGTACCATTACATCCTGTTCGGATAAAGAAGATGAATCAATGCAGTCAGGAAGAAAAAGGGGTAGAGGTAGACCAAAAAACGTGAGTCAGCCGTTTAAAATACCAACAACTATCCCTACACCAATAAACAATAGTCCTAAATCCACTCAATTTCCGGCATTTAACCAAGAACTTGCAAACTGGAAAAATCACAATGCGTTTTTCCACCTCACAACAGATGTTGAGATGTCCAGAATCAAGTTTTGCGAACACTGCTGATTGAACAACTTTAATCCTCGAGATGAAATAATCAAAACAAAACTCGGCTTTCTAATTAAATCCGAATGCACGAAAAATCAATTTCAATTAAGTTTGTCTAAACTACAACAACAAAAAATAATTTCCACTTATAAAAAGTCGAACTTTAATAACACAAAAAGGAAACTACCTTTGCCATCATACTCTGCAGTTATTACTAGAGTTGACCTTGAAATCACAGACACCGAAATATGTGAACTATGAACATTCCTACAAATCTGATTTTTGTAAAAGAATCATCTCAAAAATAACTGACAAACCTACATATAAAATCAAAGTAATATAACCAGTTGCGAAAAATCATATCAAAAACTTATGAAAAAAGGAGTTTTCTATAAAAATTGTCACTTCCTAGTAGTTGAAAGCTTAGCTCCTACACCAATTCTTGTACCATGCTTTAAATGTAATTCCTTCTCCTATACTAATGATAATTGTAAACAACCGATAAAATGTAGTAAATGTGAAGGCTCACATAATACCACACAATGTACTTCCACACTTCCTGAGAAATATAATTCCTGTGGACTATAAGGTCACAGCGCTTGGTCCTTAAAATGTAAAAATAGGCCAACAGCCCCAATTACTGGAATTCCAAACATTAAAATAAAATGCGCTAATAAAAAAAGTTCAGACATAGAGCAATCTATAAAGGAAAAATCACGAATTCATTAGATTTGCAAAATCCCACGGCGATCTCACCCACAAAACCAATTAACGGAAAATAAACAACAATTGCTCAATCACTTAATGGATAGTCTCAGTTTTCTGTATTCTAACATCAACAACTACCACAGGAAAGCATATTTAATAAGTAAGTATTTAAATAATCATCCAATACATTGCGCCTTGTTTGTAGAGACAAAAACCGAGAAATATATCATTTTTCAAAACTGGTCCATAGTGGAAAAAAAAGGTGAAATCAAAAATAGTAATATTAGAGGAGGATGCGTAGCCTTAATTAATCATAGTTTTCAAAATACATTTTTAATTATATTCAAATCTTCAGTACTTATAAATAATACTTTGAAAATTAAAATATAAAAAACCGATTGAATTTATCTTTATTCGTTTTTATTTGACGAAGCATCAAAGTTCAGAAAATTTTTATTAAAAATTTTAAATACCTCAAATTAGAAAAAAAATCATAACTTCCAAAATACGTTTTTGATTAAATTCAAACTTTCAGTGTTTAGAAACAACACTTTGAAATTTAAAATCCAACAAACAGATTGAATTTATCTTTATTAGATTTTATTTGACGAAGCGTTAAAGTTCAAAAAATTTTCTTTTGAATTTTTTACCATCTAAAGCTAAAAAATTCATATCTTCTAAAATACATTTTTGATTAAATTCAAACTTTCAATATTTATAAAAAATACTTTGAAATTTAAAATATAAAAACCCGATTTGACTTATCTTTATTTGTTTTTATTTGAGGAAACGTCAAAGTTCAAAAAAATTTTTTTTTGAATTTTTTACCATCTAAATCTAAAAAATTCATACCTTCTAAAATACGTTTTTGATTAAATTCAAATTTTCAACGTTTATAAATAAAACTTTGAAATTTAAAACATAAAAAACCGATTTGATTTATCTTTATTCGTTTTTATTTGATGAAGCGTCAAAATTCAAAAATATTTTCACTAAGAATTTTAACTACCAAAAACGAAAAAAATTATAACTCCCAAAATACATTTTTGATTAAATTCAAACTTTCAGCATTTATAAAAAATACTTTGAAATTTAAAATAGAAAAAACCGATTTGATTTATCTTTATTCGGTTTTATTTGAGGAAGCGCCAAAGTTCAAAAAATTTTCTTTTGAATTTTTTACCATCTAAATCTAAAAAATTCATACCTTCTAAAATACATTTTTGATTAAATTCAAACTTTCAGTATTTATAAAAAATACTTTGAAATTTAAAATATAAAAAACCGATTTGATTTATCATTGTTTTTATTTGACGAAGCGTCAAAGTTCAAAAAATTTTCACCAAAAATTGTAATTATCCAAAACTAAAAAATTCGTAATTTTCAAATCACGTTTTTAATTATACTCAAAGTAATTCGAATATTTCGACAAAAGCAAATCGATATAAAAGCACGATTATCTCCATTAAAATTCGCCACGATTAATAAATTAAAAAGTACTTACCGGGTGAATGCTGTTTTCTCCATTTCTAATCTAAAAAATTAAAAAACATGAAATATTTATATAAAAATTTTGAACAAAATAATAATTTTATACCTTCTAGCATCCACAAAGTATCAATCCGGCGTTTTCTATACTTAAAACTGACCATCACACCCACTCAAAGAGTCGATTAAAGAGTCTATTAATTTATCACCTGTAACACAAACAAACCGAAAAGTTAGGCGTATTTTTTTCACTAGAAACTAAACGATACAATGCTTTAGAAACGCAAGATATGATTGATTTATTTTATCGTTGTACGGGAGTTTATTCGAGTGAAACTCCACATGTGTTGTGAAAACAGGTTTTTCTTCTAGGATTGAAATTTACCTGCTAACCAGCCCCAGATGTTTTAAACAAATCCCCACCATACCAATAAATTGGTATTGTAACAGATGTTAGCGTTTTCTATTTTTATCAAAAATGAGGTTTTGGATTTTGTAATTATTAATTTTTGGGTTTAAATTTTGTATAAAAAATTTTTGATAGACCGTTTCTTAGATATAAATTTTTAAAAATTTACTTATTTGACGATTTAAAACGACTGATAAAATAAATACTTAAGTAAGAAAAACTTTATTTCTTTAAAAATTCCCAACCGTTTTAATTTTAGGATTTTAGGAACATTCTAACAACGACTTTAATACGGGTTGAAAACACTGATAAGTGGTTTCGATAAGACCCGATCTCTATACCCTCGGGTTATCGCAGCTAAATTCACTTATAATTTCGCACTTTATATTCCGAATTTCGCTGTTCCCTTAAGGAAGCGGATTTCGGCACAACCGTAGATCCTTATCAGGTCTCGGATGATATTTGGGAGGCGAAGAAATGCCTAGAAAAAAATACAAGCGCAACGTGAACGGTCGCTAACCGTTGATGGATCGCAATAACAAACGTTCTAAATGCTAATTTTATTGTTATGGTTATTTGGGTTTTCTTATACGTCTATAAGAGGAGAGGAAAAGGTTAAATAAGCTTGGGATGGTCAGTAAATTCAATTCAATTTAATATTTTAATTTAATATTTTAATTTAATACTTTAATTTGATATTTTAATTTGATATTTTAATTTAAATATTAAATATGAAATAAATATTTGAAATTGAAGGGTGAAAATATGAAGATATTTGTCGGAGAGATGCGGTTCAATTTTCGGGAAACAATAAAAAGCCGAAGTTTATCGAAGGTCGTTCTCGGAAACCGTTCGAATCATTTTTCCGTTGTGGGATTCGATTAATAAATAATTTATAGCGCCCGCGACGGTCGTTCCGGAATGCGAAGGGTGCGCGGGGCAAGGGAAGATCAAATTTTACGCTATCTTCGTCTTGATTTACATTCTATAGGGACCGGGGCGTATAGCGGACCGATAGAGCCAAATTGCCCAGTAACATAATATTAAAGATGGCCTCAGGAGATAGCCGAAATATGCATTTTGTGATCCCGAGAACCGTATAGTTTCGTTCCTTATAATACAAGCTTCTTTTTCCATTACATAAAGTACCATATGTATTACTCTTATACTGATTTCAACTAAAATTATTTATTCTTTCACAAGAATAGAAGAAGTTATTTTTAACCAGTGGTTAGAAAATTCTTAAGAGTAATCTCTCATTTACTAGTTTACCTTTTGATGTACTATAATCTGAAATTGAGCTGCAACATGAAGAGAAATATGAAACAGTAAGCCACCTCTTCCCACCATTGCCGAATACTCTCCCATTTTCTCTTCGTGGTGTAGCTCAATTTCGAATTATAGTTCAAGGATTTTAAGGGAAGTGTACATTCGACGTCTTTAACCGTTTGACTGTTACGAGGCGTAAAAGCGTTTCGTTTATTTGTGTCGAAAACCGCGATGCAGCTCTTTAGCATTGCGAGCTTCAGTGTTCCTTTGTTGTACCATTTGAGGAAACGTAATCTGACCTCAGGCGTACTTTACTAAAGTCAACACAAGTTAAAATATGTCTCGCAGTTTTTGAGTGTTCTTGCGAGAATTGCTTACCAGTCAACCGGTTAAAGAATAATTGTTTTGAGAATGTGTAATGCAAAAATAGTTGTTTCTTGTCAGTTCGTAGAAGTACAGATTGACTAACAAGTTGTAAGTTGAGTGATCACACTTCATTGCATTTATTCGGGTTACCCATAGGAAAAGCAACAGTAAGTCTTTAGTCATAAGTCATAAATTTGTAAACGTAAATTCCCAAACGCATTTATCGAGCAACTAATAAAAATAAATAGTTAAAGGGGAGGTGCCTGTTTTGTTGACAACCCAATTACCAGTCATTACAAGAAAAAGGTAGAATGAATTCCTATGCAGTATTACGTAGATATTGCATAGAAATTCATATCTCTTTTCTTAAGGTTATTTTTTAGAGATACGGAGTGTGTTATAACTAAGGTTACCAGATTTTTAGGTGGGCAAAGCGGGACAACTAAGATTTTATTTCCTACTTTGTTTCCTACTGTGATTTTTTGTGATGCCCAATATTTAAGCTTTTCCTTATCAATATATTTTTTTACTAATGACACTTCATTAAAAAGATCATTTTCGGAAATATTATTATTTGGGAATTTTTGAGAAACACAATCAAATGATTTTTGCACATCGTTTCAATTAAGTTCTGGTCATCTAAAATAATATTCAATTTTACTATTCTGGCTTTTTGGAAAAATTTATTTGATTGTAAGGAAAAAATTATCTAATTGTAAGGAAAAATTTATCTAATTGTAAGGAAAAAATCCAAGCTAAAAAATTGCAAAAGACGATTTCTCAAAAGGATATTGCTGGATTTTTAAAATCTTAAGGTTCGAAAAATAGTTTTTTGATGTATTGGATATTAGACTGGATTTTTAAAGTACAAGATGTTATTTCAGAAAGTTAAAGTTGTAAAATTGAATATTGCTTTTATCGCTGGTTCCAAATTCGTATTTCAATTAACATCTTGACTTTATGACTTTATCGTAAACCAAAAATAACAAGATTTCAAGCTTTTGAATTCTTGTTTTTGGTAGATTACGATGAATTCTCAAGTCTTACAAAGGGTTTTCTTAGAGATTTAGGTTTTTTTTAGAAATGTAGGGTTTCCACATTTCTAATTTGGATTCACCATCTAAAAAGAATATTCAATTTTACTATTCTGGCTTTTTGGAAAAATTTACCTGATTGTAAGGAAAAAATTATCTGATTGTAAGGGAAAAATTCAAGCTAAAAAATTACAAAAGACGATTTCTTCAAAGGATGTTGTTAGATTTTTAAAGTCTTAAGATTCAAAAAATATATTTTCAATAGGTTGGATTTTTAATATACAAGATGTTATTCTGGAAATCACTTTTTTGGTTTTCTGGATTAATTTATCAAGTAAGGAAAAAAACAAGTTTAGTAGTACTAAAGCTCCGATTCTTCCAAAAAACTTTGTCAAATTTTTGAAACCTTAAGGTGGGTGTAAAAACACCTTACTGTGGTCCGGTCTTCCAAATAATCTTTGTAGTTACTATAAAATAATTTATTGTACCCTGCTGATTTATACTATTGCGGATAGTTAACGGTAGAAAATTATTTTCTAAACTTTCTTGATATTGACATATAAAATTATTAACATTTGCTACTTTGATTGCAAATATTTCATCATCTTCAGTAAGCTTTATAACGTGCTGAAAAAGAGCAGCTTGATTTTGTAGAAACTCTAGCCAAATTTTTGAATATTCTCTTTCAAAAAACTTTTCTAAAATTCTAGGACATTTGTCCTGTGATAGAAAGTAGGAATTTAAAGGATCATACATCTTCAAAATTCTTTCGATAGCTGGCAGAAGAACTAACCAACGCGTTTTACTGTATCCAAGTATTTTCTGATATTCAACTTCCTCAGCAAAAGCAATATGTTAGTCGTCGTAACCCGTAGGATTCTTAGAACGCAAAGCAATGATTTTCATAAATATAAAATTTAACTTAATTCTAAAAGTCGGGTCTTTTGAAAAACGTCGCGGAACGCGAGACAAATTGTGAAAAATCGGGACTGTCCCGCCAAAAGCGGGTCGTCTGGTCACCTTAGTTATAACCCAAAATGGAGCTGTATCATAAAGAGAAAGATGAAAAAGTAAGCCCCGTTTCCGTAACATTGCCGATGTTAAAGCGTCCTTTGGCCCATCATTGAGTGGTTAAATGATCGCTAAGCCACTTTTCGACCGCCCTAGACCAACCTATGGGGCACTTTGAGTCACCTTGAAGGAACCCCTCAAATGCCACCAAACGTCCCTTTTTTACAGATCGATGTTAAAGCGTCCTTTGGTCCACCATGGAGTGGTTAAACGATCGCTCAGACACTTTTCGACCACCCCAGACCAATCTTTGAGGCACTTTAAAGGGACCCCTCAACTGCCACCAAACTTCCCTTTTTTACAGGTCGATGTTAAAGCGTCGTTTGGTCCACCATTTGAGTGGTTAAACGATCGCTCAGGCACTTTTCGACCACCCCAGACCAACTTTTGAGGCACTTTGAGTTACTTTGAAGGAATCCCTCAACTGCCACCAAACTTCCCTTTTTTTACAGGCACGCGATCGATGTTAAAGCGTCCTTTGGTACACCATTGAGTGGTTAAACGATCGTTCAGCCACCTTTCAACCACTCCAAACCGACCTTTGGGGCACTTTGGGTCACCTTGGAGCGACCCCCCAACTGCTCCTAAACGTCCCTTTAGAGGCGCTCGATCATCGCCTTTTATTTTTCTCTTCATGGTGAAACTTCATTTCGGGTTATAGTACATATTCCAGCGTACTGTAAGTTGATCCTAAGCTTCACCATGGAAAGAAGGATGCAAGAACATGGCTCCTTCTCGTAACTTTAGTGAGTAGGTCCGAGTTGAGTACAGTGGAAGGGACAACCGGAGTTTTGTCCGATTCTCCCTTTATAGTTTGAAAATTGACTCTTGTTACATCTGCTGTAAGACTTTCAAAAAGTGCCAGAAGTCCGAGCGAATCAGTTAAAGTAGTAAGGAGCAATGATTCTTTTTTCGACGATATTTTGCCCAGTAAAACCTTTGCATTAAGGACAACTGGATAATACTCTAGTTCTCCTTTCCACTATACTCGGTAATGTTACGAAGAAGAACCTTACTCTTCCTTCTTTCCATAATAAAGCTCAGAATCAACTTAAAATACATTTTTGTTAAAAACGAGATTCGAAATTACACGAAATTTTTGTTACAACATGCGTTTTAAGATGTCTAACTTTTTCTTCTTGGTAATAATTAGGATAGGAAATAGGATTTGGGAAGTATGCCCTTATGAATCCGATACACTGAGTATATTCCATGTAATTTTTGAACAAACACAAACATTTTATTTCCAACCAAAACCAGAAACGAAATCTGGAATGTCTAACTAACAGTCTTTCTAATAGCAAACATGCTCTCAAATGCACATCCATAAACGTTCATCAATATCACCTAGACTTTATTTTTAAGAATAGGGAAAATTTCTTTTGGATAATTATAAACCAGAATATCCTTTTTAATATTCCATAGGAATTTTCATGTTGGGTTATTAAAATTTTGAGAAAAGGATTTTTTTCAAAACGTCTACATTTCAACGTAGTCTACAAACCTCAAAAATGATATTTAAAAAATCACCTAGATTTTGTTTTTAGGAATTGGGAAAATTTCTTTTGGACAATTATAAATTAGAATATCCTTTTTAATATTCCATAAGAATTTTCAGGTTGGGTTATTAAAATTTTAAGAAAAGGATTTTTTTTAAAACCTCTACATTTCAACGTAGTCTACAAACGTTAAAAATGAAATTTAAAAAATCACCTAGACTTTATTTTTAGGAATTGAGAAAATTCCTTTTGGATAATTATAAATTAGAATATCCTTTTTAATATTCCATAAGAATTTTCAGGTTGGGTTATTAAAATTTTTAAAAAAAAATTTTTTTTGAAAGCTCTACATTTCAACGTAGTCTACAAACCTCAAAAATAAAATTTTAAAAGTCACCTAGACTTTATTTTTAGGAATTGAGAAAATTTCTTTTGGATAATTATAAATTAGAATATGCTTTTCAATATTCCATAAGAATTTTCAAGTTGAGTTATTAAAATTTTTAGAAAAAAATTTTTCTCGAAACCTCTACATTTCAACGTAGTCTACAAACGTCAAAAATGAAATTTAAAAAATCACCTAGACTTTATTTTTAGGAATTGGGAAAATTTCTTTTGGATAATTATAAATTAGAATATCCTTTTTAATATTCTATAAGAATTTTCAGGTTGGGTTATTAAAACTTTGAAAAAAGAATTTTTTCAAAACCTCTACATTTCAACGTAGTTTATAAACGTCAAAAATGAAATTTAAAAAATCACCTAGACTTTATTTTTAGGAATAGAAAAAATTTCTTTTGGACAATTATAAAGTAGAATATCCTTTTTCACATTGCATAAGAATTTTCAGGTTGGGTTATTAAAATTTTAAGAAGAAAATTTTTTTCGAAACCTCTACATTCCAACGTAGTCTATAAACCTCAAAAATAAAATTTAAAAAATCACCTAGACTTTATTTTTAAGAATAGGGAAAATTTCTTTTGGATAATTATAAATTAGAATATCCTTTTTAATATTCCATAAGAATTTTTCAGGTTGGGTTATTAAAATTTTGAGAAAAGGATTTTTTTCAAAACCTTTACATTTCCATGTAGTCTATAAACGTCAAAAATGAAATGTAAAAAATCACCTAGACTTTATTTTTAGGAATTGGGAAAATTCCTTTTGGATAATTATAAATTAGAATATGCTTTTTAATATTCCATAAGAATTTTCAAGTTGGGTTATTAAAATTTTTAGAAAAAATTTTTTTTTCAAAACCTCTACATTTCAACGTAGTCTATGAACGTCAAAAATGAAATTTAAAAAATCACCTAGACTTTATTTTTAGGAATTGAGAAAATTTCTTTTGGGCAATTATAAATTAGAATATCCTTTTTAATATTCCATAGTAATTTTCAAGTTGGGTTATAAAAATTTTGAGAAAAAAATTTTTTTCAAAACCTTTACATTTCAACGTAGTTTATAAACGTCAAAAATGAAATTTAAAGAATCACCTAGACTTTATTTTTAGGAATTGAGAAAATTTCTTTTGGACAATTATAAATTAGAATATCCTTTTTAATATTCCATAAGAATTTTTCAGGTTGGGTTATTAAAATTTTGAGAAAAAAAATTTTTTTCAAAACCTCTACATTTCAACGTAGCCTAAAAACATCAAAAATAAAATTTAAAAAATCACCTAGACTTTATTTTTAGGAATAGAGAAAATTTCTTCTGGATAATTATAAATTACAATATCCTTTTTAATATTAGACAAGAATTTCCAGGTTATGTTATTAAAATTTTAAGAAAAGAACGATTATGTTGTTAAAGCTATACACAATTACAGTTTTAAGTCATGATTTATATTTAACATTGAAAATTTTTTAAATTTTTTTGACAACACTTGGAATAAAACGGTCCTTTTTAATTAAAATTAGAATATTTTAAGTTTCATTTAGAAGAAAAACCAGCTTTACACATTTAAAATTCAATTTTTTATGATTTTTTTTTTAATGATTAATTTTCTAACCTAAAAAAAATTTTACCAACCGGAGTTTTTATAATTTTTTACTTGAATTTGAATTTATAGTTTTGAAACGTAGAAATAAAAATGAAAATTTTATCACTTACATAAATTAATTAATTGAGGCGAAACTTTAAGAGAATTAGAAACACTTTTTTCAAACTACTATGAAGTTAATGTGAAAAATTATCAACACTACTGTACATTAAAGCCAAGAAATGAGTTGCCGGTAAAGTAGATTTCCTTTTTTAACCACTTTATATTTGAACTGTCAATTTTGCAACTAACGCGTCGTTTTCATGTCCGAGTTTCTTTAACTATTTTACCCGGTAAAAATCGTTTTGCACGTGTCACTTTTACTCGTGTTAGTTAGTTAATAAGTCAATCTAAGTGTTTTGTGGTTTTAATTTAAGGTAAGTGATATTATTTGAAGAAAATTAGTGTTTTTAATATAGCGTTATCGCATTATCATAAGTGGCTTGTGCGCATGCGCTGTATTCTGTCCACTATTAACCCTCCGGTGGGCGCGCCTATTGGACTTTCACGAATGGGCGCGTTGCGGCTTTTACACCGCAATGGGATTTTTAATGGTTTCACAGTGACCTTAGAAATATTTTGGGAAGAAAATGCGGCTAACTGCCGCATACGCGCCCACCGGAGGGTTAATCACTTTGGTAGTTAATTAATCACTCTGCTATTTTAATTTTCTTTAATTTCAGTGTGTGTTTGTGTTTTTGGAAGGTGTAAAAGATGTAGCTGTCGTCGGATTGCTATTTTGCGATTGCCAGGAGGTATAAAATGATTGTATTTTAACATAAATAAAGACGATAATAAAAAATTTTTCTTTTTTTTCTATTTTTTAGTTAGTTCGGGAAACGGCATTCGCTCGGTAAGTCTTTATGCATGTTTTTACTAGCACATATTAAAGCTTGTTTTACACAACATCTATTGATTGATAAAAAAAATTATGAAAAGCGACTAAAAGTAATTAATATGAGGTTTAATAAAAAAGCAATAGATTAATAACGGTGTTATTGTGTGACACGTCAGAAATATTAAAAATTTTAAAAGATAAGCGTGTTGGCATCAAATTTACAAAGTAATAACTTACGGTGTCAAGTCAATTTCATGGTAATTAACGCCGGCCGGCACGAATGGCAAACAGGTCGATTTAAATACAACGGCCGTAGATCAATGTATGGCTGGGAGCGTAATATATGTGTGAGGTGTTGAAAATTCATTCGAACATATCGTACACATCGGCGTACGTAAACCGTTGTGAATCGATTGTCAGCAAAAACGCTCTGCGGAGTCAAAGAAGTGAGCGGACTAATGGAAGATCTTAGCGGACTTTCTCGAGATTTCGAGTATATTGGATTAAGTAAAAATTAGCGCAGACCAAATTGACCTATTCTTCGTTCGCCCTGCGAGAATTAAAAGAACGGCCGCTAGATTAGAGCCGGTAATTGTTTCCCGTCTGTTTCCCGAACCCGTTGGCGGGAAAAAATTACCAAACTGTCGGCGATTCCGAGGAGCGCGCTTAAGGGTCTATCACTTAACTTCTTTCGGGCGGACCCGAGGGCTTGAAAGGGCACGTATACACGGATTCGATTAGAAAACGCCCGACTGTTTTCTCTTCTCACTTATGGCCTTGTCGGCTTAATCCGAAAATGTCGGCTAAACTTTCGTCTAAACCAATCGAAGCTAAAAGACTTCGATTCAATTTTATAAAAGAGCAAAAGGTCAAACACTTTATTTCACACCAATATTGTATAAAGTTTTTACAAAAACTTTTTTGACAAAGTATAAACCCAAAATCATTAATTACAAAGTCGCATTAACATCTCATTTTTAATAAAAATAAAAGACACAGTTTATACCTGTTACAATACCAATTGAGTGGTGTCACGCTTTATTTAAAACATCTGGCGCTGGTTAGCAGGTAAATTGCAACCCTAAAACTCGGCCGGTTCTCTATTTTAAATATCGCAATAGAAGAAAAACTTGTTTTCACAACATACCTGGAGTTTCACTCGAATAAACTTACGTACAATGATAAAATAAATCAATCATATCTTGCGTTTCTAAAGCGTCGTATCGTTTAGTTTCTAGTAAAAAAAACGCGTAATTTTTCGGTTTGTTTGTGTTATAAGTGATAAATTAATCGACTCTTTTAGTGGGTGTGATGATCAGTTTTAAGTGTAGAAGACGCCGGATTGATACTTTGTGGATGCTAGAAGGTATAAAATTATTATTTTGGTCAAAATTTTTATATAAGTATTTCATGTTTTTTTCATTTTTTAGATTAGAAATGGAGAAAACAGCATTCACCCGGTAAGTCTTTTTTAATTTATTAATCGTGGTGAATTTTAATGGAGATAATCGTGGTTTTATGTCGATATTACTTTTGTCGATATATTCGAATTAGTTTTAGTATAATTAAAAACGTAATTTGGAAGTTATGAATTTCTTAGTTTTGGGTAATTAAAATTTTAGGTGAAAATTTTTTGAACTTTGACGCTTCGTCAAATAAAATCGAATGAAGATAAATTCAATCAGTTTGTTGTATTTTAAATTTTAAAGTATTGTTTATATACACTGAAAGTTTGAATTTAATCAAAAACGTATTTTGGAAGTTATGAATTTGTTTGATTAGGTAGTTAAAATTTTTTGATGAAAATTTTCTGAACTTTGACGCTTCGTCAAATAAAATCTAATAAAGATAAATTCAATCTGCTTGTTGTATTTTAAATTTCAAGGTGCTGTTTCTGAACACTGAAAGTTTGAATTTAATCAAAAACGTATTTTGGAAGTTATGATTTTTTTCTAATTTGAGGTATTTAAAATTTTTAATAAAAAGTTTCTGAATTTTGATGAAGCATGAAATAAAAACGAATAAAGATAAATTCAATCGGTTTTTTATATTTTAATTTTCAAAGTATTGTTTATAAGTGCTGAAAGTTTGAATATAATCAAAAAAGTATTTTGGGAGCTATTGTTAATTATTGCTACGCATCCTCCTCTAATGTTACTATTTCCGATTTCACCTTTTTTCCACTGTGGACCAGTTTTTAAAAATGATATGTTGATGTTAGAATACAGAAATCTGAAACTCTCCATTAAGTGATTGAACAATTGTTACTTATTTTCCGTTAATTGGTTCTGTAGGTGAGATCGCCGTGGGATTTTGCAAATCTAATGAATTCGTGATTTTTCCTTTATAGATTTATGCTCTATGTGTGAACTTTTTTTATTAGCGCATTTAATTTAAATGTTTGGAATTCCAGCGATTAGGGCTGTTGGCCTATTTTTACATTTTAAGAACCAAGCGCTGTCACCTTCCTGTTCACAGGAATTACATTTCTCAGGAAGTGTGGAAGTACATTGTATGGTATTATGTGAGCCTTCACATTTACTACATTTTATCGATTGTTTACAATTATCGTTAGTATGGGAGAAGGAATTACGTTTAAGCATGGTACAGGAATTGGTGTAGGAACTAAGCTTTCAACTACTGTGAAGTGACAATTTTTATAGAAAACTCCTTTTTTTCATAAGTTTCTGATATGATTTTTCGCAACTGGTTATTAGTCTAATTTTATATGTAGGTTTGTCAGTTATTCTTGAGATGATTCTTTTACAAAATCAGATTTGTATGGATGTTAATAATTCACATATTTCGGTGTCTGTGATTTCAAGATCAACTCTAGTAATAACTCCAGAGTATAATGGCAAAGGTAGTTTCCTTTTTGTGTTATTAAAGTTCTATTTTTTATAAGTGGAAATTATTTTTTGTTGTTGTAGTTTAGACAAATTTAATTTAAGTTGTTGATTTTTTGTGCATTCGGATTTAATTAGAAAGCCCAGTTTTGTTTTGATTATTTCATCTCAGGGATTAAAGTTGTTCAATGACCAGTGTTCGCAAAATTTGATTCTGGACATCTTGACATCTATTGTGACGTGGAAAACGGCATTGTGGTTTTTCCTGTTTGCAACTCCTTGGTTAAATGCCGGAAATTGAGTGGATTTAGGACTATTGTTTATTGGCGTAGAGATAGTTGTTGGTATTTTAAAGGGCTGACTCACGTTTTCGAAAGTGTGAATTGTTTAGAAGTGGATTGTTTCTTCTTCGGAGGTTGCTTTTTCGGTGAGTATTTTGGAAGTTATGATTTTTTTAATATGAGGTAGTTAAAATTTTTAGCAAAAACTTTCTGAACTTTGACGCTTCACCAAATAAAAACAAATAAAGATAAATCCAATCGGTTTTTTATATTTTAAATTTCAAAGTATTCCTTATAAATACCGAAAGTTTGAATTTAATCAAAAATATATTTTCGAAGCTGTGAATTTTTTATTTTCGGTAATTAAAATTTCTAATAAATATTTTCTGAATTTTGATGCTTCCTCAAATAAAAACGAATAGAGATAAATCAAATCGGTTTTTTATATTTTAAATTTCAAAGTATTATTTATAAACACTGAAAGTTTGAGTTTGATCAAAAATGTATTTTGATAGTTATGAATTTTTTAGTTTTAGGTAGATAAAACTTTTAGTGAAAATGTTCTAAATTTTGACGCTTCGTCAAATAAAAACGAATAAAGATAAATCAAATCGGCTTTTTATATTTTAAATTCCAAAGTATTTTTTATAAATACTGAAAGTTTGAATTTAATCAAAAAGGTATTTTGCAAGTTATGAATTTTTTAGTATTAGGTGGTTAAAATTTTTAGTGAATATTTTCTGAATTTTGACGCTTCATCAAATTAAAACGAATAAAGATAAATCAAATCGGTTTCCTATATCTTAAATGTTAGAGTATTGTTTATAAATATTGGCAGTTTAAATTTAACCGAAGGCGTATTTTGGAAATTATGATTTTTTTAATTTTAGGTGATTAAAAATTTTACGTGAAAACTTTCTTAAACTTTGACGCTTCGTCAAATAAAAACGAATAAAGATAAATCAAATCGGTTTCTCACATTTTAAATTTTAAGGTATTATTTATAAACGCTGAAAGTTTGAATTTAGTCAAAAATATATTTTGAAAGCTGTGAATTTTTTATTTTCGGTAACTAAAATTTCTAATGAAAATTTTTAGGACTTTGATGCTTCCTCAAATAAAAGCGAATAAAGATAAATCAAATCGGCTTTTTATATTTAAAATTTTAAAGTATTATTTATAAACGCTGAAAGTTTGAAGTTAATCAAAACTGTGTTTTGGATGTTATAAATTTTTTAGTTTTAAGTAGAAAAAATTTTCAGTGAAAATTTTCTGAACTTTGACGCTTCCTTAAATAAAAACGAATAAAGATAAATCAAATCGGTTTTTTCTATTTTACATTTCAAAGTATTTATTATAAAAGCTAAAAATTTCAACTTAGTTAAAAGTGTATTTTGGAACTTATGAATTGTTTAGTTTTAGGTGGTTAAAATCCTTAGTAAAAATTCCCTGAATTTTGACGCTTCGTCAAATAAAAACGAATAAAGATATACTCTTTTCGCGGAAAGATGTCTCATGCGTCATTAATTAATTATACTATCCTAGACTACTATTTTCGGCTTTCGTCTCTATCTGACATATATGATTAAATAAAGAAAGAAATATTTGACATATATCGAGAAAACGGTGACAAGTAATGACGCATGAGACATCTTTCCGCGAAAAATGTATAAATCCAATCGGTTTTTGCTATTTTACATTTCAAAGTATTTTTTATAAAATCTAAAAGTTTCAATTTAATCAAAAATGTATTTTCGGAGTTATGAATTTTTTAGTTTTAGGTAGATAAAATTCTTAGTGAAAATTTTCTGAATTTTGACGCTTCGTCAAATAAAAACAAATAAAGATAAATCCAATCTGTTTTTTCTATTTTAAATTTCAAAGTATTTTTTATAAAAGCTAAAAGTTTGAATTTAATCAAAAATTTCTTTTGGTAGTTGGCAAAATAGTAAATTGTTGTTCACGGTCGTTGAAAAACTTTAAGAATGTTATGTCCAACATGGTTTTTAATAAAATTTCTGATCTGAAAGTTTTTCAAAGATTTAGTCATTAAAACACAGATCGGGAATTCTGAATTTTCCAGAAATGTTCCCTCACATACTCTTCATAACTCCACAAAATTCAGAATGTAAAAGTTTATTTTCTTGTAATCGTTGGAAATCTTAGGGAATGTTGTGAGGGACATATTTTTTAATAAAATTTCTGTTCCAAGAGTTCTTAAAGTTTTTCAAAGGTTTAGGCGGTAAAAGATTTTGGCGATTTTTTCAACAATTTTATTTTGACTCTCCACCAAATCAGAATTTTGGATTTTATTTTTCTATTATGCTTGAAAAGTCTTGAAAATATTATGTACAACATGGTTTTTAAGAAAATTTCTATTCTGAGAGCTTTTAATATTTATCAAAGGTCTAGTCGTCAAAGCACAGATCTGGAATTCTGAGTTTATCAGAAATTTTGCCCTCACACTATTCATCATTCCACAAAATTCAGAATGTAAAACTCTATTTTTTTGTAGTCTTTGGCAACCTTTGGGAATGTTGTGATTAACGTGATTTTTAATAAAATACCTGTTCCTACAATTTTTAATGTTTTTCAAAGGTTCGGGTGTTAAAAGGCAGAGTATGGAATTCTGAGTTTTCCAACAATTTTATTTTGACACTCTACTAAATCAGAATTTTGGATTTTATTTTTCTACTGTGCTTGAAAAATCTTGAGAATGTTATGTAGGTACAACATGGTTTTTAAAAAAATTTTTGTTCTGAAAGTTTTTAATACATTTCAAAGGTCTAATTATCAAAACACATATCTAGAATTCTGAATTTTTTAGTTTTAGGTGGTTAAAATTTGTAGTGAAAAATTTTCTGAATTTTGATGCTTCGTCAAATTAAGACGAATAAAGATAAATCAAATCTGTTTTTTATATTTTAAATTTCAAAGTATTATTTATAAACGCTGAAAGCTTGAATTTAATTAGAAATGTATTTTGGAAGCTATGAATTTTTTCGTTTTAGGTAGTTAAAATTTTTGGTAAAAATTTTCTTAAACTTTGACGCTTCGCCAAACAAAAACGAATAAAGATAAATCAAATCAGCTTTTTATATTTTAAATTTCAAAGTATTTTTTATAAAAGCTAAAAGTTTGAATTTAATCAAAAATGTATTTTGGAAGTTATGAATTTTTTCGTTTTAGGTAGTTAAAATTTTTGGTAAAAATTTTCTTGAACTTTGACGCCTCGCCAAACAAAAACGAATAGAGATAAATCAAATCGGTTTTTTTTTAATTTAAATTTTAAAGTATTTTTTATAAAAGCTAAAAGTTTGAATTTAATCAAAAATGTATTTTGGAAGCTATGAATTTTTTCGTTTTAGGTAGTTAAAATTTTTAGTGAAAATTTTCTGAATTTTGACGCTTCGTTAAATAAAAACGAATAAAGATAAATCAAATCGGTTTTCTATATTTTAAATTTCAAAGTATTTTTTATGAACACTGAAAGTTTGAATTTAATCAAAAATGTATTTTAGAAGGTATGAATTTTTTAGATTTAGTTAAAAAATTTCAAAAGAAAATATTTTGAACTTTGAAGTTTCCTCAAATAAAAACGAATAAAGATAAATCAAATCGGTTTTTTATATTTTGAATTTCAAAGTATTTTTTATAAAAGCTAAAAGTTTGAATTTAATCAAAAATTTATTTTGGAAGTTATGAATTTTTTAGTTTTAGGTGGTTAAAATTTTTAGTGATTTTTTTTTAAATTTTGACACTTTGTCAAATAAAAACGAATAAAGTTAAATCCAATCCATTCTTTCTATTTTAAATTTCAAAGTATTTTTTATAAATACTGAAAGTTTCAATTTAATCAAAAAAGTATTTTAGAAGGTATGAATTTTTTAGATTTAGATATTAAAAATTAGAAAATAAATTTTTGAACTTTGACACTTCGTCAAATAAAAACGAATAAAGATAAATAAAATCGGCTTTTTATATTTTAAATTTCAAAGTATTATTTATAAAAGTTAAAAGTTTGAATTTAATGAAAAACGTATTTTAGAAGGTATGAATTTTTTAGATTTAGATAACAAAAATTTCGAAAAAAAAATTTTTTTGAACTTTGACGTTTCCTTAAATAAAATCGAATAAAGATAAATCAAATCGGTTTTTTAAATTTTAAATTTCAAAGTATTTTTTATAAAAGCTAAAAGTTTGAATTTAATCAAAAATATATTTTGGAAGTTATGAATTTTTTAGTTTTAGGTGATTAAAATTTTTAGTGAAAATTTTCTGAACTTTGATGCTCCGTCAAATAAAAACGAATAAAGATAAATCCAATCGGCTTTTTATATTTTAAATTTCAAAGTATTTTTTATAAAATCTAAAAGTTTGAATTTAATTGAAAGTGTATTTTGGGAATTATGAATTTTTTAGTTTTAGGTAGTTAAAATTCTTAGTAAAAACTTTCTGAACTTTGATGCTCCCTCAAATAAAAACGAATAAAGATAAATCAAATCGGCTTTTTATATTTTAAATTTCAAAGTATTATTTATAAAAGCTAAAAGTTTGAATTTAATGAAAAACGTATTTTAGAAGGTATGAATTTTTTAGGTTTAGATAATAAAAATTTCAAAAGAAAATTTTTTGAACTTTGACGGTTCCTTAAATAAAAACGAATAAAGATAAATCAAATCGGTTTTGCTATTTTAAATTTCAAAGTATTTTTTATAAAATCTAAAAGTTTCAATTTAATTAAAAGTGTATTTTGGAAGTTATGAATTTTTTAGTTTTAGATGGTTAAAATCCTTAGTAAATTTTTTTTGAATTTTAAAATAAATTTTATAAATGATTACTACACTGTAAATGGTTTTAAGATTTATGAAGTTCGATCGAAATAGAGTAAAGAAGACCGGGAGACACATACGAGGTCATATATTTTCTTTAACACGTTTCCCGTAGCAGGTAAAACGTATGCACGCTATCAGTGCAAGAACAGCGAATCTCCCCCTTTATTTACGAGTGGATTTGCGGCACTTGGCTTTATTTTGAGGCCGCTTATCTGAAAGTTATATGGAGTAGTTGGAAAATAAAAAAACAATCCGGAGCGAGCTTGGTAGCTATCTTAACTCCAATTACTCTTGCTATGGTATTGATTAGAAGCACAAACAACGAGTTGTGCCTTCTCAAACTTATTTCTTTTTATCTGTCAGCGGCAAGCGTATCAAACAAACAAACGTTGCCTTCCTTTTTCCGATCCGTGTGTCTTTAAAAACGGTTTTCCGTCATTCGATCTGTTATATTTCCGGAACGATACCGGTTGCAACGTGTTGAACGCGGCCTATCGATTCGAGAGGGACAAATTGTTTTTCAACTGCGGCGCTCTTATTTACCTTCGGGGGAAAATCTCGCAGAAATAATAAATACCCGGCTCGTCGAACGCCGGAAGCAGTTATTATGTTTGTTTTCAATTTGGGCCATTTGTTGTAGCCGGTCGGATCGGGTTAAGCGCGTGCATGATTCTCGTAGTTTCACCCTGCGGCATTCGGTCGATATGTGAAGGTCTTTTTTTCATCTTTTACAGCTGCACGTTGTAAAAGATGATGTTCGGTAGAAATGGTGATTGTCTTCGAGTTCCTATGATGGAACTGCTCGAGGGGAACGTCTTGTTAAGGTTAGGAAGCCCGTAGGTGAGGTCTCCCGCGATTTGATGGGCAGTTTGAATATAGAGGGGCGCATTGGAGGGTCAGTTTCTGGTTATTTTCTTTCCACTCATAAATTTCTTCCACCTTATTTTTTCCCTTTACATTTTATAAACCATTTTAAACGTAAGTATATGATATGCGTAACGTATATTTCGTGGGGAAACGGTCGAGATTTTAAAATTCATTGCTCCCGGTTAATAAAAAGTAACAGCGGCGGAGTTTTTGATTGCCGCCATAGCGAGCTGCGTTTACGGCCGGCTTTACGGCCCCAAATAAGGCCCGTTTTCGAACTTTACGATCGGGGACTTTCCGGGGAATCGCTTCGCCTGACGCGTTACATCTCCCAAGTTTAATTTGTTACCGGGATTCCGGCGCCTCCACCTTTCTATTTTCGACCGCCACCTTATTTTTCGCACCTCTCCCGCCCGCCCCCGCCCCCCGCTCGCGCGCCAATTACGGGGAATAACGCCGCCGCCGAGTTTCGTAAATAATGAACAAGAACAAGTCCCATTAGCAAATGGCATGACCGCCGGCGAAACTTGCTCGCCGACGCGATAAAATTTATTACGACGACGCCCAGCAGGTTCACATTGTCCTGCGGGTGACGAAAACTTCTCACTTTATTAATGGCGGCGAAAGTTGTTACATGGGCAAAAAATAAAATGAAATGCTTGACCGAATACGTGTGGTTTTCGTTTTAATGGTCTTTTTTGGCAGGTTTCATTCAGGTTAATTAAAATTATAATTTAAAAGTTTATTCAAATTTTTGGGTTATGTTAAATACTTACAGTTATTAACTCATTTTAGAATTTTTTTTTTTTTTTTTTTTCGAAGAGGTAGAAATAGTTTGTCTTTTTTAACATAAGATAGATGTAATGTGGATATGTATTAGGCACCTTTATGTTTTTGCTTTTATTACAGCGTGTAGCCGATTTGGCATAGTTGCCAAAAGTTTAATACACAAATCCTGTGGAATTGTATTCCATTCGTCAATAATTTTTGTCGAAGGCGGTCTTTTGAATTAGTGTGATGTTTCGATATATTTATTTTTAAAATATACCAAAGATATTCTATCGGGGATAAGTCTGGAGACTGTGCAGGCCAGTCAAGGAGATGCACTCCATTCTCGGTAAACCACCGAGTTGTTGCACACGCACAATAACATGGAGCATTGTCTTATTGAAAATAAATCTCAGAACTGTCATCCCTGAAAATTTTTACAATTGAGGGATTTAGCACCTCCTCCAACATCTCGGCATATCGGCCATTGTTGAACCCCAAGCCTTCCAAAAAGCAACAATAACATTTAAAAAGACACACTAATTTTTATTTTCATTTTAACGGTAAGTTAGGTTGTGTAAAGTGTTGCTAATATGACATTGTAATATATTATACATTTAAAAACCTATCTCTATATTAGATTCATCCGAAAAAATTACCCAGGACCACTCCTCCACAGTCCAATCGACGTATTTCTTGGCTCATTCTAAACGTTTTTTACGATGAGTCTGCGTTAAGTAGGGTTTCTTCTGGAGTATACAACCGCGTAAATTGGCAGTCTTAAAGTGTTTTCTAACAGTGCTGGAGGATAGGGAAACTTCTTGGTGAACAAATAATTCGCTGGTTGTCAGTAAACCAACGCATCGTAGTCCTTGCTTATGACAAAGAAGGTCTTGTTGGAATATGACCCCCTCTAGGTTGGTGTAAATTTTTGTTAGCGAAGGCAAAAGCGCAGTTTCTTGTATGTACTTTTCACTGTTCATGCGACCATTGCAAACAAACATTTCGTCAACGCCATCAGCAACCATGCAGCCCCAAATCACTACGCTGCTTCCCCCGTGTTTAACAGTCTGTATAACGCAACCTGGGTTGTAATCTTCCCCCACACGAAGCCTCAGAAAGGTCTCACCAGGTGTTCTAAATACCTAATAAAGAGCGAAAAAAGGGCATTTTTAAAACCATAGCTTAAGATCATAACTTAAATTATTTCAATCAAATAAAAAATAAATAATTGTATTAAAGTTAGATTCGTCGGACCACACTACATTCGACCAATCTTTAAAATGTTGGTGCTCTAGAGCCCATTGCAAGCGCTTCTTTTTGTTGGTTTCGGAAAGCCAAGGCTTTTTCCTGGCTTTGCATCCTTTCATGCCTGCCTCCCTGAGTCTTCTTCTGACTTCTTTCCCGAGTCTGCTTCTGAACACTTACTCGTTTTCCGCTTTCATAAGAGAAGGCAGCAGCAAGCTCAGAGGAAGTATTTTTTTCGATTTCTTAATGATTCGTGAATCAATTTTCTGTCCTCACGTTTCGTAGTTGCGCGTTTTTAGCTTGCTCCTGGTTTGTTCTGATGAGTGTCAGTTTGAGAAAACCGTTTAATGGCAGACTGGCTAATCTAAAAAATTGTCTCCCAACTTTGAAAATTTTTTTAATTTTTTTGGTAAAATTTAAAAGAAAACTGTCTTTTTAAATTAAAACTAGAATCTTTTTAGTTTTATTTAGAAGAAACCCAGATCAAAATCTTTCAAGTTCTTTGGAAAAAGCAGTAGCAAACTCAGAGGAAGTTTTTTCCGATTTCTTAATGATTCGCGAATCAATTTTGTGTCCTCGCGTTTCGTAGTTGTACATTTTTTGCCTGTTTGTGGTTTGTTTTGATGAGTTGCAGTTTGAGAAAACCGTTTGATTGCAGACTGAATTTTCTTTTTTTCATTTCATCAACTTAGCGATTTCTTTTTATCTTCGCCCTTGTTAAAAAAGTTGGATTTTTATGCAATTTTCCAAACTAATTTCACTTTTTTTCGGCATTTTATAATAAATTGGTTGTCAATTTTATCGTTAAACTGAAATAACAGCTTTTTATTCGATAAAGACCCAAACACAAATGTTTAAATATCATATAAGGGTGCCTAATACTTTTAGCCAGGGTTGGATATCGAAAAAAATCATTAATTCATTTAATAATTTTTTTAATTTTTTTCACGAAAGATAGGAAGAAACTGTCTTTTTTAGTATAAAATAGATACTTCAATTTATCTCAAGTTGAAATTTTTCTTCTCAATATCCATAAATAAAGTCTATAGGAACCTTTAAAGGCGATTAAAATTTTTTAGGTTAGATATCGAAAAAAAGCATTAACTCATTTAACAATTTTTTTAAATTTTTTTACGGAAGATAGAAAAATTCGATTTATTTTAGCATAAAATAGAGACTATAGTTTATCCTAGGTTGAAATCTTTCTTCTCAATTCCCATAAATAAAGTCTGTAGGAATTTTTAAAATTGATTAAAATTTTTAGGGTAGATATCGAAAAAATCATTAACTTATTTAATTTTTTTTTTTAATTTTTTTTTCCCCAAAAGATAGAAAAAATTGGTCTTTATTAATATAAAGTAAACATTTTAACATATCCTAGGTTGAAATATTTCTTCTCAATTCTCAGGCATAAAGTCTGTAGGAATTTTTAAATTTGATAAACAATTTTACGTCGCTTTAAATATCCAAAAATTTGACTAACATTCGATTTTTTTTAATTTTTTGCCTAAGAGATAGCAAAAATACCTTTTATAACATAAAATAGACATTTTAACTTATCTCAGCTTCAAATTTTTCTTTTCAATTCG
The DNA here is from genome assembly GCA_036711955.1 of Digitonthophagus gazella. Taxonomy (NCBI): domain Eukaryota; kingdom Metazoa; phylum Arthropoda; class Insecta; order Coleoptera; family Scarabaeidae; genus Digitonthophagus; species Digitonthophagus gazella. Next base: position 31,866,183 of record JASCIT010000002.1, read on the forward strand.
TATAAATAAAGTCTGCAAAAATCTTTAAAGTCGATTAAATTAAAATTTCTAGGTTGGATATCGAAAAATCATTAATTCATTTAATATTTTTTTAAAATATTTTTCACGAAAGATAAGAAAAATTTGTCCTTTTTAGCACAAAATAAACATTTTAGCTAATCCAACGTTGAAATGTTTCTTCTCAATTCTCAAAAATAAAATCTGTAGGAATTTTTAAAACTGACAAACATTTTTATGTCGTTTTAAATATCCAAAAACATGACTTATATCCGATTTTGTTTAATTTTTTGCACAAGAGATAGAAAAAAATTGTCTGCTTGGATGTAAAGTAAACATTCTAACTCATCTAAGGTAGAAACTTCTTTACTCAATTCCTATAAATAAAATCTGTAGAAAATTTTAAAATTGATGAGAATTCTAGGTTTTGTGAAATATTAAAAAAGTGAACTTGTTTTCCATTTTCTTGAATTTTTTTCCCAAGAGATAGAAAAAAAGTCTCTTTTAATGTAAAATAGACATTTTTATTCACCCTATGTTGAAATATTTTTCTTCGATTCCTAGTATTAAAGTCTGAAGGAAATTTTAAACTTGACAAAAATTTTGAGGTCGTATTAACCATCAAAAAAGTTAACTCATTTCCGATTTTTTTTAAATTTTTTTCCAAGAGATAGACAAAATTTGTCTTTTTTAGAATAAAATAAACATTTTTGCTCATCTTAAGTTGAAATATTTCTTCTCAATTCTCATAAATAAAGTCTGTAAAAAATTTAAAAATTGATGAAAATTCTAAGCCTTGTAAAATATTAACAAGGTGAACTCATTTCCGAATTCTTTTAATTTTTTTCCCAAGAGATAGAAAAAGATTGTCTTCTCATTCTAGGTTGAAACATTTTTTCTCAGTTCCTACAATTAAAGTCTGTAGGAATTCTTAAATTTAATAAAAAATTTTAAGTCGGGTTAAATATCCAAAAACTTGTTTTATTTGCGATTTTTTTAAATTTTTTGCCCAAGAGATAGAAAAAATTTGTCTCTTTTAATGTAAAATAGACATTTTAACTCATCTTAAGTTGAGGTATTTTTTCTCAACTCCCATAAATAAAATCTGTGGGAATTTTTAAAGTCGATTGAAATTTTTAGGTTAAATATCGAAAAAATCATTAACTCGTTTAGAATTTTTTTAATTTTTTTCGCAAAAGTTGGAAACAATCGGCCTTTTCTAACATAAAATAGATACTTTAATTCATCTTAGATTGAAATTTTTCCTCTCAATTCCCATAAATAAAGTTTGTAGGAATTTTTAAATTTTATGAAAATTTTTAAGTCGTATTAAATACCCAAAAACTTGTTTTATTTCCGATTTTTTTTAATTTTTTGCACAAGAGATAAAAAAAATTGTCTCTTTTAATGTAAAATAGACATTTTAGCTCATCTGAAGTTGAGGTATTTTTTCTGAACTCCCATAAATAAAATCTGTGGGAATTTTTAAAATCGATTAAAATTTTTAGATTAGATATCTAAAAAAATCATGAATTCATTTAATATTTTCTCTTAATTTTTTCACAAAAGATAGAAACAATCGATCTTTTTTAGCATAAAATAGATACTTTAATACCTCTCAGGTTGAAATTTTTCTACTCAATTCCCATAAATAACCTCCGTAGGAATTTTTAAATTTACTAAAAATTTTTTAATCTTAAATACCCAAAAAATTATTTTATTTCCAATTTTTTTTAATTTTTTGCCCAAGAGATAGAAAAAAATTGTCTCTTTTAATGTAAAATAGACATTTTAACTCATCTGAAGTTGAGGTATTTTTTCTCAACTCCCATAAATAAAATCTGTGGGAATTTTCAAAGTCTAAAATTTTTAGGTTAGATATCGAAAAAGTCATTAAGTCATTTAATAATTTTTTAAATTTTTTTCACAAAAGATAGAAACAATCGGCCTTTTTTAACATAAAGTAGATACTTTAATTCATCTTAGGTTGAAATTTTTCTCCTCAATTCTCATAAATAAACTCTGTAGGAATTTTTAAATTTTATGAAAATTTTTAAGTCGTTTTAGATACCCAAAAACTTATTTTATTTCCGATTTCTTTTTAAGTTTTTTCCTAAGAGATAGAAAAATGTTGTCTTTTTTAACTTGAAGTAAACATTTTAACTCACCTCAGGTTGAAATATTTCTTCTCAACTCACAACTCACAACTCAACTTCACAAAAGATAGAAACAATCGGCCTTTTTTGCCATAAAGTAGATACTTTAATTCACCTTAGGTAGAATTTTTTTTACTCAATTCCCATAAATAAACTCTGTAGGAATTTTTAAATTTCATAAAAAATTTTAAGTCATTTTAAATACCCAAAAACTTGTTTAATTTCCAATTTTTTTTTAATTTTTGACCAAGAGATACAAAAAAATATCTTTTTTAAAGTAAAGTAGACATTTTAATTCATCTTAGGTTGAAATATTTTTTCTCAACTCCCATAAATAAAATCTGTGGGAATTTTTAAAGTCGATTGAAATTTTTAAGTTAGATATCGAAAAAATCATTAACTCATTTAATAATTTTTTAAGTTTTCTTCACAAAAGATAGAAACAATCGGCCTTTTTTGCCATAAAGTAGATACTTTAATTCACCTTAGGTAGAATTTTTTTTACTCAATTCCCATAAATAAACTCTGTAGGAATTTTTAAATTTCATAAAAAATTTTAAGTCATTTTAAATACCCAAATACTTGTTTAATTTCCAATTTTTTTTTAATTTTTGACCAAGAGATACAAAAAAATATCTTTTTTAAAGTAAAGTAGACATTTTAATTCATCTTAGGTTGAAATATTTTTTCTCAACTCCCATAAATAAAATCTGTGGAAATTTTTAAAGTCGATTGAAATTTTTAAGTTAGATATCGAAAAAATCATGAACTCATTTAATAATTTTTTTAATTTTTTTCACAAAAGATAGAAACAATCGGCCTTTTTTAGCATAAAATAGATACTTTAATTCGTCTTAGGTCGAAATCTTTCTCCTCAATTCCCATAAATAAACTCTGTAGAAATTTTTGAATAAAAAAAAATTTTTAAGTCGTTTTAAATACCCAAAAACTTACTTTATTTCTAAATTTTTTTAATTTTTTTATCCAAGAGATAGAATAAACTTATCTTTTTTAAGGTAAAGTAGATATATTAACTCATCTCAGGTTGAAATTTTTTTACTCAATTCCTATAAATAAAGCTTATAGGAATTTTTGAATTTGAAGAAGATTTTTAGGTCAATGGACATAGAAAAACAATAAAAATAAAGTAGATAAGGTTACGGATTTAATAAAATTAAACAAAAAATAAGACATATTTTTTAAAAACCCAAACAATATTCTTACGAATAGATAAGATAAAAAAACACATTTTATTACATAACATAAACACTTTATATCTCAAATTTCTCTCATTATTTCATAAACACAGACTTATTTTGAAAGTCTTCTTTTAAAAATAAGAGGTACACCATTTTTACTACTCATTACAAATCCCCCAGTGATATCTAATTTATCCTCAGAATTAACTGGATGCACTGTAAAATGACGTACAATATACAAAATTAAAAATTTCATTTCAATCATTGCAATTCTATTTCCTGCAACATTAAAATTTTTTATTACATTACAAAAATTAAACTTTTATCTAAAAAGTATACCTATACAATTTCGATTTCCAAGTGAAAATGGAGCATAAATATTAGCTGGAATATTTATTAAATTTTCCGGTAAAAATCTTTCAGGATTAAATTCCTTTGGATTTGAAAAATTCATTCTATGTAAAGTTTCTATTGAAAATAATAAATCTGTATCAGCTGGAATAGTTATCCCATCTAAAATCAAATTAATTAACAAACTAAATTCAATTTTCAGTTAAAATGATTTAAATAATTGAAGGTACTATACCTATAACCAAAGGTGAACTTAAAACTCTTCCAATTACTGGTACAGCTGGATAAATTCTCAAAGTTTCTTTTAATACAGCTTCAGTATAAGGAAAATCTTGTAAATCAGCATAACTAATTGTATTTTCATCGGTAGATCGTTCAATAGATAAATATTCATTGAATATATTTTCTTGTATATCCGGTCTTTTTGCAATTTCAAATAGAGCAAACGAGGCAACAACTGCTGTTGTATCATAGCCCTAAGGTGGTTAATTATAAAGTTTAATAGCGGAATAAAACTGAAAATAACGAGCAAAATTACCGCTATAATGAACGTCTTCATTTGAGAGATTATGGAGTCCCGAGGAAGACCACTCTCGAGGATTAAGTCCATAAAGTTCTTGTTACCAACTCTATCTATATTATCTTTACGTAATTTTACCTCAGCTTCGTATATATTATTAACCGTTTTATGCATAGTGTCGGAATACATTTTCCACTTATTATAGTCTTTCGTAAAACTGAACAAAAAGTCATTGCTTTTGTATAGAGAGTAAGCTCGATCTGCGAATAAATCAAAATATCCATCGACGGCTTTTATAAAATCAGTTGCTGTTTGTTCACTTGGTTTTTCGTGTGATAAATAATCTAAGATTATAAAAAATGTGCATCGTTTTATAATTAAATGGGTGTTAATTGGTTCATTCTCGTGTGATTCGAGGATATTTTTTAAGTTTTCAGCGTGGTATTTAAATCTTCCTGAATAAGATGATATGTTTTTATGACTAAAGACTGTGTTGAGTAATTTTCGATCTTGTTTCCATTGTGTCACTGTAATTACATTAAGTATTTTAGTTTATTTTTTACGAATTTTTAAAAAACTATTCATTTCTTAACCTAAAAAATTTTTTGCCAACTTTGAAATTTTTTTTAATTTTTTTGGTAAAATTTAGAACAAAACGGTCTTTTTAAATTAAAACTAGAATCTTTTTAGATTCATTTAGAAAAAAAAATCAGATCAATATTTTTAAAATTCAATTTTTTACGAATTTTTAAAAAATCATTGACTTTATAATCTAAAAATTTTTTTACCAACTTTGAAAATTTTTTTAATTTTTTTGACAACACTTGCAATAAATCGGTCTTTTTTAATTAAAATTAGAATGTTTTAAGTTTCATTTAGAAAAAAAATCAGATCAAAATCTTTAAGATTCAATTTTTCACGAATTTTTAAAAAATTATTGATTTTATAATCTAAAAATTTTTTTACCAACTTTGAAATTCTTTTTAGTTTTTTTAACAACACTTGCAATAAATCGTTTTTTTTAATTAAAATTAGAATGTTTTAAGTTTCATTTAGAAAAAAAATCAGATCAAAATCTTTAAAATTCAATTTTTCACGAATTTTTAAAGAAATATTGATTTTATAACGTAAAAAATTTTTTACCAACTTTGAAAATTTTTTAAATTTTTTTGACAACACTTGCAATAAATCGGTCTTTTGTAATTAAAATTAGAATGTTTTAAGTTTCATTTAGAAGAAAAATCAGATCAAAACCATTAAAATTCAATTTTTTATGAATTTTTCAAAAAGATCGATTTTTTTTGTTAAGTTAAAATTGTCAAAAATTTTTTGCCAACTTTCAAAATTTTTTTAATTCTTTTGGTAAAACGTAGAACAAAACGGTCTTTTTAAAAAAAAACTAGAATGTTTTTAGTTTTATTTGGAAAAAAGATTAGATCAAAATCTTTAAAATTAAATTTTTTACGAATTTTTAAAAAATTATTGATTTTATAACCTAAAAATCTTTTTTGCCAACTTTGAAAATTTGCTTAATTTTTTTGGTAAAATTTAGAACAAAACTGTCTTTTTAAATTAAAACTAGAATGTTTTTAGATTCATTTAGAAAAGAAATCAGATCAAAATTTTTAAAATTCAATTTTTCACGAATTTTTAAAAAACTATTGATTTTATAACCTAAACATTTTTTTACCAACTTTAAAATTTTTTTTAATTTTTTTGACAACACTTGCAATAAATCGGTCTTTTTTAATTAAAATTAGAATGTTTTAAGTTTCACTTAGAAAAAAAATCAGATCAAAATCTTTAAAATTCAATTTTTTACGAATTTTTAAAAAATTATTGATTAATTAAAAAATTATTGACAACCTAAAAAAAATTTTGCCAACTTTGAAAATTTTTTCAATTTTTTTGGTTAAATTTAGAACAAAACGGTCTTTTTAAATTAAAACTAGAATGTTTTTAGATTCATTTAGAGAAGAAATCAGATCAATATTTTTAAAATTCAATTTTTTACGAATTAAAAAAAAAATATTGATTTTATAACCTAAAAATTTTTTACCAACTTTGAAATTTTTTTTAATTTTTTTGACAACACTTGCAATAAATTGGTCTCTTTTATTTAAAATTAGAATGTTTTAAGTTTCATTTAGAAAAAAAATCAGATCAGAATTTTTAAAATTCAATTTTTTACGAATTTTTAAAAAATTATTGATTAATTAAAAAATTATTGACAACCTAAAGAAATTTTTGCCAACTTTGAAAATTTTTTTAATTTTTTTGGTAAAATTTAGAAAAAAGCTGTCTTTTTAAATTAAAACTAGAATCTTTTTAGATTCATTTAGAAAAGAAATCAGATCAAAATTTTTAAAATTCAATTTTTTACGAATTTTAAAAAAATTATTGATTAATTAAAAAATTATTGATTAGTTAAAAAATTATTGACAACCTAAAAAAATTTTTGCCAACTTTGAAAATTTTTTAAATTTTTTTGGTGAAATTTCGAACAAAACGATCTTTTTAAAATAAAACTAGAATGTTTTTAGTTCTATTTGGAAAAAAATCAGATCACAATTTTTAAAATTCAATTTTTCACGAATTTTTAAAAAATTATTGATTTTATAACCTAAAAAATTTTTTGCCAACTTTGAAAATTTTTTTAATTTTTTTGACAACACTTGCAATAAATCGGTCTTTTTTAATTAAAATTAGAATGTTTAAAGTTTCATTTAGAAAAAAAATCAGATCAAAATCTATAAAATTCAATTTTTTACGAATTTTTAAAAAATTATTGATTAATTAAAAAATTATTGACAACCTAAAAAAATTTCTTGCCAACTTTGAAAATTTTTTTAATTTTTTTGACAACACTTGCAATAAATCGGTCTTTTTTAGTTAAAATTAGAATGTTTTAAGTTTCATTTAGAAAAAAAATCAGATCAAAATCTTTAAAATTCAATTTCTTACGAATTTTTAAAAAATTATTGATTAATTAAAAAATTATTGACAACCTAAAAAAATTTTTGCCAACTTTGAAAATTTTTTTAATTTTTTTGGTAAAATTTAGAACAAAACGGTCTTTTTAAATTAAAACTAGAATCTTCTTAGATTTATTTAGAAAAGAAATCAGATCAAAATTTTTAAAATTCAATTTTTTACGAATTTTTAAAGAATTATTGATTTTATAATCTAAAAAATTTTTTACCAACTTTGAAAATTTTTTAAATTTTTTTGACAACACTTCCAATAAATCCGTCTTTTTTAATTAAAATTAGAATGTTTAAAGTTTCATTTAGAAAAAAAATCAGATCAAAATCTTTAAAATTCAATTTTTTACGAATTTTTAAAAAATTATTGATTAATTAAAAAATTATTGACAACCTAAAAAAATTTTTGCCAACTTTCGAAAATTTTTTTTAATTTTTTTTGGTAACATTTAGAACAAAACTGTCTTTTTAAATTAAAACTAGAATCTTTTTAGATTCATTTAGAAAAGAAATCAGATCAAAATCTTTAAAATTCAATTTTTTACGAATTTTTAAAAAATTATTGATTAATTAAAAAATTATTGACAACTTAAAAAATTTTTTGCCAACTTTGAAAATTTTTTAAATTTTTTTGGTAAAATTTAGAAAAGAACTGTCTTTTTAAATTAAGACTAGAATGTTCTTAGTTTTATTTGGAAAAAAAAAATCAGATCAAAATCTTTAAAATTCAATTTTTCACGAATTTTTAAAAAATTATTGATTTTATAACCTAAAAACTTTTTTACCAACTTTGAAAATTTTTTAAATTTTTTTGACAACACTTGCAATAAATCGGTCTTTTTTAATTAAAATTAGAATGTTTTAAGTTTCATTTAGAAAAAAAATCAAATCAAAATCTTTAAAATTCAATTTTTTACGAATTTTTAAAAAATTATTGATTAATTAAAAAATTATTGACAACCTAAAAAAATTTTTGCCAAATTTGAAATTTTTTTTAATTTTTTTGTGAAATTTAGAACAAAACTGTCTTTTTAAATTAAAACTAGAATCTTTTTAGATTCATTTAGAAAAGAAATCAGATCAAAATTTATAAAATTCAATTTTTCACGAATTTTTAAAAAATTATTGATTTTATAATCTAAAAATTTTTTTACCAACTTTGAAAATTTTTTTAATTTTTTTGGTAAAATTTAGAACAAAACGGTCTTTTTAAATTAAAACTAGAATCTTTTTAGATTCATTTAGAAAAGAAATCAGATCAAAATCTTTAAAATTCAATTTTTCACGAATTTTTAAAAAAATAGTGATTTTATAACCTAAAAAATTTTTTATCAACTTTGAAATTTTTTTTAATTTTTTTGACAACACTTACAATAAATCGGTCTTTTTTAATTACAATTAGAATGTTTTAAGTTTCATTTAGAGAAAAAATCAGATCAAAATCTTTAAAATTCAATTTTTTACGAATTTTTAAAAAATTATTGATTAATTAGAAAATTATTGACAACCTAAAAATTTTTTTGCCAACTTTGAAAATTTTTTTAATTTTTTTGGTAAAATTTAGAACAAAACTGTCTTTTTATGTTAAAACTAGAATCTTTTTAGATTCATTTAGGAAAGAAATCAGATCAAGATTTTTAAAATTCAATTTTTTACGAATTTTTAAAAAAATATTGATTTTATAACCTAAAAATCTTTTTGCCAACTTTGAAATTTTTTTTAATTTTTTTGGTAAAATTTAGAACAAAACGGTCTTTTTAAATTAAAACTAGAATCTTTTTAGATTCACTTAGAGAAAAAATCAGATCAAAACTATTAAAATTCAATTTTTTATGAATTTTTTAAAAAGATCGATTTTTTTTGTTGAGTGAAAATTGTCAAAAAATTTTTGCCAGCTTTGAAAATTTTTTTAATTTTTTTGGTAAAACGTAGAACAAAACGGTCTTTTTAAAATAAAACTAGAATGTTTTTAGATTCATTTAGAAAAGAAATCAGATCAAAATTTTTAAAATTCAATTTTTCACGAATTTTTAAAAAAAAATTGATTTTATAACCTAAAAATTTTTTTACCAACTTTGAAAATTTTTTTAATTTTTTTGACAACACTTGCAATAAATCGGTCTTTTTTAATTAAAATTAGAATGTTTTGAGTTTCATTTAGAAAAAAAATCAGATCAAAATCTTTAAAATTCAATTTTTTACGAATTTTTAAAAAATTATTGATTAATTAAAAAATTATTGACAACCTAAAAAAATTTTTGCCAACTTTGAAAAATTTTTTAATTTTTTTGGTTAAATTTAGAACAAAACGGTCTTTTTAAATTAAAACTAGAATCTTTTTAGATTCATTTAGGAAAGAAATCAGATCAAAATTTTTAAAATTCAATTTTTTACGAATTTTTAAAAAATTATTGATTAATTAAAAAATTATTGATTAATTAAAAAATTATTGATAACCTAAAAAATTTTTGCCAACTTTGAAAATTTTTTTATTTTTTTTTGGTAAAATTTAGAACAAAACGGTCTTTTTAAGTTAAAACTAGAATCTTTTTAGATTCATTTAGAAAAGAAATCAGATCAAAATCTTTAAAATTCAATTTTTTACGAATTTTTAAAAAATTATTGATTTTATAACCTAAAAAATCTTTTACCATCTAGATTTGTTGTTAATCCATTTCCAGCTAAACCTTGAAGTAATTCATACATTTTCGTTTTTTGAACATGTTCTTTCGATTCTAAAACTGCTTGAAAGTATTTTGGATCAGCTACAAGAAGAACTGGTCGGAATGGTTTTAACCACAATTTAAAAACTGGTCCGTATATTTGAAATAAAGGCAAAACGTGTCTGTAAATAACTAAATTTACGATTAAAATTTATTAAAGGAAATAATAATATATTTACCCTCTTTTTGTTGTTTTAGAAAAAGAATTGTAAATACTTCCAACCAACTAGGTCCTGGTATTTGATTTAAAGTGGAATATTTTCTTAAATTTTGTAGTGTTAAGTACAAAATTAAAACTACTACTATTGTTAAGAGGATATACATTCTGTTTTTAATCGTACAAAGAGCTGTTTATATTTGACGTTGGAAGAGATGGTTTTGATCTATTTAAATGTGTATTTTAAAATCCCGATTAACTTATCTTTTATTATTTATACAAAAATTTACATTAATCTCTTATAAACGAAAAATTTATTTTAAACTTATCTTTTATTGTTTACAGACGTGATATCAAATTAACCTTATTATACTAATGTAAGAAATTATTCTTAGAAAAGATAAATTTATGTTTGAGAATTTAAGTCCTTTTTTTAAATATTACTGGTAATCCATTTTTACTTTTTAATGTAAACTGTCCAATTAATTCCATTTTATGTTCGGGGTATACAGAATCTAAAGAAAAATTTTTGATGATGTAAGATATAATAAACTTTAATTGAATCATTGCTATCCTTCGACCTTAAAAAAATAATTGTTTTAATAATTTAAAAAATTATGAGTTAGAAAATTATGAGTTAGTTAGAAAATAGCTCACCGATACAATCTCTTTGTCCAATTGAGAATGGTGCGTATGCATATTGATTAATATTATTTAAATTCTTAGATAAAAATCGATCTGGATCGAATTTATCTGCATAAGGAAAATTTAATTGGTGTAAAGAATAAATTGAAAATATCACATTAGTATCTTTGGGAAATGTTAGTTCATTTATTGTTACAGGTGATGATAATTTTCTTTCTATGAAAGGTACCGAAGGATACATCCTCATAGCTTCTTTAATCACAGCTTCGGTGTACGTCATATTTTGATAATCATCAAATGATGGAATGTAATCTTTATTATTTCCAGCGAAAGATAAATATTCTTTTAATAGTTGTTCTTGTATGTGTTTGTGTTTTGCGATTTCAAATAATGTAAAAGCTGCTGTTACAGCTACAGTGTGAAGACCCTAAAATATATTATAAAATAACATTTTAAAAAATAAAATTAAAATAAACTATTTTTACAGCTAGAATAAAAGTTTTTGTATGTGAGAGAATATTAAATTGAGAAAAATCATTATTCAATAATAAATCCATCAAATTTTTCTTTTCACCATTCATTACTTTATCTTTCCTCATTTGAATTTGTCTTTTAAGTATATCCATAAAGATTTTTTCTAAGATCTCACAATTTTCCACCCAAAATTTATAATTTTTTGTAAAACGGAATATTAAATCGTTTGATTTATACGATGAATAAGCACGTTCAAGTACTGTACTTAAGCACGCTTCTAGAGAGTTTATAACTTTTAATGCTATGTCGTCATCCATACTTTCTTCTATTAGATACTCTATAAATAAAAATTTACATAAAAAAATAAAGACGTTATCATAATTTTAAAACAAACCTAATACCATATGTACGGTGCATTGATGTATTATTAAATAAGCATCAATTGGTTTATTTTCAAATGAATATAATGTGGTTTTTAAATTATCCATGTGGTATTTTAATCTTGTGGAGTAATTAGACATAGTGGTTCGTTTAAAAACGGGGTTGAATAGTTTCCTATCAGATTTCCATTGAATTACTGAAAGATTTTTTTTTCAAACAGTTTATAATTAATTAATATATTGAAGATATAACAATATAAAAAGTAAACAGACCATTTTTATTAGAAGTTAATCCGTTACCAATGAAAGTATAAAGTATATCATAAAATTTCGTTTTTTGAAGATGTTCTCTCGATCCAAGAATATTCTCGAAATATTTTGGGTCTGCTACTAATAAAATGGGTGCAAATGGTTTCATCCAAATTTTAGTAACTGGGCCATATTTCTCCGGTAGATTTATCATGGTTTTAAAAATATCTTCAAAAATATAATTTTTTTTAATGACTATAATGTAAATTAAATATTATTTACCTTCGTTTGATGAAGTAGTAAAAAGTTTAAAAACGTCTATCCAATTTGGACCAGGTATTTTATTAAAAACTTGATATTTTTTTATTTTCCATATAAATAGGAAATAATAGAATAGTATCAGTAATAAAATTACTGAAATAAAAAGATGCATTTTTATGGAGAAATAATTATCGTTTTTAAGAAGAAACCTGAAAAGTTGAGTTTGTGTTAGGTTAATTTTTATTTATATAAAATTGATATCTCATAAGGTCAGATTTAAGATCGTATATTATCATCAGCCATATTTAATTTATTAAAGTGTTTAATTTTCTGAAAGCTTTTTATTTGGAATACATTTTTAAAGTATTTGCAGCATTTATAACCAAAATTCCCACTAATAACATTATTTCTTAAGGTGATTTTTTTCATTCTGCTTTTTTTAGTTAACTAATTTAAGACAGGTATTACTAAACAACAGACTTTTACACTTATTACCATGATTTTTTCAACCTTTACACTGAAAGACGAAAATTCTAAAGTTTTTACATTGAGTTCGTATAACTTGATCATCGATGGTCTAATCTTCGCACGTTTGCTCTTAAACGATTCTCTATTCAATTTTGAGTTAAATTCTAGACGGGTATCATCGTGTTAGAACCGGAAAGTTTCTGACGAACGGTTTTGTAAACCTCTGCACCGAGATAATAGACGAAAATTCTGAAATTTTGATTTTGAGTTCGTATAACCCGGTCGTGAATCGTCTGATTTCCGTACGTTTTACTCTATATGTTTCTTTATTCAATTCTGAATAAGACTCTAAACGGGAGTTATCATGTCGAATCGGAAAAATTTCTAATGAACTGTTTTCCTAATCTCTGCATTCGGAAATTATATGAGAATTTTGAAAATTTAACTTTGAACTTGCGTAACTCAGCTGTCGATCATCTGATTTCCGTACGGTTTCTTTTAAACGATTATTTGTTCAATTCTGAGTAAGACTTGAGAAGGATGTCCGTATACTGGATCTACGAAATTACTAACGAATGATTTTGTTAACCTCTGCACGGAAAAATTAGACGAAATTGTTGAAATTTTGACTTTGAGATCGCGTAATCCGGCCGTCTATCGTCTAATTTCCTTATGTTCCGCTTTATATAATTTCCTATTCAATTCTGAATAAAACTCTACATGGATGTTATCATGCGGAATAGGAAAATTTCTGACGGATGGTTTTCCGAATCTCTCCACCCGAAAATTAGATGAAAATTTTGAAATTTTTACTTTGAGCTCGCGTAACTTGGCCTTTGATCATCTGATTTTCGTACGGTTTCTTTTAGTTGATACTTTGTTCAATTTTGAATAAGACTCTAGACGGGTATAAGAGTGCTGGGTCGGAAAAATTTCTGACGGACGAATTTTCGAACTTCTGCACCCAGAAAATAGACAAAAATTTTGATTTTGAGCTCGCGTAAATCAGACAGTGATCGTCTGATTTTCGTACGGTTTCTTTTAGTTGATTCTCTGTTGAATATTGAATAAAACCTTAGACGGGAGTTATCGTGCTTGTTCCGGAAAATTGCTGACGAACGGATTTTCGAACCTCTACACCCGGAAATTAGACAACAATTTTGAATTTCAGCTCGCGTAACTCGGCGATTGATTGTCTGATTTTCGTACGGTTTCTTTTCGTTGATTTTCAAAAATTTTTAAGTAAAGCTCTAAATAGGCGACGTTGAGGTGGGTTCGAAAAATTTCTAACGAACGAATTTTCGAACATCTGCACCCAGAAATTAGACAAAAAATGTCAAAATTTTGAATTTGAGTTCACGTAATTCGGCTGTTCATCGTCTGATTTTCATACGGTATTTTTAATTTGATTTTCGATTCAATATTAAGCAAGATTTTAGACGGGTGTTACCGCGCCGATTCCGAAAAATTCCTGACGAACGGATTTCCAAACCTCTACATCCAACATTAGACAAAAATCGAATTTTTGACTTTGAGCTCGTGTAATTCGGTCATCCATCGTTTGATTATCATACGGTTTCTTTTAAATGATTTTCTTGTCAATTATGAGTAAGACTATAGACAGGAGTCGTCATACCGGATCCGAAAAATTTCTGACGAACGGTTTTCAAGAACTCTACACGCAGAATTAGACGAAAATTTTGAAATTTTGACTTTGAGCTCGCGTTACTCAGTTATCGATTGTCTGATTTTTGTACGATTTCTTTCAAAAGATTTTCTATTCAATTTTGAGTAAGATTCTAGCCAGGCGTTATCATACCAGAGCCGAAAAAATTCTGACTAACGGTTTTCCGAACCTCTACACCCAGAATTAGACGTATACTTGAAATTTTGATTTTGAGCTCGCGTAATTCGGTTATCGATCGTCTGATTTTCGTACGGTTTCCTTTAAATAATTATGTTTAATTCTGAATAGGAATTGAGAAGGGTGGATTTGTACGGGAACCAAAAGATTTCTGACGGACAGTTTTCCAAACCTTTACACCCAGAAATTAGACCAAAATTTCAAAAATTTGACTTTGAGCTCGTGTAATTTGTTTCTCGATCGTTTGATTTTCATACGGTTTCTTTTAAATAATTTTCCTTTTAATTATGAGTAAGATCCTAGAAGGGTGTCGTCATGACGGATCCGAAAAATCTCTGACGAATGGTTTTCCGAACCTCTATATCCAAAATTAGACACGAATTTTGAAATTTTGACTTTTGAGCTAGCGTAACTCGGCCGTTGATCCTCTGATTTTCGTAGGACTTCTTTTAATAGATTCTCTGTTCATTTTCGAGTAAGACTCTAGACGGACGTCGTCGTGCTGGGTCCGAAGAAATTCTGACGAACGGATTTCCGAACCTCTACACTCGAAAATTTGACGAGAATTTTGAAATTTTGACTTTGAGCTCTCCACACTCAGTTATTGACGGTTTGATTTTCGTACGGTCTGTTTTAGTTCATTCTCTATTCAATTTTGATTGAGACTCTAGACAGGCGACATCGTGCTGGGTGCTAAAAATTACTGACCAGCGGATTTTCGAATCTCTGCACCCAGGAATTGCGAAATTTCGAAATTTTTACTTTGAAATCTTGTAAATCGGTCATCGATCGTCAGAATTTGGTGCAGTTTCTTTTAAATGATTTTTCTTTCAATTATGAGTAAGATCCTAGGCGGGTGTCGTCATACCGAAGCTGAAAATTTTTTGACGAACAGTTTTCCGAACCTCTACATCCAACATTAGACAAAAAATCGAATTTTTGAGTTTTTGTAAATCGGTCATCGATCGTCAGAATTTGGTGCAGTTTCTTTTAAATGACTTTCCTTTCAATTATAAGTAAGACCCTAGACGGGCGTTCTCATACCGCATCCGAAAAATTTCTGGTTAACGGTTTTCCGAACTTTTACACGCAAAATTAGACGAACATTTTAAAATTTTGACTTTGAGCTCACGTAACTCGGCCGCCAATTATCAAATTTTCATATGGTTTGTTTTAGACAATTCTCTATTCAATTCTGAGTAACATTGTAGACTAGCGTAATCATACCAGATCCGAAAGAATTCTAACGAACGGTTTTTCAAACCTCTATACCCAGAATTAAACCAAAATTTTGAAATGTTGACTTTGAACTCGCGTAACTCGGCCATTAATCATCTAATTTTCATAGGGTTTCTTTTAAATCATTTTCATTTTAATTATAAGTAAGACCCTAGACGGACGTCGTCATATCGAAGCCGAAAATTTTTTGACGGACGGTTTTCCGAACCTACATCCAAAATTAGCCCAAAATTTTGAAATTTTGACTTTGAACTCGTGTAACACGGTCATCAATCACCTAATTTTCATACGGTTTGCTTTGAACGGTTCTCTATTCAATTCTGAGTAAAAATGTAGACGAACGTTGTCATACCGGATTTGAACAATTTCTAACGAATGTTTTTCCAAAGCTCTCCATCCAGAAATTAGATGAAAATTTCGAAATTTTGACTTTAAATTCGGGCAACTCTGTTACTGATCGTTTGATTTTATAAAGTTTGTAAAAAATTTTAAAATTGATAGAAATCACTTATGATTTTTACTTTTTTTGCTCAGAGAAAAAAAATTTGTCCTTTCTTTTTTAATACTGATGATATTTAAACTGACATTTTATCATTTATTGCATTTATTAAGTAATTACATTAGTTAATTAGTAAATACAAGTCCAAAAAATAACTTATTTAAATTCGTTGTTTAAATATAACAGGTATCCCATTCTTGCTTTTTAATCCAAAATCACCCGATATATCTAATTTATGTTCTGGTTGAACTGGATGCAAGGTAAAATTTTTTACTACGTAAAAAATCATAGATTTCATTTCAACCATGGCAAGTCTTCTACCTGAAAACATATTTTAAGAATAGGTTTTTGAATTATGGTAAAGTACAAACCAATGCAATTTCTTGGACCTATTGAAAATGGGGCGTAAATATACGGACTGATTTTAGTTCCATTTTCCGGAGAAAATCTATCAGGATCGAAAATTTCTGGATTGGGAAAATTAAACTTATGCAAGGAAGGAATAGAAAATATTATATTCATATCTTGAGGAATAGTAAATCCATCTAAAATAAATAAAAATATTTTTTTTTCTTATTTTAAAAAAACAATACTTTCCTTACCAATTACAGCAGGGGATTTTAATCTTCTTTCAATATGAGGAATACCAGGATACATTCTCAAAGTTTCTTTTATTACTGATTCCGTATAAGTCATATTTTGAAGATCATCAAAAGTAATAGTGTAATCTTCATCGTTTCCAGCAATTGATAAATATTCATTGAGTATTTTTTCTTGTATGTCTTCTCGTTTGGCTATTTCAAATAGTGCAAAAGAAGTTGTTGCAGCTATTGTATCAAAACCCTTTTAAAATAAAAATGTAATTATTAATATTACTTTATACAAATACAAATTTTAATAAAATAAATTTTAATAAAATAAATTTACCGCAATAACAAAAGTTTTTAAATGAGATAATAACTCAAACTGTGAATAATTCTTTTCAAATAACATATCCATCAAATTCTTTTTCTCAACGTCAGTTCTATTTTTCCTCATTTGACATTGTCTTTGGATTAAATCTTCAAATACTTGATCAACATTTTTATGTACTTCCGTCCAAGTTTTATACATTTTTGTAAATCGAAATATAAAATCGTTTGATTTAATAGAGGAGAATGCTCTTTCCATAGTCATTTCTAAACTTTTATCGGCACCTTTTATAATTTTCGTAGCAATTTCTTCGTCGAAACGTTCCTCAATTAAATATTCCATTATCATAAACATCGCACAATGATGTATAGTTATATGGATGTCGATGGGTTTATTTTCGTTTGAAATTAAAGCGGTTTTAAGATTATCTAAATGATGTCTTAATCTTAACGTGTAATTAGAGATAGATGTATGATTAAAAATTGGATTAAAAAATTTTCTTTCAGATTTCCATTGAGTAGCTGAATTTTTTTTTAAATTATTACAGATATTTTGATTTATATTTGTATTTTTATTATTACCATCTTGCATATTTCCTAATCCATTCCCAGCAATACCATGTAACAAATCGTAAAGTCTCGTTTTACGTAAGTATTCTTGTGATGTAAGAATTACTTCGAAATATTTAGGATCTGAGACAATTAAAGATGGTTCAAAAGGTTTTAACCAAATTTTAACAACAGGACCGTATCTTTCCGGTAGACTTGACATGTATTTATAAATATCTTAAATTTATATTAAGCTTAAAATAAGAATTGTTAACTATTTTTATTATTTACCTTTGCTTGATTTTTTCAAAATAAAAAATTGAAATAATTCCATCCAATTTGGACCTGGTAGTTTATTAATTGCTTCATACTTTTTTAATCTAAAAGTAATTAAAAATAATATCAGGGTTAGTATTCCCAAAATAATGAGATACATGTTTGCTAAAAAAGACATGACTTTGATCTGTATTTTGTGTGTTTTAATCGCTTAGTTTTATAGGTGATTAGAAAAATGGTTAAATCATATGTATTTTAAGAAATGATAACCTTTAAGTATTTTTAAACATTTTTATTGCAAAAATCTTTTTACATAGAGTTTAATTATGCTTTTTAAAAATTAAATTTTAATCGACATTAAGTTACATTTTCTCTTCTGAGGGAAAAACCAAAAGGCGTGGAAAATACAACTTTGGTAAAAATAAAGACTAAATATTAATTTAAATCTTCATGAAATTTCAAGTCTCAATAAGGATTAGTTTTTTAGATATGAATTTTTAAAAATTAACAGGTTTAAAAAATAAGTGAATTAGGTTAGACTTTCGTATCTGTAGAAAAAACTAAAAGACGTAGAGAATTCATTTTGGGTAAGAATAAAGATTAAATATTACTTGAAATCCTCATGAAAATTCAAGTTTCAATAACAATTAGTTTTTGAGATATGAATTTTTAAAAATTGACAAATTTTATCAACATTAGGTTACATTTTCACTCCCGAGGGAAAAACTAAAAGTCCTAGAAAATTCATTTTTGGTAGAAATAAAGATTGATTCTCAACCTAAATCCCTATAAAATTTCAAGTCTCAATAACAATTAGTTTTTTTTATATGAATTTTTTAAAAGTGACGAATTTTAATGAACATGTAAATTAAGTTAGGTTAGGATTTCGTTTCTCTACAAAAAATTAAAAGTCGTATGGAATTCATTTACCGTAAGAATAAAGATTAAATATTACTTGAAATCCTCATGAAAATTCAAGTTTCAATAACAATTAGTTTTTGAGATATGAATTTTTAAAAATTGACAAATTTTATCAACATTAGGTTACATTTTCACTCCCGAGGGAAAAACTAAAAGTCCTAGAAAATTCATTTTTGGTAGAAATAAAGATTGATTCTCAACCTAAATCCCTATAAAATTTCAAGTCTCAATAACAATTAGTTTTTTTTATATGAATTTTTTAAAAGTGACGAATTTTAATGAACATGTAAATTAAGTTAGGTTAGGATTTCGTTTCTCTACAAAAAATTAAAAGTCGTATGGAATTCATTTACCGTAAGAATAAAGATTAAATATTACTTGAAATCCTCATGAAATTTCAAGTTTCAACAATAATTAGTTTTTGAGATATGAATTTTTAAAAATTACCAAGTTTTAATCGACTTGTTTCAAAAATAAACGATTAAAAAAATTATTAAAAATTGTTCGAAATTTAATCCCAATCAACAATAATTAAATTCTTTTAATAATCTTTTTAACAGCTTCAATTTTAAACGACCTTGGTAGTTGATACATTAAAAATCAAACATCTCGTCGGGTAAAAACAAACAATCTTCCATCAGAAAACGACTGATTAAGATACTCGTGTGTTTACAAGTAATAACTAGAAGTAATTAAAGTTTAACAAAGATAAAGTTTGATATATAAAGCGTTTTCTAGTTTAATATCTAACCCAGTTATAGTTTGTTTGTTAGCGTAAGATGTATCTAGCGGTTATTATAGTTTTATTAACGATAACCTATCTTTTTTTACGATTACGAAAGTATTCCGAAGTAAACAAACTTCCAGGACCAGCATGGTGGGAATTAATTCAAAATTTGGTTTTAAGCAATCCAAATAAAGGTACTTAACATTTAAATTTAATCTAATTATTTTTTTTTAAATTTTATTTCTTGTTTTTATGAAACATTTTTAAGATCTTTACAAATACTTAACATCCCTGAATGAAAAATACGGTCCTGTTGTAAAAATTTGGATAAAACCTTTTAAACCAACACTTCTTATAGCTGATAAAAGATATTTTGAAGAAATTCTTGGATCGAAAGAACATCTACATAAAACGAAATTATATGATATGTTACACATTCTCGCTGGGAATGGATTAACAACTATAAAAGATTGTATGTACTTCTTAATTAAAAAAAATAATAATAATTTATATTTTTTATTATTTATATTTTTATTATTTATATATTTTAAGTATCACAATGGAAATTCCACAGAAAACTTCTCAACAACGTTTTTAATCAAACAGCAGTTTCAAATTACACTCCTAAATTAAAATATCACGCTGATAAACTTAAAACTTTATTAGAATCCGAAAATAAACCAGTAGACGTTCACGATGTTGTTTACTACACTACTTTGTATATAATTTTGGAATATTTAACTGATGATATTATCAGTGAAGAAGTTGCGACGAAATTTATACAAGTTGAGGGGAAATGTTTAGAAATAATGTTAGAAAGAGGTAGATCTTTATATAAAACCAACGAATTTTTATTTAAATTTACACCAAATTATAATTCTTGGAGAGAAAATTGTAAAATCTTGCATAGTATTTTTGCAAATATTCTCGAAGAACAAATTCAAAAAATTAAAAATAATAAATTGATGGAAATTAACGATGGAAAGAAAAATTTTATTAATGTACTTCTTGAAAATGAACTTTCATTATATTCGGTACTTTCTCAAGTAAAAACATTTATTTTAGCTGGTTTTGATACAGTTGCTACAGCGATTGGATTTGCTTTATATGAAATAGCTCAAAGAGAAGACATCCAAGAAAAAATACTTGAGGAATATTTATTAATCGTTGGGAATAATAATCTTACTTTTGATGATCTTCAAAATATGACCTACATAGAAGCTGTTATAAAAGAAACTATGAGATTACATCCTCCGATACCTTTAATAGAAAGAAAACTAAAAACTCCGCTCGAAATCGACGGGTTTAAAATTCCAGCTGATATAGATTTAATATTTTCAATTCCATCGCTTCATAATATGAACTTTTCACGTCCGGAAGTTTTCGATCCCGAAAGATTTTCATTGGAAAATTTTAATAATATAGATAATTATGTATATGCACCGTTTTCACACGGTCCGAGGGATTGTATAGGTAAATTTTATTTATTTATTTATTTTTGATAGATAAAATAAAATTAAAGTTGTGAAATTTTTCAGGTAGGAGGTTTGCAATGATTGAAATGAAGTATATTGTGGCTTATGTTGTTAGGCATTTCTCATTGCATTCAATTGAGCCGAAACATAAATTGGAATTGACTGGGGATTTTGTATTGAGGAGTAAAAATGGGCTTCCTGTTATTTTTAAAAGACGAAAGTTAAATACATAATATTTTAATTAATAATTTTTATTTAATATTAAATGTCAAATTAATATATCTATTAAAATTTTGTAATATTTAAAAATTCATATCTCAGAAACTAATTCTTGTTGAGACTTGAAATTTAACCAAGATTTAGATTAAAACTTATTCTTTATTTATACCTAAAATGAATTTTCTAGGACTTTTAGTTTTTACCTCAGAAGAGAAATTCTAACCTAACACAATTAACATATTTAAAAAAATCTATCAATTTTTAAAAATTCATAGCTAAAAAACTAATTGTTTTTGAGACTTGAAATTTTATCAGGATTTAGATTAAAACTTAATCTTTATTTATACTAAAAGTGAATTTTCTAGGACTTTTAGTTTTTACCTCAGAAGAGAAATTCTAACCTAACTCAATTAACATATTTAAAAAAATCTATCAATTTTTAAAAATTCATAGCTAAAAAACTAATTGTTTTTGAGACTTGAAATTTTATCAGGATTTATATTAAAACTTAATCTTTAATTATGCCAAAAATGAATTTTCTAGGATTTTTAGTTTTTACCTCAGAAGAGAAATTCTAACCTAACTTATTTAACATATTTATAAAAATTTGTCAATTTTGAAAAATTCATATCTAAGAGACTAATTATTGTTGAGACTTGAAATTTAACTAAGATTTAGATCAAAACTTAATCTTTATTTTTACCAAAAATGAATTTTCTAGGACTTTTAGTTTTTACCTCAGAAACGAAATTCTAACCTAACTTCTTTAACATATTTATTAAAAATTTGTCAATTTTTAAAAATTCATATCTAAAAACTAATTGTTGTTGAGACTTGAAATTTAACCAGGATTTAGATTAAAACTTAATCTTTAATTATGCCAAAAATGAATTTTCTAGGACTTTTAATTTTTACCTCAGAAGAGAAATTCTAACCTAACTTATTTAACATATTTATTAAAAATTTGTCAATTTTGAAAAATTCATATCTAAGAGACTAATTGTTGTTGAGACTTGAAATTTAACCAAGATTTAGATTGAAACTTAGTCTTTAATTGTGCCAAAAATGAATTTTCTAGGACTTTTAGTTTTTACCTCAGAAACGAAATTCTAACCTAACTCAATTAACACATTTAAAAAAATTTATCAATTTTTAAAAATTCATATCTAAAAAATTAATTGTTTTTGAGATTTGAAATTTAACCAAGATTTAGATCAAAGCTTAGTCTTTATTTATACCAAAAATGAATTTCCTAGGACTTTTAGTTTTTACCTCAGAAACGAAATTCTAACCTACCTTATTTAACATATTTATTAAAAATTTGTCAATTTTGAGAAATTCATATCTAAGAGACTAATTGTTGTTGAGACTTGAAATTTAACCAGGATTTAGATTGAAACTTAATCTTTAATTATGCCAAAAATGAATTTTCTAGGACTTTTAGTTTTTACCTCAGAAGAGAAATTCTAACCTAACTTATTTAACATATTTATTAAAAATTTGTCAATTTTGAAAAATTCATATCTAAGAGACTAATTGTTGTTGATACTTGAAATTTAACCAGGATTTAGATTAAGACTTAGTCTTTATTTATACCAAAAATTTATTTTCTAGGACTTTTAGTTTTTACCTCAGAAAGGAAATTCTAACCTAACTTATTTAACATATTTATTAAAAATATGTCAATTTTGAAAAATTCATATCTAAGAGACTAATTGTTGTTGAGACTTGAAATTTAAGCAGGATTTAGATTGAAATTTAATCTTTAATTGTACCAAAAATGAATTTTCCTGGACTTTTAGTTTTTACTTCAGAAGAGAAATTCTAACCTAACTTATTTAACATATTTATTAAAAATTTGTCAATTTTGAAAAATTCATATCTAAGAGACTAATTGTTATTGAGACTTGAAATTTAACCAAGATTTAGATTAAAACTTAATCTTTAATTATGCCAAAAATGAATTTTCTAGGACTTTTAGTTTTTACCTCAGAAACGATATTCTAACCTAACTTATTTAACATATTTATTAAAAATTTGTCAATTTTAAAAAATTCATATCTAAGAGACTAATTATTGTTGAGAAATTTAACCAAGATTTAGATTAAAACTTAATCTTTAATTATGCCAAAAATGAATTTTCTAGGACTTTTAGTTTTTACCTCAGAAACGAAATTCTAACCTAACTTATTTAACATATTTATAAAAATTTATCAATTTTGAAAAATCCATAGCTAAAAAACTAATTGTTATTGAGACTTGAAATTTAACCAAGATTTAGATCAAAACTTAGTCTTTATTTATACCAAAAATGAATTTCCTAGGACTTTTAGTTTTTACCTCAGAAGAGAAATTCTAACCTAACTTAATTAACATATTTATTAAAAATTTGTCAATTTTGAAACATTCATATCTAAGAGACTAATTGTTGTTGAGACTTGAAATTTAACCAGGATTTAGATTAAAACTTAATCTTTAATTATGCCAAAAATGAATTTTCTAGGACTTTTAGTTTTTACCTCAGAAACGAAATTCTAACCTAACTTATTTAACACATACATTAAAATTTTTCAATTTTAAAAAATTCATATCTCAGAAATTAATTGCCCTTGAGACTTGAAATGTAACCAAGATTTAGATTGAAATCTAATCTTTATTTATACCAAAACTTAATTTTCTACGATTTTTAGTTTTTCCCTCAGAAGAGAAATTCTAACCTAACTTATGAAACACATTTATTAAAATTTATCAATTTTTAAAAATTCATATCTAAGAGACTAATAGCTGTTGAGACTTCAAATTTAATCAGGATTTACATTGAAACTTAATCTTTATTTATATCAAAAATGAATTTTCTAGAACTTTTAGTTTTTTCCTCAGAAGACAAATTCTAACATTACTTATTTAACATATTTATAAAAATTTGTCAATTTTGAAAAATTCATATCTAAGAGACTAATTGTTGCTGAGACTTGAAATTTAATCAAGATTTAGATCAAAACTTAATCTTTATTTGTACCAAAAATGAGTTTACTAGGACTTTTAGTTTTTACCTCAGAAGAGAAATTCTAACCTAACTTATTTAACATATTTATTAAAAATTTGTCAATTTTGAAAAATTCATATCTAAGAGACTAATTGTTGTTGAGACTTGAAATTTAACCAAGATTTAGATCAAAACTTAATCTTTATTTCTACCAAAAATTAATTTTCTAGGACTTTTAGTTTTTACCTCAGAAGAGAAACTCTAACCTAACTTATTTAACATATTTATAAAAATTTGTCAATTTTGAAAAATTCATATCTAAGATACTAATTATTGCTGAGACTTGAAATTTAACCAGGATTTAGATTAAAACTTAATCTTTAATTATATCAAAAATTAATTTTCTAGGATTTTTTGTTTTTCCCTCAAAGGAGAAATTCTAACCTAACTTATTTAACACATGCATTAAAATTTTTCAATTTTAAAAAATTCATATCTCAGAAATTAATTACCCTTGAGATTTGAAATGTAACCAAGATTTAGATTGAAATCTAATCTTTATTTATACCAACAATTAATTTTCTACGATTTTTAGTTTTTCCCTCAGAAGAGAAATTCTAACCTAACTTATGAAACACATTTATTAAAATTTATCAATTTTTAAAAATTCATATCTAAAAGACTATTTGTTATTAAGATTTGAAATTTCACAACGATTTAGTTTGAAATTTAATCTTTATTTTTACCAGAAAAAAAATTTATCTACAACTTTTAGTTTTTCCCACAAAAAAAAAAAAAAACTCTACTTTCTATAAATAAATTCTTTTTAAGTCCTTTTCTTTAATATCACAGGTACTCCATTTTTGCTTCTTAAAGAAAATTCCATAATTAAATCAAGTTTATGTTCAGGTTGAACAGGATGTATCGTAAAATGACGTATAATATAAGAGATTATAAATTTTATTTCAGCCATAGCAAGTTGTTTACCTAAAATTTATTGAAATTAGTTTTTTTTTATTAATAAAAAGTTAAAATTTTTAAATACCTAAGCAATCTCTTGGACCAATA
Organism: Digitonthophagus gazella; assembly: GCA_036711955.1. Taxonomy (NCBI): domain Eukaryota; kingdom Metazoa; phylum Arthropoda; class Insecta; order Coleoptera; family Scarabaeidae; genus Digitonthophagus; species Digitonthophagus gazella. The sequence continues at coordinate 31,891,481 of JASCIT010000002.1, forward strand.
GAGAAAGGTATGTGGAGAAATGATGGTATTTTGTAGATGTTTTCTGGTAAAAATCGTTCTGGGTCAAATTCAAAAGGTCGATCGATTTCTGAAGATCTTTGTAGAGCTAATACGAAGAATATAAGTTCGACATCGTTTGGTATTTCAATATCATCTAAAATAAATAAAAAATAGTTAAAAAATTTATTGTTCTGGATCTGGATTGAGTTTTAAGTTGAATAAAATAAATAAATTGAATTATAAATTCAACCTATAATAACAGGTGATGTTAATTTTCTTTGAAGAATAGGAACAGGTGGATACATTCTTAAAGTCTCTTTTATTAAAGATTCCGTATAAACCATCGTTTGTAATCCATCAAAATTAATCATTTCGTTATTATTTTCCTCCATAACTGATAAATACTCCTTTAAAATTTTTTCCTGAATTTGGGGGTGTTTTGCAACTTCAAATAAAGCATGTGCCATTGTTCTACTTGATGTTTCATATCCCTTAAATAATTAAAAATTAACCAATTTGGTTTTGAAAATCATTTAGATTCATACAGCTAATATAAACGTCTTCAGATGACTTAGAATTTCATATTGAGATAAACCACTATCAATTAAAAGATCCAGAAATGGACTATTTAATTTATCATTAGATTCCCTCGATTTAATATGATTTTTAAGAACGTTTAGTGCAAAATCATCAATAAATTTACAACAACCCTTCCATGTTTTATAATCTTTTGTTAGTTTAAACAAAAAATCATGTTTATAGATGGAATATGATCTTTTAGTGAGTAATGCGACAAAAGTCTCCAAAGATTTTAAATTATCTTCGATTATATGTGAATGGTTTAAGGTATTTTGACCAGAAAGAAAGTCAATTATTATTTCAAGTGAAAGAGATTGCGTATAAGATATAACATCTACAACTTTATTTTCTTCTTGTTCGATCAACATTTTTAATTTTTCTGCGTGTTTTTTAAATTTATAGATGTGTTTTGAAACTTCTTTTCGAGTAAATAAAGGTCCTATTAATTTCCTATCGTTTTTCCATGATAAAACTTAAAAAAAAATTAAAAAGTTAAGAAAAGTTTAAGTATTATTAATATAAAATCTTTTACGGTTTTGATTTTGAGGTAAACCATTTCCACCAATATCACATATAAGTTTATAGGCTGATGATTTATCCAAATAATTTCTTGAACTTAAAACATGTTCGATAAATCTTTTATCTGTTATTAAAACAGCTGGTTTGAAGGGTTTTATCCATACTTTTACAACAGAACCGTATTTTTTCGGTAGGGATTGTATATAATCACAAATTTCTAAAAGGTAATAAATAAAAATAATTAAAAATAAATAAAAATAAATATAAAATACTTTTATATTTAATAAAATACTTACCTTCGTTTGATTTGCTAAATAAAAGTGATTTAATTGCGTTAAATGTTGAAGGTCCGGGAATTTTATTTAACACTGAATATTTTTTAAGTTGTTTTAAAATTAATATAAATAATAAACCTAATAATATTAGTAAAACATTAAAAGTAGTGAACATTGTTTAAGTTGAGTATTATTTTCTTATAAGTTGAGTATCTTTCAATACTAAAGGAATAAATGATTATAGTTCAAAGTTGTTTTCATTATTGCCTTAGTAAGTGTATTTATGCTTCTAATCAAATGCTATTTTTTTTATTTAAATGCAACCTATTAAAAACAAACATTTTGTATCTAATGTAATCAGTCCAAGGACTTATTTGTTAAACAGAATACATGTTTTTAAACTGTTGCAATTGCTAAAGTAAGACTAATTAATGTAAATTCTGTTTTAATTTTTTGATAAGAGTTATAACAGATTTGTAAATTTTAATAAAAATATAGACATTTTAATTTATCTTTCTTTAAAGTTTTCTCTCTTAATTTTTATAAATAAAGTCTGTATGATTTTTTTAATTTAGACAAAAATTTGAAAGGTTGAGGTAAAATTCTTTGATGTTTTTGGGAATTTTTTAAAATTTTTCAGTGATAGCTAGAACAAATTTGTTGATTTTAATAAAAAATAGACATTTTAATCTATCTTTCTTTAAAGGTTTGTCTCTCAATTTTCATAAAGAAAGTCTGTATGATTTTTTTTTTTAAGTTAGGCAAAATTTTGAAAGGTTGAGTTAAAATTCTTCGATGTTTTTGGGATTTTTTAAAAAATTTTCCGGTGAGAGTTAAAATAAATTTGTTGATTTTAATAAAAAATAGACATTTTAATCTGTCTTTCTTTAAAGGTTTGTATCTCAATTTTCATAAAAAAAATCTGCATGATTTTTTTTAAGTTGGGCAAAATTTTGAATGGTTGAGTTAAAATTCTTCGATGTTTTTGGGAATTTTTTAAAATTTTTCAGTAATAGCTAGAACAAATTTGTTGATTTTAATAAAAAATAGACATTTTAATCTATCTTTCTTGAAAGGTTTGTCTCTTAATTTTCATAAAAAAAGTCTGTATGATTTCACAGACCTACAAAATTTTATGAAAGGTGAGACCCATAGAGCAGACAACACTTTTCTACAACATTGTGACATCCTGAATTCAAATCCGTTCTCAGATTTCCTCCATAACATCAGATTTTCAAGATATCTTAACCTATAATTGCTAAAAACACTGATTTTCAACAATTTTGGAATGAAATAACGTAGCGAATACATTTTTCTTTCCCAAACTCCTTGCGGTATCTGAATATACCATTCTTCCAATTCAAGATGCATTTTAAATTTTTTCAATAGCTTAATTTATTTTGGAAGAAAACATCTCTATTACAATTGCCTAATCTGATCATCGGTGCAGAGGACATGTAAACAATGTTTTGGGCGTAATTTCAAAAAGATATACGTTTTTCAATAAATCTAATATTTTTACGGTCATTTCTTGTAACAAAACGTATACAAATATAACAAAACTTATTAATTTTCTTAATACAGTGGCTTTTTGGTAGTCATCGTTGGATGTAAATTGTATGCTTTAGGTAGAGTGACATTCGTCTATTAAATCGACGACCAGGATTACTGCTGCTTGGCCTTTTATAAGTTAATGATTGGGCAAAAAGTGATATGATAGAAATTATATTCCTTCAAGAAGAAATGAAGATTTTCGAAAAATTTTAAATACGTTTAAAATGGGGACAGTAATGCTTTCACATCCCACCTGGAATTTTGTAAATAAACATTTATTCGTTACGTTATTTAATTGCGAACATGTTCAAAAACCGAATTTTTTGCATATTTAAGTTAAAATATTTCGAAAACCTGATGTTACGGAGCAATTCGGAGACCCAATTTGTATTCAGCGCGCTCAAAACTATTAGGAAACTATTGTCTGACTTATAAGTTTGGTGAAAATGTTTCTGAATTTTTTTAAATTTTTTTATAACTAGAACAAATCTGTTTATTTTAATAAAAAAAAGAATATTATAGTCTATCAGTTTTTAAAAAATTTTCTCTCAATTTTCTTAAATAAAGTCTTGGTTTTCGTAAACCAAGAATTAGGCAAAAATATTAAAATTTTAACTTTGAACTCGTGTAACTCGGTCTTCGATCGTTTAATTTTTGTAGGGTTTGCTTTAGAACATTCCCTATTTAATTGTAAATAAGATTCTGGACGGGCGATATCGTGTTGGATCTATAAAATTTCTGACAGATATTTCTCCAAACCTTTGTACTCACAAATTAGATGAAAAATTGAAAATTTTGACTTTGAGCTCCCGTAACTCGCTCGTTGACCATCTGATTTTCATGCGGTTTGCATTAAAGGATTCTCTATTCAATTGTGAATAAGGTTCTAAACGGGTGTTGTTGCGTTAGTTCCGGAAATTTTTTGACAATCGTTTTTCCAAACATATGCATCAAGGACAAAACGAAAATATTAAAATTTTGATTTTAAACTCGCGTAATTCGGTTCTTCGATCGTTTGACTTTCGTACAGTTTGTTATAAAACATTCTCTATTTAATTGTGAATAAGATTCTAGACGGGCGATATCGTGTTGAATCTAGAAAATTTCTGACGAATATTTTTTCAAACCTCTGCACTCACAAATTAGATGAAAAATTAAAAATTTTGATTTTGAGCTTCTATAACTCGATCGTCGATCATCTGATTTTCATGCGGTTTGTTTTAAAAGATTTTTTATTCAACTGTGAATAAAGTTCTAAACGGGCGTCATTGCATTGGTCCCGAAATTTTTTTAACAACCGTTTCTCAAACATATGCATCAAGGACAAGACGAAAATTTTGAAATTTTGACTTTGAACTCGCGTAACTCGGTTTTCGATCGTTTAATTTTCGTACAATTTGTTATAAAACATTCTCTATTTAATTGTGAATAAGATTTTAGACTGACGACATGGTGTTGGATCTATAATATTTCTGACGAATATTTTTTCAAATTTCTGCACTCACAAATTAGATGAAAAATTGGACATTTTGACTTTGAGCTCCAGTAACTCGGTCTTCGATCGTTCAATTTTCGTGTGGTATGTTTTAAAACATTCTCTATTTAATTGTGAATAAGATTCTAGACGGGCGACATCGTGCTATATCTAGAAAATTTCTGACGAATATTTTTTCAAACTATTGCACTCACAAATTAGATGAAAAATTGAAAATTTTTACTTTGAGTTCCTGTAACTCTGTCGTCGATCATCAGATTTTCATGCGGTTTGTTTTAAAAGATTCTATATTCAATTTTAAATAAGGTTCTAAACGGGCATCGTTGCGTTGGTTCCGAAAATTTTTTGACAACCGTTTTTTAAACATATGCATTAAGGACAAGACGAAACATTTGAAATTTTGACTTTGAACTCGCGTAACTCGGTTGTCGATCGTTTAATTTTCGAACGGTTTATTTTAAAACGTTCCCTATTTAATTGTGAATAAGATTCTAGACGGGCGACATCGTGTTGGGTTTAGAAAATTTCTGACGAAGATTTTTCCAAACCGCTGCACTCACAAATTAGACGAAAAATTTAAAATTTTGACTTTGAGTTTCCATAACTCGGTTGTCGAACATCTGATTTTTATGCGATTTTTTTTAAAAGATTCTCTATTCAATTGAGAATAAGCTTCCAAACGGGCGCTGTTGCGTTGGTCCCGGAAATGCTTTCACAACCGTTTTTCCAAAATCATCTTCTATCATTCTATCAATTTTTTTCACAACAGTTAGAACAAATCTATTGATTTTAATGAAAAATAGATATTTTAATCTATCTTTTGTTAAAACTTTCCTTCAATTTTCATAAATAAAGTCATACGATTTTTTTAGTTTAACTTTAATTTTGGAACGTTGAGTTGAAATTCTTCGATGTCTTTGCGATTTTTTTTTAATTTTTTGGTAAGAGTTAACATAGATTTGTTGGTTTTAATGAAAAATAGATATTTTAATTTATATTTCCCAAAAATTTTATTTCTTCATTTTTATAAATAAAAACCAAACGATTTTGTAAAATTGATCAAAAATTTTAAGGTTATTTTTAGTCGTAATTTTTTGAAATTTTTTTAAAATTTTTTCATAAATACTAGAACAAATCTGTTTATTTGAATAAAAAATAGACATTTGAATCTATCATTTTTTAAAATTTTTACTCTGAATTTTCATAGATAAAGTTTCTACGATTTTTTTTAATTTAGTGAAAAATTTGGATAGTTGATGTAAAATTCTTCGATGTTTTTGGGATTTTTTTTTTAATTTTTCAGTAACAGCTAGAACAAATTTGACGATTTTAGTAAAAAAATAGACATTTTAATTTACATTTCCCAAAAATGTTATTTCTTGATTTTCATAAATAAAATCAAGATGATTTTTTAAAGTTAGTCAAAAATTTTAAGGTTATTTTTGGTCGTAATTTTTTGAAGTTTTTTTTTTTTTAATTTTTTCATAAAGACTAGAACAAATCTGTTTATTTTAATAAAAAATAGACATTTTAATCTATATGTCTTTAAAATTTTTTTTTCTCAAGTTTCATAAGTAAAGTCTGTAGGATTTTTGAAATTTACACATAAATTTGAAAGGTAGATTTTTTCAACGGTTTTGGAAATTGTTAAAGATTTTCCGGTAATAGCTAGAATAAATTTAACGATTGTAGTAAAAAGTAAATATTTTGAACTATATTTCCTGAAAATTTACTTTTTTTATTTTCATAAATAAAATTTAGACGATTTTTTAAAATTAGTGAAAAATTTTAAGGTTATTTTTAGTAAGGTTTTTCGTACGGTTTGTTTTAAAGCAATGTCCCAAATTTTTTCGGTAACAGTTAACATAAATTTGTTGATTCTAATAAAGAATAGACATTTTAGTTTATCTACCTTTAAAGTTTTTTCCCTCAATTTTCATAAATAAAGTCTATGTGATTTTTTTAAATTTAGATAAAAATTTGGAAAATGGAGGTAAAATTCTCCGATGTTTTTGAGAATTTTTAAAAATTTTTCAGTAATAACTAAAACAAATTTGACGATTTTAATAGAAATTAAATATCTTAATTTACATATTCTATAAATTTACTTTCTTGATTTTCATAAATAAAACATAGACGATTTTTTAAATTTGCTTAAGATTTACATTTTAAACATTCATTCAACCCATCTACAAATCTTCTTCAAATTCTTGTTATAAGTAAAGAAATCCTTTTTTTTTTTTGGTTTAGTAAGATATTTATTGTATACCTTCCCCTTTTTTAAATATACAATAAAAATTAACATGAACCAAATATTAAAATTATCTTCTCTTAAAAATAACTGGAATACCATTTCTACTCCTCAACGCAAAATCTCCAGCTAAATCCAATTGATGTTTCGGTTCCAAAGCATGCAAAGTAAAATGTCGAATGATATACGAAAGAATGTATTTCATCTCAACCATAGCAAGTCTTCTTCCTAAAAACCCACAAAATTTTAAAAACCAAAAATGTATAAATTAATTTAATTTTTATTTCTTACCAATACAATTTCTCGGTCCAAGAGAAAAAGGTGCGTAAGCATAAGGAATTATATCTTTAAGATTTTCCAAAGAAAATCTATCAGGGTCAAAATCATGCGGACGATCGAAATGAAATCGATGTAAAGAAGAAATTGCAAATATTATATCTACATCACTCGGTATGGTAATTCCGTCTACATTAACCGTTTCTTTTATGGTTCTTTGTATCATTGGAATTGCAGAATATAATCTCATTGATTCTTTTAAAACTAACTCTGTATAATTCATAAGTTGAATATCAGCAAAATCAATTTCAGATTCATCTTTTTCATTCAAAATTTCTAAATTTTCTTTAAGAATTTTTTCTTGAATATCAGGTCTTTTGGCAAGTTCAAATAAAGCAAATGATATTGTTGTTGCTACTGTATCATAACCCTTTTAAATTAAAAAAAAAAGTTAATAATAAGGTTTAAAAATGTTTTTGAATTTAATGAATACAAACCGCGACAATAAAAGTTTTTAACTGAGAAATTTGAGATTCCTCAGAATAATTTCCCTCAGTTATAATGTTCATAAAATCTTCTTTAGTGTCTTTTTGATTCCGTCTTGATTGTATTTGCCTTTTTAAAATATCACTAGTTATTTTATCAATATAAGAAGCTGCTTTTTTAACAGATTTATAATCTTTTGTAAATTTATAAATCCAATCGTTAGATTTGAAAATGGAAAACGGTCTTTCGATGGTTAATCTGAGTACTGTATCAATAGCTTGAATGTATTTTTTTGATGTTTCTTCGTCTAAACTTTCGTTAGTTAAATAATCTTAAAAATAATAATTATAAAAACGAATAAGCTAATTTCTAATTTTTTACTCATACCTAAGATAATAGACAGTGTGGTTTGTTGTAAAATATGATGGACATCTATTGGTTGGTTTACTTTAGATTTAAGTACAATGTCTAGTTTATCAGCATGATTTTTAAATTTAGAGGTGAAATCAGCAACGTCTTTGTTGTTAAAAATGGAATTAAGTAATTTTCTATCGGATTTCCATTGTGCTATATTTTTATTTGATGCCAATCCATTTCCACCAAGAAGATAAAACATATCGTACATTTGTGTCTTGTTAACATGATCTTTTGATGTTAAAATATGCTCGAAATATGTTGGATGTGCAATAAGAAGAATTGGTTTGAACGGTTTTATCCAGATTTTGATTATTGAACCGTATCTTTCTTGTAAACTCGTTAAATAATAAAATATTTCTTAAAAGAAAAAGATACATGTTAATGAAATAGAAATTTTATTTCAATTGGAATAAGTACTATTAAGTCAATAAAATTTTGGCTAGTAATCAATTAATTACTGGCGTAATTAGACGTGCGTGTAAAACAGGCTTTAGGAATTTTTAATCACGATTTAGAAATGTTTGTTGAAGAATAATATAAAATAGATATTTTAATCTATCTTATTTTAAAATCGTTTCTTTTAATTTTCATAAATAAAAACCATGCGATTTTTTAAAATTAGTCAAAAATTTTAAGGTTAAATTCGGTCGAAATTTTTTGGAAATTTAAAAAAAAATTTTTAATTTTTCTATAACAGATAAAACAAATATGTTTATTTTAATAAAAAATAGACATTTGAATTTATCTGTCTTTAAAATTTTTATTCTCAATTTTCATAAATAAAGTCTGTACGATTTTTTTTTAATTTAGTGAAAAATTTGGTTGGTTGAGGTAAAATTCTTCGATGTCTTTAGGTTTTTTTTTAATTTTTCGGTAAGAGTTAAAATAAATTTATTGATTTTAATAAAAACTAAACATTTTAATTTACCTGTCTTTAAAAGTTTTTCTCTTAATTTTCATAAATAAAATCTGTGCGATTTTTTAAAATTTGTCAAAAATTTTAAGGTTAAGTTTGATTGAAATTTTTCGGAAATTTTTTAAAATTTTTCTATAACAGTTGAAACAAATCTGTTTATTTTAATAAAAAATAAACATTTTAATCTAACATTCTTTAAGATTTTTTCTCTCAATTTTCATAAATAAAATCTACACGATTTTTTTAATTTCGCGAAAAATTTGGATGGTTGAGGTAAAATCTTTCGATGCCTTTGGTAAGTTTTTAAAATTTGTCCGTAACAGTTAAAATAGATCTGTTGATTTTAATAAAAAGTAGACATTTTAATTTATCTGTCCTTAAAATTTTTTCTCTCAATTTTCATAAATAAAGTCTGTACGATTTTTTTAATTAAGCGAAAAATTTGCATGGTTGAGGTAAAATTTTTCGATGTTTTTGAGAATTTTTTAAAATTTTTCAGTAAGCGTTAAAATAAATTTGTTGATTTTAATAAAAAATAGATATTTTAATTTATCTGTCTTCATGATTTTTTCTCTCAATTTTCATAAGTAAAGTTTACACGATTTTTTTTTTAATTTGGCGAAAAATTTTGATTATTGAGGTAAATGCCTTCGACGTTTTTGGGATTTTTTTTTAATTTTTCGGGTAGACTTAAAACACATTTGTTTATTTTAATAAAAACTAGACATTTTAATTTATCTGTCTTTAAGATTTTTCTCTTAATTTTAATAAATAAAGTCGGTACCATTTTTTTAAATTAGTCAAAAATGTAAAAGTTTGAGGTAAAATTTTTCGATGTTTTTGGAATTTTTTTAAAATTTTTTGATAATAGTTAAAATAGATTTGTTGTTTATAATAAAAAGTAGACATTTTAATTTATCTATCTTTAAAGTTTTTTCTATCAATTTTCATAAATAAAGTTTACATGATTTTTCCAATTTTGCGTAAAATTTGGATGGTTGAGGTAAAATGCTTCGATGTTTTTAAGAATTTTTTAAAATTTTTCGGTAAGGGTTAAAATAGATTTGATGATTTTTATAAAAAATAGACATTTCAATCTATCTGTCTTTAAGATTTTTTCTCTCAATTTTCATAAATAAAGTCTGTACGATTTTTTTTAATTTACCGAAAAATTTTAATGGTTGAGGTAAACTCCTTCGATGTTTTTGGGAATTTTTTTAAATTTTTCGGTAAGAATTAAAACAGAAGTGTTAATTTTAATAAAAAATAGACATTTAAATTTATCTGCCTTTAAAGTTTTTTCTCTCAATTTTGATAAATAAAGTCTGTAGGATTTTTGTAATTTAGCGAAGAATTTGGATGGTTGAGGTAAAATTCTTCGATGTCTTTGGGAATTTTTTAAATTCTTTTTGTGAGAGCTAGAATAAATTTGACGATTTTAATAAAAAATAGATACCTTAATTTACGTTTGCTGAAAATTTTCTTTCTCAATTTTCATAAATAAAATCTAGATGATTTTTTAAAGTTGGTCAAAAATTTTAAGGTTATTTTTCATTGTCATCCTTTGGAATTTTTTTAAAATTTTTTTACAACAGTTAGAACAAATCTGTTTATTTGAATGAGAAATAGACATTTTAATCTATCATTCTTTAAAAGTTTTTCTCTCAATTTACATAAATACAGTCCACAAGATTTCTTTTTTATTTAACCAAAAATTTGAAAAATTGAAAATTCTTCGACGTCTTTGGGATTTTTTTTTTAATTTTTTAGTAATAGCTAAAACAAAATTAACGATTTTAGTAAAAAGACATTTTAAGTTACGTTTCCTGAAAGTTTACTTTCTTTATTTTGTTAAATAAAATATAGACGATTTTTTAAAGTTGGTCAAAAATTTCAAGGTTATTTTCAATTGAAATTCTTTAATTTTTTTTTAATTTTTCCATAACAGTTAGAACAAATCTGTTTATTTGAATAAAAAATAAATATTTTGATCTATAATTTTATAAAATTTTACTCTGAATTCTCATAAATAAAGTTTATATGATTTTTTTAATTTACCTAAAAATTTAAAAGGTTGACCTAAAAATCTTCAATGTTTTTGGGATTTTTTTAAAATTTTTCAATAACAGTTAGAACAAATCTGTTTATTTGAATAAAAATAGATATTTTAATCTATAATTTTTACAAATTTTTACTCTAAATTTTCATAAATAAAGGTTATACGACTTTTTTAATTTAGTGAAAAATTTGGTTGGTTGAGGTAAAATTCTTCGATGTTTTTGGGATTTTTTTTTTAATTTTTCGGTAAGACCATAAATAGATTTATCGATTTTAATAAAAAATAGACGTTTTAATTTATCTGTCTTTAAAATTTTTTCTCTCAATTTTCAAAAATAAAGTCTGTACGATTTTTTCTAAATGCCCCAAAAATTTGAAAGGTTGGAAATTTTTTCAATATTTTTGGGAGTTTTTTTTTAATTTTTCACTAATAGCTAGAACAAATTTGATGATTTTTATAAAAAAATAGGTATTTTAGTTTAAATTTCCTGAAAATTTTGTTTCTTGATTTTCATAAATAAAATCTTGACGATTTTTTAAAGTTGGTCAAAAACTTTAATGTTAAGTTTGATCGAAATCTTTCCGAATTTTCTTAAATTTTTCCACAACATTTAGAACAAATCTGTTGATTTTAGTGAAAAATAGATATTTTAATCTATCTTTTGTTAAAACTTTTTCCTTCAATTTTCATAAATAAAGTCTATACGATTTTTTTAGTTTAGCCTTAATTTTGGAATGTTGAGTTGAAATTCTGTAATACTTTTGGGATTTTTTTTAAATTTTTCGGTAAGAGCTAACATAGATTTGTTGATTTTAATAAAAACTAGATATTTTAGTGTACGTTTACTGAAAATTTTGTTTCTTGATTTTCATAAATAAAATCCAGATGATTTTTTAAAGTTAGTCAAAAGTTTTAAGGTTATTTTTAGTCGTAATTTTTTGAATTTTTTTTTTTTTAATTTTTTCATAAAAACTAGAACAAATCTATTTATTTTAATAAAAAAATAGACATCTTAATCCATCTGTTTTTAAAGTTTTTTCTCCCAACTTTCATAAATAAAGTCTGTAGGATTTTTTTAATTTACCCAAAAATTTGAAAGGTAAATTTCTTCAATGTTTTTGGGAATTTTTTAAATCTTTGAGTAATAGCTAAAACAAATTTGATGATTTTAGCTAAAAATAAATACTTTAATATACATTTGCTGAAAACTTTTCTTTCTTCATTTTCATAAATAAAATCTAGACAATTTTTTAAAGTTGGTCAAAAATTTTAAGGTTAATTTCGGTCGAAATTTTTCGGATTTTTTTTTTAATTTTTCTATAACAGCTGAAACAAATCTGTTTATTTGAATAAAAAATAGATATTTTAATTTATTAATCAAAGTTTTTTCTTTCAATTTTCATAAATAAAGTCTGTAGGATTCTTTAATTTAGACAAAAATTTGAAAGGTAAATTTCTTCAATGTTTTTGGAAATTTTTAAAATCTTTGAGTAACAGCTAGAACAAATTTGATGATTTTAGTAAAAAATAGATATATTAATTTACATTTCCCAAAAATTTTATTTCTTCATTTTTATTAATAAAATCTAGACGATTTTTTAAAGTTAGTCTAAAATTTTAAGGTTATTTTTAGTCGTAATTTTTTGGAATTTTTTTTAAATCTTTTCATAAAAACTAGAACAAATCTGTTTATTTTAATGAAAAATAGACATTTTAATCCATCTATTTTTAAAGTTTTGTCTCTCAGTTTTCATAAATAAAGTCTGTAAGAGTTTTCTAATTTAGGCAAAAATTTTAAAGGGAAATTTTCAATGTTTTTGAAAATTTTTTAAAATTTTTCAGTAACAGCTAGAACAAATTTGATGATTTTAGTAAGAAATAGATATTTTAATTCACATTTCACAAAAATTTTCTTTCTTCATTTTGATAAATAAAATCTAGACGATTTTTTAAAATTGCTCACAAATTTTAAGGTCAAGTTCGGTCGAAATTTTTCGGAAAATTTTTAAAATTTTTTCATAAAAACTAGAACAAATTGTTTATTTTAATAAAAAAATAGACATTTTAATCTATCTGTTTTTTAAATTTTTTCTCTCAATATTCAAAAATAAAGTCTGTAAGATTCTTTTAGTTTAGACAAAAATTTGAAAGGTTAAGTTAAAATTCTTGGACGTTTTTGGGATTTTTTTAAAATTTTTTAGTAATGGCTAGAACAAATTTGATGATTTTAGCTGAAAATAGATACTTTAATTTACATTTGCTGAAAATTTTCTTTCTTCATTTTCATAAATAGAATCCAGACGATTTTTTAAAGTTGGTCAAAAATTTCAAGGTTATTTTCAGTCGAAAACTTTCGGAATTTTTTTAAAATTTTTCCATAACAGTTAGAACAAATGTTTTTATTTTAATAAAAAATAGACATTTTAGTTCATTTGTTTTTAAAGTTTTCTCTCAGTTTTCATAAATAGATTCTGTAGGATTTTTTTAATTTACCCAAAAATTTGAAAGGTTGAGGTGAAATTCTTCGATGTTTTTGGGATTTTTTTTTAATTTTTTAGTAATAGCTAGAACAAATTTGACGATTTTATTAAAAACTAGACACTTTAATTTACATTTCCCAAAAATTTTCTTTCTTCATTTTTATAAATAAAATCCAGGCGATTTTTTAAAATTAGTCCAAAATTTTAAGGTTAAATTCGATAGAAATTTTTCAGAAATTTTTTTAAATTTTTTTATAACAGCTGAAACGAATCTGTTTATTTTAATAAAAAATAGACATTTTAATCTATCTGTTTTTAAAAATTTTTCTCTCAATTTTCATAAATAAAGTCTGTAGGATTTTTTCGGTTTAGACAAAATTTTGAAAGGTTGAGTTAAAATTCTTGGATGTTTTTGGAAATTTATTTAAATTTTTTAGTAATAGAACAAATTCGATGATTTTAATAAAAACAAGATATTTTAGTGTACGTTTACTGAAAATTTTATATCTTCATTTTTATAAATAAAATTCAGACGATTTTTTAAAGTTGGTCGAAAATTTTTAGGTTATTTTTAGTCGAAATTTTTTGGAAATTTTTTCATAAAAACTAGAACAAATCTGTTTATTTTAATAAAAAATAGACATTTTAATCCATCTGTTTTTAAAGTTTTGTCTTTCAATTTTCATAAATAAAGTCTATACGATTTTTTTAATTTACTCAAAGATTTGAAAGGTTAAGTTAAAATTCTTCGATGTTTTTGGGAATTTTTTTAAATTTTTTAGTAATAGCTAGAACAAATTTGACGATTTTAGCTAAAAATAGAAACTTTTATTTACATTTCCCAAAAATTTTATTTCTTTATTTTTATAAATAAAATCCAAACGATTTTTTAAAATTGGTCAAAAATGTTAAGGTTATTTTTAGTCGTAGTATCTTAGAAATTTTTAAAAAATTTTTCATAAAATCTAGAACAAATCTGTTTATTTTAATGAAAAATAGACATTTCAATCTATCATTCTTTAAAGGTTTTTCTCTCAATTTGCATAAATAAAGTGTACACGATTTTTTTAATTTAACGAAAAATTCTGATGGTTGACGTAAAATCTTTCGGTGTTTTTGGGAATTTTTTTAAAAAATTTTCGTAACAGAACAAATTTGATGATTTTAATAAAAAATAGGTATTTTAGTTTACATTTCTTGAAAATTTTGTTTCATAATTTTCATAAATAAAATCCGGACGATTTTTTAAAGTTAGTCAAAAATTTTTAGGTTATTTTTAGCCGAAATTTTTTGGAAATTTTTTAAAATTTTTTAAAATTTGTTCATAATAACTAGAACAAATCTGTTTATTTTAATAAAAAGTAGACATTTTAAACTATATGTTTTTAAAATTTTGTCTCTCAATTTTCATAAATAAAATCTGTACGATTTTTTTAATTTATACAAAGTTTTGAAAAGTAAATTTTCAATGCTTTTGGGAATTTTTTAAATTTTTCAGTGACAGCTACAACAAATTTGATGACTTTAATAAAAAATAGATATATTATTTTACATTTTCTGAAGATTTTCTTTCTTAATTTTCATAAATAAAATCTAGGCGATTTTTTTTATCACATTTAAATAGGTCAATCAAATATACAATAAAGAGATTTTAATGTGAATCACTTTGAAGAATAAAGGGTGAATTACACGATTTATTTTAATGTCTAAAATCCACTAGCCAAAATTTTACAACCTCAATAGTAAGTAACCCTACCTTCGGAAGTTTGACTAAGGGTAAAAAACCTCAAAGCTTCTAAACTACTTGGTCCTGGTAATTGATCTAAAACCTCGTACTTTTTCAACTTGTAAACAACAAACAACACGATTAAGATTAATACTCCAATTACAAACAAATACATTTTTAATCTTTAATGAGATAAACACTGTGGAATGCTGTAATAGACTGAGAATGTTTTGGTGTTCGAGCTAAAGGTTAATATTATGTTAGGTAATCTTATACAAGGTCAAAATTTTTTTCGTAATAGATATAAATAAAAAAACAACACTTAAAATTCAAAGAACTTGTTTATTTTCATAACTAATCTTTTTAAAGATGAGATAAAAACTTTTTTAAGATTAAAGGTAAAGATAAAGATAGGAAATTCAACTTTCAACGAAGTAAACTCCACACTTTACTTCCAACTGTCGTAAAGGAGAAAGACTAGGTGTTCGTGTTCGCACCAGCTGGTTTAAGCTAAGGACAATTAGGCGGCGGATATATGTCCGCAAAGCAAAAGCCATCGTGTTTGGGGCGTCGCGACGCCCTCGGACCTTGTTTATTACAAACCAGCGCGGTCATACGAAAGTCATTAAAGAAGTTACTCAAAGTCGTAAAGTGACGATGTGCGACTGTGGACCGGTAACATATTATGGGTAACGTAACCGAACTAAGGTTTAGGTTTAATGGTAAAATAACAATGTTAATAAGAATTTATTATGTACAATAAAGTTGTAACTTTTAAACATCAAATTATATTGGTATTCTAAAGAAAATCCATTTTTAAAATGTAGCCAAATTTTTAGAATGTTAAAATTTTAATTAAGGATATAAAGTTGCATTTTCTCTTCTGAGGGAAAAACTAAAAAACGTAAAAAATTTATCTTTGGTAAAAATAAAGATTAAATATCATTCTAAATTCCCATCAAATTTCAAGTTTCAATAACAACTAGTTTTTTAGATATGAATTTTTAAAAATGGACAAATTTTAATCAACATGTTAATTAAGTTAGGTTAGAATTTCGTTTCTCTAGAAAAAACTAAAAGAGGTAGAAAATTCATTTTTGGTAAAAATAAAGATTATATTTCAAATTAAATCCTCATAAAATTTCAAATCTCTAGAACAATTAATTTCTCAGATATGAATTTTATATGAGGTATAAAATTATTACTCGGTGGAACTTGCTTAATAAATGAATTCCAACACCGGACGAATCGTCACAGAGATGCATTGAAACTAAGTAATCAAACTCTCAAACTCCCTGTGCGGTTTCGGAATTCCAGAACACACGGGATTATCAATTCATTAAGGTTGCAGGTACCTACTAGTTCGGTTGTATACTTTTCGCCAATTATCTACTGCCATAGTTGCACTGGACAATGGGTTTTCGGTGTCCGGTAGTTGTGAAACTGAAAATTACCTGAAACATGTACCAAAACTCGGCAAACACAACGAAGGTAATACGTTGGATATCTATAGAGAGCGAAATCCAGTTAATTACCTTCCTTCGTCTGGAGTTAAAAGCCAAGGGGTCACAAAGCGGGTTCGATTTTCCCATTTCCGCCGTTTATCAACGAATGACAACTGGTTCGGTTCCTGGAGACCCATTCCACGCTATATATAAGTCGCCTGCCGCAGCAACGTTGCAATCTCCTCGCGAAATTAGCGGCGAAATGATTTAACACCGCTGTATGGCGCTGACGTAAATCTGCTTTGGCCCGGGGGCCGCAGCCTTCGCCTCCGCCCCTTTGCGCTCCGTAATAAGCCTGCGAAATGGCCCCCTCGACGGAATAAAGCCGATGTCGAAAACCGGAGAAAATGATTGTCTCGTGGTTAATTGTCTCGGCATTATTGCTTCCGAGATCGGGGACATAAATTTTGAGGAAATGCCGTTTAGTGACCTGAAATAGAAACGTTGGAAAAAGTTGCTTTATTAAAAAATTCTTAGAAATACTCAATTTGTGGTGGGTCGAAATATTAAAGAAAGATATTTAATATTTTACGAGGTTATAAACATGGTATACAAAAAGGATGAATAAGGCTTTACTAACTGGAGGATTATATACATTAAAAAGTTTATGAGAAAAAATTTTACAATTAAAAAGATTTTTACACAATGTTGGATAAAAAGACATAAATAATTTTCAAGATGAGTTGATAATTCTAATCACAATTTTTTTACATTACTATTTTTAATATCCTCGTATTTGATCTTTCAATAGTAATAATGTTAAAAGTTCTTTTGAGCGAGTAGATGAAATGGGTCATATAGCGAATCTTGAAAGGAGTTTATTGAGAAAAATAAAACTTGGTGATTTCTTATACCTATTTGAGAACATTTTAACCTTTTTATTTTCATACATTAGCAACCAAGAGAAAATCTTTACTTCTTAGAATATGAAGATAGTCCTAAAAATAGCTGAAATGATGTATAGGTGATGGTTGTTTAAAAATAATTATTTTTTTTTTGAAAACATCAATCTTACAAAGGTTAAATTGTTTAGTATTTGTATAATAACCATTAATAGTAGATGTTCATAGCAAATTTTGTGATCATGGAAAAAATTTTCTTCGTTTTGTGATTTCATACTTTCACTTGAAAAGTCTTAATAAAGCCAATATCAAAACCGAACTTGATTCTACTCTAGGAGACTCAATTCATTCGTTTCCAACAATCAAATATTAGATGGAAGGGTTTTAAACGAGGTTGTACATCCTGCAAAGACGAATTTCGCAGTAGTCGACCAAAAGAGTCCACGCTGGAAAAAGTCCAGAAAATTTGCAAATTGGTATTAAAAGAAAGAAAGCTAACAGATATGGTGGGCATTTCAAAAAGAAAAATTATAGAGAAATTTCGTTACAAGGAAACCGTATTTTTTTCTTATTTAAAAGGGTATAAAGTGTGTAATCTACACTTATCAATAAATGTAGAGTTACAAATAAGTATTATATGTGTAAATCAAAACATAATGAAACAACAAAACAGTATTAATGTATTATACAACAAGGGTGGGCAACCTCCGGCCCGCGTGATAGTCTAATCCGGTCCTGGAGACCTTTAGAAAGAATAATAAATAATTGTATAACAACTTGGCAGTTATTGTACCAAGGAAAGCAGAAGATTTAATAATTAACTTTATTTCTTATATTAAAAAAAGCCTTACAAGTAACCAAAATTTGTCAATTTTATACTCTGGCCAGTGTGCAAAAAGTAAACCGTAATTTAGCTCCCACTGTACAAAATGTTGCCCACCCCTGTTATACACTACGTATTTAGATACATTATTTTTTCTACTTCAAATAAAAGTCTTTGGCTTAGATAGGATAACAAATGAAATTAAAATTAACACAAGAACAGTTGTTACTCTACTGAACTATCCGATCAGCTGCTATATGTCACAACAACAGGCTCTCGGGGATCCCCTGGAATATCTCTCTACCTCACTTCTCGGTACTTTACCCTACTTCTTCAGAGAATTTTAGTTCGATTTATAGAAGTTTTTTTCGTTATAGAGAAGTGTTTTTATAAAAGAATTTCTTGGGACTTCAAAAAAAAATTCGTTGTAGAGGAAATTCGTTACATGGAAGTTCATTATATAGAGGTTCCACTGTAGTTCCATCTACTGACAAGGTTAAGGCATCAGTTTTTTGGAATGACAACGCTCCAGCTCACATCTATTCACTACTGTACTGATGAATAGTATCGTACTTATAGCTATGCGACGCATATGAAGACTATCCACCTAACATACGTCAGCTAGCTGAAAGATTGTTACAATACAATATATTTTATTGCAGATTGCAGCGTTCATTGTTTGGAAGATTCGTCAGTGCGTCCACAGTTCTCTTAAAGAACAAAATAATATTGATACGGAGTGGCTAATAACCGAAGATTGGTTGCATCCAAAATGGGGAATTTATAGAAAGGACCTGATGCACGATTAAAAGCTTGGCTAGTGGTGTGTCGAGCTTTGTTGACTAATTTTGCTAATATGTCGGAGATAGTCAAGCTTTTCTTGAGAATCTACAAATTTGCTTCCGTCTGTTAAATAGCCAAGCACTGAACAATACCCAACTAACCTATACTCGCAAGTATGTTCTTGGGAAATAATAAAAAAAGATGAGAAGGTCAAAACGTACTCAAAATTCAAAATATTTCGATGATTGCTCAAAAAAATAAAGTGCTCAAAGGTGTTCAGTGAAATATTAGCTTAGGTAAATTAGTAGTAGTGTCTATTATGGCGCGTTTACATTAGGCTAGTAAATGGGTTAGTTACCTGTACCAGTAACTTATAAGACAGCAACTAACCCAATGTAAACTTAGTAGGCAAGTACTAGCATTAGTACTTGTACCAGTGCACTAGCCAGGGTAGTGAATAGCTTGGTAGGCTATTTACTTACCCACTAGCCTTCCCTCACTTCGCTAAAATTGTACTAGTCGCGCCACTTGTCCCTTAACTCGCCTGGTGTAAACACGTTGATGCCAGTGGTTTGAATAGTTGAACGATTTGAACACGTGGTTTAGATATCATTTAATTTTTGTATTTACAATGAGGTGGTCTGATGGAGACACAATGAAATTTGTTGAGCTTTATAGAGAACATGAGTGCCTTTGGAATGTAACGAAACCGATATACAGAAATAATCAACAACGATTGGCATGATTACAAAAAATTGTGGAAGAAATGAGAAGAGAAGACTTTACAGTGGCGGATGTGAGAACGAAAATTAAAAATTTAAGGAACACATATAGCCAAGAGTTGCAAAAAATTAAGAAGTCAATGAAATCTGGAATGGGTGGGGATGATGCATATACTTCGTCAATGAAGTGGTTTAAAGTTATGGACGTATTCTATTAGACACAGCGAAATATTTATTATACACTTTTTGAGCGATATCAATTTTGACCGCGAAATATTATGACGACTCCGAAAAGCCATCTCTTCTCGACTATAAAACTGCCACTAGTAGCTAGTATAGATAAAAATACACTTAATATACAGGGTTTCTCACGCAACTGGTTCGCTAGAACTTTATTGGGTTCCACTATTAGTAGGTTTTTGAGATTTTGCCAATAGGGGTTGTTCATCCGGATCTCTTGATTTAAAGTATTTTCAAGATGGCTGCCACTTCCGGTCGACCGGAAATAGGATACAACTTCGTTATTTTAAATGGAATGGTATAGTTTTTATTGCGTATTTTAATTCTACATGTAAAAATAAGTAGACTTTGATAAGGGTTGTTGGTACTTATCGTTTTTCGTTCTTGAGTTATTTTGATTTTAAGATTTTTTTGACAATTTTCAACCTGTTGTTTAAAATCACATTTCTTAGTCACTGTTCAAGCAAGAAAGTTGATAACTATTACAATTACTCTCCAGACATTGCCAAATAGAACGCCACTACCCCCACCCCTTTTTAATATACAGGCTGGTCACAAAGAGGGTTACCGTTCTTCCATATTCAATTGCAAAAAAGTGGAAAATTTTAAATGGAACACCCTATATTTTATTAGCCTATCCGATAGAGAATTTAATTCTCTACAAATTTGCAATACATGTCCCTATACCCATCGGTTAAGATTTCCAAGATATAAGAGAATTTGTCAAAATTGCGTATAAAATGTCAGAAGTTTTTCTTTCTTTTATTAGTAGGCTATGGAACTTGATCGATTTTTTTGCTTGGCACGATAGGGAATTTAATTCTCTACCAACTTTCAATACACTTCCCTATACCTATCGATAAAAGTTTTGAAGATATAAGGGAATTTATCAAAAAACTGTTCAAATTTCGTAGCCCACTAATAAAGAAAAACTTTTTTTGACATATTACGCGCAAGTTTTATAAATTCGCTTATATCTCCAAAACTTTAACCAACAGGATAGGGAAGTGTATTGAAGATTGGTAAAGAATTAAATTTTCTACCGTATCAAGCGAAAAAACTGTTCAAGTTTCATGGCCTACTAATAAAAACAGGACTTCTTCTGACATTTTACACGCGATTTTGACAAATTCCCTTATATCTTGAAAACCTTAACCGATAGGTATAGGGACATGTATTGCAAATTTGTAGAGAATTAAATTCTCTATCGAATAGGTTAATAAAATATGGGGTGTTCCATTTAAAATTTTCGACCTTTTTGCAATTGAATATGGAAGAGCGGTAATTCTCTTTGTGACCACTCTGTATGTGAAAGAGGGGTAGGGGTAGTGGGGTTCTATTTGGCAATGTCTGGAGAGTAAACGTACCAATTATTAACTTTCTTGCTTGAGCAGTGACTGAGAAATGTGGTTTTAAACAGCAAGTTAAAACTTGTTAAAAAAATCTTAAAATCAAAATTACTCGAAAACGAAAAGCGATACGTACCAACAACCCTTATGAAAGTTTACTTATTTTTATACGTAGAATTAAAATATACAATCAAAATTATACCATTCCATTTAAAATAACGAAGTTGTATCCTACTTCCGGTCGACCGGAAGTGGCAGCCATCTTGAAAATATTTTAAATCAAAAGATCCGGATGAACAACCTCTACTGGCAAAATCTCAAAAATTTACTAATAGTGGAACCCAATAAAGTTCTAACGAACCAGTTGCGTGAGAAACCCTGTATAGACAGTTACTTACCTTATAGCGCGACTAGTACAATTTTAGCGAAGTGGGGGAAGGCTAGTGGGTAAGTAAATAGCCTACCAAGCTATTCACTACCCTGGCTAGTGTACTGGTACAAGTACTGGTGCTAGTACTTGCCTACTAAGTTTACATTGGGTTAGTTGCTGTCTTGTAAGATACTAGTACAAGTAACTAACCCATTTACTAACCTAATGTAAACGCGCCATTAGGCTTGGGCTAGTCAACTGGTTCGGCTAGCTACTGGTACAAGTAACTAACCCATTTACTAACCTTAATGGAAACGCGCCATTATGAGAAACCACCGATATCTTATCCCTTCATGTCCGACCAAAAGATATTTTCAAAATTATTTGTCCCGAAGCATTATTTTTCTATGGAAAAGTGACGTTTTCTAAGTTTCTAAAGAAAATTTCAAAGATGCAAGGTGAACCATCAGCACAGATAGATTAGCTGAAATGTCTACTATGGGAAACCATTGATTTTATAGCTCCAAGTCCGATCAAAGAGTATTTTCGCTGCTATTTGCCCTGAAGCGTTGTTTCTCTACGGAGAAGTGATATTTCCTAAGTTTCTAAAGAAATTTTTAAAGATGCAAGGTGAATCATCAATACAAGTAGGTTAGATGTAGTGTCTATTATAGGAAACTACCGATATTTTATCCATTTAAGGGGGAACAACAGGGTGGAGACCGCGAAAAAAGGCGACAATAAAGATTTTATTTTGGTTCACTCATATATTTTAGAAAAATCGGAATTTGATATTTGTAACTACGCAGTTTAAACTTATTTTAGGAAGTATAGAGAAAAAAAAAATTGTCTTAGAATACATGTATGGAGGGTGTCCAAATGCACTAACAAAAAAAAGCATCTTGTTGGTTGTCACTATAAAACGTGTAAAAATAATCTGAAAATAAAAAAGGAAACGTCATTTTAATCTATATTAGTGTAGCTTCAGTTAAGCGTACCCGATTTAGAAAATAATAATTGCTGTTAAAATGGCACCCCTTCAAAAAAAGAGTTAAGAAAATCGATGAAATAATTAATCTTTTCAGGGGGTAAAGAGGCAGCAAATATTAATACAAATAAAAATCCGTACGCTTAACTGATGGGAATTTTATATAGATTGAGGACGTCTCAATAATATTTGAATGCGATTCTCGTTGGTAAAGAAATTGTGACAACAGGTTAAAAAAATTTTACTGTGAGAAAAACGCATTTAAAAAGTTAAGTTTAGTTTTAGATGATATAATGGAGGAAATTTTAAGAGTTACCACAATTCATCGATTCCTGCTCCATAATAAAGTTCTTTAGAATTTCTAGAACATAATTCGACTTTCTTCTTGTTTGAGTTGTCTAAAACACTTGAAATTTAACGCACTTGAGCTCGACTTATACATTGTTGGTCTTTAGCTGTACAAAATGCGTACATTTAGGGACTAATCTGGATTTGTATTTCATTTGCCACCTTTAATAAAGATGCCATTCCATTATTAAAATGGAAATCGTCAAGTAAGTAGCAATTTGCACAATAACTGCCCGACTTGATAAAATTTTCGGAGCGAACTTCCAAATGAGGGCATTAAAGCTCTCATTCGAATTTTGTGTAAATCCGCCTATACACCGCTCAAGCAACTTCGTCTTGGACAAATCCATGTAAATGGGAGTAATAGCATCGATAACATTGTGTGACAATAGTTGTTTATGTTCGTATTCAAGTAATGGCTTCGTGTGCGCGAGCAGAAAAGAGTTATATATATATATATATATATATATATATAGTACAAATTCCATTATTTGTACAAATTTTGTTATAATATTGTAGGACAATATTCTAAAAGATACATACTTTCGAATTGTGTAAAGAAAAAAAAACTATTTTTCCAAAAATTTACCCTGTTATTCCCCCTTAAGTCCGATTAAAGGATATTTTTGAAGTTATTTGTTCCGAAGCGCTGCTTTTCCACGAAAAAATGAGGTTTTCTAAGCTTCTAAAGAAATATTCAAAGATGCATGGTGAACCATCAGTACAGATTGTCGCTTGAGCACTAAATCCAGCCTTAAGTAATAACACAATCAAAAAAGGTGGATGCGCCGGTTAAATTTTCAAGATACCAATTTATAAGAATCTCCATAAAATTTTGGAGATTTTTTTTTATTAAACATATAAAATTATACATATCAAGACAAAAAATAGAAGTTGTATGTAGAATTGATTTTCACAAAAAAAATTTTAAAAAAAGTTCTCATTCATTGAGTTAATTCATGAGTTAATCCATTAGACTGAAGTTATCCAAAATAGTAACATTTCCCTCCGATCGTGTTATTTACTTTTTTTTGTTTATAATTCCGTTGTAATATTTACACAAAGCGGATGTTAGCTTAGTTCTCGGCATCGGTCGGTCCCAGGGGCGTTCGAGTTTAACATTTGCGGGGCGCAAGTTGTTTCCGACTGACAGTAACACGGCGCCATTGTGTGGTTTATTAATTACCCCGGGGCTGGGCGCGATAATAATGAATTCGGTGTGTGCACGGCTGCAATTTCTCCCGGTAATTACGGTGGTACCGCGGCGACGACGACGACGCCGACGCCGACGCCGTCCGACGCCGACGGCGTTTCCGAATTAGGCCGTTTAAATTTCGCGCCTAATTAGTTTTTAAGTGCGGTCGGTAAATGACGGTGGGTGGGTTAAGGTGCGGAACGTGTTTTACGAAATTTTTTTATTCGTTTAAAATAGAAGCAAAAAAGACCTTAACGATTAATGGGGTTTAGTACAACGAGCGTTCCATTCGAGCGTTTACTTCGGGATTTCAATTTGAAAAACTCGTAGTATGGGTTGTCGGGCGCACGGATATGTCACCTGCATGTTCCCCTTTTGTTTTCCATTAAACGGTGAGAGTCTGCGACGGAGAGTCTCCGCTCGTTGCTGGAGCGTCGGCGTCGGCGTCGGCTCCGGAGCTATCCATCACCCCGCCTCTGACGTATTTAATTTCGTATGAAACATTATCCCGGGAGCGGTACATAAATTATCGACTGTTTTTCTCCGTCCCTTTTCCCGAAGGATGCGATTGTAAACTCCGACGGCGGGAATTAGGGACGGAAGTGGGGGTCGCTCCAAGTTTTGCAGTAGATTTGTCGATTTCTAGTTCTCTCGGGACGAGGTGGATATATCGGCGACAGTTTCCAAAGTTTTTATTATAGTAATATTCGATTTACTGCCGTGGAAATTTATAACCCATGTAACAAAACCGGTTAACGTTCGCGAAATGCTTCACCTTCACTATTTTAAAGGTGACAATAAAATCTGATGGGTTATCTTAGTTTCTTAACGATCAAAATACTTTTCGTTTTTGAAAATACATAATCTACTTTGTATACAGGCTGATGATAAATGCAAGAGGTTATTGAAAGTTAAAGGGTGTGTGTCTCAAATATTTTCCTTTAACCTCTTTCATTTTGAAAATCTCGCATTGATAATGTGGTATGTTGTGCTGCAGTTTGATAGAATAAACTGCTCAAATGTCCACCCCCTTAAAAATACTTCCTTAAGTTAACCTTTCTATCAAAATTCATACAGAAAAACTGGGAGGGTGATTTTAGGCTCATGGCAAAGATTTGGTGAGTTTACTCTACTGCCAGTCGAATTATAAAGCCGGTTCCACACACTCGGTGATACATGGCGAAGGTTGTCGAAAGTATGGACTACCCTAGTTTGTGGTCTCGTCAGCCTCTCGTCTTGCCTCGCTATGTCTTCGCTCTATGTTGGTATTTTGGTCTGAGTCAAAGGGCTCTCATCAAGATTCCCCTCGGTAAAAAAGAACCCCCCACACTCTTGTTTTGGTCACCGAGCCAGATACCAAATAAAATTTCCTATTACATTTCCTCTTCAAATTGCAACGTTTACTTTTCATCACGGTATTTGAAAGATTTTCCTTTTTGAATCTAACGCTATGGAATACATGTACTTTTATTAATCATTTACTGCAGAAAAAATTTAAATACTTCTCTTATGCATTGTGCTTTTACCGAGTAAGTTGCTAAAAAGGATTTGCCAAACTTTTTAAACTCGATTTTTTAAGGTTCGAAGGTGTCTCCGAACTCGATATTGCTCTTCGGGTAAAAAGCTATAATTATCGGTCGGTTTCATGCAGAAATTTTCGATCTTAACAACAATTACTTTTTGAGATATGATTTTTTCAAAACGGACTATCGAAATCAAAAAAAATCTATCAATTTAAATGAATTTTTCAGGAATGGTAAATAAATGTATCTAATTTATGAATTTTATGCAAAATTAAGAGATTTGAATTCATTTTTGATCAATAAATTTTCAAAGTCTAAATCGATAAAAATCGAATTTTATAAAAATTTAGTCATAAATTAAAAATCTTGTAAAATCATAAAAAGTCCATCAATTTAAATGATTTTTTCAAAAATGACAAATAAAAGTATCTAATTTATAAATTTTTAGATGAAAATAAGATATTTCAATTCATTCATTATCAATAAATTTTCAAAGTCTAAATCCATAAAAATTGAATTTTATAAAAATTTAGTCATAAATTAAAAATCTTGTAAAATTATAAAAAATCCATCAATTTAAATGATTTTTTCAGGAATGGTAAATAAATGTATCTAATTTATGAATTTTTAAGCAAAATTAAGAGATTTCAATTCATTTTTGATCAATAAATTTTCAAAGTCTAAATCGATAAAATCGAATTTTATAAAAATTTAGTCATAAATTAAAAGTCTTGTAAAATCATAAAAAATCCATCAATTTAAATGAATTTTTCAGGAATGGGAAATAAATGTATCTAATTTATGAATTTTTAAGCAAAATTAAGAGATTTGAATTCATTGTTGATCAATAAATTTTCAAAGTCTAAATCGATAAAAATCGAAGTTTATAAAAATTTAGTCATAAATCAAAAATCTTGTAAAATCATAAAAAATCCATCAATTTAAATGATTTTTTCAGGAATGGTAAATAAAAGTGAATTTATGAATTTTTAGACGAAAATAAGATATTTCAATTCATTTTTGAGAAATAAATTTTCAAAGTCTAAATCGATAAAAAACGAATTTTATAAAAATTTTGTCATAAATTAAAAATCTTGTAAAATCATAAAAAATCCATCAATTTAAATGTTTTTTTCAGGAATGGTAAATAAATGTATCTAATTTATGAATTTTTAAGCAAAATTAAGAGATTTGAATTCATTTTTGATCAATAAATTTTCAAAGTCTAAATTGATAAAAATCGAAGTTTATAAAAATTTAGTCATAAATTAAAAATCTTGTAAAATCATAAAAAATCCATCAATTTAAATGATTTTTTCAGAAATGCTAAATAAATGTATCTAATTTATGAATTTTTAAGCAAAATTAAGAGATTTGAATTCATTTTTGATCAATAAATTTTCAAAGTCTAAATCGATAAAAATCGAAGTTTATAAAAATTTAGTCATAAATTAAAAATCTTGTAAAATCATAAAAAATCCATCAATTTAAATGATTTTTTCAGGGATGGTAAATAAAAGTGAATTTATGAATTTTTAGACGAAAATAAGATATTTCAATTCATTTTTGAGAAATAAATGTTCAAAATCTAAATCGATAAAAATCGAATTTTATAAAAATTTAGTCATAAATTAAAAATCTTGTAAAATTATAAAAAATCCATCAATTTAAATGATTTTTTCAGGAATGCTAAATAAATGTATCTAATTTATGAATTTTTAGAGGAAAATAAGATATTTCAATTCATTTTTGATCAATAAATTTTCAAAGTCTAAATCGATAAAAATCGAAGTTTATAAAAATTTAGTCATAAATTAAAAATCTTGTAAAATCATAAAAAATCCATCAATTTAAATGATTTTTTCAGGAATGGTAAATAAAAGTGAATTTATGAATTTTTAGACGAAAATAAGATATTTCAATTCATTTTTGAGAAATGAATTTTCAAAGTCTAAATCGATAAAAATCGAAGTTTATAAAAATTTAGTCATAAATCAAAAATCTTGTAAAATCATAAAAAATCCATCAATTTAAATGATTTTTTCAGGAATGGTAAATAAATGTATCTAATTTATGAATTTTTAGGCAAAATTAAGAGATTTGAATTCATTTTTGATCAATAAATGTTCAAAATCTAAATCGATAAAAATCGAATTTTATAAAAATTTAGTCATAAATTAAAAATCTTGTAAAATCATAAAAAATCCATCAATTTAAATGATTTTTTTAGAAGTGACAAATGGATATCACTAGCTAATTTTTCTAACGATTTTATGCTAGTGTAGCAATTTTTGTTGACTTAACCCAAGTTATTCTGAGGATATTAGTTAAAAACCGTTTTTTTTTTGCTGTCCCCTTACAAGGGTCTGTAGCTCCCTTGGGAAGCATTTTTCGACTAATGTTTATTTGTCATAAAAGCATAATAATGTCATAGATACTGCATCTTGTATTACATTAGACACGATTTAACTATCATTAAGATAGTCATTTTAAACCAATTTCTACTACTTTTCCTTTTTTTGTTCTTACATCTTTAACAAAAAAAACTCAATAAAAATTCAAAGTATTTTCAGTAACAAATCTTATATCCAAAAAGTCGTTTTTTTTTCTCACCTCTTTTATGGACGAAAAAGAAGAAATAAAATAGACACTTCTTAAATATAACTTTTAATAAAAAATCATTTTTTAAACTCTATTTTTTTAAATTCAATAACTCTGTATTATAGTGGCAGCTTTTTTATTGCATTAAAACTTTATCGAAATTTGGATGATTAATCTCTTCCTGTAAATCGATGCCCGATATCTAAGCAAGTCTCAGATTATCCAGTGCCATTAAACTATGCCGAAGCCATCTATTATAGTTACCGTTCGACAGTAATGTGATGGCATCACTCAAAATTGCGGCGTTAGGTTTAGGTTAACCGCTTCCGATAGACCATTAAGAACGGGATAATCAATATTACTTATCAGAGTTTCCCCGGTAATTATAAGAATCTACCAGAAGTGGGTGCGGGTCGAGAGAGGTAACCTTTAATATTCCACAAGTCGACTGACGGCATGCATTTTTAAGTTTAGGGGAAAGCCCTGGAAGGAAACTACGTGTCAGATCTGTTTCCCTTCCTTCGTACGCGCCCCGGCTCTGTATAAATAATGTCGTAGGCACGGCGTTCGAGAATTCGCCTGTCGAATACTAAAGGGAGCCGTAGGGAACTACGTGAGTCCCGAAGGGCGAAACAACCTTGCCTTCCGCGAAAAGGAATATTGAAAGGCGAAAGAGGCAAGTTTCGGACAGCGCAGAGTAGTTTTTAAACGCGGAATAAAATTCGAGGGCCCCGTAATCTCCATAATAGGGGCGGGCCGCGGGTCCGCCGCCCCCGGAGTAGAAAACTTTGCCGAAACTTCGCCGTAACATCCCTAATGAGAAAATTAATACACTTTATGCGGGATAACTGAATTTTTAAAACGTATCGTCGAAGTTTGCCGGATTAAAAGTTTCCTCCAAACTCCGGTCGAGTATTTTTGGGCCGCAATTACTCTCCCTTATCCGCCTTTTCGAATACGGTGGACATTAATATTTATCGAAACGTAGGGGTGCCGAAACTCTTTCTCTTAGACCGCACGTTATCCAACCCCTAATGCCGCTGACAGTTATAAAGGTGCTATAAAAATTGACGCCTTGAACGACACTTGGAGGGGAATTTCGCGGAATGGGTATCGTAAAGTAGGCACTTACAGTTTTATGTCGAATTCTGCTCTTGACAGGTATCGATAAGATTCTCCCAACGAATATGAGAAGAACCACCCGTCTTTTGAACATAAATACGTATTTATAGAAAAGAAAAAAAGAAAGAAAAAAGTCATAAAGGAATATTTTTTGGTCGTATATTTTCTATCTTACAAGTTTTCAGTCTAAATTGGTTAAAATCGAATTTTGTAAAAATTAAGTCATAAATTAAAAATTTTATAAAACGTTTTCTCTTCTAAGGGAAAAACAAAAAGACGAATAAAATCCATTTTTGGTAAAAATAAAAATAACATTTCTATGTAAATACACACAAAATTTTAAGTCTCTACAACAACTAATTTCTTAGATATGAATTTTTTAAAATTGACAAATTTTAATCGACATTAAGAGACATTTTCTCTTCTGAGAGGAAAACTAAAAGTCATAGAAGATAAATTTTTGGTAAAAATAAAGTTTAAATTTTAGACTAATTCCTCATAAAATTTCAGGTCTCAAGAGCAATTACTTTTTGAGATATGAATTTTTAAAAATTGAGAAACTTTAATTGACAGTAAGAGATATTTTCTTTTCCGAGAGGAAAACTAAAAGTCATAGAAAATAAATTTTTGGTAAAAATAAAGTTTAAATTTTAGATTAATTCCTCATAAAATTTCAGGTCTCAAGAGCAATTACTTTTTGAGGTATGAATTTTTAAAAATTGAGAAATTTTAATCGACATTAAGAGACATTTTTTCTTTTGAGAAGAAAACTAAAAGTCATAGAAAATAAATTTTTGGTAAAAATAAAGATTAAATTTTAGACTAACTCCTCATAAAATTTCAGGTCTCAAGAGCAATTACTTTTTGAGATATGAATTTTTAAAAATTGAGAAATTTTAATAGATATTAAGAGACATTTTCTCTTCTGAGAGGAAAACTAAAAGTCATAGAAAATAAATTTTTGGTAAAAATAAAGACTAAATTTTAAACTAACTCCTCATAAAATTTCAGGTCTCAAGAGCAATTACTTTTTGAGATATGAATTTTTAAAAAATTGACAAATTTTAGCGAATATGTAAATTAAGTTAGGTTAGAATTTTATTTCTCTAGAAAAAACTAAAAGTCGTAAAAAATCCCCTTTTGGTAGAAATAAAGACAAAGTTTCAGTCTAAACCCTCATAAAATTTTCGATCTCAACAACAATTACTTTTTGAGATATGAATTTTTTAAAATAGACTCTCGAAATCATACAAAAAAAATCCATCAATTTAAATGAATTTTTCTGGAATGGTAAATAAATGTAGTTTATGAATTTCTAAGCAAAATTAAGATATTTCAATTCATTTTTTATCAATAAATTTTCAAAGTCTAAATCGATAAAAATCGAATTTTATAAAAATTTAGTCATAAATTAAAAATCTTGTAAAATCATAAAAAATCCATCAATTTAAATGATTTTTTTCAAAAATGACAAATAAAAGTGAATTTATGAATTTTTAGATGAAAATAAGATATTTCGATTCATTTTTGAGAAATAAATTTTCAAAGTCTAAATCGATAAAAATCGAATTTTATAAAAATTTTGTCATAAATTAAAAATCTTGTAAAATCATAAAAAAATCCATCAATTTAAATGATTTTTTCAGGAATGACAAATAAAAGTAAATTTATGAATTTTTAGACGAAAATAAGATATTTCGATTCATTTTTGAGAAATAAATTTTCAAAGTCTAAATCGAAAAAAATCGAATTTTATAAAAATTTAGTCATAAATTAAAAATCTTGTAAAATCATAAAAAATCCATCAATTTAAACGATTTTTTCATGAATGACAAATAAAAGTGAATTTATGAATTTTTAGGTGAAATTAAGATATTTCAATTCATTTTTGAGAAATAAATTTTCAAAGACTAAATCGATAAAAATCGAATTTTATAAAAATTTAGTCATAAATTAAAAATCTTGTAAAATCATAAAAAAAATCCATCAATTTAAATGATTTTTTCAGAAATGACAAATAAATGTGAATTTATGAATTTTTAGACGAAAATAAGATATTTCAATTCATTTTTGAGAAATAAATTTTCAAAGTCTAAATCGATAAAAATCGAATTTTATAAAAATTTAGTCATAAATTAAAAGTCTTGTAAAATCATAAAAAAAAAATCCATCAATTTAAATGATTTTTTCAGGAATGACAAATAAAAGTGAATTTATGAATTTTTAGACGAAAATAAGATATTTCAATTCATTTTTGAGAAATAAATTTTCAAAGACTAAATCGATAAAAATCGAATTTTATAAAAATTTAGTCATAAATTAAAAAATCTTGTAAAATCATAAAAAAAATCCATCAATTTAAATGATTTTTTCAGGAATGACAAATAAAAGTGAATTTATGAATTTTTAGATGAAAATAAGAGATTTGAATTCATTTTTGAGAAATAAATTTTCAAAGTCTAAATCGATAAAAATCGAATTTTATAAAAATTTAGTCATAAATTAAAAATCTTGTAAAATCATAAAAAATCCATCAATTTAAATGATTTTTTCAGAAATGACAAATAAAAGTGTATTTATGAATTTTTAGACGAAAATAAGGTATTTCGATTCATTTTTGAGAAATAAATTTTCAAAGTCTAAATCGATAAAAATCGAATTTTATAAAAATTTAGTCATAAATTAAAAATCTTGTAAAATCATAAAGAATCCATCAATTTAAATGATTTTTTCAGGAATGACAAATAAAAGTGAATTTATGAATTTTTAGGCGAAAATGAGATATTTCAATTCATTTTTGATCAATAAATTTTTAAAGTCTAAATCGATAAAAATCGAATTTTATAAAAATTTTGTCATAAATTAAGAACCTTGTAAAATCATAAAAAAATCCATCAATTTAAATGATTTTTTCAGAAATGACAAATAAAAGTGAATTTATGAATTTTTTGGTGAAATTAAGATATTTTAATTCGTTTTTCTAAAATAAATTTTTAAAATTTGAGTTTTAATGAGGATGAATTTTATACACGATGATATTTTCATTTCGTTCAAAGAAAACATTCTTTATTTACCTTTGGTTATAATTTTAATATAAATACAGTGTAAATACTCAAAGTTATTTAAACTTCTGAAGGAAAATTGATCTCATGTGTATAAACCCGTAAAAACCCCCCGCGTTTCACTTAAACGGGTCGCTATTACCCTACAACATAAATATTTGAGGTTAGCACCCCATATTGTCTTCCGTATGAGGATTTAGGAGAAAAAGTAAACAGAATAAAGGCTAAGGGTGAATTATGCCGGGACGTAGGTGGGAAACGTTATCAGTTAAATGGAACGCGGGACCGAGGAGTCCGGGGACGTTTAAATCCTTTATTATATTGATATTTATGTGTCCGGTGCCAGCCCGATATTATTTATCGCTCGATATTTCAGCATTTGGTCCTTTTCCGCGGGGAAAAACTGTTTATGCGGATCTACCGTCGATGGAATTCGTTTATAAAAGCTTTGTCAAACGTTTCTTGTGACCCAAAGAAACTAAATATAATAAAGGGGTCTCTCGGTGGAAATCCTAACGAGGCATTTTGGACAGACGTCTGAAACGTCAGTCGAAAGGATTATGCATGATTATAACCGTCGACTCTGTTCCAAATGAAGAAAGACAGTGAAGCGGACAACAGCTAACGGAAACGTCTCCGGTTAATTGTCTCGTTGACGAACGCGGGGCGTTTCATTTCGGCGTGGCAGCAGGAAAAGTTAACAAACTCGAGCTGTTCGCCTTCTAATCCAATTAACTTGAAACGATCGGCAACGTCGGCTGATTTCCTTGACCTGTTGACGCTTCGGCGAGCGCAGGTGGTCCAGCTTCAAAACTACATCCACTCCGATAACCTCTACTAGCTATAACGAGTTCGACTGCTTGTTAATTAACGAAGTGCATTTCAATGTAACCCACTGTATTATGCGGACGGCGTCGAATTATTATTTATCTTACCGTTCTATTATTTACGACCCCTGCAAATAATATATGAGTGGTGCAAGCAATTGTCCCGGGTTGAATATTCATAAGGCGTCGTCGTGTATACGAGCAATTTGACTGGCGTCTCTGAGCAAGCGAGCTCCGACGCCAATTCGATAATTTGCAAGAGTCAGACATCAAATTGCACTTCGTGCGGAAGCATTATAATGATTCGCATTTACTTATATTGATATTGGATTTGCATGGAAGATTCAATTTTGTATTAAAACAAATTTATATTAAAACAAATTAAATGGGAGTTTTAAATGAAGAATGGTACTTTAACTACATACTAAGTACGAATACGTCGACGAAATGATTAACGACCTAATAGTACTATGCAAAACACATACACAATAGACCTCGCCGCACCATAGACAGAACGCGTTATTCAAAATACCTTCCAATGCCCTATTTTTGGTGTCGCCCGATCGTCCCCTTCCTATCGCTCCCGAATCAATTTATCAAAGGCCTCAATTACAATAGCACGCCGATTTTTAATCTAGGAGCGTCGGTATGACGCCCGACGTCGGCTTTCTTCGTCGCGACGCCAATCTGTAACTGTCGCCGAGAATACGTCATTACGTCGGCCGCCGATCGCCGCGGGTGGCTTCTTTATTTCTGAGTTATTCGTCGGCTTCTGGCAATTTGTCTTCCTTTATGCGGCGACTTACGCGTTCAGGACAATCGGAACCGCGGTACGATTTATATGCTTTTTGGGAAATTTCACACAGCGTGTCAGAGGTTATTTTTTCCCGATCATTGTGATAAATTGGTTGGTCGATTAATTGACGTTTATAGGTAATTACACTTTTGAAAATGCAATTTTATGGTTACTTTTATAAGAAAGGTTATTGATATGTTGGTTGATTCTTTGGCTTTTTCAATGCAAGACTTGGTTTTTTTTGCTAGGAAGAACTATTCGAACTATATGATTTTTTTAAATTTTTTTGGTAACAATTAGAACAAATCTATCTTTTTTAAGTAAAAATAGAAACTTTTAGGTTTAATTTAGAGTAAAAGTCATTTCTTCATCTTTAAAAATAAAGTCTGGGCGATTTTTTAAAAGTTGATAAAATTTTTAAGGTTAGGTTAGTTAACAGTCAAAAATTCTTACCAATTTTAAGAATTTTTTTAATTTTTTTGGGAACAATTAGAACAAATCTAACTCTTTTAAATAAAAATAGAAACTTTTAGGTTTGATATAGAGTAAGAATCATAGGTTAGTTAACTGTCAAAAATTTTTACCGATTTTAAGAATTTTTTTAATTTTTTTGGTAACAATTAGAACAAATCTGACTTTTTTAGTTCAAAATAGAATAATTTAAGTTTAATCTAAAGTAAAAATCATTTCTTCATTTTTAAAAATAAAGCCTGGGCGATTTTTTAAAAGTTGATAAAATTTTTAAGGTTAGGTTAGTGAACAGTCAAAAATTTTTTACCAATTTTAGGATTTTTTAAAATTTTTTTGCTAACAATTAGAACAAATCTGAATTTTTTAAATAGAAATAGAATATTTTAAGTTTAAATTAGGGTAAAAATCATTTCTTCATCTTTAAAAATAAACTCTGGGCGATTTTTTAAAGCTGATCAATTTTTTTTAAAAATTAGGTTAGATAGCTGTCAAAAATTTTCACCAACTTTAAGATTTTTTTAAATTTTTTTGGTAACAATTAGAGCAAATCTGGCTTTTTTAAATATAAATAGAATCTTTTAGGCTTGATTTATAGTAAAAATCATTTCTTAATCTTTAAAAATAAAGTCTGGGCGATTTTTCTAAAATGGTCAAATTAAAAAAAAAAAATAGGTTAGTTAACTGTCAAAAATTTTTATCAACTTTAAGAATTTTTTTAATTTTTTTGGTAACAAATAGAACAAATTTGACTTTTTGAAATAAAAATACAATCTTTTAGGTTTAATTTAAAACAAGAGTCATTTCTTTATTTTAAAAAATAAAGTCTGGGCGATTTTTTAAAATTTGTCAAATTTTCTAAAAAATTAGGTTAAATAAATGTCAAAAATTTTTATTAACTTTTAGAATTTTTTTAATTTTTTTGATAACAATTAGACCAAACCTGATTTTTTTAGTTCAAAATAGAATATTTTAAATTTAATTTAGAATAAAAATCATTTCTTCATCTTTAAAAATCAAGTCTGGGCGATTTTTTAAAACTAGATAAAATTTTTAAGGTTAGGTTAGTTAACAATCAAAAATTTTTACCAATTTTAGGAATTTTTTTAATTTTTTTGGTAACAATTAAAACAAATTTGACTTTTTTGGATAAAAATACAATCTTTTAGGTTTAATTTAGAACAAGAGTCATTTCTTTATCTTAAAAAATAAAGTCTGGGCGATTTTTTAAAATTTGTCAAATTTTCTAAAAAATTAGGTTAAATAAATGTCAAAAATTTTTGTCAACTTTAAGAATTTTTTTTAATTTTTTTGGTAACAAATAGAGCAAATCTGATTTTTTTAAATAAAAATAGAATGTTTTAGGTTTAATTTAACATAAAAATCATTTCTTAATCTTTAAAAATAAACCCAGTACGATTTTTTAAAGTTGATCAAATTTTTAAGGTTAGGTTACTTAACCATCAAAAATTTTTACTAATTTTAAGAATTTTTTTAATTTTTTTGGTAACAATTAGAACAAAACTGTTTTTTTAATTCAAAATAGAATCTCTCATGATCAATTCAAAATAAAATCGTTCTTTAATTCCTATAAATGAAATCTTTTTCCTAATTCTATTCTTAATATGTATTTTTTTTGTAATCGATAGTTCATAACAAAAAATCAAATTTGTCCCTTTACAACCTCTTATTTGACTATTTTGTTGATGATGTAAGAAGGATTCAGAAATATTTAAAAAAAATTAAGCTCTGAGTTTGTAATTAGTTGATAAAAGCTACAAATTAAGCAGATATTTACGAGAGTAATACCAAAAATACCTGACCTAAGAAGGAAAGTGAAGGAAATTTAGGAAAAAACATCTTTATTTCTCAACATAGTCTCATATTAGCTTTATACAGTATTCCCAACGATAGTCAATAGCTTCAATGCCACATTTGTAATGAGAACCGTCGAGATTGTCAAAATGTCCATTAATCGCCGACTCCACCTCTTTACCGTTTACCACCCAGTCTTTTTTTAAGTTTGGAGAAAGAAAATGATCTGATGGTGCTAAATCTGGCAAGTAGGGTACTTGGAAAAGTTGGGTAAATGTCAATCGTGGTAGCGATTGACGATTAATTAATCGTCAATCGCCTTCTGGCATTAGGATTAATCATCGTTATAATAATAATCGTCAATTGCCTTCACTGAGAGTTTTGAATAATTAATCGTAAGTGGTCTTCACTCGAAAATACATTATTCACTCGGATTAATAATAATCGTCAGTTGCCTTGACTGAGAGTTTCGATTAATTAATCGTAAA
This sequence comes from Digitonthophagus gazella, assembly GCA_036711955.1. Classification (NCBI taxonomy): domain Eukaryota; kingdom Metazoa; phylum Arthropoda; class Insecta; order Coleoptera; family Scarabaeidae; genus Digitonthophagus; species Digitonthophagus gazella. The sequence continues at coordinate 31,928,381 of JASCIT010000002.1, forward strand.
TGGTCTTTACTCATAATTACGATTAATTAATCGAAACTCTCAATCAAGGCAACTGACGATTATTATTAATCCTAATATCAGAAGACGATCGACGATTAATTAATCGTAAATGATAAATTAATCGTCAGTCGCTACCACGATTGACGTTTTTCCAACACTGGTGCAAGGGGAAGAATCTTGAGCAATAAAACCAACCTAACAATATAATCTGAACTCACCTTAGAGTTAATGCCTAAAAGATGAGATTATCTTCAAATTTCAAATTTCACGTTTCACATTTTAGTTCAAAATATATCCTAATTAATATAAACAAAATTGTTAAGACATAACACACATGGTAAAATTTCAATTAATGGAAACTCAATGTTCACATTACAAAACGAATAATTTTATAATTTTATTTTAAAAAAAGGTGGAGGCGCCGGTTAAAATTTAATAAAATAGTAAAATATTGACTGATCACTAACTAATTACTTTTAACAAACTTTAAAATACTAAAAATAACATAAATCCGTCAATTAAAAAATTTCAAATGGAAGCTCAATTTAATCGCGAATGAAAAAACTCGTTGGATGGTAAGAATAAACAATTTAGTCGGTCGCTCGGTCCGATCTGCCATCTGCATTGATTGATTACTCCGCAAACAAAGCCGCGTTATTTTTCCAGGATTTAAAAAGTGCCGGTACAAATCCCGGACAAATCCGGGCCGGGAGGCAGGAATGTAATTTGAGACTAATAACTTTAGGGGCGACGCGGGATTTTCCATCCTTTGCACTAATTACAGCCGGAAAAAATCCGATACCTGCCCGGGTTGATTGAAAACGGCGTCGTTAGTTGGAAAATTGATACTTCGTCATTACGGGTCTCGGGAAATCGGATATTTCCGACGCGAAGACAAAAATATATAGCGTCTCCAGACGCCGCCCGCCGTTACTATTTCTTGCTCATATCCAGGCGGTTACCGGGGACGAGTCAATCCGGGGAAAAACTGCTCAAACTCAAATCCGCAGTTATGAGCAAACGTTATAGTTACTTCAATATCTCCGGAGTGTCGTTTCGTATATGAAAGTTTTCGCCTCGTCTTCGTAGTTAAGGTTGGCGAATGGCGCCGCTATATGAGCGAAGAGGGACGCATTCTACCCTTTTTTTTGGTAACCGAAGAGATGAAAATTTCTTTTTCAAAAAATTCATAAAAACGATTTTATTTTATTTTATTTTATTTTAACGATATAAATTAGATTTTTTAAAAATAAGATAGATTTAAAATGGGGATTTTGATATTGACATATTCTCAAAAACCTATTTGATTTTCGTAGACGTTGGGGATAAACTAGAAGGAAGAATCGAGATTTTCCCATCTCGCAAACCGGTTCTATAGACGCCGTAAGCCGGCTTAGGGTTTCCCGATCATTTACTTTTACTGGCACGGAATTTTCGTAAAAAACGGCATCGTCGTCGTCGCGATAGGGGGGCGGTGAACCGCGGAATTCAATTTTCCATTGACGCTCATCTGTCTTCCAGCCCCTCGGCCGACGTCGGCGTCGCGGCGCCGATATGACACGGTTTAACTTTTACTGCAAATAGGTTCGGCGTTAAGTGGTTTAATATGCAATCCCGGACGGAAACGGGCCGCAACGGTCCCCGATATCAGCCCGACCCCATGTTATGTCAATTTGCCCGAACCACATAAACTGGCATCGTATATTTTTAAACGAGTCTCTAGAATTTGGGAGCTTCCAACTATATAAATATTGAAACCGCAGCTGACTGTTACGTAAAGACATAAAGTTACGATAGTCGAAAAAGAAATCTATCCTATTCCTGACTCGCAATAATATTGTATTGTTCTACTGTGTAGAGGAAACAAAGGGGGATCTTTCAAAAGGGATCTCATGCAAATCCCTTCTAGGAATTGACCACCGGCGTCTTTTATTGTTCAAACTCGCCGACTGGTTTAATTAAAACAAAATAGCTGGGTGAATTTTAATCAGAACCAGGTATAATTAGCTTTCCAATATTCGGCGTAATATTCGCGAGTGGGTTGTCGACCCAGGGTGGTCATGCAAAGGAACCTTCCCTTTGTATTAATTAAACAAATTCCCCGGGACAAAGAGAAATTCTGAACATCTGTACTCTCTGAAATTAGTTGGACGGGCCACAGAGAGCATAGTTTATAATTTTCTTCGTTTCAACTACTTTGAAAGATTAATTTTAATTTTAAATTAATTTAAGTCAACTTTCAAATCAAAAAAATATTACTTCTTTTATACAGATTTATTCAATTACTAGCTAAAAATCCATTGGTAAAGATGCGGTTTGAAACTCGTCTATCAGGAATGGGAAAATGCCGAAAAAGAAAAATAGGGTTGCAGGGGTGGGAAAACTTCGTAAAAATCGAAGTAAATTTTCGAATAAACTTCAGGAGTGGATAAACCTAGCCTAGAGACATTTCAGGGGTGAGGAAATCTCCCCGAGAGATATTTCAGTGACAGGAAAACTTTAGAGATTCGATTTGAGGATGGGCAAATATTTGATTTTTCGAATAAACTTCAGGTGTGAACAAACCTAGCCTAGAAATTTCAGAGATGAGGAAACGTCGTTGAAAGACGTTTTAAGCATGGAAAAACTTCGTAGAGATCTGAATTGGGGATAGGCAAATCTTTGATTTTTCGAAAGAACTTTAGGGGTAGATTATCCTCGTCGAGAGACATTTCAGGGGTAGGAAAACCTAACTGAGGGATATTTCAGAGGTAGGGAAACGTCGTTGAAAGACATTTCATGGATGGGAAAACTTCGTAAAAATCTGAATTGGGGATAGACAAATATTTGATTTTTGGAAAGAACTTTAGAGGTACACTAACCTCGTCGACAGACATTTCAGGGGTTGGAAAACCTAACCGAGGGACATTTCAGTGACTGGAAAACTTTAGAGATCCGATTTGAGGATGGAAAAATATTTGATTTTTCGAATAAACTTCAGGCGTGGACAAACCTAGCCGAGAGAAATTTCAGGGATGAGGAAACGTCGGTGAAAGACATTTCAGGGATGGGAAAACTTCGTAGATATCTGAATTGGGGATAGGCAAATCTTTGATTTTTCGAAAGAACTTTAGGGGTAGACTAACCTCGTCGAGACATTTCAGGGGTAGGAAAACCTAACCGAAGGACATTTCAGAGGTAGGGAAACGTCGTTGAAAGATATTTTAGGAATAGGAGAACTTCGTAGAGATCTGAATTGGGGATAAGCAAATCTTTGATTTTTCGAAAGAACTTTAGGGGTAGATTAACCTCGTCGAGAGACATTTCGGGGGTTGGAAAATCTAACCGAGGAACATTTCAGAGATAGGAAAACCTAACCGAGGGACATTTCAGAGGTAGGGAAATGTCGTTGAAAGATATTTCAGGGATGGGAAAACTTCATAGAGATCTGAATTGGGGATAGGCAAATCTTTGATTTTTCGAAAGAACTTTAGGGGTAGATTAACCTCGTCGAGAGACATTTCGGGGGTTGGAAAATCTAACCGAGGGACATTTCAGAGGTAGGAAAACCTAACCGAGGGACATTTCAGAGGTAGGGAAATGTCGTTGAAAGATATTTCAGGGATGGGAAAACTTCATAGAGATCTGAATTGGGGATAGGCAAATCTTTGATTTTTCGAAAGAACTTTAGGGGTAGATTAACCTCGTCGAGAGACATTTCGGGGGTTGGAAAATCTAACCGAGGAACATTTCAGAGATAGGAAAACCTAACCGAGGGACATTTCAGAGGTAGGGAAACGTCGTTGAAAGATATTTCAAGGGTGGGAAAACTTCGTAGAGATCTGAATTGGGGATAGGGAAATCTTTGATTTTTCGAAAGAACTTTAGGGGTAGATTAACCTCGTCGAGAGACATTTCGGGGGTTGGAAAATCTAACCGAGGGACATTTCAGAGGTAGGAAAACCTAACCGAGGGACATTTCAGAGGTAGGGAAATGTCGTTGAAAGATATTTCAGGGAGGGGAAAACTTCGTAGAGATCTGATTTGAGGTTGGACAAACCCTTGATTTTTCGAATGTTCTTTAGGGGTAGACTAACCTCGTCGATATACATTTCAGGGGTAGGAAAACCTAGCCGAGGGACATTTCAGAGGTAGGAAAACCTAACCGAGGGACATTTCAGAGGTAGGGAAATGTCGTTGAAAGATATTTCAGGGATGGGAAAACTTCATAGAGATCTGAATTGGGGATAGGCAAATCTTTGATTTTTCGAATGAACTTCAGGGATGGACTAACCTCGTCGAGAGGCATTTCAGGGATAGGAAAACCTAACCGAGGGATATTTCAGAGGTAGGGAAACGTCGTTGAAAGATATTTCAGGGATGGGAAAACTTCATAGAGATCTGAATTGGGGATAGGCAAATTTTTGATTTTTTGAAAGAACTTTAAGGGTAGACTAACCTCGTCGAGAGACATTTCAGGGGTAGGAAAACTTAACCGAGGGACATTTCAGAGGTAGTGAAACGTCGTTGAAAGATATTTCAGGGATGGGAAAACTTCGTAAAGATCTGAATTGAGGATAGGCAAATCTTTGATTTTTAGAAAGAACTTTAAGGGTGGACTAACCTCGTCGAGACATCACCTCGTTGCCCACCTCGTTGGTGGGCAAACTTCCTAAAGAGATAATAAAATTTTATAAACATAACCAACCAGTTTTGAAATTTTTGAACGAAGAAAATAAACGTTTTCAAATGCAGTTTATACCATTTTCAAGGGATTTTGGAAGAATTTTTATTTACAATTGTTGCGAAGATAAAATGTTAATAGCGGAATGTCATTTTATAAACGTTTTACTAGTAATGCAATTTACTGCCACATTTGTGAATTTCATTTTTAAAAAATAACTTAATTTAGCTTAAAATTGTGAAGTTTCGTCTAAAATTGTAAAACATCCTCGAATTTCGTCTAAAATTTCACCCAATTTCGTATAAAATTGTCTAAAATTGTTGAATTTTGTTTAATTTCATCTAAATCTTTCAAATTTCATTAAAAAATAACATATTTTAACTTAAATATGTGAAATTTCGTCTAAAATTTTAAAAGATTGTCGAACTTCGTCTAAAATTTCGCCCAGTTTCATATAAAATTATCTAAAATCATTGAATTTCATTTAATTTTATCTAAATTTTTCAGATTTCATTAAAAAATAAAATTTCGTCTAAAATTTTAAAAAATTCTCGAATTTCGTCTAAAATTTCGCCCAGTTTCATATAAAATTATCTAAAATCACCAAATTGCTTTTAACTTCATCTAAATTTTTCAGATTTCATTAAAAAGTAACATACTTTCACTTAAAAATGTGAAATTTCGTCTAAAATTTTAAGAGATTGTCGAACTTCATCTAAAATTTCGCCCAGTTTTATATAAAATTGTCTAAAATCATTGAATTTCATTTATTATTATCTAAATTTTTCAAATTTCATTAAAAAATAACATACTTTAACTTAAAAATGTGAAATTTGGTCTAAAATTTTAAAAGATTGTTGAACTTTGTCTAAAATTTCGCCCAATTTCATATAAAATTGTCTAAAATCATTGAATTTCGTTTAACTTCATCTAAATTTTTCAGATTTCATTAAAAAATAACATACTTTAACTTAAAATTGTGAAATTTCGTCTAAAATTTTAAAAGATTGTCGAACTTCGTCTAAAACTTCGTCTAAAACTTCGCCCAATCTCATATAAAATTGTCTAAAATCAATGAATTTCATTTAACTTCATCTAAATTTTTCAAATTTCATTAAAGAAATAACATACCTTCACTTATAATTGTGAAATTTCGTCTAAAGTTTAAAAAATTGTCTAAAATCGTTGAATATCATTTAGCTTCATCTAAATGTTTCAAATTTTATTAAAAAAATAAGATACTTTAATTTAAAAATATGAAATTTCGTCTAAAATTTTAAAAGATTGTCGAACTTCGTCTAAAATTTCGCCCAATTTTTCATATAAAATTATCTAAAATCATTGAATTTCATTTAACTTTATCTAAACTTTTCAAATTTCATTAAAAAATAACATACTTTACCTTAAAAATATGAAATTTCGTCTAAAATTTTAAAAGATTGTCGAACTTCGTCTAAAATTTCGCCCAATTTCATATAAAATTATCTAAAATCACCCAATTTCATTTAACTTCATCTAAATTTTTCAGATTTCATTAAAAAATAACATACTTTAACTTAAAAATGTGAAATTTCGTCTAAAATTTTAAAAGATTGTCGAACTTCGTCTAAAATTTCGCCCAATTTCATATAAAATTGTCTAAAATCATTGAATTTCATTTAACTTTATCAAAATTTTTCAGATTTCATTAAAAAATAACATACTTTAACTTAAAATTTTGAAATTTCGTCTAAAATTTTAAAAAATCCTCGAATTTTGTCTAAAATTTCGCCCAATTTCATATAAAATTGTCTAAAATCATTGAACTTCATTTATCTTTATCTAAACTTTTCAGATTTCATTAAAAAATAATATACTTTCACTTAAAAATATGAAATTTGGTCTAAAATTTTAAAATATTGTCGAATTTCGTCTAAAATTTCGCCCAATTTCATATAAAATTGTCTAAAATCATTGAATTTCATTTAACTTTATCTAAACTTTTCAAATTTCATTAAAGAATAACATACTTTCACTTAAAAATGTGAAATTTGCTCTAAAATTTTAAAAGATTGTCGAACTTCACCTAAAATTTCGCCCAATTTCATATAAAATTATCTAAAATCACCGAATTTCATTTAGCTTCATCTAAATTTTTCAGATTTCATTAAAAAATAACATACTTTAACTTAGAAATGTGAAATTTCGTCTAAAATTTTAAAAGATTGTCGAACTTCGTCTAAAATTTCGCCCAATTTCATATAAAATTGTCTAAAATCATTAAATTTCATTTAACTTTATCTAAATTTTTCAAATTTCATTAAAAAATAACATACTTTAAATTAAAAATGTGAAATTTGGTCTAAAATTTTAAAAAATCCTCGAATTTCGTCTAAAATTTCGCCCAATTTAATATAAAATTGTCTAAAATTAATGAATTTCATTTAACTTTATCTAAATTTTTCAAATTTCATTAAAAAATAAAATATTTTCACTTAAAATTGTGAAATTTCGTCTAAAATTTTAAAAAATTGTCAAATTTCGTCTAAAACTTCATCCAATTTCGTATAAAATGTTCTAATTTTATTCATTAATTTAGTAAAAGAAAAAAAAAACGTTATTTTAATCGATTTATGCCGATAAAAGACTTGAAATTTAAGAAATAAATTTGAATCTAACGATTTTTGTATCAACTTCTAGAGTAACAAAGGTTGCAAGGTAGAAAAAAATGAGAAAAGTTGCGATTGGTTTAAGTTTTAAAAACTAAATAACTAAATAAGAGAAAATAAAGTATAAAAAAGTTATAGGTACCCAAATCCCTTGAAGATCTTATTGAGTATCCAAGGGGAAAATATATTATGCATATATCATAAGTTAAGAGTTTGAAGTTAGGGATAGAATCCTCCGGCATCTTGAACACCAAGTTACAAATGGTTGTACGGGGGAGTACAAAGAATTCCGTCCAATCCTACCACAACGACTCGTACAAAACCCAGTCGAGTGAGTTACACAGTCCTCGTTCCTCGTATTCCGCAAAACGAAACTTGCGCGCCCCTCGAGTGGGGCGCACTCGAGCACGATGCCTAACGGTCCAAGGGCGCGAGCCTGGCCTTAGAACATGAAATAATAGCGACACTTTCATTATGTGCACCATTTGGAGTGTGACACTCGTCTCGGTGACGCTCATTAGGGAGACGCCCCGCGGATGGCCCCCCGGCGGAAAAGGTCGGGCCACTTGTAACCCTCTCCGAGGCGCACCCCGTGCCACTCGGATTGCGTCCCCGTTTCCGCCCGCGATCCATTTGTACTCATTCTAATTAAAAGTTTTGCAGTATATCTCCGGCAGTTCGTTGCGCCCCCGTTCCGCCGGCGGTCGTTCGTCCTGTGGGGCGCTTGCTACCTTGGAAATTACACTAGGGGGTCGACGATGTGTTTCCTACTACGTCTTGGTCGGATGGAAATATCTATGGTTGGCGTACTAACCGACTTTAGCAATTTAACACAACAAGTCTCCACCATCACATTATAAATTGCTTTCTTTAAAAGTTTATCATGCTCTTAAATTCATTCTTCCAGTTTTTCTGTATGAACTTTGATAGAAAGGCCGACTTTAGGAAGTATTTTTAAAAGGGACAACATTTGGGCAGTTTACTCTATTAAAAGTTATGGTGTAAACGTAATCAATAACGGTTGAGTTAGTGGTCACACGGTAAACCAGAAAATTGAGTTTGCATGTGATAATTTCATTATCATGATGGTTGGTGCGGGTCGTTAGTAGTCCGATTTATCCAGAAAACGTGGTTTTCCAGGGAAACTTCTCGCGGTCTACGGCGGACAAAGCGCGCGAGATAAAAAGCGAATCTGCATAAACCTTTTGTCGCGAGAACCACGGACAAAAGGAGTTTTTTCGACGCAATTCTCGTCGCGTGGAATTAGCGGGCTTGCCTTCATTTTAATAACTTGCCGCTGGCATGAAAAACTGAGGCGCGTCGAGGCCAAAAGGACCGGAGGCTGTGTGAATGCATAATTTCGAACCGAGCCGGGCTGCGTGTAGTGGCAAATCATAAACATCCGAGGAAAGAATGCCCCCGGCACGCCCAATCCCGTTTTGAGGGGGACGAAAATCCTCCGGGCGTGGGAGTGATTACGGGTTCCCGTAATAAATCCAATTTCCGGCTGTCAAGCAAACAAAAACCGGCCGCGAATTGACAAGTAGCGCACGTATTGCGTGCATTGTCGCTGCGGACACACGTGGACCGGCAACAACCGCGTCCGCGATATGCAGAACAGGCCCCTGGTGGGACGACCCAATTGGAATTATGGGTCTAAATCTGCTTGATTTCGATCCGTACACTGTTAAAATAGAGTCGACGTCCGATACACGCCAACCGGACGTGTGTAAATCCTATTTGCCGGTTGTAATTCAACTTGATGATTTCTCCTTGGATTACCATCAATACAAAACCTTGGTTTGATAAAAATTTCACAAGAAAATTTTCACAATAACTAATATAAGATTCAGTTTGCTATCATCACCACCTCAAAACCCGTCGACGTAGCCCCGGGGCGCGCATGCCGATAAATATTCAACACCCGCCATCGAGATCCATCAAATCGGTCCCTTCTTCGAATCTGATCCTAGCAGACGAGTTTTCAATTTCGCCCTAATGACGTGGGCGATCGCCGTAGACCGCGAAAATAATATTGCGGAGCCGGTAACGAGTGGGCGGCCGTCGGAGAGACGATAAATTATTCATTGAAATCTACTTTGCAACGCTACTTTGTACGTGAATCATGTACCTCGCGTTTCTTCCGCCGGCGTCGCTCCTTTTATCTGCCGCTGTAATTGGATCGGTCCCTCTTTGGATATTTAATGAGAATGGGGCGCTGTTCAGCTTAATGATCGGCCGATACTGCTTGAATACACACTTAACTTTTGTTTGAATGGGTTTCATTTCCCAATTAACGAGCGACTTCTTAGATCTAGTATTCAACATTTTGTAATTATAAAATAAAATAAAAAAAAAAAATAATAAAAGAATTGTCTTTATTGTGGTTATAATGAAGATTGAATCTTAGATCAAAAACCAATTTTCTATTACGATCACGATTGTTAATTAACCCTTCTTATTAAAACTACTCCGCCAGAATTCGAATTACAATACGCGCCTCGTGCAGACGACAATTGGCCTAATTCGTACCTATTGTGCACGGGAGACTCTTCTCATAGTTCGGAACGATTCCGAGATGGAGCTAATTGGGTGGCATCGCGCTCGAAGACGGCGCGCGAGCTCGAATGCCCCGGAATAATTAAATATTAATTGCGGCATTTATATAGCCATTATTCCGGCTGAGATCGCAGGGGCAAGTCGCGAGAACGTCTGCAGCCGGCGTCGTGCCGAAATTTCAAGCACCGCCCCCGGAACCACTGTTTACTCGCTCGGCTTCTGGGCCGTTGTAATTAATAAAGCTTTAATTTTAATGGGGGACTAGTTGCCGCGGCACGAGTCTAACGGTTTTTAGGTTATCTACAAACTGCAGCTATGCTATCCACGGTAAAGTTCCTATTTGGGCTCTATTCATCGACTCAATCTATACTGTACGTTTATGATAAATTATTACTTCTTAAAAATTTTAAATGCTAAAGTAATTTTATTAATGCTTTTTGAGATTCACAAATAGAATCTTAAAATGGATGCATTTTATGAATTTGAGTTTGAAATTACCTCTTGTAATAATACTTCTAACTGTTTCATTACTTCATTTGCTTATTTAGTGGTCTTCTACTCTCAAATTTACTAATTTTTGAGTCCAAATTATAATCAATCGAAAGAAGACGAAGAGGTTATCGTATCCAAAGTGGGCAATAATGTTGGTATGTTTGGCGACAACAACAACTTTTTCACTGAAGCAGCAATCATCATTGATGCAATCATCGCGTTTGATATAGTCATCTACTTTCTCAACTACCGGTGCAAGAAAAATCTGTACAAGAGGATTCAAAGAGAGGTTGTAAGGACCAACTCTTGTCCAGATTTTGATGAGGATCACCTCTTTTCGGATTTTCTTGTCTGGATTTTCCTTGCACCGGCGGCTGAAGAAAGAGAGGTCCTTAGAAATCCCGATGATTGTACCAATAATGATCATTACCTCAATGAAGGAGTAGTTGCTGTTGCCAAACTTGCCTGCATTGTTGGAGATCATCGTATCCCATGTGGGCAATAACGCAGGGATGTTTGATAACAGAAACTACTCCTTCACTGAGATAGTGATCATCATTGGTGCAATCATCGCGATTTCTATTGAGATCTACTTCCTCAGCCGCTGCTGCAAGAAAAATCTGGACAAGAGAATCCGAAGAGAGGTTGTGAGGATCACCTCTTGTCCAGATTTTGATAAGGATCACCTCTCTTCGAATCCTCTTGTCTAGATTTTCCTTGCATCGGCAGCTGAAGAAGGAGAGGTCCTCACAAATCCCAATAATTGTACCAATAATGATCATTACCTCAATGAAGAAGTAGTTGCTGTTACCAAACATGCCTGCATTGTTAGAGATCATCGTATCCCAAGTTGGCAACAACGCAGGCATGCTTGATGACAGAAACTACTCCTTCATTGAGGTAGTGATCATCATTGGTGTAATCATTGCGATTAGTATGGATATTTATTTCTTCAGTCGCTGGTGCAAAAAAAATCTGGACAAGAGAATCCGAAGATCACCTCTTGTCCAGATTTTGATGAGGATCACCTCACTTCGGATCCTCTTGTCTAGGTTTTCCTTGCATCGGCGGCTGAAGAAGGAGAGGTCCTCACAAATCCCGATGATTGTAGTAATAATGATCATTACCTCAATGAAGACGTAGTTGCTGTTGCCAAACTTGCCTGCATTGTTAGAACTCATCGTATCCCAAGTGAGCAACAACGTAGGCATATTTGACAACAGCAACTACTCCTTCATTGAAGTAGTGATCATCATTGGTGTAATCATTGCGATTAGTATGGATATTTATTTCTTCAATCGCTGGTGCAAGAAAAATCTGGACAAGAGAATCCGAAGAGAGGTTGTGAGGATCACGTCTTGTCCAGATTTTGATGAGGATCACCTCTCTTCGGATCCTCTTGTCTAGATTTTCCTTGCACCGGCGGCTGAAGAAGGAGAGGTCCTGTTTACCTCTGATCTAGATTTTGATGAGAATCACCCCTCTTCGGATCCTCGTGTTCGAAGGGTTACTTGCTGTTGTCAAACATGCCTGCGTTCTTTCCCATTTGGGATACAATGATCTCCTTTTCTTCTTTCGATTAAGGGGAGATATCAGTGTAACAGGCTAAAAAATGAGATATTTTTTGGAATTTTTTTTAACGGCTCTATTAAATTATTTAGGATGTTGTCTATTAATTATTGAAGCATTAAGCTGTGCAAGGAAATTTTTTTTTAATTTTTATTGCGATCTATGAAGCAGGGGAGCAGTCGTAAAATGACGTCTCAGAAAAAAGACCTCCCGACGGTTGACAACATTAGAGCCACAGCAAACATCTGAAATGAAAAATTCGAAAAGATTATTAAATTATAATAGTATAGCTATCGCAGCATCGTAGAAAATTTGAAAATTTTGATTCAAAATAAATTGTGGCCATTTAAATAAAAATTCGGATTTTACATGAAAATTTTGCAGTAAATCGTGAATAAAAAAAAAGTAAACAATTTAAAAAAACCTCTACGATGCAACGATAGCGATAAGTTTTCTGAAGAGAATCCATATTGAATAAAGTAGATTGGACAAAATTTAGTAGAGTAATGCTGTCAACCAGTTTAAAAAACATGGTTTCGAGAAAAACCCGTTTAAAGTTTTGAGAGGATAAAATTGAATGATGTAACTTGAATATTCGCTTTAAAGCACTTAAGCGTTCCTCATGCGTGTTTGCTGCTGACAAGGAGACCACAAGATGTTGTATTCACCGATTTTGATGAACGTAGTATCAATCGATAGGTATTGGTACACAATACAAATCTGTAAACTATTAGGGCGCAATGTTCAAGGATTCGCGAGTAAATTGCAATTTTAGCTCGCGATTTAAGGCCACACCACTTTACGTCATCAGTTAGCCACTCCCTCTACGACCGCCTCTGGGTCTTTTTTTAACTAAATTAAATGAAAAATCAAAGTAAAAACGAAAAAGTGTGTTGAATTATATGTTTTCAAAACATATAACAATAAAATATTAGAAGAAATAAAGTGAAATATTAAAAATTTTGATTATATTAAAAATAACAAACAGTTACGTCATAAGGTTCAGACCATTTTGTTTCGCAAGTGGAAGCCGATTTGTGATGAGTCACCAAGAGGAGGGGTCGGGAGGAGTACAACCATTGACATATAAGCGGTGTGGCCTTGAATTACGACCTAAAATCGCGATTTACTCGCGAATCCCTGAACATTGCGCCCTAATAGTTTACAGATTTGTATTGTGTACCAATACCTATCGATTGATACTACTTTTATCAAGATCGGTGAATACAACATCTTGTGGTCTCCTTGTGAGTAGTGTTCGGCGTCCTCGATACGTTTTCGGTCGATTTCGTGGCAATAATTGAACAATTTCTCGCCGATGGAGATTCCCAAGTTCTCAACAACATTCAACAAAGCCACATGACCATCGTTGAATATGATTATCAAATTAGCAGCTGTTTTGACTACTTGGGCGCCACAAAAACGAGTTTTCGGAGCAAGCGTCGACGCTTGACGCCAATTTCGAATACTTCTAAGCCGAATATTGTTTAAACATTTTGTAGGCATATTCTTAAAGGACAAGACTAACTATTTAAGCAAAAAAAAATCGAATTTTTTTTTTCACACTGATATCTCCCCTTAATGGTACCCTATATAAGTCTTCCCTTTTCGTCTTCTTATGTTCAACTGGTATTACTGTTTACTTACCTTTGTTAATTATTGTTGTGGGTCCTTATTTCTTTGTCAAATCAAAGCTCTTCCTATCAAAACGTTTCCTATCTTTTTGGTTCTCTTCTGATTGTTAGTAACGTACTGGCAGAATTGTCATGTAATAAAAACTCTTTTTTTTAGAGAAGATTTGATGAAGTTTGGATGAGCTAACAATTTATTTCGATTAGTACCTCGATCTGTCTATTCAGCACTTCACGTCAGATTTTTCTTTTTTACTTATGGTCACTCACTCAGAATTACCTAACTTACTAACTAAATACTTATAGATAATTATTCCATTACACTATTCTATGCGTTTATGATAAATTCATCCTCAATTTAAAATTTCACTTAAGTCATTTTATTAATACTTTTCAACATTCACAAATAGATTGGTAGAAGGAAAGCATTTCGTCTTAATTTGATCGCTACCTCTTACTTTTTTCTTAGTTTGACGTCTTCCATCTCAGTTTGATAGATTTCCATCTTCTTTTAAAATCTCACTGAAGAGAAAAACAAACATATTCGCTGAAAGTAACTCTATTAGATGTAGAGTTTTGATGCCGGGTCACGAAGAAGTGATTAAAGGCGTCTGAGGAGTCGGCATCAATTTAAGTTTGCGGGAAGCCACGGCATCGACAATTTTCGCGAATACATCTAGAAAATCGCGGGTTGTAGGGGAACGCGTCCCCGCGGACGCGGGAGGCGCCGTCGCGACGCTCCCCGGCGACGATGGAGCCGTCCCGTGTTCATTTAGTTCAATCACGGGCACGGAACTTTATACCCCCAGAGATATTAGTTCGGCATGCAGTGTACACTTTTCCAGGAGTGAAAAATGGTGTTCGGAATAACTCCGGATGCCGCCGTGAAAGCCTCCGATAGACGTCGCGACCCTCGGCCCTGCGGACCCTTTTATTCCCGGCACCTCGCAAATAACATTTTCCAGTAACGTTCTATACTTTTGAAACTTTTATACATATAACCGTGTATAGATACAATGATTTCTGTGGTAATATAAAGCTGATTTTAAACTATTTTCTAGTCCTTTGAGAATATAAAATACAAGTAACTAGTTTCTAGTCAATTTCATTTCTGGTAATTTCACTTAAAAATAGTAATTAATAGTAAATTATTCACCTTAAAAAATTGTAAAATATCCCGATGGTAAATACGTAATATAAGGGAATGCAGAAAGGCAAATGCCCGGGGCTTGTGCTAACGTCCCTTAGCAAAATTGCAAACATGAAATATTCAACCGACCGCCTGCCACTAACGGGAAATTAATAATTCAGTTTAATTACGCTCAAGAAAAAGCAACTCTTTGAAACCATCTGTAATCAACATAGTTTTTTGAAACGTAATAGAACGGTGGTCAAACGTCCTATCATTAAAACACTTTGTGAATGATGGTATAATCAGGCCTCCGTAATTTAATTAAAGGGTAATCACTGTGACCTAGAGGATCCGCCCCCAGCACCCAGTGGAACCAGCCATGTTCGTCCTGTTAATTAATACATGATTACACCTGTTAGGTATTACGAGACGTACCATAGGGACGCAATTCACTGACGGTTGATGTTTCAAGTTCTCCTAAGCTATAATTACTACGGCAATGATTATCTACCCTACAAATTCTATTAAATTGTTGCAATGTTAGCACAATAAAAATCCCAACATTTCATCAAAACATCTCTCCTCCATTCGATTTTTACTACTAAGGGTGGGTACCCTTCTGTTGCTTTCGATCTTCCAATCCCCTCTAGTAACAGTTGCGAGAATATTCAATAAATCAAAACGTACGTAAGGAGATCGAGTTGAACGCTGACTGTGTAAAAATGTAAATTTTTACGACACCCTTTTGCGACGCTCCTCGAACAAAAACTCCAACAAAAATTTGTCCGCATAGGGTATTTGCGCGAATTCTTCATTCCGGTCGGTTTGCAATCGTTAATTCCGAACGGCGGTGCATTAGGCATTCCGTGGCCCCTGTGGGCTGCATAACCGCCGAAACCAAGTAGCAACAACGCGAATAGCATCCGATCGGCCATAAAGGGGCTTATAATCGACCGCTTTTACCGCAGCGCGTCGCTATCAAGCGCTGACCGCCGAGGCTTATCATAAATTCGCGTAAAATTCCCCGACCAACCCCGGAAAATGGTATCGCCGCCATGCAGACGCAGTCCCGGGGCACAATGCGCCGCCCTCGACGCCCGCAAACGTCCACGAAGCCCTCGTCGCGCCCCACTGCGGATGCGAATTCGATAAAAACTCCCGGCTATCAATCGGACCGTTCAATCTCGAGAACGTTCGAGGGTGCCTCGTATCTCTTGGATTGTGTGGTCAGGGGAAATGAAACCCGCGCGAATTTTACGGTAGAGGTGAGATCAGGTCTTTTGGAATGACATCAGGATTAAGTTTCCGTAATGCGCATGTCACATTGAAGGTTTAGATCAGTCAAATGGGAAGGGACTTTACTATCATTCTCAATACCTTAAATCAGGGGTTGGAAACTTCTGCCGTTTTGAGGTTAGTCCAGTTTTTGGACTATACCTTTATAAATATCGATTATATGAAAAAAAACTTATAACAAAAGATGTTCGCAGTCGAATAGGGAATAACTCTTATTTAAAGTATTTTTCCCTACTTGGTTTAGTTTTTGAGGTAGAGGAAGCCGAAGTTGAGGTATGCCGTTTTAGAGCTGTTCCAGCTTTTGGGCTACAACTTCATAAATATCGATTGCACGAAAAAATTTTTATAACAAAATATGTTCCGAATCGAATGTGGTATAACTCTTATTTAAAGTATTTTTCCCTAACTGGTTTAGTTTTTGAGGTAGAGGAAGTCGAAGTTGAGGTATGCCGTTTTAGAGCTGTTCCAGCTTTTGGGCTACAACTTCATAAATATCGATTGTACGAAAAAATTCTTATAACGAAATATGTTCAGAATCGAATGTGGAATAACTCTTATTTAAAGTATTTTTCCCTACTTGGTTTAGTTTTTGAGGTAGAGGAAGCCGAAGTTGAGGTATGCCGTTTTAGAGCTGTTCCAGCTTTTGGGCTACAACTTCATAAATATCGATTGTACGAAAGAATTTTTATAATAAAATATGTTCGGAATCGAATGTGGAATAACTCTTATTTAAAGTATTTTTCCCTAGCTGGTTTAGTTTTTGAGGTAGAGGAAGCCGAAGTTGAGGTATGCCGTTGTAGAGCTGTTCCAGCTTTTGGGCTGCAACTTCATAAATATCGATTGTACGAAAAAATTTTTATAATAAAATATGTTCGGAATCGAATGTGGAATAACTCTTATTTAAAGTATTTTTCCCTAACGGGTTTAGTTTTTGAGGTAGAGGAAGCCGAAGTTGAGGTATGCCGTTTTAGAACTATTCCAGCTTTTGGGCTACAACTTCATAAATATCGATTGTACGAAAAGATCTTTATAACAAAATATGTTCGGAATCGAATGTGGAATAACTCTTATTTAAAGTATTTTTCCCTAACTGTTTTGGTTTTTGAGGTAGAGGAAGCCGAAGTTGAGGTATGCCGTTTTAGAGCTGTTCCAGCTTTTGGACTACAACTTCATAAATATCGATTGTACGAAAAAACTTTTATAACGAAATATGTTCGGAATCGAATATAGAATAACTCTTATTTAAAGTATTTTTCCCTAACTGGTTTGGTTTCTGAGGTAGAGGAAGCCGAAGTTGAGGTATGCCGTTTTAAAGCTGTTCCAGCTTTTTGGCTACAACTTCATAAATATCGATTGTACGAAAAAATTTTTATAAGAAAATATGTTCGGAATCGAATGTAGAATAACTTTTATTTAAAGTATTTTTCCCTAACTGTTTTAGTTTTTGAGGTAGAGGAAGTCGAAGTTGAGGTATGCCGTTTTAGAGCTGTTCCAGCTTTTGGGCTGCAACTTCGTAAATATCGATTGTACGAAAAAAATTTTATAACAAAATATGTTCGGAATCGAATGTGGAATAACTCTTATTTAAAGTATTTTTCCCTAACTGGTTTGGTTTTTGAGGTAGAGGAAGCCGAAGTTGAAGTATGGCGTTTTAGAGTTGTTCCAGCTTTTGGGCTACAACTTCATAAATATCGATTGTACGAAAAAAATTTTATAACAAAATATGTCCGGAATCGAATGTGGAATAACTCTTATTTAAAGTATTTTTCCCTAACTGCTTTGGTTTTTGAGGTAGAGGAAGCCGAAGTTGAGGTATGCCGTTTTATAGCTGTTCCAGCTTTTGGGCTACAACTTCATAAATATCGATTGTACGAAAAAACTTTTATAACGAAATATGTTCGGAATCGAATATAGAATAACTCTTATTTAAAGTATTTTTCCCTAACTGGTTTGGTTTCTGAGGTAGAGGAAGCCGAAGTTGAGGTATGCCGTTTTAAAGCTGTTCCAGCTTTTGGGCTACAACTTCATAAATATCGATTGTACGAAAAAAATTTTATAACAAAATATGTCCGGAATCGAATGTGGAATAACTCTTATTTAAAGTATTTTTCCCTAACTGCTTTGGTTTTTGAGGTAGAGGAAGCCGAAGTTGAGGTATGCCGTTTTATAGCTGTTCCAGCTTTTGGGCTACAACTTCATAAATATCGATTGTACGAAAAAACTTTTATAACGAAATATGTTCGGAATCGAATATAGAATAACTCTTATTTAAAGTATTTTTCCCTAACTGGTTTGGTTTCTGAGGTAGAGGAAGCCGAAGTTGAGGTATGCCGTTTTAAAGCTGTTCCAGCTTTTGGGCTACAACTTCATAAATATCGATTGTACGAAAAAAATTTTATAATAAAATATGTCCGGAATCGAATGTGGAATAACTCTTATTTAAAGTATTTTTCCCTAACTGCTTTGGTTTTTGAGGTAGAGGAAGCCGAAGTTGAGGTATGCCGTTTTATAGCTGTTCCAGCTTTTGGGCTACAACTTCATAAATATCGATTGTACGAAAAAACTTTTATAACGAAATATGTTCGGAATCGAATATAGAATAACTCTTATTTAAAGTATTTTTCCCTAACTGGTTTGGTTTCTGAGGTAGAGGAAGCCGAAGTTGAGGTATTCCGTTTTAAAGCTGTTCCAGCTTTTGGGCTACAACTTCATAAATATCGATTGTACGAAAAAATTTTTATAAGAAAATATGTTCGGAATCGAATGTAGAATAACTTTTATTTAAAGTATTTTTCCCTAACTGGTTTAGTTTTTGAGGTAGAGGAAGCCGAAGTTGAGGTATGCCGTTTTAGAGCTGTTCCAGCTTTTGGGCTACAACTTCATAAATATCGATTGTACGAAAAAATTTTTATAACAAAATATGTTCAGAATCGAATGTGGAATAACTCTTATTTAAAGTATTTTTCCCTAACTGGTTTAGTTTTTGCGGTAGAGGAAGCTGAAGTTGAGGTATGCCGTTTTAGAGCTGTTCCAGCTTTTGGGCTACAACTTCATAAATATCGATTGTACGAAAAAATTTTTATAACAAAATATGTTCGTAATCGAATGTGGAATAACTCTTATTTAAAGTATTTTTCCCTAATTGGTTTAGTTTTTGAGGTAGAGGAAGCCGAAGTTGTGGTATGCCGTTTTAGAGCTACTTTAAGGATACTGAACTAACAGGATTGCTCAATCAGCGATAATCGTCTGCTATCTTTGACGTCACTGCCAGGTATGGCGTCTCTGTCTTATACTTGACGGAACAATCCTATTAGTCCAGTATCCTTGGTAATCATCTAATTATGCGATCCGTTTAAAAATATTCATTTTGAATATGGCCCATTATGCAAAAAAGGTTACTAACCTCTGCATTAAATTGTTAGCTGGGGATTTGCACATAAGGAAGGTAAAATTCTAATAATAGTTTTTGTATTAATAATGAGATTTATTAGTGAAAAGATGGTGTTGAATGGGGGAGGTATTTTATATGAAAATTACAAAGAGTTATTCATGTCGTCGTTGTACAAGCTAAGCTAATGAATTTCTTCCATCGTGACCATTAATTACTTTTCATTTCCAGAGCCTGTTGAAAAAGGAGGCCGTTTTTGCACCAAGTTTCCTTTCAGAAGGGACAAGGCATGGCGCCGCGGGCGTTTTTCAACTGCGAACGAACGCCCTAATTACCCGAATTAACATATTTCGGCTATTAAAATTTCAGATCCTATTCAATTAGGGAATTTCCCCCGAGACGGCAATTTCCACGAAATTACCGAGAGCCGGAAAGAAGTCGGGACGACGGGCTAACGGATTACGCCTCGGCAACTGCGATTATTTAAAAAGGCGAGGTCCCGTTTGCGGTTTTCCGAAATTAAAACTTTAGGGTAAAAAACCGACCCGGGGGAATATCCCGCAAACCGGCGGATTTATTAAATTTTTTTGCTCCGAAAAGAAAACGCACCGCGTGCAGGTGTTTTCTGTGTGCGGCTCCCGGATACGTTCTATAAGGTTTTTACGTTCTTTGTGCCGCGCGCTGCAATGACACAGATTAAAAACGGAAAAGCAATGTCGCCGGAAGCTGACATCAGTGACAGGCGTCCGCCGTCAGATTATCCATTATGCAGCTTTTATCTACATATCAGGCGGAAGCGCGTCGATTTTTACGTTTTGCCGACGCGCTCTCGCCGCCGTATTGTGTTGCAATATGCATTAGGGCTTTCAGCTCGTAATATGACAGTTTGTATTTACAATTTGCATATATTCGCCTATGGGCCTGAAAGGACAACATACCCCTCCAACATGTAAAAGCTGATAAAGTTTAATAACGCACTTTCGAGCTCATCACTTCGCGATTCTTTTACAGTCGACTGTCGCTAACGACTACGAACAGATATCTACTTCAAATTCATCTATATATAGGTACATACAAAATTAATTTAGTTACTGATTGTATATCCAACCATTTCGAGAACAAATGACCAACCAAATTCGTTACAAATTGTTGATGTTAATGTCATTATTACTGATTATTACACAAAGTGTTTTGAAATTACATTGCATTATTTTGTGATCTCCAACACAAAGTGATATTGAAAGTTATAGATTTTCTCTAAAATTGGAATATAGGTATTGTTATTCAAGATATTCGATTGTTGCCAACAAAGTTTATCTTACAGTGTGATAATGCTCGCATAGACTTCAGCCTACGACCTCCATCATTCGATCAACTATGTTTTACCATGGAGACATCATTCTCCAACGGTGCAGAAATTTCTGATAAACATATTGAAGTATTTTAACCAGATTAGGTGTATCAATATCCTAAAAATGTTTGTATAATTGGATCCATTTGTCAACATATCCAATTTGGGTCGTTGTTGAATTTCGTTAAAAGGATTGTTAATATGAACCTTTTTTTGATCATTGGAACCGAGTATAGCGTTAATAGCTTCAGCAGTTTATTCAATCGCATCCCATTTCTTCATAATTCAGTTCAACCCAAACAAAGATTTCGGCGCCACTAAAATTTCTGCCAACGTCTTCACATAATTCAATGTAAGAAATGCAGCGTCTTTAAAAAATTGTCTAGACTTTATTTTTTTAAATAAAGAAAAAAAATTTTGGATAGTTATAAATTAATATATCTTCTATAATATAACATAAAAATTTCCAGGTTGGGATTTAAAAATTTTGAGAAAAAAAAAATTTTTTAAATCTACTTTTTCACTTAACTTATAAACGTCAAAAATTTAAAAAATCGCCTAGACTTTATTTTTGGAAATAAAGAAAAAAAAAATTAGGATAATTATAAATTAATATATCTTTTTTAATATAACATAAAAATTTCCAGGTTGGGATTTAAAAATTTTGAGAAAAAAAAAATTTTTTTGAACCTACTTTTTCACTTGATTTATAAACGTCAAAAATAAAATTTGAAAAATCGCCTAACCTTTATTGTTGGGAATAAAGAAAAAATCTTCTGGATAATTATAAATTAATATATCTTCTTTAATGTAACATAAAAATTTCCAGGTTGGGGTTTAAAAATTTTGACAAAAAAAATTTTTTTTTAACTTACTTTTTCATTTAACCTATAAACGAAAAAATGAAATTTGAAAAATCGTCCAGACTTTATTTTTGGGAATAAAGGAAAGATGTGCTGGATAATTATAAATTAATATATCTCCTTTGATATAATATAAAAATTTTGAGGTTGGGATTTAAAAATTTTCAGAAAAAAAAAATTTTTTTTACCTTACTTTTTCACTTAATCTGTAAACGACAAAAATGAAATTTAAAAAATCGCCTAGACTTTATTTTTGGAAATAAAAAAAGAATGTTCTGGATAATTATAAATTAATATATTTTCTTTGATATAACATAAAAAATTCCAGGTTGGGATTTAAAAATTTTTAGAAAAAGAAAATTTTTTTAACCTAGTTTTTCACTTAACCTATAAAAGTCAAAAATGAAATTTAAAAAATCGTCTAGAGTTTATTTTTGGAAATAAAGAAAGAAAAATTAGGATAGTTATAAATTAATATATCTTCTTTAATATAACATAAAAAATTCCATGTTGGAATTTAAAAATTTTGACAAAAATTTTTTTTTTTTTTTTAACCTACTTTTTCACTTAACCTATGAACGTCAAAAATGAAATTTAAAAAATCATCTAGACTTTATTTTTGGAAATAAAGAAAAGATGTTCTGGATAATTGTAAATTAATATATCTTCTTTGATATAGTATAAAAATTTTCAGGTTGGGATTTAAAAATTTTAAGAAAAAAATACTTTTTTAAACCTACTCTTTCACTTGATTTTTAAACGTCAAAAATGAAATTTGAAAAATCGCCTAGACTATATTTTTGGAAATAAAGAAAAAAATGTTCTGGATAATTATAAATTAATATATTTTAATCTATCAATTTCCAAAATATTTTTTCTTAGTTTTCATAAATAAAACCCAGGGAATTTTTTAAAGTTGATTAAAATTTTTCAATTGGGTGAAAATTTTGAAAATTAGAAAATTTTTTTTAATTTTTTTGGTAATAATTTGAAAAATCTAATAATTTTATTAAAAAATAGATATTTTAATCTATCAATTTCCAAAATATTTTTTCCTAGTTTTCATAAATAAAATCTGGGGGATTTTTTAAAGTTGATTAAAATTTTTCAATTGGGTGAAAATTTTGAAAATTTTTAATTTTTTTTTTTTAATTTTTTTGGTAATAATTTGAAAAAAATCTAATATTTTATTAAAAAATAAATATTTTAATCTATCAATTTCCAAAATATTTTTTCTTAGTTTTCATAAATAAAATCTGGGGGATTTTTTAAAGTTGATTAAAATTTTTCAATTGGGTGAAAATTTTGAAAATTTTTAATTTTTTTTTTTTTAATTTTTTTGGTAATAATTTGAAAAAATCTAATAATTTTATTAAAAAATAGATATTTTAATGTATCAATTTCCAAAATATCTTCTTTAATATAACAAAAAAAAATTCCAGGTTGGGGTAAAACGCACAGTTTGGATTTCTCGGCTCTGTAGATAAAATTCGCCTATATTTAAGCATCAGTTTTTCGATACATAAACCAAGAAAATCGCGCTGACGTTGCAAGTTTCCTAAGTCCCAATATTTTTCAAACAGTTGGCTTCTAAAATCATCAAAGATGTTTCGTGAACAAGAGCGAATGCATTTATCGGAGGAAGCAGGTTTCATGGACTTAGCTTTGACAATTTTTCTAGTTCTTAAAGAAGTGTATTGTTGACCTGAGTTTCTCAGACGTTTTGCTTTCACCTGTTTCCAATTGTTCACATTTTTAACCCTTTTTTTCCTTTTTTGGCTGGGGAATTCGTAGATTCTTCTTCATTGTCATCAGAATTATTCTTACCAATATTTTCGAGATTTGTTGATCTTTCACTTGAAGAATATGAATCACCAGTATTACCATCATTAGGGTTATAATCATCACTTGGTCCTGCAGAAAAGGGTTCCTTTTCAGAATCGCAGTATTCCTTGTAACACTTGTTTATTTTCCTTAACAACAATTTTGTGCTACTTTTCCAATAATTATTAGTTATGACTTTTCATAGGACCTATACTTATTAAAACATAGACGAAAAGTGTACTTGCCTCTTTGTTCTTCTGAAAGTAAGCAAGAATGAATCGAATGAATGAATGAATGACAAGGACGTAACGGCCCTCTTGCAGTCAATAGTGCAAGTACATGTACGGCGTTTTTTTAGCGGATAAATAGCAATATTCTGCGTTAGTTTACATGAGTAACTTATTTGCAGTCCTGTAAAAACGATTGTCCAAGAATACCAAATTAATATTTTGTACTAAAGCCACGATTTCATTGCTACACATTTACGTGGCAAGCTCTCCACTAGCTTGTGACATTTGCTCTAATTGTGAAAGATGGAGTACCACGATTCCTTAATTCCACCCCAAAGCTCGTCTGATTTTTTAATTTTTTTCCCCCCAATTTTAATTTTTACGTCGTTCCATAGATTTTCTATAGGGTTTAGATCGGGACTTTGTGCAGGTCAGGAAAGAATATCAATTTTCTCTTTGCAAACCTTTGCAAATTCTTAACCACCTTACGAGTATGCTTTGGATCTGTAACCGGCAGAATGTGGAATATCGACATTTTATAAAATGCCTAGTCATTTTATAAAATTTTACAAGTTGCCTAAATTGTTAGTGATTGTAAATAATGTTTGTACAAAATTAAACATAAAGCCAGAAATTGTGAAGGAATTATATATAGGGTGTCTCGTTTTGATTGTCCGATCCTTTACTGGCGTATTCCTCTGCTAAAAATAAGTAAAAAAGTTCTAATGAACATGGGTCCAAAAGTGACTCGTTTTCAAGATATTGGAAGTTTAATTCCACACGTTTTTCCATCATTAACATAATCGAAATAAATTATTCAAATTAAATTATTAACTCGTTGCGATGGTTCCAATGAAGTGTCATTGTTACACTACACTGGTTAGGTACAAAGGCTTCTCGAAACCATAACAACTACTTAATAATTTAATTTCAATAGTTCACTGCAATAATGTTAATAATGGGCTAACACGTGAAATCAAAGCCTTGAATATCTCGAAAACGAAGCACTTTCGGACCTATGTTCATTATGACTTTTTTGCTTGTTTTCAATGAGGGAATACGCCAGTAAAGGATCGGACAATCAAATTGAGACACCCTGTATAATGCCTAGGTATTTTATATAATGCTAGTTGAGAAGTCGGCACTTTGTGAAACTCTAGTGATAACGTGTTTTGCGTTATACCACGCTAAACGTCTGTGTATCTAGCTGCAACTGCAGGGCGTAAAATCATTAGGGAATCAGTTATTTTTCTGAATTTGCTTACTGCAAATGTAATGTGCTGTTTTGCAAGTAACATACGGACTATTTTGTATTACCAAATTACTATACTCTGTTAAGCAAACAGATGCACTAAATCTCACCAAAGCTTAGTTTTAATTTACTGCATCTGTTAGGTGAACAGAGATTAGCGTTATTATCTTTCGAATTCGTCTACACTTTGGGACGTAAAAAGGAGGCTATTGTTCTAAAATAGTAACGGCCAGACGAGTTTTGATTTTGGATAAACGGTTTCGTCAATAGATTTCAGAACGGGTATAATAACCCATTTTTATTTTCTACTTGAGAAAAACGGATATAATAACTTGTTTTTCCTACTTTGATCATTTGCTCATTGATGTCTTGACAAAAATTGCAAATAAAACCAAAAAGTTTAACTATTTTGGCAGATTTTGATAGGTATTCTAAAGTTTTCTTTAGTTCTTTTAATTGATAATTAAAAAAGGGATTGATTAACGTGTTGTTTTTGCTGAGTTTGACTAAATTATTTGGATTTTTTCAATAAATGATTTGACAAATAACAGCGAACTTGAATGATTCCATAACGTTCTTAAGGATGTCTAAGTACACAAACTTATCCATCCTTTAATCAATTCTAATCAACGGCCCAACTCCATGCCAGGAAAATGCCTCCCAGACAATCAAGTTTCCTCCACCGTGTTTAACGGTTTTTTTGTGTATTTCGGATTAAGAGATTGGAATTTTGGGCGATGAACAAATGTTTTACCATCCGGTCCAATACGATCCAGCACTCTTTTTCAAAATTTAATGTCCATATTTGCATGGTCCTTAGCAAAAGTTAATCGAGAAAATTACATGTGTGCTATTCTTCTGTCTGTAGCTGTAAATCTATAATTCTATAGCTGTAAAGGTTCCTTTAGTTAGGTGAAATAGGTTGTGGTCCAACAAAGACGTCTTTAGTGAATTTTGATCTGTGGCCAGGTGATTAGAGAGTAGTAGTGCGCAAAGATGCACACACAGGTGACACAGTACGGTGTCGCCATGCGAAAGTCGATGCGACAGGTGAGGGGTCACCGTGGTAATTGAATAACGTCCGGTCGCGTCTTGTCCATTTTCCGTTCACGTCCAAGATAGCGAATCCGTGCCAGCCGCAGGGGGCGTTTGGGTCGGTCGTGTCCTGCGGGACGCCGCAACCGTGCGAATGACGCCACCAGCGCCCCCCGTGGGGTGTCCGGCTATCGTTGGATATTCCCAATTCAAGCGGAAACCGGAACGACGGTGCAAGTATGTGCACGTCGTCCGACCTGTTGTGCCGCGAGGGGGCGCTGTCCGGCGCCGCCCGTCTACATAAATCCTCCCCGACAGTCGTAAATCCGTCCCGATTTTTCACCGTGACTAGAATCGACAGATCGAGTGTACACGAACAGGAATTATGTCCTCCGGTGTAATTAGTACCTTTCTCGTCTCCCGGCGATTATCCCCCCGGATCTACGACCGGTCGTGGATATTAATCAAAACCGCTGATTTATCTCGACGGGTACGCACAATAACTAATCTGATACCCGTGTATTTCTACATTTTATTTCTTGCTCGTAAAAGAACATCTCTAACGGCACGAAAATAGAAGCAGGAAAATAGAATATTCGAGTTTCTCTTCG
The DNA here is from genome assembly GCA_036711955.1 of Digitonthophagus gazella. Lineage (NCBI taxonomy): Eukaryota > Metazoa > Arthropoda > Insecta > Coleoptera > Scarabaeidae > Digitonthophagus > Digitonthophagus gazella. The sequence continues at coordinate 31,954,925 of JASCIT010000002.1, forward strand.
ACTACAAATACCCGAGGGTCTTGTCTATTAGGATCTTTTGCAGACGTACCTACCTGAGATGTAATACATAATGTCTTGTTCTTCGTCAAAGCGCGCGTCCACGGCCCGTGAGAGGGTGGCTTTGTTTCGCAAATTCCCTTCTATCCCACTCGGTTCGCATCGCTGTACAATCATCTCTCTCCCACTCGAAGCAATCATCCAGCGCGGAGCTCGCCAAATTAGAAATTACTCTATAATGAGCGTAATACGACACCGCAAATATTGTCGCCGGAATTTCATTCTCGAGCTCTAAATTATTCATCGTCCGCAGGACGTAGATGGCGCGGTAATAAGACAATTTCCCGCTTGCACCAAAGTCCGCTTTGTTTTTGCAATTCCAAACTATGATAGTCTTACTTTTCATTTACCAAAAATTTACCAAAAACAAGAAATTACAAAACAAATAAATTGAAATTATCCCCAATTACAAAATTGTTGTAATAACTCTTATTAGTAATAAAATTAATACTCTATGATAATAATAGGAAATTCGTTAAAACAAATCGAACATTTCGCATTTTATTATTTCAGAATAATGTCCACTGACTATTTTGTACCTTGTTATACAAATAAAAATCGAGCTTCATTAACGCCCCGTCCGTATTATTGTCCGTTTTGAATTCCCATTTATGCAATTTTATGATGGAAACCTCACGATCGATATTTATGTTACGGCCGCGCAATTATGTTATTAATATATAACGAATTGTCATTGTTTACATTTTTAATAGGCCGGATCCAATTCCATTATTCCGTTCGCCAAGGTAAAACCAAATAACACATTGTTTTATTTCAATTTATACCACCGAAAAGATATTTTGTTTGTAATATTAATGAATGTCATTAAGAAATATCAAATACTGATAAATAATTTAAACAGTTTATTTTCATAATTATAACGGGTTTTATTTATTTATTTGTTTTTTTTGATATTCCTAACCTAACTTTAAAAAATCAACCAATTTTAAAAATTCGCCAAAAATTCATTTTTAAAGATTTTGATTTGATTCTTTTTCTAAATGAAACTTAAAACATTCTAGTTTTAATTAAAAAAGACCGATTTGTTTTAAATGTTGTGAAAAAAATTAAAAAAATTTTTAAAATTGGTAAAAAATTTTTGACACTTCTAACCTAGCTTTAAAAAATCGACCAATTTTAAAAATTCGCCAAAAATTCATTTTTAAAGATTTTGATTTGATTCTTTTCCTAAATGAAACTTAAAACATTCTAGTTTTAATTAAAAAAGACCGATTTGTTCTAAATGTTGTCAAAAGGATTAAAAAAAATTTTAAAATTTGTAAAAAAATTTTTACACTTCTAACCTAATTTAAAAAATCGATCAATTTTAAAAATTCGCCAAAAATTCATTTTTAAAGATTTTGGTTTGATTCTTTTTCTAAATGAAACTTAAAACATTCTAGTTTTAATTAAAAAAGACCGATTTATTCTAAATATAGTCAAAAAAATTAAAAAAATTTTTAAAGTTGGTAAAAAAAATTTGGACACTTCTAACCTAATTTAAAAAATCGATTAATTTTAAAAATTCGCTAAAAATTTATTTTCAAAACTTTTGATTTGATTTTTTTTTTCTAAATGAAACCTAAAACATTCTAGTTTTAATTTAAAAACACTGATTTGGTTCTTACAACTTATTGTGTTTATACAAACAAGAACAGATTTTCAAATAACTCCGATTTTAAGCTAGATACAAAAAAAGTTTTCAAATAGGAATTGTAACCTATTTAATAAGGAATATCTTTTATTTGAAAAATATTTTTGTATCTCTTTTGGTTTTTTATTTATAAATTTTTAAAGAAATTTTTTTCAAGAATGGTGAGGGCGCCGGAATGTTGATGTCATTTTTTAAAGATAATTCCCAAACTAATGGCGAATTCGATTGGGTGCACTGGTGCGCACCAGTGCATAACGGCGTGTTCTATTGGTTGTTTCGTTGTGTTCTATTACATTTTATTATTGTAGTTTATAAAACATTTTAAACATCATCAAGCCTTGAACACACTTACAAGTGATGTTATGATTACGTTTGATTTCATCGCGTTCTGTTGAATTTGCCCTTTTTAACACTAAGCTAGTGTGACATGTGTCACATTTTGCACTCAACGAGTGCGCACCAGTGCACACTAGTTCTGCCAATCGAATACGCCATATGTTAGATAGAAACAAGTCTTTCAAATAAAAATTGTAGATTATTTATTCGCAAATATTTTTTATTTGAAAAATTTTTTTGTATCTATTTAGGTTTTTTAGTTATAAATTTTTACAGTAATTTTAAAAAATCAATCAATTTTAAAAATTTAATCAATTTTAAAAATTTACCAAAACTTCATTTTTAAAGATTTTGATTTGATTCTTTTTCTAAATGAAACTTAAAATATTCTAAATTTAATTAAAAAAGACCGATTTGTTCTAAATGTTGTCAAAAAAATTAAAAAAAAATTTAAAATTGGTAAAAAAATTTTTGACAGTTCTAACCTAACTTTAAAAAATCGGCCAATTTTAAAAATTCACCAAAAATCCATTTTTAAAGATTTTGATTTGATTTTTCGATTACATTAAAATTTAAGATTTAGGAATTATAACTTTATAGTATATAACAAGTAATCGTCTGATTTTTGTACGGTTTGCTTTAAATGATTCTCCATTCAATTCTGAGTAAGATTCTAGACGATCATCGTAGCGCTCGATCCGGAAAATTTCTAACGAAAATTTTTCCAACCCTGTGCATAGAGAAATTAGACAAAAGTTTTGAAATTTTGTCTTCGAACTCGCTTAATTCGTCCGTCGATCGTTTGATTTTCATACAGTTTGCTTTAAACGATTCTCTGTTCTATTCCGAATAAGATTCTAGATGGGCGTCGTTGCGTTGGATTCGGAAATTTTCTAAGGAAGGTTTTTGACAAATATTTTCAAATTTTGACTTTGAACTCGCTTAACTCGGCTGTCGATGGTCTAATTTTTTTACGGTTTGCTTTAAACGATTCTCCGTTTAATTCTAAGTAAGAGTCTAGATGGGTATTGTCGCGCTGAATCCGGAAATTTTCTAAAGAAGGTTTTTCTAACCCTCTACACAGAGAAATTAGACAATTTTTTTTTTTAATTTTGACTTTGAGCTCGCGTAACTCGTACGTCGATCGTTTGATTTTCGTATTGTATACTTTAAACGATTCTCTGTTCAATTTTAAGTACGATTTTGGACGGGCATCGTCTTGCTGAATCCGGAAAATTTCTAAGGAAGGTTTTTCTGACCCTCTGCGCAGAGAAATTAGAAAAAAATCTAAATTTTGACTTTGAGCTCGCTTTATTCGATTGTCGATAGTTTGATTTTTGTACAGTTTGCTTTATATGATTCTCTATTCAATCCTAAGAAAGATTCTATACGGGCATCGTTACGATGAATCTGGAAAATTTCTAAGAAAGATTTTTCCGAACCTCTGCACAGAGAAATTACACAAAAATTGGGTTGAAATTTACCTGCTCGTTTTCCAGTTTGCAAAGAAAACTCCAATTCGAGTTTATTAACGTAAACTTAAAAATAAAATGATTTTTTTTGAATTACATTAAAATTTGGCGTTCAAAAGTTACAACTTTATTACATAAAACTAGTTTACTTTTATTTTTAGTATTTTTCAAAAAAAAATTATTGTTTTTGGTTGAATTGATCAACATTTTGGTAACTTTGGTGGAAGCTTTACGAATTTAGTAAGGTTTTGATTGAATTAAAAAAAAAATTGGTAAATTTTTGGTGGAATTTTTACAAATTTTGTAAGTTTTTTGGTGGAATTTTAAAAAAATTCATTATTTTTGATAGAATTATTAAAAATTTTAGTAACCTTGGTGGAATTTTTACGAATCTACTAAGTTTTTGATGGAATTTTCAAGGTTTTAGTTAATTTTTAATGAAATTGTTTCTAATTTGATTTATTTTTGGTGGAATTTTAAAAGAATTTGGACATTTTGATGGAATTTTTAAAAAAATTGGTAAGTTTTTGGTAGAATTGTTTAAAATGTTGACAATTTCGATGTAGTTTTTAGGATTTTTGTAAGTTTTTGGTGGAATAAAAAAATTCAGTAAGTTTTGGGTGTAGTTGTTAAATATTTTAATAGCTTTGGTGAAAATTTTGCGAATTTTATTCATTTCTGGTGGAATTTTAAAAAAATTCAGTGTTTTTGGTAAAATTCTTATGAATTTAGTAAGTTTTTGGTGGAAATCTAAAAGAATTCAGTATGTTTTTGGTGGAATTTTCAAAAATTTTGATAACATTGGTGGAATTTTTGCGAATTTTATTCATTTCTGGTTTAATAAAAAAAAATCAGTGTTTTTGGTAAAATTCTTATGAATTTAGCAAGTTTTTGGTGGAATTTTTACAAATTTTGTAAGTTTTTTGGTGGAATTTTTAAAAAATTCATTATTTTTGATAGAATTATTAAAAATTTTAGTAACATTGGTGAAATTTTTACGAATCTATTAAGTTTTTGATGGAATTTTCAAGGTTTTAGTTAATTTTTAATGAAATTGTTTCTAATTTGATTGATTTTTGGTGGAATTTTAAAAGAATTTGGACATTTTGGTGGAATTTTTAAAAAATTTAGTAGGTTTTTGGTAGAATTATTAAAAATGTTGACAATTTCGGTGTAATTTTTAGGATTTTTCTAAATTTTTGGTGGAATAAAAAAAATCAGTAAGTTTTGGGTGTAGTTGTTAAATATTTTAATAGCTTTGGCGGAATTTTTTGCGAATTTTATTCATTTCTGGTTGAATTTAAAAAAAATTCAGTGTTTTTGGTAAAATTCTTATGAATTTAGTAAGTTTTTGGTGGAATTTTTAAAAAATTCAGTATGTTTTTGGTGGAATTATCAATAATTTTGATAACATTGGTGGAATTTTTGCGAATTTTATTCATTTCTGGTTTAATAAAAAGAAATCAGTGTTTTTTGGTAAAATTCTTATGAATTTAGTAAGTTTTTGGTGGAATTTTTTCAAATTGTATTAATTTTTGGTGGAATTTTAAAAAAATTCAGTATATTTTTGGGGGAATTATCAAAAATTTTGATAACACAATTTTTGCGAATTTTATTCATTTTTGATGGAATTTTTAAAAAATTCAATGTTTTTTTATGGAATTTTTACGAATTTAGTAAGTTTTTAGTGAAATTTTTTCAATTTTATTAATTTTTGGTGGAATTTTTATAAAATTCAGTATATTTTTGGTGGAATTATCAAAAATTTTAATAACACAATTTTTGCGAATTTCATTCATTTTTGATGGAATTTTAAAAAAATTCAGTGTTTTTTTTATGGAATTTTTATGAATTTATTAAGTTTTTAGCGAAATTTTTCCAATTTTATTCATTTTTGGTGGAATTTTTATAAAATTCAGTATGTTTTTGATGGAATTGTTAAAAAAGTTGATAACTTTGGTGGAATTTTATTAACTTTAATGATTTTTTGTGGAATTGTTAAAAATATTGCTAATTTTTGTAGAATTTTTATGAATTTGGTAAGTTTTTGGTGGAATTTTTTAAAAATCAGTAAGTTTTTGGTGGAATTATTCAACATTTTTGTAGCTTTGGTGGAAAATTGAAAAAATTAGTACGTGTTTGGTGGAATTATTAAAAATGTTGGTAACTTTGAATTTTTACGAATATAGTAAGTTTTTCGTGGAATTTTTACCAATTTTATTGATTTTGGGTGGAATTTTTTAAAAATTCACTAAGTTTTTAGTAGAATTGTCTCCAAATTTAATAATTTTTGTTGAAATTATATTCAATTTAACTAACTTTTGCGGAATTTTTAATATTACTTTTTTATTTTTATGAAATTTTTAAGAATCTAATCAATTCTTGACGAAATTAATTTTAATTTTAGTATATTTTTTTAAAAATTTAGTTTTTGGTGGAATTGTTAAAAATTTTGATAGTTTTGGTGGAATTTTTACAAATTTTATAAGTTTTTGGTGGAATTATTAAAAATTTTGGTAGCTTTGGTGGAATTTTTACAAATGTACTTACATTTTTGGTGTTATTTTCAAGAATTTAATTAGTTTTTAGTAAAATTTATTCGAATTTTTGCTCTCCATAAATTAAATATTTGATAATTATTAATAAACCGATCGTTTTGACATTTCATTGTCTCCAAATTTAATAATTTTTGGTGAAATTATATTCAATTTAACTATCCTTTGTGGAATTTTTATTATTACTTTTTTATTTTTGTGAAATTTTTAAGAATAATGACTTTGATATATTATGAGAATTAGATAATGATTCACACAAACGACCTCAACATGTTTGCAACTAAATAATTCGAAAAGCAACCGCAGGCTTACTAAACGAACTAATTATCCTAATCTCGGTAGACGGCGAGTCGATTAGGAATGCGACGTACCTCAACCGGAATTATCTCAACAGCTCCCGCAGCAGCGTCAACATCGCGCGCGGTTACATTAGCGCCGCGACGCTGACGCCGAGGGCGTCGCAGTTTCTTGCAAAGAAGCCCTCGAAGATCACTCGCACGTCTTTCGGAGAAGGAAGCCCGACCATACTAAACGCGCGTTTAATATTCCATGGCCCTTGACTCCTTAATCAGCACGTCGAGCGCCCGATCAAAGGAGACGACGTCGTCGCGCCGCTGTAATAACACCCGAAGGACGTCTCGACGTAAACAGACTCGGATATGATACGGTACGGCTTCCGGCTGCGGCGAGGGCGTCTCCCCGAACCTAATTAGTATTGTAAGTAATAAGCGAGGCTCGTATCTCGGAAGTTGTGAGCGATTTTCACCCGAGTTGCACTCCACTCGTTTTAATCGTATGCTTCTTATCAAAGCACTAACGTTAAAGCACAAACGTTAAAGACGAACGTCAAAAGTGACGTCAACTACGTTAAGTAAGCTTATTGATAAGTACCATCTATATAACTCATCTATTCTGTTCTCATTAAACTTACATAAATCTTAATAACTAACCTTGAAAAAAATTTAATTTAAATATGATTCATTTAATTACGATATATGCAACCAACTTACCTAGAATTAACCACTTCCTCTCCTACCACAAAGAAAAAAGAAAAACCACAATCTTAAAAACCAGTCAGACGAGATGTTTCGAATAAACGTGATTATTTTGTGTTTGGTTGCAAAAATCTTAACTCAAGGTAAAAAAATCTTAAAAATAAAATAATTTAATTATCAATTATTAATTTATTATTAAATTAAGAAATTGGAGAAGTTTGTAAGTTAAAAAATGGAACTGGGGGAAAATGCGAAAACATTGAAAAATGTGAATCGGCTAAAAAAGACCTTAGAAATAAAATCCTACCAAAAACATGTGGATTTTTAAATAATACACCGTTAGTTTGTTGTGAAGTCGTTTTAAAATCAATAAAAAAGACAAATATAAGTGAAGAAAGTAAGAAATACATATAATAAAAATATATTCTTTTTTAAAAATGCAAATTTAAAATTCTAATTTTAGAATGCAAAGAATATCTTAATTATGATACATATTATCAACTACCACTTATCATTGGTGGTGGTGGTGTTGATGCGGTACCAAAAGAATTTCCTCACATGGTAAAAACAAACTAAATTTAATTTTAATTTCGTAAAGTTTTAAATTTTAGGCTCTTTTAGGATATGAGAAAAACAATTCCATAGAATATGCATGTGGAGGTAGTTTAATAAGCGAACAATTCGTTTTAACAGCAGGTCATTGTTTAGAATCAAGAGAATTGTAAACATAAATAAAAACTACTAATAATATAAATTATATAACATTTTTTTTTTTTAGTGGACCAGTTAAAGTAGTTCGTTTGGGAGATTTGGATACAGCTACAAATAAAGATGAAGCACAACCACAAGATTTTACAATAATAAAAAAATATTCACATCCTGATTACAACACAGATTCGTTTTACAACGATATAGCTATTTTGAAACTAGACAGAAAGGTAAAAATCACCCCGTATGTTAAACCAGCTTGTTTAGAAACCAAATTGGAGTTTGAAAACCGATATTTAACTGCCACCGGTTGGGGAGCACTTTATTACGGTGGAAATATGTATAATAAGTTACAAAAATTGGAACTTATGAATCTCCCGAAAGAGAAATGTTTACCAACTTATCGTCCACAACTCAAATTATCGAAAGGAATCGATGAAGAAATTCAAATTTGTGGGGGAAATTTAGAAAAGTCCGTTGATACTTGTCATGGAGATTCTGGAGGACCACTTCAATATAGAATTCAATCAATTCCACCTGTTCATAAAATTGTTGGGGTTACGTCTTTTGGAATTCATTGTAATTTAGTACCGGGGATTTATACGAGGATTTATAAGTATATTCCTTGGATTGAATCGATAGTTTGGGCAAATTAAATGTTAAAACAAAATTATAAAAAGAAAATATTAGGTTGTTTGGAAAATAATTTCATTGTTTTGAAATAATTTAACAATTTTCTAACTTAAAAAATCTTTTGTCAACTTTGAAATTTTTTTGGTAAAATTTACAGCAAAACGGTCTTTTTAAAGTAAAACTAGAATGTTTTAAGTTTTATTTAGAAAAAACATCAAATCAAAATCTTTAAAAATGAATTTTTGGTGAATTTTAAAAATTGATTGATTTTCTTAAATTAGGTTAGAAATTTTAAAAAATTTTTACCAATTTTGATTTTTTTTTTAATTTTTTTGACAACACTTGGAATAAAACGGTCTTTTTTAATTAAAACTAGAATGTTTTAAGTTTTATTTACAAAAAAAAATCAAATCGAAATCTTTAAAAATGAATTATTAAAGTTTATTTTCTTAAGTTAAAAGTGTCAAAATTTTTTTACCAACCTTAAAATTTTTTTTAATTTTTTTGGCAACACTAGATATAAAACGGTATTTTTTAATTAAAATTAGAATGTTTTAAGTTTCATTTAGAGAAAAAATCAAATCAAAATCTTTAAAAATGAATTTTTGACAACTTTTTAAATTTGATCGATTTTTTTTAAGTTGGATTAAAAGTGTCAAAAAATTTTTTATCAGCTTTAAAATTTTCTTTAATTTTTTTCACAACATTTAGAATAAAACGGTCTTTTTTAATTTAAACTAGAATGTTTTAGGTTTCATTTAGAAAAAAAATCAGATCAAAATATTTAAAAATGAATTTTTGGCGAATTTTTAAAATTGATCGATTTTTTTAACGTTAAGTTAGAAGTGTCAAAAATTTTTTACCAACTTTAAAAATTTTTTTAATTTTTTTGACAACATTTAGAATAAAACGGTCTTTTTTAATTAAAACTAGAATGTTTTAGATTTCATTTAGAAAAAGAATCAAATCAAAATCTTTAAAAATGAATTCTTGGTGATTTTCTGAAATTTATTTTCTTAAGTAAAAAGTGTCAAAATTTTTTTACCAACTTTGAAATTTTTTTTAATTTTTTTGATAACATTTAAAACAAATCGATCTTTTTTAATTAAAACAAGTATATTTTAAGTTTCATTTAGTAAAAGAATCAAACAAAATCTTTAAAAATAAATTTTTGGCTAATTTTCAAAATTGCTCGATTTTTTTTAGGTTAGATTAAAAGTGTCAAAAATTTTTTACCAAATTTGAAATTTTTTTTAATTTTTTTGACAACACTTATAATAAAACGGTATTTTTTAATTAAAATTAGAATGTTTTAAGTTTCATTTAGAAAAAATGTCAAATCAAAATCTTTAAAAATGAATTTTTGGTGAATTTTTAAAGTTGATCGATTTTCTTAAGTTAGGTTAGAAGTGTCAAAAAATTTTTACTAACTTTGAAAATTTTTTTAATTTTTTTCACAACATTTAGAATAAATCGGTCTTCTTTAATTAAAACTAGAATGTTTTTAGTTTCATATAGAAAAAGAATCAAATCAAAATCTTTAAAAATAAATTTTTGGCGATTTTTTAAAATTGATCGATTTTTTTAAAGTTAGATTAGAAGTGTCAAACATTTTTGCCAACTTTGAAGATTTTTTTAATTTTTTTGGTAAGCCTTAGAACAAAACGGTCTTTTTAAATTAAAACTAGGATGTTTTTAGTTTCATTTAGAAAAAGAATTAAATTAAAATCTTTAAAATTCAATTTTTTACGAATTTTCTTAAAAATTATTCATTTCTTAACCTAAAAAAAATTTTCTCAACTTTGAAAATTTTTTAAATTTTTTTGACAACATTTAGAACAAATCGCTCTTTTTTAGTTAAAATTAGAATATTTTAAGTTTCATTTAGAAAAAGAATCAAAGTAAAATCTTTAAAAATGAATTTTTGGCGAATTTTTAAAGTTGTTTGATTTTTTTAAAGTTAGGTTAGAAGTGTCAAAAATTTTTTACCAACTTTGAAAATTTTTTTAATTTTTTTGACAACAAGGAGAATAAAACGATCTTTTTTAATTAAAACTAGAATGTTTTTAGTTTCATTTAGAAAAAGAATTAAATCAAAATCTTTAAAATTCAATTTTTTGCGAATTTTCTTAAAAATTATTCATTTATTAACCTAAAAAAATTTTCTCAGCGTTGAAAATTTTTTTAATTTTTTTGATAACATTTAAAATAAAGCGGACTTTTTTATATAAAATTAGAATGTTTTAAGTTTCATTTTGAAAAAGAATCAAGTCAAAATCTTTAAAAATGAATTTTTGGCGAATTTTTAAAGTTGGTCGATTTTTTTTTTAGTTAGGTGAGAAGTATCAAAAATTTTTTACCAACTTTGAAGTTTTTTTAAATTTTCTTGATAACATTTAGAATAAAGCGATCTTTTTTAATTAAAACTAGAATGTTTTAAGTTTCATTTAGAAAAAAATCAAATTAAAATCTTTAAAATTCAATTTTTTACGAATTTTTTTGAAAATCATTCATTTCTTAACCTAAAAAAAATTTTCTCAACTTTGAAAATTTTTAAAATTTTTTTCATAACATTTAGAACAAATCGGTCTGTTTTAACTAAAATTAGAATATTTTAAGTTTCATTTAGAAAAAGAATCAAATCAAAATCTTTAAAAATGAATTTTTAGTGAATTTTTAAAGTTAGTCGATTTTTTTTAATTAGGTTAGAACTGTAAAAAATTTATTTACAAAATTTAAAATTTGTTTTAAATTTTTTTAAAAACATTTAGAATAAATCGGTCTTTTTTAATTTAAACTAGAATGTTTTAGGTTTCATCTAGAAAAAGAATCAAGTCAAAATCTTTAAAAATGAATTTTTGGCGATTTTTTAAAGTTGATCGATTTTTTTAAAGTTAGGTTAGAAATGTCAAAAATTCTTTTACCAAGTTTAAAATTTTTTTTTAATTTTTTTAACAACATTTAAAACAAATCGGTCTTTTTTAATAAAAACTAGAATATTTTAAGTTTTATTTAGAAAAAAAGTCAAGTCAAAGTCTTTAAAAATGAATTTTTGGCGAATTTTTAAAGTTTATTTTTGTAAGTTAAAAGTGTCAAAAACTTTTTTACAAATTTTGAAATTTTTTTTAAATTTTTTGACAACATTTAGAAAAAATCACTCTTTCTCATTTAAAACTAGAATATTTTAAGTTTCATTTAGAAAAAGAATCAAATCAAAATCCTTAAAAATGAATTTTTGATGAATTTTTAAATTCAATTCTCTTAAGTTAAGAAGTGTCAAAATTTTTTTACCAACTTTGAAATTTTTTTAAATTTTTTTCACAATATTTAGAAAAAATCACTCTTTTTTATTTAAAACTAGAGTATTTTAAGTTTCATTTAGAAAAAGGATCAAATCAAAATCTTTAAAAATGAATTTTTGGTGAATTTTTTAAAATTGATTAGTAATTTATTGGATTCAAACCGTATTATTATATTTAATTGTACAAAAAGTCAATAAATTTGAGTAATTAAGACTACTTAACTATTATTACCTTAGAGATACTCTATAAATTAGTAGAAGATGAGATCTCAAACAAGTCGAATGAAGTCAAGCGGAGGACCACCATTGGTCAGCGGTGCTACATGAATTATCCATGTTTATTTCTTCTGCGTCTACTTGTTGAACGCGGACTACGTGCCTGGCGAATCGTAGTAGATTTATCGGCTGTTAAAAACTTAACCCGAGCAGTTTCCGAACTAGTTTAGTGTGGCATTAGGTTTAATCCCGGCGCCTCCGCCTCTTCCGATCCTCCTTTTGCCCGTCCGGTGTCATTTGCGCAGATTTTTCTATCTTACGTCGATTTACGTCGACAGGGAAATAAACGAAGTGTCGGTTTGGGTATATTTTTTTCTAAAAAAATAGTCTGGAATACGCCACCGTCCAATTACAAATTCCTATTAGTAATAGACGGGGCGAAACCTAAACAAACGTGATTCGATTTGGGACTGAAGCGGGCCAATTGTTCGCATGTAGATGGAAATAAAAAGGGGACGCAAAATCGAGTCCGGTTTTTTGCCCCAAAGGGTCCTCAATTAACTCCATACGAAACGGAGACTTGTTGTGCCGTGATAATTACTTTTTAGGTTGGATAGTTTTCCCGGTATTGCTGCTTCAATTTTCTACTTTTATTTTTGCTATTTTTGACTCTATCAAAAATTATTTTAAGTTAGGTTAGAATTTCTTTTCTGACGGGAAAACTAAAAGTCGTAGAAAATTGATGTTTGGTGAAAATAAAGACTAAGTTTTAATCTAAATCCACATAAAATTTCAAGTCTCAACAACAATCGCTTTTTTAGATATGAATTTTTTAAAATTAACAAATTTTAATCGACATGTTAATTTAAGTTAGGTTAGAATTTCTTTTCTGACGGAAAAACTAAAAGTCGTAGAAAATTGATGTTTGGTGAAAATAAAGATTAAGTTTTAGTCTAAATCCACATAAAATTTCAAGTCTCAACAACAATCGCTTCTTTAGATATGAATTTTTTAAAATTAACAAATTTTAATCGACATGTTAATTTAAGTTAGGTTAGAATTTCTTTTCTGAGGGAAAAACTAAAAGTCGTAGAAAATTGATGTTTGGTGAAAATAAAGATTAAGTTTTAGTTTAAATCCACATAAAATTTCAAGTCTCAACAACAATCGCTTTTTTAGATATGAATTTTTTAAAATTAACAAATTTTAATCGACATGTTAATTTAAGTTAGGTTAGAATTTCTTTTCTGACGGAAAAACTAAAAGTCGTAGAAAATTGATGTTTGGTGAAAATAAAGATTAAGTTTTAGTTTAAATCCACATAAAATTTCAAGTCTCAACAACAATCGCTTTTTTAGATATGAATTTTTTAAAATTAACAAATTTTTATCGACATGTTAATTTAAGTTAGGTTAGAATTTCTTTTCTGAGGGAGAAACTAAAAGTCGTAGAAAATTGATGTTTGGTGAAAATAAAGATTAAGTTTTAGTCTAAATCCACATAAAATTTCAAGTCTCAACAACAATCGCTTTTTTAGATATGAATTTTTAAAAATTAACAAATTTTAATCGACATGTTAATTTAAGTTAGGTTAGAATTTCTTTTCTGACGGAAAAACTAAAAGTCGTAGAAAAGTGATGTTTGGTGAAAATAAAGATTAAGTTTCAGTCTAAATCCACATAAAATTTCAAGTCTCAACAACAATCGCTTTTTTAGATATGAATTTTTTAAAATTAACAAATTTTTATCGACATGTTAATTTAAGTTAGGTTAGAATTTCTTTTCTGAGGGAAAAACTAAAAGTCGTAGAAAATTGATGTTTGGTGAAAATAAAGATTAAGTTTCAGTCTAAATCCACATAAAGTTTCAAGTCTCAACAACAATCGCTTTTTTAGATATGAATTTTTCAAAATTTACAAATTTTAATCGACATGTTAATTTAAGTTAGGTTAGAATTTCTTTTCTGACGGATAAACTAAAAGTCGTAGAAAATTGATGTTTGGTGAAAATAAAGATTAAGTTTTAGTCTAAATCCACATAAAATTTCAAGTCTCAACAACAATCGCTTTTTTAGATATGAATTTTTCAAAATTAACAAATTTTAATCGACATGTTAATTTAAGTTAGGTTAGAATTTCTTTTCTGACGGAAAAACTAAAAGTCGTAGAAAATTGATGTTTGGTGAAAATAAAGATTAAGTTTTAGTCTAAATCCACATAAAATTTCAAGCCTCAACAACAATCGCTTTTTTAGATATGAATTTTTAAAAATTAACAAATTTTTATCGACATGTTAATTTAAGTTAGGTTAGAATTTCTTTTCTGACGGAAAAACTAAAAGTCGTAAAAAATTGATGTTTGGTGAAAATAAAGATTAAGTTTTAGTCTAAATCCACATAAAATTTCAAGCCTCAACAACAATCGCTTTTTTAGATATGAATTTTTAAAAATTAACAAATTTTAATCGACATGTTAATTGAAGTTAGGTTAGAATTTCTTTTCTGACGGAAAAACTAAAAGTCGTAGAAAATTGATGTTTGGTGAAAATAAAGATTAAGTTTTAGTCTAAATCCACATAAAATTTCAAGCCTCAACAACAATCGCTTTTTTAGATATGAATTTTTTAAAATTAACAAATTTTAATCGACATGTTAATTTAAGTTAGGTTAGAATTTCTTTTCTGACGGAAAAACTAAAAGTCGTAGAAAATTGATGTTTGGTGAAAATAAAGATTATGATTCAGTCTAAATCCTCATCAAATTTCAAGTCTGAACAACAATTAATTTCTTAGCTATGAATTTTTAAAGATTGAGAAATTTAAATGAAATTTTTTTTTTTTAAGAAAATGTTAGTCAATTCTCTACATCTTTAAAAATATAATTGGTAGGAAGATAAGGAATGTTCTAAGACTAAAATATTTGTTGGTCTGTGTATTTGATTACTTGAAATCGTACAAAATGAAGTTATGGTACCATACTGGAAAAGATAAGATGCTAATTAAGTGGCATAGTCGTTCGTAAGGTCTCTTTCATCCGCATATCTATCTCTAAGAATAGAGAGAGAGAAAAAAGATTAATCCATCTGGATTCCGCCCTCGACTGGCGGGCGACTTGAGTGGTTTCCCATCAGAGGCATAAAAGAAACCCATTGTCGGTAACCGGTATACGGCGGGCTACAAAAGAATGTGACTTTCATATCCGTTCACATTAGATTAAGGAACTGATTCTTTCGCTTTTCTGTGTTCGCGTCGCGCCGCCCCCCGTCGTCCCCAAAACTACTTTATTGGACCGAGCCGAACGTGCTTTATGGCCTCGGGAGCTTTTCCCGTCTTCCTTCTGTATGATAATGGGCGTTTGCCTTCTGGATCTGCGCCATGTTTAATTTACGACCGCCGTCACTGGTTATTAACGGATGGGGTGCCCCAAGAATCGTATATCCTCATTTGCGGACCGCCGAAGCAATTTAATTTGCTTCCCGGTCGTTCCGTTTCTTACGTCTAATGGAAAACAGAGATTCGTTTTTTTCGTTTTTTCTTAATCCGGAAAAAAAGCGCGCCGAAGGTACGCTTCTCAAGTCCCCGGCCGTTTTGTATTAACTACGTGATCGGAAAGCGTCATTTATTATTTATGATGGCTTGAAGTAAAAAGAGATTCCGAGATAATGGTGTTCTGGGATCGGGGTCTAAATAAAAACGAGGGGGAGCACCGCTCGCGGGGAAAAGCCCGGCAGGGCTCTTTTCCCCCGTCCCGGAGCCAAATCCGAAGAATTGCTCGATTACTGAAATCCGTCTCAAAGGGCCGCGACTCAAACGCTCCTTCAAATTGAAAGGGTTGTATTCGTTAGCTGTATAACAAGGCCAGGGCCCGATACAAGGCCTCAAATCCTCGAATCCGATCGAAATTCCTGTAATACGACCAACTTTGTATACTAAATTCGGTCTTCGTTTGATAATTATAGTAGAAAAGTCTTGCGTTTCAAATCTATTTAAAACAACTCATTAAAATCCAATTACTAAAAGCACCATCAACAAAAATAATTGATTTTCAGTCTAAATCCTGCTTAATTTTCAAGTCTCAATTAGTTTTTGAAATTTTTCAAAATTGATTTTTCAAAATTAACATTTTCAATTGACTTGTTCGTCCAAATTTTTAAAAAATTCGTCATAATGCGTCTTGATTTTATAATATTTTTTTAAATTGTTTAAAAATTCGTCTTAATTTTATAAAATTTATTAAAAATTTTTAGAAATTCGTCTGAATTTTATGAAATTCGTCCAAATTTCTTTAAAATTCGTCTTAGTTTTATAAAATTTGTCCAAATTTTTTAAATTTGTTTAAAAATCATGATCATTCGCCTTAATTTTATAAAATTCATCCAAATTTTTTTAAGATTCGTCTAAACTTTTTGAAATTCGCCCAAATTTCTTTAAAATTCGTCAATTTTTTTTAAAAATTCGTCGTAATTCGTCTTGATTTTATAACATTTTTTAAAATTGTTTAAATATTCGTCTTAATTTTTAAAATTTATAAAATTTTTATAAAATTCGTCATAATTTTATGAAATTCGCCTGAATTTCTTAAAAATTCGTCTTATTTTTCTTAAATTCGCCCAAATGTGCTTAAAAATCATCATCATTTGCCTTAATTTTATAAAATTCATCCAAATTTTTTTAAAATTCGTCTAAATTTTTTGAAATTCGCCCAAATTTCTTTAAAATTCGTCAAAATTTTTTAAAAATTCGTCATAATTCGTCTTAATTTTATAAAATTTTTTAAAATTGTTTAAAAATTCGTCTTAATTTTATAAAATTTATTAAAATTTTTTTTAAATTCGTCATGTTTTTATAAAATTCGCCCAAATTACTTAAAAATTCGTCTTATTTTTCTTTAATTCGCCCAAATGTGTTTAAAAATCACCATCATTCGCCTTAATTTTATAAAATTCATCCAAATTTTTTTTATAATTCGTCTAAATTTTTTGAAATTCGCCCAAATTTCTTTAAAATTCGTCAATTTTTTTTAAATTCGTCATAATTCGTCTTGATTTTTTAACATTTTTTAAAATTGTTTAAAAATTCGTCTTAATTTTATAAAATTTATTAAATTTTTTTAAAAATTCGTCATAATTTTATAAAATTCATCCAAATTTTTCAAAAATTCGTCATAATTCGTCTTGATTCTATAATATTTATTAAAATTGTTTAAAAATTCTTCTTAATTTCATAAAATTCATCAACATTTTTTTAAAATTCGTCTAAATTTTTTGAAATTCGCCCAAATTTCTTTAAAATTCGTCAATTTTTTTTTAAAATTCGTCGTAATTCGTCTTGATTTTATAACATGTATTAAAATTGTTTAAAAATTCGTCTTAATTTTATAAAATTTATTAAATTTTTTTTTAAAATTCGTCATAATTTTATAAAATTCGCCCAAATTACTTAAAAATTCGTCTTATTTTTTTAAAATTCGCCCAAATTTTTTTAAAAATCATCATCATTTGCCTTAATTTTATAAAATTCGTCATAATTCGTCTTGATTTTATAAAATTCGTATACATTTTTTTAAAAAATCGTTAAAAATTCATCATAATTCGTCTTGATTTTATAAAATTCGTTCAAAGTTTTCAAAAATTCGTCATAATTGGTCTTGATTTTATAATTATTATATATTAAAGTAGTAAACAATCAGCGCCATCTTTTCGAGGTTTTTCACTTTTTTCTCCGTGAAAACGGGCCCTCCGACAGTTTTGGGGGGTACTACCGGGACCTGATTCTATATGGGCATTTTCCATAAGTGAGTATGGGGCCCGTACGACGTTTTTTAAGAGAGAAAAATGCAAAAGAAGTGTTAAAATTTTTCGGAACTAACGCCGGCAGTCGACCATTTTTCCGTTCGTTACGCTCTTAAACGTCAAACTGCCCCTTTTTTGCCGAGCTTTTCCGACCTTGCCGTCTTAGCTGGCGTTCATGTTGATGTAGAAAACCTTAAAATACAGCCTCTTTTATAGGTTTCGGGCCATTTTTGAGCCTATATCGGTTAAATAGCGCCTTTTCGAACGTTTTTTCCCGAAGCAGATTTTGTGCCATTAGGGCGGGTACAATTTCTATTGACCGTTTTTCGAATAATAAATTTTTTATCGAAAACGGCTAAAATCACATTTTCTTTTGTATAAAATTGTTCAAAATCATAAAAATTGAGTAAAACAAACAAGTTTTTGTATCCGTTTTTCGAAAAAATTGTCTGGAAAAACTTAAAAAATAACCCTCTTCGAGTAACAGGGTCAACCAAGAATGACATTTCGTTTTTGACGTTTGACAGTTTTCTCCAATATGCTCCGATTCAAAGCTCAAATTGGCCGAAAATCCTTAAAAGTTGTACACAACGGTATCGAAAACGTGTACCCTTTCGGTTTGGAAATATCGAAACAGGTTAGCTACTTTCACAAGCCTTTGTTGTTTAAAAAAAAATTAAAATTAGAATCTAACCTTTTAGTCATGAAAAAAATATGCTGAAAAAGTCCAAAGATTCGATTATCTATCAACAAATGGAGTCGCTGATGTTTATTTTAAACTACTTTTATACTTGGAGACATTAAAACAGATTATCAATGGTATTGCAAGTGTACTTTTGTTATCTTTTGAACACAACCGGAGTTTTTCGAAGAGGAACCTCTCTTTTCTGGAGTTTTTGTAATTTTTGACTTGAATTTGAATTTACAAAGTTTTGCAATGTAAAAATGATACAAAATGAAAAGTTTATCACTTACATAAATTAATAAGCTTGATTGCGACGTGAAACCTTAAGACAATCAAGAAGGAGTTGTTTTGAAACTTCTATGAAGAATTATCAATGCCAAAAACGAGCAAGAACAATGTATTATATTAATAATCAATTGCAGGAACAGCTAAAAACGTTGTTCAGGGGAAGGAGTAATATACTGCAGCTTTGTTAGATCAAATATGGCCAAAAAGAAATGATACTTTCGATAGAAAAATCGCGGGATATTAACGATATGTTACATTTATAGATATTTGATAAGAAAAAACAACAGGAAACTTCAAAGGGAGTAATGAAATTTTAAAGAAGATATCGTTCTACTAATGAACAAGTTAAAAGGAAAAAAAAAGCCTATCGAATAAAAAGAAAAAAAAAAATACGAAAATAAATTTTAAGTAAAAATCAAAAAAATCTACATTTTCGAAATTGAAGTGAAATAGCATTAATAAATGGATAAAACAAATATTTGATTATTATAAACCGAAACATGGAGAAAATGGAGAAAAATCTGCAAAGCCATTAAAAAAATTTAATTAGGGGAAAGAAATTGCGATGCCAGAACAATATGTATAAGTGTGTTTTCGAAGCTAACAAAATCACTTGATGTTGGTTTCAACAATATGTTAACTTAATGGGATCTTTAGAGAACAGTTTTGTAAGCAACGAATCCTTTTCTATGTTTTATTTGATTACAAGCAACTTTTGATTCTTTTTTTTGACAATACGAAAAGACGAACATCGAAAAAGTACTTTAAATTATTTTTGACCAGTGCAGTTCTTGAAACAGTTTGTCCATCGTAATTAACGTTTCTGGAATAATTCGCTCGGTATGGGACAAACCAAAAGTATCATGAAGAGATTCTAATTTTTTCTTTCGCACTGTAATTGAACGATGGCCTATGAAATAATTAACTGTTACCACTAAAGATCACCGGAAAAAAGTAAAAATCGCGGAATACGATTTGCCATAATATATACCAAATTCTATACCTTTGAGAACTAAAAAACGTCCAAAGCAATATTTCAAATTTAAAAGATGGACAAAGCTCTGAATTAAGATTAACCAACCACATTGATTCAAATTCTTTAGACCGTGTTTAGATGTTGTTTATATAGTTAAGTAAACTTATTTATCGGTCATAATATCGGTCAATCTGAAACCCTTTTTGTGAACTCGAACGTAGTCCGTATTAGTATTAAACTGAAAGAATGGATACCATTTGCATAAAATTAAAACACAGCAAAGCAATGATTTCAAATTTAAAATATTGATAAGGCTAAGGAATTTAAATTAATCAATCGCGTTGAACGTTTAGGAAATTGTTGAACGCCATTGGTGGATTTGAATTTCCCGAAAGCCCACTAAACCGTGTGTAGGCGAATTGTTCATCAGAGCAATTTTACCTATTTATAATATCCGCACTCTCAACTGATGCACCACGCTAGTATTTATTAAAATTGTTTAAAAATTCTTCTTAATTTTATAAAATTCATTAAATTTTTTTTAAAATTCGTCTAAATTTTATGAAATTCGCTCAAATTTCTTAAAAATTCGTCTTATTTTTCTTAAATTCGCCCAAATGTGTTTAAAAATCATCATCATTTGCCTTAATTTTATAAAATTTATCAAAATTTTTTAGAAATTCGTCATAATTCGTCTTGATTTTATAACATTTATTAAAGTTGTTTAAAAATTCGTCTTAATTTTATAAAATATATTAAAATTTTTTAAAGATTCGTTATAATTTTATAAAATTCGCCCAAATTACTTAAAAATTCGTCTTATTTTTTTTAAATTCGCCCAAATTTGTTTAAAAATCATCATAATTCGCCTTAATTTTATAAAATCCATCCAAATTTTTTTAAAATTCGTCTAAATTTTTTGAAATTCGCCCAAAGTTCTTTAAAATTCGTCAAAATTTTTTAAAAATTCGTCATAATTCGTCTTGATTTTATAGCATTTATTAAAATTGTTTAAAAATTCGTCTTAATTTTATAAAATTTATTAAATTTTTTTAAAAATTCGTCATAATTTTATAAAATTCGTCCAAATTACTTAGAAATTCGTCTTATTCTTTTTTAAATTCGCCCAAATTTGTTTAAAAAACATCATCATTTGCCTTAATTTTATAAAATTCGTCGTAATTCGTCTTGATTTTATAAAATTCGTACACATTTTTAAAAAAATTCGTCCAAATTCGTTAAAAATTCATCATAATTCGTCTTGATTTTATAAAATTCGTCATAATTCGTCTTGATTTTATAAAATTCGTCATAATTCGTCTTGATTTTATAAAATTCGTATACATTTTTAAAAAGATTCGTCCAAATTTTTCAAAAATTCGTCATAATTCGTCTTGATTTTATAATATTTATTAAAATTGTTTAAAAATTCTTCTTAATTTTATAAAATTTATTGAAATTTTTTAAAAATTCGTCTAAATTTTATGAAATTCGCCCAAATTTCTTAAAAATTCGTCTTATTATTTTTAAAATTCGCCCAAATTTGTTTAAAAAACATCATTATTTGCCTTAATTTTATAAAATTCGTCATAATTCGTCTTGATTTTATAAAATTCGTATACATTTTTAAAAAAATTCGTCCAAATTTTTCAAAAAT
Organism: Digitonthophagus gazella; assembly: GCA_036711955.1. NCBI lineage: Eukaryota > Metazoa > Arthropoda > Insecta > Coleoptera > Scarabaeidae > Digitonthophagus > Digitonthophagus gazella. Next base: position 31,976,247 of record JASCIT010000002.1, read on the forward strand.
TCGTCATAATTCGTCTTGATTTTATAATATTTATTAAAATTATTTAAAAATTCTTCTTAATTTTATAAAATTTATTGGAATTTTTTAAAAATTCGTCTAAATTTTATGAAATTCGCCCAAATTTCTTAAAAATTCATCTTATTATTTTTTTTTAATTCGCCCAAATTTGTTTAAAAATGATCATTATTTGCCTTAATTTTATAAAATTCATCATAATTCGTCTTGATTTTATAAAATTCGTAAACTATTAAAGATGTGAAAGTATTTATGATTCAATCACTTAAAGTTACTTTTAGGAAGAATGGGTTAGAAATCAAATAATTTAGTATTCAATGGATGGAAGTAACTTCATAGTTCGATTTCAGTTCATATCCACTGACGATAAAATCAACTGCACTCGAGTTATTCCAATCACGCTATCTCTGACAATTAGAACCTGGCTCCGCTCGAACTGCAATATTGTTTCCCAATTCCGGCGACCGTTCGGAGAGTTGGCATCGTCGGCGACAAGTCGACAAAAGACAATTAACCATCGGAATAAGAAACCGTCGCCGGGGCGAGCTCCCGAAAGTAATTAAACTCGGAGGCGTCCTATGGGACGCGAGCCCCGGCGCCTCCACCTGCCTTGCTCCTAGCCTTGTCCCACGGGACTGCAGCCTCTCGACCTGTCAAAATCAGAAATTGCAGTTTTTGTTCCGTTTTCCCGCTGAGACACGGCATCCCGACGCCTTCGTACACCGACGCCGTGAACGGGCGTCGTCCGAGAACGGGGAAAGTTACGGTCTCCGCCCCCCTCGGCGACGACGACGCTCTCGGAGGCGCCCCGAAGCTCCCTTCCGCGAGCCACGTCCGCACCGTTTTTCTTCATTTAATAAACAACTCGCATCGCCCCCGAGTTCGTAGCCGAACCCCGCACTCCGTTTTACTTGTCTTGACGCTTTATAAAATTAATAGGTGAACGCGACAGCCAGCAAGAGGGGAAAGAAATTTATTAATTCCATCTCCAGTTTCTCCGTTCCACGTTTAACTCAATATAATGTTTCCTTCGTTTTTATTCTCTAAAACAATTTAAATTTCTTTTTGAGTTTTATTAATTAAACAAACGCTGTTTTGAATTTTAATATTTAGATTTAAATTAAGGTAGTAATTTTTTAAATTCTCTTCCATTAGCTAAATCAACAAATTTAAATCATGTCTCAAAAATTGAAAACTCTTCTTTAAAATAATATTAAAAAAATATTGTTTTTAAAAGTCCACTACTTTTATTTAAAAGATCTTTTTATATCTAATTTAGTTTAGAAACTATCTTAAAAAAATGACTTCAAGATTTTAACAATTCCACTATTTCAAAAAAATTTTCTTCAAAAATTTATAACTAAAAAACCAAAAGAGATACAAAAAAAATTTTCAAATAGAAAATATTTGTGGATAAATAATCTACAATTTTTATTTAAAAGATTTTTTTCTATCTAACTTAGTTTTGGACCTATCATTAAAAAATGACTTGAACATTTCGACGTATTCGCCATATTAGAAAAATTTTCTTTAAAAATTTATAACTAAAAAATCAAAAGAGATACAAAAAAATTTTTCAAATAAAAAGTATTTGTGGATAAATATTCTACAATTTTTATTCAAAAGATTTTTTTCTATCTAACTTAGTTTGGGAGTTACCTTAAGAAAATTACTGCAACATTTTGACGCTTCCACCATTTCGAAAAAATTTTCTTTAAAATTTTATAGCTAGAAAACCAAAAGAGATACAAACATTTGTTTCTAATGAAAAATATTTGTAGATAAATAATCTACAATTCTTATTGGAAAGATTTTTTTCTATCTAATTTAGTTTGGGAATTATCTTAAAAAAATGACTTGAACATTTCGACAGCTCCGCCATATTGGAGAAATTTTCTTTAAAAATTTATAACTAAAAAACCGAAAGAGATACAAAAAAATTTTTGAAATTAAAAATATTTGTGGATAAATAATTTGCAATTTTTATTTGAAAGATTCTTTTCTATCTAACTTGGTTTTCTAATTATTTTAAAAAAATTACATCAACGTTCCGGCGCCTCTACCATTTCGAAAAAAACTTCTTTAAAAATTTATAACTAAAAAACCAAAAGAGATACAAAAAAATTTTTGAAATAAAAAATATTTGTGGATAAACAATTCACAATTTTTATTTGAAGGATTTTTTTCTATTTAACTTAGTTTTGGAACTATCTTAAAAAAATGACTTCAACATTCCGACACCTTCGCCATATTAGAAATTTTTTTTTAAATTTATAACTAAAAAACCAAAAGAGATACAAAAAATGTTATCAAATAAAAAGTATTTGTGGATAAATATTCTACAATTTTTATTTAAAATATTTTTTTCTATCTAACTTAGTTTTGGAACTATCTTAAAAAAATGACTTCAACATTCCGACACCTTCGCCATATTAGAAATTTTTTTTTAAATTTATAACTAAAAAACCAAAAGAGATACAAAAAATGTTATCAAATAAAAAGTATTTGTGGATAAATATTCTACAATTTTTATTTAAAAGATTTTTTTCTATCTAACTTAGTTTTGGAACTATCTTAAAAAAATGACTTGAACATTCCGACACCTTCGCCATATTGGAAATTTTTTTTTTTAACTTTATAGCTAAAAAACCAAAAGAGATACAAAAAATTTTATCAAATAAAAAGTATTTGTGGATAAATATTCTACAATTTTTATTTAAAAGATTTTTTTCTATCTAACTTAGTTTTGGAACTATCTTAAAAAAATGACTTGAACATTTCGACGACACCGCCATGTTGGAAAAATTTTCTTTAAAAATTTATAACTAAAAAACCGAAAAAGATATAAAAAAAACTTTTTAATAAAAAATGTTTATAAATAAATATTCTATAATTTTTACTTGAAAGATTTTTTCAATCTAACTTAGTTTTAGAATAATTTAAAAAAAATGACGAACATTTCGACGTCTCCACCATATTAAAAAAAAATTCTTTAAAAATTTATAACTAAAAAACCAAAAGAGATACAAAAAATTTTTTCAAGTAAAAAATATTTGTGGATAAATAATCTACAATTCTTATTAGAAAGATTTTTTTCTATCTAATTTAGTTTGGGAATTATTTAAAAAAATGACTTGAACATTTCGACGACTCCGCTATGTTGGAAAAATTTTCTTTAAAAATTTATAACTAAAAAACCGAAAGAGATATAAAAAAAACTTTTTAATAAAAAATGTTTATAAATAAATATTCTACAATTTTTATTTAAAAGGTTTTTTTCTATCTAACTTAGTTTTGGCCCTATCTTAAAAGAAACTAGAACATTTCGACGCCTCCACCATCTTGGAAACATTTTCTTTAAAAATTTATAACTAAAAAATCAAAAGAAATACAGAAAAATTTTTTAAATAAAAATTATTTATGGATAAATATTCTACAATTTTTATTTAAAAGGTTTTTTCCTATCTAACTTAGTTTTGGCCCTATCTTAAAAAAATGACTTGAACATTTCGACGCCTCCGCCATGTTGGAAAAATTTTCTTTAAAAATTTATAACTAAAAAACCAAAAGAGATACAAAAAATTTTTTCAAATAGAAAATATTTATGAATAAATAATCTACAATTTCTACTTGAAAGATTTTTTTCTATCTAACTTAGTTTTGGGATAATTTTTAAAAAATGACTTGAACATTTCGATACCCCCGCCATCTTGGAAAAATTTTCTTTAAAAATTTGTAACTAAAAAACAAAAAGAGATACAAAAAAAGACTTTTAATAAAAAATATTTATGAATAAATAATCTACAATTTTTATTTGAAAGATTTTTTCCTATCTAATTTAGTTTGGGAATTATCTTTAAAGAAATTACGTCTACATTCCGGCGCCTCCACCATTTTTGAAAGAAATTTCTTTAAAGATTTATAACTAAAAAACCAAAAGAGATACAAAAATATTTCTCAAATAAAAAATATTCCTTATTGAATAAGTTACAATTCTTATTTGAAAACTTTTTTGTATCTAGCTTAAAATTGGAGTTATTTGAAAATATGTTCTTGTTTGTATAAATGGAATAAGTTGTAAATAAACACTAGAACTTACATTAAAACGTTAATTAAACGTTATATTATATCATAAATTTTATTTCTCCATAAAATTCTAACTAAAATAAAAAAGGAATATAAAAAATCCTAAAGAATTGTTAATTGTGATTTGTTTTTTAAAGATAAAGGATAGATTTATGTCAACATCCGCTTAAAAATTGTATTAACTTCTACCTAGTCGTTTTCCTGTCAATTCCCTTAATCAATTAGTCGAACGTTACCGTCCAACGGTCACAGGGATGGCCAACCGAGGACCAAAGAAATATAAAAAAATATCCTAAAGAATTGTTAATTGTGATTTGTTTTTTAAAGATAAAGGGTAGATTTATGTCAACATCCGCTTAAAAATTGTATTAACCTCTAGCTAGTCGTTTTCCTGTCAATTCCCTTAATCAATTAGTCGAACGTTACCGTCCAACGGTCACAGGGATGGCCAACCGAGGACCAAAGAAATATAAAAAAATATCCTAAAGAATTGTTAATTGTGATTTGTTTTTTAAAGATAAAGGGTAGATTTATGTCAACATCCGCTTAAAAATTGTATTAACCTCTAGCTAGTCGTTTTCCTGTCAATTCCCTTAATCAATTAGTCGAACGTTACCGTCCAACGGTCACAGGGACGGCCAACCGAGGGCCTCCGATGACTAATAATTAACGAACGGTAAATTAACGCCGCGGCGGTGGAAAATTCGGCGCGCTTTGGAAACGGGACGTTAGTTTATTATTAGCTCGTTAATTAATTAATTAATGCACGTACAATTATTATCCGCGTCACGGATGCGCCGGTTATTGCTGGTTCGTTTTACGTCCCCGAATAATTTTAACCGATCGTGGACGGCGTAAATCAGCCCGGAATAATTGAAATTAATATTTACTGCGCGACAAAGGGACCTAAAATTCCCATCCCATTCAAAATTATACATTTCCAATATCTATTGATAAAGGTAAAACCATACAATGATATTAAACTTGATCATATCAATACTCATCAAACGTATTGTATCAAATTAAAGTTTCAAAAAAAGTTTGTTATTGTTGTATTTTTGGTTAATATAAACGGGACAAATTCGCTAAAGGATAATAGTTTGGTAAATTGTGGTTGAACAATTCCTGAAGGGGACGTGAATCCAAATAACTGCGGTTTGAGGATCCTTTGGCAGGATGGAAAAGTGCATTGCCGAGGGGCGTAAAGCTGCGGAACCGTTACGGAGACACAATCCCGATCGTGTTCCCTGTTTGCCGGGGAAATGAATAAATTCCGGGACCGACGGGCGGATAAATAAGATTTGGTCGCCGTAATCGACGTCCCGAATGGAAGGGTACATATGTCCCGTCTAGACAATTTGACAGCGTCGCTCGTTCGACATTCAGGTCGCGCAAGAACCCCGACGGGGGGGCCCTGTTTGTTCGTCCGCAGACGGGGTATTTACGCCCGCGGATAAATCCTTTTATTTCGGCGGACGGGGAACAGTTTAGCACCTATTTAGGGGACCGGACGGCTGCCTTTATTTTGTTCGAACCCCCTCCGTGTAATTCCCCCGGTTTATGTGGCACGTTGCCTGGAAATCGCCAAATATGTAAGGAGGTAAGCCCCGGAACGTGATGGAAGCTTTTATGTTCCGTTCTGCCAGCGAGAATCGTATTTGTAGAACAGAGTCTCGTGACGATTTGTTTGTACCCCCAAAATAAACAGATTTGTGTGTGCTTTTCTTTTCCTATTATCTTAAACTAAGCATACTTAAATAAAAAAGTACAATTTTTACAAAAAAAAATGTTTATAATAAAATAATAAATAAATTTTATTTGAAACATTTTTTTCTATCTTCATCAATTTTTAAATTAGATGGAATTAAAGTTGAAAAATGACATTTTGAGGTTATAACTAGTTTTTAGCTTATGACTCCTTTAATATCGAGAATTGAGAAAAATGTTTATTACAAAAAATACTTATAATTAAATAAGAAATAAATTTTATTTGAAATATTTTTTTCTACCTTTTTTAGTTTTTAAGTTAGATTGAATCAAAGTTGAAAAAATTACCTTTTGGGGTTGTAATTAGTTTTTATGTTATGACTCCTTTAATATCGAGAATTGAGAAAAATGTTTATAACAAAAAATACTTATAATTAGATAAGGAATGAGTTTTATTTGAAATATTTTTTTCTATTTTATTTAGTTTTTGATTTAGATGGAATCAAAGTTGAAAAAATGACGTTTTGTGGTTTTAAGTAGTTTTTGATTATAACTTCTTTAATATCGACAACTGAAAAAAGTCTTTATAACAAAAAATACTTATAATTAGATAGGGAATAAATTTTATTTGAAACATTTTTTTCTATCTTGTTTATTTTTTGTATTAGATGGAACCAAAGTTTGAAAAAATGACGTTTTGGGGTTATAACTAGTTTTTAGGTTATAACTCCTTTAATATCGAGAATTAAAAAAAATGTTTATAATAAAAAATACTTATAATTAAATGGGAAATAAATTTTATTTGAAAAATTTTTTTCTACCTTATTTAGTTTTTGAATTAGATGAAACCAAAGTTTGAAAAAATGACGTTTAGCAGTTGTAACTAGTTTTTAGGTTATGACTCATTTAATATCGAAAATTGAAAAAAATGTTTAGAATAAAAATTACTTATAATTAAATAGGGAATAAATTTTATTTGAAACATTTTTTCTTATCTTGTTTATTTTTTGTATTAGATGGAACCAAAGTTTGAAAAAATGACGTTTTGGGATTATAACTAGTTTTTAGGTTATAACTCCTTTAATATCGAGAATTAAAAAAAATGTTTATAATAAAAAATACTTATAATTAAATAGGAAATAAATTTTATTTGAAAAATTTTTTTCTACCTTATTTAGTTTTTGAATTAGATGGAACCAAAGTTTGAAAAAATGACGTTTAGCAGTTGTAACTAGTTTTTAGGTTATGACTCATTTAATATCGCGAATTGAAAAAAATCCTTATAACAAAGAATACTTATAATTAAATAGGAAATAAATTTTATTTGAAACATTTTTTTCTACCTTATTTAGTTTTTGAATTAGATGGAACCAAAGTTGAAAAATGACGTTTTAGGGTTGTAACTAATTTTTGTAACTAATCTTAGGACTTCATGTTCATAATTTTCTTTTATTTGAAGTGTTTGTTCATGATTTTTTTTATTTTTTTTTTTTTATTGATTGCAAAAAATAAAATTGGTAAAATCCTTTTTAAAAATAGAGTGGTTATTTTTAGTGATTTTAGTTGGGTACTCTCCGGTGGAGGGGGAGCGACAACACCTCGGCCGAACGCCTCTGATTTATGGCCGTCTTCATAGCGCACCTAATGAAGTCAAAAGCCTTCTATCCGGGGTCCTAATTTATAGATGCAGCGCGAGGGGCCGCGTGAACTGCCCACTAAATCACCGGAGGCTTAATGACCTCCCCCATTAAATTGGAACGGAGTGTGCTCCGCTTCGGGATGCTGGCGTTCGCGTCGCTCTAACCAATTTTATTATTTTTGATCGCTTTCCTAGATATTAAACAAAAACCCTCTTAAATTAAAAATCCTCCTGAGTACTTTCAATCGTCGATTCCACTCGTAATTTACCGTTTATCATCACCAAATGAAACGAATTTTCTTTAATTATATTTTAAAATAAGAATATCCCCTACAACCAAAGAAAACTATTTTAACTTCCCTACAACCCGTAGATGAGATTTGTCTTATTGTAAGAGAGGTTAAATAAATACACACCGCTATTAGTTTCTGTGTTTATTCACAAAATACAGCAGGTAGGTTGGGAGCTGCATTACTGTTTATTTTGCGAGGGAATGTAATCATTAACTGTTACGTGTAAGACGACGAAGGTATTTTCAAGTTTAATTAAACGACAAAATCCGATTTAATTGCTTTTAGCTTTAGTACGTTCACTTTGGGAAATTTAATTCTTGATTAAACATGGTTTATAATCAATAAAAAGGTGTTTTCTATATTGGTTACAACAATGGAAATTTTACGATACCACTGAAATCTAAAAGACCACTTGTTGCCCGCGAAAACAATGACTCATTCTCGCTAGAACGTAAAACCGTTATGATCTAATCTGGAATGAAGCCGGGATAACGCGGCAGTTAAGTCCCGCCGGTAAAGGGGGCCCTTATCGATGCCAGACGAGTCCCGAGTGTCGTTCCGGATGCACTCGTCTCCGATTACGGGCTAAAATATTGAACAAGTCCCCATCGGTTTGTCCGGCCGGGATCTCGGGGAACCGAGTTGAATTTTTCAAGGGGCCCCCCATTAAAGCTGCATAGCGCGCGCGGTGCCTCTTGAGGTTCCGACCGGGTCTTGACCGTCGCCCTACCTGCTTTCGGAATCGGTAATTCGATTTGCTTGGCAGATGGGCTAAGACAACGGTTGGGGCGACGTGAGGGTGAAATAAAGACGGGGCGACCTTTGAACCCGAAGCCCCCGGGACCTTTCCAATGCAGTGGACGGCGCTACCCTTGCGTCGGTTAGCGGAACGGAACGAAACGGGCAAATTTAATTTCCTATTGTGCCTGCCGTACCAAGGAGAACCGACTTGGAGGACATGTTTTCCCTTAATCTTGTAATGGAGTATCTTAGAGGTCCTTCTCCTACTTAACTTTAGATAAAAGCAAGTTTAGATTCTTTTGTGTATGTTAGGCGCAAAGAACAAAAAACCTTAATAACCAAAAAAACCATCTACAACATAGTATGGTTTCTTTAAATCGTCCACAATGTGATATTCGTATTGTGGCACTAGTACAAATAGCCACGTTATTTTTTTCAGCTTTAGATCCATTTAAATCAAAAATTAAATAAAATAGAAAAAAATATTTCAAATAAAATGTATTCCCTATTTAATTATAAGTATTTTTTGTTTCAAATATTTTTTTCAATTCTCGATATTAAAGAAGTCATAACCTAAAGACTGGTTATAACCCCAAAAATTAACTTTCAAATTTTGATTCCATCTAATTCAAAAACTAGACAAGATAGAAAAATTTCTTTCAAATAAAGTTTTTTCCCTATTTAATTATCAATATTTTTTGTTATAAATATTTTTTTCAGTTTTCAATATTAAAGGAGGTATAACCTAAAAACTAGTTATAACCCCAAAAACTAACTTTTTCAAATTTTGGCTTCATCTAATTCAAAAACGAAACAAGTTAGGAAATTTTTTTTCAAATAAAACTTATTTCATATTTAATCATAAACATTTCTTGTTATAAATATTTTTTTCAATTCTCGATATTAAAGGAGTCATAACCTAAAAACTAGTTACAACCCTAAAACGTCATTTTTTCAAATTTTGGTTCCATGTAATTCAAAAACTAAACAAGCTAGAAAAAAATATTTCAAATAAAATTTATTCCACATTTAATTATAAGTATTTTTTGTTATAAATATATTTTTCTATTTTCAATATTAAAGGAGTTATAGTCTAAAGTCTAGTTACAACTCCAAAGCATTATTTTTTCAAATTTTGGTTCTATTTAATTCAAAAACTAAACAAGATAGAAATTTTTTTTTCAAATAAAACTTATTTCGTATTTAATTATAAACATTTTTCGTTATAAATATTTTTTTCAATTTTCAATATTAAAGATGGTACAACCTAAAAACTGATTATAACCCCAAAAACCCACTTTTTCAAATTTTGATTCCATCTAATTCAAAAACTAAATAAGATAGAAAAAAATATTTCAAATAAAATTTATTCCCTATTTAATTATAAATATTTTTTGTTATAAATATTTTTTTCAATTTTTAATATTAAAGGAAGTACAACCTAAAAACTGATTATAACCCCAAACATTCACTTTTTCAAATTTTGGTTTCATCTAATTCAAAACCTAAAGAAGATAGAAAAAAATGTTTCAAATAAAATTTATTTCATATTTAATTGTAAACATTTTTCGTTATAAAGATTTTTTTCAATTCTCGATATTAAAGGAGTCATAACCTAAAAATTAGTTACAACCCCAAAGCATCATTTTTTCAATTTTGGTTCCAGCTAATTCAAAAACTAAACAAAGTAGAAAATTTTTTTTCAAATAAAATTTTTTCTCTATTTAATTATAAATATTTGTTATTATAAATATTTTTTTTAATTTTCAATATTAAAGGAGATATAACTTAAAAACTGGTTACAACCCCAAAAACCTACTTTTTCCGATTTTGGTTCCATCTAATTCAAAAACTAAACAAGATGGAAAAATCTTTTTCAAATAAAGTTTTTTTCTTATTTAATTATAAATATTTTTTGTTATACATATTTTTCTTTATTTTCAATATTAAACGGGATATAACCTAAAAACTGGTTACAATCCTAAAAACCTACTTTTTCCGATTTTGGTTCCATCTAATTCAAAAACTAACCAAGATAGAAAAAAATATTTCAAATAAAACTTATTTCATGTTTAATTATAAACATTTTTTGTTATAAATATTTTTTTCAATTCTTGAAATTAAATGAGTTATAACCTAAAAACTAGTTATAACCCCAAAACGTCATTTTTTTAAACTTTGTTCCATCCAATTCAAAAAATAAACAAGATAGAAAAAAATATTTCAAATAAAATTTATTCCTTATTTAATTATAAGTATTTTTTGTTATAAATATTTTTTTGAATTCTCAATATTAAAGGAGTTATAACCTAGAAACTAGTTATAACCCCAAAACGTCATTTTTTTAAACTTTGTTCCATCCAATTCAAAAAATAAACAAGATAGAAAAAAATATTTCAAATAAAATTTATTCCTTATTTAATTATAAGTATTTTTGTTATAAATATGTTTTTCAATTTTTAATATTAAAGGAGGTTTAACCTAAAAACCGATTATAACCCTAAAAACTCACTTTTTCAAATTTTGGTTCCATCTAATTCAAAAACTAAACAAGATAGAAAAAAATGTTTCAAATAAAATTTATTTCATATTTAATTATAAACATTTTTTGTTATAAATATTTTTTTCAGTTCTCGATATTAAAGGAGTTATAACCTAAAAACTAGTTACAACTCCAAAATGTCATTTTAACAAACTTTGGTTTCATCTAATTCAAAAAGTAAAGGAGACAGAAAAAAATATTTCAAATAAAACTTACTTCATATTTAATTATAAACATTTTTTGTTATAAATATTTTTTTCTATTTTCAATATTAAAAGAGGTATAACCTAAAAACTAGTTATAACCCCAAAAACTAACTTTTTCAAATTTTGGTTCCATCTAATTCAAAAACTAAATAAGATAGAAAAATTTTTTTCAAATAAAGTTTTTTCCCTATTTAATTATAAATATTTTTTATTATAAATATTTTTTTCGATTTTCAATATTAAAGGAGATATAACCTAAAAACTGATTATAACTCCAAAAACTAACTTTTTCAAATTTTGGTTACATCTAATTCAAAAAGTAAACAAAATAGAAAAAAATTTTTCAAATAAACCTTATTCCATATTTAATTATAAACATTTTTTGTTAAAAACATTTTTTTTCAATTTTCGATATTAAAAGGGCTATAATCTAAAAATTAGTTACAACCCTAAAACGTCATTTTTTTAACTTTAGTTCCAGTTAAATCAAAAACTAAACAAAATAGAAAAAATATTTCAAATAAAACTTATTTCATATTTAATTATAAACATTTTTTGTCATAAATATTTGTTTCAATTCTCGATATTAAAAGGGCTATAACCTAAAAATTAGTTACAACTCCACAATGTCATTTTTTCTAACTTTGGTTACATCTAATTCAAGAAATAAATAAGATAGAAAAAAATATTTCAAATAAAACTTATTTCATATTTAATTATAAACAATTTTTGTTCTAAATATTTCTTTCAATTTTCAATATTAAAGGAGGTATAACCTAAAAACTGGTTATAACCCCAAAAACTCACCTTTTCAAACTTTGGTTCGATCTAATTCAAAAACTAAACAAGATAGAAAAAAATTTTTTAAATAAAGTTTTTTCCCTATTTAATTATAAATATTTTTCGTTATAAATATTTCTTTCAATTTTCAATATTAAAGAAGGTATAACCTAAAAACTAGTTATAACCCCAAAAACTAACTTTTTCAAATTTTGGTTCCATCTAATTCAAAAACTAAACAAGATAGAAAAAAAATTTTGAAATAAAGTTTTTTCCCTATTTAATTATAAACATTTTTTGTTATAAATATTTTTTTCAATTTTCACTATTAAAGGAAGTATAACCTAAAAACTAGTTATAACCCCAAAAACTAACTTTTTCAAACTTTGATTCCATCTAATTCAAAAACTAAACAAGATAGAAAAAATGATTTCAAATAAAACTTATTTCATATTTAATTATAAATATTTTTTGTTATAAATATTTTTTTCTATTTTCAATATTAAAGGAGTCATAACCTAAAAACTAGTTATAACCCCAAGAACTAACTTTTTCAAATTTTGGTTCCATCTAATTCAAAATATAAACAAGATAGAAAAAAATGTTTCAAATAAAATTTATTCCCTATTTAATTATAAATGTTTTTTGTTATAAATATTTTTTTCTATTTTCAATATTAAAGGAGTTATAACTTAAAAACTAGTTATAACCCGAAAACGTTATTTTTTCAACTTTGATTCCATCTAATTCAAAAACTAAACAAGATAGAAAAAATATTTCAAATAAAACTTATTTCACATTTAATTATAAACATTTTTTGTTATTAACATTTCTTTCAATTTTCGATATTAAAGGGGCTGTAATCTAAAAATTAGTTACAACCCCAAAACGTCATTTTTTCTAACTTTGGTTACATCTAATTAGAAAAATAAACAAGATAGAAAAAAATATTTTAAATAAAACTTATTTCATATTTAATTATAAATATTTTTTGTTATAAATATTTTTTTCTATTTTCAATATTAAAGGAGGTATAACCTAAAAGCTAGTTATAACCCCAAAAACTAACTTTTTCAAATTTTGGTTCCATCTAATTCAAAAATTAAACAAGATAGAAAAATCTTTTTCAAATAAAGTTTTTTTCCTATTTAATTATAAATATTTTTCGTTATAAATATTTTTTTCTATTTTCAATATTAAAGGAGGTATAACCTAAAAACTAGTTATAACCCCAAAAACTAACTTTTTCAAATTTTGATTCCATCTAATTCAAAAACTAAACAAGATAGAAAAATTTTTTTCAAATAAAGTTTTTTCCTTATTTAATTATAAACATTTCTTGTTATAAATATATTTTTTAATTCTCGATATTAAAGGAGGTATAACCTAAAAACTAGTTATAACCCCAAAAACTAACTTTTTCAAATTTTGATTCCATCTAATTCAAAAACTAAAAAAGATAGAAAAAAATGTTTCAAATAAAACTTATTTCATATTTAATTATAAACATTTTTTGTTATAAATATTTTTTTCAATTCTCGATATTAAAGGAGTCATAACCTAAAAACTAGTTATAACCCCAAAACATTATTTTTTCAACTTTGGTTTTCAACTTTTGTGCCTAACATCTATCCCAAATCTAAGGAATTACATATTTTTATGTTTACTTGATGCGCTTACAGTGCATTCTATCTCAAATTGATTAAAAAATGCTTCCCAAGGGAGTTACAGCCCCTTAAAGGGGGCAGATAAACGATTTTTAAAGAATATCGTTGGAATAACTTGGGTTAAGTCAACAAAAATTGGTATACTAGCCTAAAATCCCAAGAGAAATTAGATGATGGTATTGATTTTATATGAAATTCATCTATGACGTGCTTATAAAGGGTTGACTTGGTTAATTGGTTGGTGACTTGGTTGATCTATTTTGCCAGTGTTCTTTGTAAGGAATTGTAGATCTTTTAGAAAGGAAAACCGAGTTGGAGGGCTTTTATTCTTGTTTTTTAACGTATTGTTAATTCCGAACATTTTTATGAACGACTATAGATGATTTAGATACAAGATTTTATAAGTTACAAAATTTATTTTTAATTTTTCTCTTTTCCTGGGTAGAGATTAATAAATGAGCAGTGTCTTGAAAAGAAAGGTCAAGAAAAGGTAATTTATGCGACCGGTGACGAATGAGGGAGCTGCCAACGCGGACGTTGAAGGTAACTTTTCGGCAGTGCGGAATTAGGTCCGGGTAAAATCCGCGTTCCGACGAAGGCGGTTATTTGTCTACATTAAAAACGTCGGTGATGAATTGGGGACTTTGCAGTCGACCTTCTCCATAGAATTCCCGAGAATTTACGACTGTCCAATGAACAATGGCGATAAAGACGCGCGGGTGTTCTTCAAATCTATTCAAATCGATTCCTTTACTAAAGCCAATTGGGTGAGTCGTTTATCACGTTTTCTCATAAAACATAAAACCCAGTATGGGTTTTATTCTATTTAAGGGGACGTTGTCTAAGTTTAGAAAGCAATACTAAGCTAACTCATGCTATACTAAAATCGTGTACTTTTCCGAATCGGCGAGCGAGCGGTTGGTATTGCGAAAATCCCGTATTTGCCATCTCGACGTGCTTCACATACGTACGCGAGATTACGAAAGTTTCGAGGCCGATTCGAGCGCATCCGGTACAAGTGGCGCCTGCACTCTTCGCCGACTTTAATAACGCCGGCCTAACAACGGAGCACTTCATAATTCCGAACAATATCCGCGCAAGATTGCAGCGGAGCGGCCCTCGGAGCCTGTTCGCGACGTAATACGCATTTCGCAGTCCGCCTCGCAACCGGCCCATTGTTTTCGCATTCATCACGGACCGTGGAGCAAAAACACCGGCAATTTTCCGTTTAACAATCGCGGAACGTGCCCGAGTTTCCATCGTGCGCATAATACGTCACGATTTCCCGCAACGCAACGAAACGACCGAACGCTAGCTTGCGTTTGACGACTATTTAATGCTAAAACAAATAGACGGAAAAAATAGAGGAAAAATGGTCGATTTCGAACACCCCCGATCGTTAATAACAATTTTGATAAAATATGATTTTTTATTTTGAACAAAACAAAACGTTTGTTAAAAAAATTATTTTCTATTTTATAACAAAATTTCAAAACGAACCGCAAACAATTTATTTTTATTCTATGGGACGAAAATATTATAGACAGTTTCAATATTACTAGTGTTTTGATACATTAGTTTTTAAAATATTTGTTACTTTCTATCAATCAACGAATGTGTAAAATAGGGTTTACACAGTTAATTTAAAATCATATTGACAATAAAGTCACTCACTTTAACAAATAAAGGGTGAACTATAGATTTTTTGTTTTAGGTGAAAAACCTGATGACAATTTTTTTTATTTTTTATACCTTTGATGTTAGTTGACTTTTTAATATAAAACATCCACTAAAGTTATAAAATTTTAGTCTCTGTGTTCTCAACATTAGAAAAAAGTCGTGTTTTCCTTTCTTTATTTGTTAAAATAATAGACAAATCATTTCAAAGGAATTAAAAATAATCAAAGTGATTGACCTTAAAAAATTCTTTGAGAAATATCTAACCTATTGTTAGAAAATTCTAAAGGTGGTTTTGCACGTCTGTCTGGGTTGTTAGAAGGGTAGTTAAAATGTTATAACTGCAATAATACCATGTATAATAGTAATAACAAAATTTTTATACCTTTGATATTGATTTTACTCTCTAACATCATATTTAAAAAATATACTAAAATTAAGATTAATTTCGTCAAGAATTGATTAGATTCTTAAAAATTTCACAAAAATAAAAAAGTAATAATAAAAATTCCACAAAAATTCCGCGACTCTGCTTCCGGCTAACCTTCTGAACGGCTTTATAACGCAACGTTATATGCGAATCGGGGCTCCTTTGGACCCGAAACGGACGATTTAAGCCCTAAACGAAGTCCCCGTTTTCCGTCATTTTCGATTTGGGCCGATAAAACACTTGGTTCAATTTTCATAAACGTTATTTATTATTCTAACCACGCTAATGCCCACATGAAATGTCAAAACGATCGGTTTATTAATAATGATCAAATATTTAATTCATGCAGAGCAAAAATTCGAATAAATTTCACTAAAAACTAATTGAATCGCTCATTTCAAAAAGCACATAAGTCAAAATTTTACAAAATGGAGTTTTTGCCACAAATCGTTTCTTTGGGGGTATTCACACCGTCTGTGCAAAAATCGCACAAGTCTCGTGAAGCGTTACCAAGATATGTCAGTACAAGTATCTGCGTTCGCAGCTGAAACCACATAAATGAGAGACTTGCATTGTTTCTGCAACTCACCAAATTCTAAATTTCTCTCAGTGGCGGCCAACATGTTATAGAAGAACGTGTTTGTCAAATGAGAGTTTTGGCAAACGTGTTAAAAAGGAACATAAAGAATCATTCTATCATTCATTTCAATATGAAAAGGATAAGAAAGGAACTGTGATTGTTCAAGACTTTATCGATAGTATAGGTTTAGGCATTTAACTTGACAAGAAACAAATCTATTACCATTAAACTACCAACAGAATGTACGTATCCAACTGGTTCTGTTCCCATAAACCCCAAAAAGATAGAAAATATCAAACAGGTGCAAAGTATTATTATTTCCAAACATATGTCTTTCTATAAAGGAATTTTTCAATGACCAACTACAGAAGAGGAAAAAAATGCCATCGAAAGTGACAATGAATACGATTATGTACCATAAATTTGCCTCGTTAGTCATGTAATACTTTTTTGAAACTGCAATAAAACTTTTGTGTGGACTCTCTTGTATTTATTTCCCTCTAATGCCAGCATTCAGACATGGGAAAAACAGTCCGTGCAAAAACCACGTAAGTCATACAAAGAAAAATACCGTTTTTGCAAAAATCTAACAATTCATTATAGCGTGTTTCATTACATTTGTTGTAGTTTCATAAATAAGTCAATTTGTATTCACGGTTTTGTTCATGCAAGGCATAGCTTTTATGTTAAACGGTTTTTTAATGCTACTGAAAATTTAACTTTTTTGACTTATGTGGTTTTTGAAATGAGCGATTCAATTAAATTCTTGAAAATATCACCAAAAATTAAATTTGTAGAAATTCCCCCAAAGCTACTAAAAATTTTAATAATTCCACCAAAAACAAAATTTGTAAAAATTCCACAAAAGCTATCAAAATTTTTAACAACTCCACCAAAAACTAAATTTTTAAAAAAATATACTAAAATTAAGATTAATTTCGTCAAGAATTGATTAGATTCTTAAAAATTTCACAAAAATAAAAAAGTAATAATAAAAATTCTACAAAAGTTACTTAAATTGAATATAATTTCACCAAAAATTATTAAACTTGGAGACAATTCTACTAAAAACTTAGTGAATTTTTTAAAAATTCCACCCAGAATCAATAAAATTGGTAAAAATTTAAAAACTTACTATATTCGTAAAAATTCCACTAAAGTTACCAAAATTTTTAACAATTCCACCAAAAACGTACTAATTTTTTAAATTTTTCACCAAAACTACAAAAATGTTGAATAATTCCACCAAAAACTTACTGATTTTTAAAAAATAACACCAAAAACTTACCAAATTCATAAAAATTCTACTAAAATTACCAATATCTTTAACAATTCCACCAAAAATGATTAAAGTTAATAAAAGTTCCACCAAAGTTTTCAACTTTTTTAACAATTCCATCAAAAACATACTGAATTTTATAAAAATTCCGCCAAAAATTAGTAAAATTGGAAAAATTTCACTAAAAACTTACTAAATTCGTAAAAATTCCATAAAAAAACACTGAATTCTTTAAAAATTCCATCAAAAATGAATAAAATTCGCAAGAATTCCACCAGTGTTATCAACATTTTTGATAATTCCACCAAAAATATAGTGAATTTTTTTAAAATTTCACCAAAAATTAATACAATTTGCAATAATTCCATCAAAAACTTACTAAATTCATAAGAATTTTACCAAAAACACAGATTTTTTTTTATTCCACCGGAAATGAATAAAATTCGCGAAAATTCCACCAATGTTATCAAAATTTTTGATAATTCCACCAAAAACGTACTGAATTTTTTAAAAATTCCACCAAAAACTTACTAAATTCATAAGAATTTTACCAAAAACACTGAATTTTTTAAAAATTCCACCAGAAATGAATAAAATTCGCAAAAATTCCACCAAAGCTATTAAAATATTTAACAATTACACCCAAAACTTAGTGAATTTTTTTTATTCCACCAAAAATTTACAAATATCCTGAAAATTACACCGAAATTGTCAACATTTTTAATAATTCTACCAAAAACACAAAACTTTTTAAAAATTCCACCAAAATGTGCAAATTTTTTTAAAATTCCATCAAAAATCAATCAAATTAGAAACAATTTCATTAAAAATTAACTAAAACCTTGAAAATTTAAAACTTAGTAGATTGATAAGAATTCCACCAAAGTTACTAAAATTTTTAATAATTTACAAAATAATGAATTTTTTAAAAATTCCACCAAAAAACTTACAAAATTTGTAAAAATTCCACCAAAAATTTACCAATTTTTTTTTTTTAATTCCACCAAAAACTTACTAAATTCGTAAAGCTTCCACCAAAGTTACCAAAATGTTGATCAATTCAACCAAAAACAATAATTTTTTTTTAGAAAAATACTAAAAATAAAACTAAACTAGTAATATATTAAAGCTACAAACAATCAATGCCATTTTTCAAGTTTTTCGCCTTTTCTCCGTGAAAACGAGAAACAACAAATGTACCCCAAGAATCAGATCAAAATCTTTAAAACTCAATTTCTTGCCAACTTTGAATTTTTTTTTAATTTTTTTGGTAAAATTTAGAACAAAACGGTCTTTTTAAATTAAAACTAGAATGTTTTTACCATCATATAGAAAAAAAATCAGATCGAAATCTTTAAAATTCAATTTTTTACGATTTTTTAAAAAATGATTGAATTTTTAAAAAATAATTTTCTAAGCTAAAATTTTTTGCCAACTTTGAAAAATTTTTTAAATTTTTTTGGTAAAATTTAGAACAAAACGGTCTTTTTAAATTAAAACTAGAATGTTTTTAGTATCATATAGAAAAAAAATCAAATCGAGATCTTTAAAATTCAATTTTTTACGATTTTTTAAAAAATGAATTTTTAAAAAATTATTTTCTAGGTTAAAATTTTTTGTCAAATTAAATTTTTTTTTTTAATTTTTTTGGTAAAATTTAGAACAAGGCGGTCTATTTAAATTAAAACTAGAATGTTTTTAGTATCATTTAGAAAAAAAATCAGATCAAAATCTTTAAAATTCAATTTTTTACGATTTTTTAAAAAATGATTGAATTTTTAAAAAATAATTTTCTTAAGTTAAAATTTTTTGTCAAATTTAAAATTTTTTTTAATTGTTTTGGGTTAAATTTAGAACAAAATGGTCTTTTTAAATTAAAACTAGAATATTTTTAGTTTCATCTAGAAAAAAAATCAGATCAAAATCATTAAAATTCAATTTTTTACGATTTTTTAAAAAATGAATTTTTAAAAAATAATTTTCTAAGTTAAAATTTATTGTCAAATTTAAAAATTTTTTTAATTTCTTTGGTAAAATTTAAAACAAAACGGTCTTTTTAAATCAAAACTAGAATGTTTTTAGTATCATTTAGAAAAAAAATCAGATCGAAATATTTAAAATTCAATTTTTTACGATTTTTTTTAAAATTATTGATTTTCTAACCTAAAAGATTTTTTGCCCAACTTTAAAATTTTTTTAAATTTTTTTGGTAAAATTTGAAACAAAATGGTCTTATTTAGTTAAAACTAAAATCTTCTTGAATTCATTTAGAGAAAGAATCAGATGAAAATCTTTAAAATTCAATTTTTTACGATTTTTTAAAAATTGTTCATTTTTTAACCTAAAAAATTTTCTTGCCAACTTTGAAAACTTTTTTTTGGAAAAACAAAACGGTCTTTTTTATTTAAAATTAGATTGTTTTAAGATTCATTTGGAAAAAAATCAAATCAAAATCTTTAAAAGTCAATTTTTTACGAGTTTTTAAATTTAATCGTTTTTTTTAAGTTAGTAAACTGTCAAAAAATTTTACCAACTTTAAAACTTCTTTTAATTTTTTTAACAACATTTAGAACAAATCGGTCTTCTTTAATTAAAACTACAATCTTTTAGGTATCATTTAGAAAAAAGATCAAATCAAAATCTTTAAAAGTCAATTTTTTACGATTTTTTAAAAAATGATTGAATTTTTAAAAAATAATTTTCTAAGCTAATATGCATTGTAGTTATAAAACTTTAGTCTCAATGTTCTTAACATTAAAAGAAGTCGTGTATTCCTCCCTTTATTTGTCAAAATAACAGATAAATCACGTCCAAAGTGATTGAAAGTTATCAAAATTATTGACAATTCAAAAATACTTTGGAAAGTATCTAACCTGTTGTTAGAAAGCTTTAAAGCTTGTTTTACACGTCATTTCTAATCGTCAAATTGTCTTCATTTGCCAAAATAACAAATAAATTACTTCCAAAATGATTAAAAGCTATCAAAATCATTGACAATCCAAAAATGCTTTGAAAAATATCTAACCTATTGTTAGAAAGCTTTAAAGCTTGTTTTACACGTCATTTTTAATCGTCAAATCGTCTTCATTTGCCAAAATAATAGATAAATTACTTCCAAAATGATTAAAAGCTATCAAAATCATTGACAATTCAAAAATGCTTTGAAAAATATCTAACCTATTGTTAGAAAGCTTTAAAGCTTGTTTTACACGTCACTTTTAATCGTCAAATCGTCTTCATTTGCCAAAATAACAGATAAATTACTTCCAAAATGATTAAAAGCTATCAAAATCATTGACAATTCAAAAATGCTTTGAAAAATATCTAACCTATTGTTAGAAAGCTTTAAAGCTTGTTTTACACGTCACTTTTAATCGTCAAATCGTCTTCATTTGCCAAAATAACAGATAAATTACTTCCAAAATGATTAAAAGCTATCAATATCATTGACAATTCAAAAATGCTTTGAAAAATATCTAACCTATTCTTAGAAAGTTTTAAAGCTTGTTTTACACGTCATTTTTAATCGTCAAATCGTCTTCATTTGCCAAAATAATAGATAAATTACTTCCAAAATGATTAAAAGCTATCAAAATCATTGACAATTCAAAAATGCTTTGAAAAATATCTAACCTATTGTTAGAAAGCTTTAAAGCTTGTTTTACACGTCACTTTTAATCGTCAAATCGTCTTCATTTACCAAAATAACAGATAAATCACTTTCAAACTGATAGAAAACTATCAAAATGATTGACAATTAAAAAATTCTTTGAGAAATATCTAATCTACTCTTAGAAAACTCTAAAGCCTGTTTTACACGTCACTTTTAATCGTCAAATCGTATTCATTTGCCAAAATAACAGATAAATCACTTCCAAAGTGATTAAAAGCTATCAAAATGATTGACAAAATTCAAAAATGCTTTAAAAGTATCTAACCTATTATTAGAAAGCTTTAAAGCTTGTTTTACACGTCATTTTTAATCATCAAATTGTCTTCATTTGCCAAAATAACAAATAAATCTCTTCCAAAGTGATTGAAAGTTATCAAAATGATTGACAATTAAAATATTCTTTGGGAAGTATTTCAATTAATGTTAGAAAACACTAAAGCCTGTTTTACACGATTATCTTGATTGTCAGAAAGTGGTTAAAATTTTATGACTGTAATAATACATGAATTCATATTACTTGTAACGGTAGATAAGAATAAAAGCTCGAAATTCTTCATCAACTTGTATTTTGAGCAATTTATAACTCTAATTATAACGAAGTAGAGAGAGATATCTGATTAATGAATTTTTAGGAACATATATAAATTCTTGATGACACGCTTTCACAAATGCCTCTTTTATTATTTCTTAGAAGATTTTTTTATAAGATTTTTTTTAATAAAATTGCCCTAAATAGTTTATAGGAATCTCTTTGAAATAAGTAAATTAAGTTTTAGTCTGAAATAGGTGTAGTGGAGTATTCATATGGAATTAAAAATACGAACCAAGTATAAAACATACTGCATCGAAAATTTAATTAAAAGCATTTGCGTAAATAAGCAGTTGAAGGTAGAAAAGTGTTTATTTATTTAATTAATTTTTCGCGCTTCGTCAACAGGAGAATTTGAAAATCGTGCCGGCTCGGTCAAAAGCGCGGATGTTTGCCAACAATTTTCGAAATTAGTTTGTCCGGCCGCGTGCCGTTTATTTTCGCCGAGGGGCGGCGTTTACCCTCTGTAATCCGGCGCGTTCAAATTTAAAAATACCGGTCGAGCGCAATGTAAATTTAGAAATTAAATTACTTCCGCGGATTTAGCAACGTTCCCGGAACGACATCCGAACGCGATTAAATGTCAATTATGCGCCGGCCAACGGCTGCACCGGCTACGAAGAGAACTAAAAATAATTTTGATTGATCGTTTCCGCTTTGGAGATTAATTCGCTAATAGGTATTTTTCCAACCGACCCTTATAATAACCCACAACTTATGAATGCACGGTTCATTTATCTTAAACGAGAAAAAAAGTGTTGTTGTATCTCTAAGAGTCATATATCATTTTATTTTGAATGATAATTTTTTTTTATTTGTTGTATTTTATGAAACAATTTTATGAAGCAATTTTATGAACCATGGTGGTCAAGAGAGGAAGCACCTCTTCCGGAACAAGGGTGTTAATTAGTGCCCTGCGCACGTGAAAGATCCGGCCGCCGCCCTGCAACACATGTTTACAACGGGATTTAATTCACTCCAAGTGTAATTAATGAAAGTTTAATAGCGCCCGAGGGGAGGCCGCACAACATCCCATGGCGGCGTACAGAAGGTGCGTGTGCGCTCCCCGTATATCGTAATTACGCCCGGCTGCAAAATTCATGTGTATTTAGGCCGGTTTTACTGCGAAAAGGGCAATTAACAGAGGGGTTTTTGCTCTGTTATTAGCGGCCCTTGTCGTCAGAATATCAAATTTATTAGTCCCTTTTTATTTTTTTCATCTCTATTGAACGTTTTTCGAAAATAAATGTTTGTTGGAAAATGTATTTTTACTTGGGAAAAAAATGGGTAAAAAAGTACAATCAATTTTGGTGGAGGCGCCGGGAAAAATATTTTTTATTTAATACAAATATAAAAATTAATTCTTTAATAAGTAAAATTATTAATTTTAAATAATAAAAAAAGTCATAAAATTTCTTCTTAGTGGAGAATAATTTTCCAATAACTTATCAAAGAGAACAATCAATATTGGTGGAGGCGCCGGGAAAAATATTTTTTATTTAATACAAATATAAAAATAAATTCTTTAATAAGTAAAATTATTAATTTTAAATAATAAAAAAGTCATAAAATTCCTTCTTAGGGGGGAATAACTTCCCAATAACTTATTAAAAAGTACAATTAATATTGGTGGAGGCGCCGGTATAAAATCTTTATTTCTTTACATTTTATACAAATATAAGTACTTTAATAAGTGAAACATAATGCCTAATAGAAATTTTAAAGTTTAATTACGAAATAAATCCCTAAGGAGTAAACAAATCCAACCGGAAAATAACATCCAATTTTTAGAATGCTCTCGAAAGATGTTTGAAAACTCAAACGACAGTTTCAAAACCTCGATTTATCTGTTTATCAGATGCGGTTGTAAAATATACCCCGAGGTGGTTTTCTTCGTCCATTGGTTTGTACTGGAAAAGAGTGGAAAAATTCGCGGAGGAGCGATAAACATGCCGCATGTATTCGGAGACATAAATACTTCCTGGAAAAAACGGCCGGCGGGAAGTGTACGGAAGGGGTGTCGGGGGGATGAAAGAATACGATTTCGCGGGTCCGCCATAAACCACGGATTCTCTAGTAATCTCGCCGTCCGGAGCATCGCTACTCGAAAATAATATATCGGTATATTATTTATAAGAAGGCTGTAACTCAATCCGAGCTCGGGTGCGCTCCGACGCCGCGCGGGGGCGCCCGCCGCCGTTCCGGTACATTCCTTTCCGCTCGGGAAGGATAATTCTCCCAGAACAATAGACAGTTAGTTATGCCGTGCTCCTCGCCAACTTGTAGCAATCCTTCGGAATTTATCGCGAGGGGAACGCTCCCGTCGCTTTAATTAAAATTTCTGGCGAGCTTCTTTTTGATATCGCGATTTTTCCGCGGAATTGCGGAATTTATCTTTCGGGATTTCCCCTTCGTCTTTTACGATAAATCCCTAGGAAGATTTGCTTATTCTACGCTTTCTTACCGAAACAAGAATCCTTAGAAAGTACTACATCATTAAAAAAGTTTCACGAATCAAAATTAAACGTTCGATTTATTCTATCTAATTGAGTTCATTTAATGAAAGAATGAAAAAACGATTTCTTAATTCAGACAATTCATTTAGAATATTTGAATATAAGTATCATCGGTGCCTATTAAATGCTGGACCACCGAAAATTTTTTTGGTGTGTGCCGTACTTTGGATTTGTGAATTAATTGAGGAGCTGGTGAACAAAAGCGGTTTTGTCCCAGAAGAAAAAAATTTCAGAGGCGCCAAAAAAATTTAACAGCTGTATAGAAAAAAAACAAATCTTTTTTGGTTTTGCTTAGTTCTATTGAACTAAGCAAAACCAAAAAATAGAAATGACATTTCATTTCTTAAGCGTTTTTAGGTAGTTTTCATTGAAACTATGGGGTAGGATGTATAAAAATAGACATTTACAGTCCGAAACCAACAAAATATAAAATTCATTATATTGTGGACAAATCTGCTTTTGTTCGTCAGCTCCTCAATTGTCATTTACGAGGGTAATGCCAAAAATGCCTGACCTAAGAAGGAAAATAAAAAAAAAAATTAGGAAAAAAGGACCTTTATTTCTCAACATAGTCTCCTTTTATCTCTATACACTTTTTGCAGCGATTTTTAATAGTTTCGATTTCATATTTGTAGTAAAAACCATCGACATCCTCAAAATATTCATTAACCGTCGATTCCACTGCTTTAACGTTGAGAATTTTTTTATGAAACCATTTGAGATTTTTGAGAAACCGTGTTTTTACGTTTGATAAAAGAGAATAAACTGATTATAGTAAATCTGGCGAGTAGGATCCATAGGGAAGTATTTGGAATTTGAAGTCATTGATTTTTGCCATCGCGATATGGATGTGTGAACTGGAGTCACTCAGTCGCTGCAATAAATTCGCATAATACGCACCATTCATTATGTAACTTTTTCGAAGGTAATCAATGGAAATTTTTCCATGCACATTCCAAAAAACTAATGCCATAACCTTGCCAATAGACGCAACTATTTTTTTCTTCTTTGAATCCGATTCTCCCATTTGAATCCATAGTTTTGACTGTTCATTTATCCCAGGTGGGAAAAGATGAACCCAAGTTTCGTCAAAATTTAAATTTTCCCATGCACATCCCAAAAAATTCTCGATTCTCCCCTTTGAATCCATAGTTTTGACTGTTCATTTATCCCAGGTGGGAAATGATGAACCCAAGTTTCGTCAAAATTTAAATGTTCCCATGCACATCCCAAAAAATTTTCGATTCTCCCCTTTGAATCCATAGTTTTGACTGTTCATTTATCCCAGGTGGGAAATGATGAACCCAAGTTTCGTCAAAATTTAAATGTTCCCATGCACATCCCAAAAAATTTTCGATTCTCCCCTTTGAATCCATAGTTTTGACTGTTCATTTATCCCAGGTGGGAAATGATGAACCCAAGTTTCGTCAAAATTTAAATTTTCCCATGCACATCCCAAAAAATTCTCGATTCTCCCCTTTGAATCCATAGTTTTGACTGTTCATTTTTCCCAGGTGGGAAATGATGAATCCAAGTTTTGTCAAAATTTAAATTTTCCCATGCACATCCCAAAAAATTTTCGATTCTTCCCTTTGAATCCATAGTTTTGACTGTTCATTTATCCCAGGTGGGAAATGATGAATCCAAGTTTTGTCAAAATTTAAATTTTCCCATGCACATCCCAAAAGATTTTCGATTCTCCCCTTTGAATCCATAGTTTTGACTGTTTATTTATCCCAGGTGGGAAATGATGAACCCAAGTTTCGTCAAAATTTAAATTTTCCCATGCACATCCCAAAAAATTTTCGATTCTCCCCTTTGAATCCATAGTTTTGACTGTTCATTTATCCCAGGTGGGAAATGATGAACCCAAGTTTCGCCAAAATTTAAATTTTCCCATGCACATCCCAAAAAATTCTCGATTCTCCCCTTTGAATCCATAGTTTTGACTGTTCATTTATCCCAGGTGGAAAATGATGAACCCAAGTTTCGTCAAAATTTAAATTTTCCCATGCACATCCTAAAAAATTCTCGATTCTCCCCTTTGAATCCATAGTTTTGACTGTTTATTCATCCCAGGTGGGAAATGATGAACCCAAGTTTCGCCAAAATTTAAATTTTCCCATGCACATCCCAAAAAATTCTCGATTCTCCCCTTTGAATCCATAGTTTTGACTGTTCATTTATTCCAGGTGGAAAATGATGAACCCAAGTTTCGTCAAAATTTAAATTTTCCCATGCACATCCCAAAAAATTTTCGATTCTTCCCTTTGAATCCATAGTTTTGACTGTTCATTTATCCCAGGTGGGAAATGATGAATCCAAGTTTTGTCAAAATTTAAATTTTCCCATGCACATCCCAAAAGATTTTCGATTCTCCCCTTTGAATCCATAGTTTTGACTGTTTATTTATCCCAGGTGGGAAATGATGAACCCAAGTTTCGTCAAAATTTAAATTTTCCCATGCACATCCCAAAAAATTTTCGATTCTCCCCTTTGAATCCATAGTTTTGACTGTTCATTTATCCCAGGTGGGAAATGATGAACCCAAGTTTCGCCAAAATTTAAATTTTCCCATGCACATCCCAAAAAATTCTCGATTCTCCCCTTTGAATCCATAGTTTTGACTGTTTATTTATCCCAGGTGGAAAATGATGAACCCAAGTTTCGTCAAAATTTAAATTTTCCCATGCACATCCCAAAAAATTCTCGATTCTCCCCTTTGAATCCATAGTTTTGACTGTTCATTTATCCCAGGTGGAAAATGATGAACCCAAGTTTCGTCAAAATTTAAATTTTCCCATGCACATCCCAAAAAATTCTCGATTCTCCCCTTTGAATCCATAGTTTTGACTGTTTATTCATCCCAGGTGGGAAATGATGAACCCAAGTTTCGCCAAAATTTAAATTTTCCCATGCACATCCCAAAAAATTCTCGATTCTCCCCTTTGAATCCATAGTTTTGACTGTTCATTCATCCCAGGTGGGAAATGATGAACCCAAGTTTCGCCAAAATTTATATTTTCCCATGCACATCCCAAAAAATTCTCGATTCTCCCCTTTGAATCCATAGTTTTGACTGTTCATTTATTCCAGGTGGAAAATGATGAACCCAAGTTTCGTCAAATTTTAAATTTTCCCATGCACATCCCAAAAAACTGATAATATCTGGGGCCATAACCTTGCCAGCAGATGGACATGTTTTCGCCTTCTTTGGAGCCAATTCTCTTTTTTGAATCCATTCTTTTGACTATACTTTAGTCTCAGATGTGGAGTAATGAACCCTCGTTTCGTTCACCCTTATAAATCGATGGAAAAGTTTGGCTTTGTTGTTACGAAACGTCGACAAACCCTCCTGGATACATTTTCGCGACGCTGTATCTGCTTTAATTTGCTACACACAACCCTTCTTGAAATACCCACCATATTGTAACACCTAGCCAAATTCTGGTAGCGTGGTTTGACTAGATGTTAATGTTTAAAAGAAGGGTTTGTAAAATAAAACGAATCTGAAATCTTTTAAAAGTAATCTAATGAAAATAAAGGTACAATAAATCAAATTTTCAGGACTTCTTACAATTGACTTAATGATTCTTTAAAAAGAAGGGAACTGATAGGTTTAGGACGAAATTATGCAAAAAAAAAATACTAAATCCCTAACTTGACTTCTACTCGCAATCTTAATCACGATAAACCGCGAAAATGAAATAAAGGTATAAGGAAACAGACTTACCCAGAATTACTCTTTCAAGGGAGGCGTCACTAAAGACCCGTGATATTTATAACAAGTTTTTTGTTCGCGCGCGATCGCTGTCCGAAACTGACTGACTTCATCCTCTCGGGCCAGTCACCTTCGGTGGCTAAAACTTACCAAATCGCCAATATCGCATTTTTTTATTATCTTTCTATTCCTTTACCAAAAAGAATAACTGTGTTTCCCTCTATTACCTTTTGCCCAAATTGGCGTTAACGTACTTTGAACCGATGAATAGACAAAAAGGTGTCCTAGTTCTGCAGGCATTCACCTGTTACATAAATGACATTATACTTGCTTAATTGTCTACTCAGTCTGGTGATTAATTTACAGTTTTGCAATATTCTAATTATTTGTTAAAGTTTTTATTTTATTTAATTTAATTTTAATTTGGATCGTTACAATATCTGCCACCTCTCTTACTTTCAATCGACGATCATTCAATCCCAATTTGTAGATTTTCTGCATTCTTTCCGATGTGGTCACCTCATTTGGCCGGCCATTGTAATATTCGTCGTGATAGATTTTGCAGCCTCGATTAAACTCTGCCACCCAATATTTGATTGTTGTAAACGAAGGAGGTAAGTCTTCCAGGGTAAAATCTACTTCGCCTTTGATATTGGTTGGGTTAAGACTTTTCATGTGAAATTTATTGAATTACAAAACGATGACCAATTTGTTCCTTGAGCATAAAATTCGCTGTGAGCTTCTATTACTAAACTACTATTGATAGCTGTTAATAAAATACTAAGAATAAATAAATACTTCCTCTGTCCGAAAATAGTTGCTACACTTTAATTTAATTTTTGTCCAAGAATAGTTGCTATATTTTATTTATTTATTTTAAGGCGAATCAAAAACAGAAGAATTTTATGTACAACGGTTTACTGTTTTTAAATGAAAATACAAAATAATTTATGAACTAAAAAAACCTAAATCTAACACACTTAAGTTGGGGCCATTCGGTAGTTGAGATATCAGTTGAATATCCCAACCATCTCTACAGAAAGCTTGGATTAATGTTGCGTCAGTGTACAAATGCGATTTTGCATTATTTTGCTGAATAAATATTGTATGTTTTTTTGAACCAACAGGCCATTTCTCCCGTATTGCCGGAATCAATTTATTCAAAATCGTTTTTCTTATTTCCTCTTTATTGACACTTTCTACAGCTTTGGTTACTAGTGTTCCCTTAGTCCAATTTTTGCTATTTCTTTTGGCTGGTAAAGAGTTTATAAATGGCCATATCCTAATTTTTCCGTAAAAAAAAATTTTTTTTTTGACGCCATGAACATTACTTTTGTAATGAATTTTTTACTTCTACAAGTTCTATGCTGCATTTCTTGACTGCAATCTTTAACTTTTCGACCACAATTATTTTTATGGGAGTTAATATTAATTATTGCGTTTTTACTTAAACAATCTTTTATTTGTTTCCACAATCTCGAAATTGTTGAACGACTGCAAAAAAACTTACGTGCAGCTGCACTTATCGCGCCACTTTTCAAATTTTATCCTCCACATTTTGCAACAAATAATATAAAATTTGGTTTCTTTGCTCATTACTAAATTCTCCGCATTTTTTCCCACCTCTGTGATTTGTTTCCGAAATATTTCGAACCATTTTTGATGCAGAGCGGTTAAAATTCAAAAGCATTCAAATTTTACAGGTAACAATTACTTATCACAAAACGTGGGCAATAGTTAAGTGGAGGTTAGGGCATGGCACATTTCGATTATTATATGTTCTACCTACTGATATTTAATAAATTAATTTATCTTGTATATTTACGATAATTTTTACATTAAGGGGGAACAACAGGGTGGAGACCGCGAAAAAAGGCGATAATTAAGATTTTATTTTGGTTCAGTCATATATTTTAGAAATATCGGAATTTGATATTTGTAACTACGCAGTTTAAACTTATTTTAGGAAGTATAGAGAAAAAAAATCTGTCTTAGAATACATGTATGGAGGGTGTCCACATGCACTAACAAAAAAAAAGCATCTTGTTGGTTGTCACTATAAAACGTGTAAAAATAATCTGAAAATAAAAAAGGAAACGTCATTTTAATCTATATTAGTGTAGCTTCAGTTAAGCGTACCCGATTTAGAAAATAATAATTGCTGCTAAAATGGCACCCCTGCAAAAAAGAGTTAAGAAAATCGATAAAATAATTAATCTTTCCAGGGGGTAAAGAGACAGCAAATATTAATAGAAATAAAAATCCGTATGCTTAACTGAAGAGAATTTTATATAGATTGAGGACGCCTCAATAAAATTTGAATGCGATTCTCGTTGGTAAAGAAATTGTGACAACGGATTAAAAAAATTTTACTGTGAGAAAAACGCATTTAAAAAGTTAAGTTTAGTTCTAGATGATATAATGGAGGAAATTTTAAGAGTTACCACAATTCATCGATTCCTGCTCCATAATAAAAGTCTTTAGAATTTCTAGAACATAATTCGACTTTCTTCTTGTTGTCTGAATTGTCTAAAACACTTGAAATTGAACGCACTTGAGCTCGACTTATACGATGTTGGTCTTTAGCTGTACAAAATGCGTACATTTGGGGACTAATCTGGATTTGTATTTCATTTGCCACCTTTAATAAAGATGCCATTCCATTATTAAAACTGGAAACCGTCAAATAAGTAGCAATTTGCACAATAACTGCCCGACTTGATAAAATTTTCGGAGCGATCTTCCAAATGAGGGCATTAAAGCTCTCCTTCGAATTTTGTGTTAATCCGCCTATACAGCGCTCAAGCAACTCCGTCTTGGACAAATCCATATAAATGGGAGTAATAGCATCGATAACATTTTGTGACAATGGTTGTTTATGTTCGTATTCAAGTAATGGCTTCGTGCGCGCGAGCAGAAAAGAGCTATAATTCCATTATTTGTACAAATTTTGTTATAATATTGTAGGACAATATACTAAAAGGTACATACTTTCGAATAGCGTAAAGAAAAAAAAACGATTTTTCAAAAAATTTATCCTGTTGTTCCCCCTTAAACTAAAATGTAGCAACTATTTTCGGACAGAGGAAGTACTAAACAATTTAGACTTTGCTTGGTTGATATTTTCGAAAAGAACTAATTGTTTTCAAACAACAACTATCACCAAGTGCTACATCAATGTATTAGGTCAGCTACTTCTGAGACTATTCTCTTATGTGTCAAAATTTCAAAGTTAAAATTGAATAATACAATTTGGCATTATAACATTCCATCAAAAACCCAATTTAATCGGTATAAATATGATAAACATGGTTCTTTTTGACATTTTTCAATTAACAGCTTCTCACAAGATTTTATGAACATCGATGGTACCATAAAAATTGACACCTTCTATCAATCAACAGACGAAAGTTTGAAACAGGGTTTAGAGTTTTCTAATCACAGTGAGAAATTAGACATCGGCAAATAAAGGGTGAATTACACGATTTTTTTTATTACCAAGAACCTAATGGTTAAAATTTTATGGTCATAATAATAGTTTGTAAAAAGATCGAAACTATGGTATTATAACATTTTGGCTTTGAAACCCTTGACTTTTTCTCTTCCGAATTTTCTAATAAATCGGATATCACACTAACATCTTAGTGACTTTTTTAATTATTCTCACAGATGTTAACATTCTGAACCTAAGAATCGAGATTTTTTCCTAAAATTGTGAATATCTTAATCTTATTAGAATCATTTCTCTGATTCATAATACAGGTAACCCTCCTATAACACGGTAGTTAAGTTCCTAGAAAATGCCGTGTTGTATGAAACCGTGTTGTATGAGACCCAGAGTTAGTATAAAAAGAGGAGTTGTTGCAGCTCCCTTTTGAATTTTTGATTTTTTTTTCCGTGGGCGGGTCTTCATTCATGAAAAATGACTTGAGATTTTTTGCTAAGCATAGGTCTTCTTGTAATCTTTTTAATGTGAAATTCTTAACTGCATAATTTTCATCAGAGCTAGCATCCTCGAAATCAATTTGATTTGCATCTAGGAATACTATTTCCATCAAATCAGCTTCATCAACTTCTTCTGCCTCTAATAAATCTTGAATGTCTTTGGTAGCCATATCCGCAAAACATGTTATAGGATGCGGTGTTGTAGGAGGGTTTCCGCAATTTACGAATCGTGTTATAGCAAAACCGTGTTATAAGATATCGTGTTAGAAGAGGGCTACTTGTATTTAAAAAAATATTTACTCTAAAATTTTCCTAGGTCTATATTAGTTAAGTGGTTGTTAACGGTCCATAAAGATCGATCGTCGAACCCGAGATATTAATTATTGGAAAGCCATCTCCGTTCACGACCTCTTCATTAATCGCGCCAATTACCTCTCCTTCAAAATTTCCGTCAATTTCCCGCATTTCTCGCACATTAGCGCCCGTGGTTATGCTAATTGAGTCGTTACCTCATCTCTGTTCTGCCGTTAACCCTCACCCTATTGATTCCCATTCCAACATCCAACATTTTAAAGTAATTAATTATTGCGTCAATATAATGCCTAGGTAATACGCGCGCGTTAACATATCGGACGCAGCACACCGGCAACAACATGTGTAATATGCATATGTAACCGTGTGTCGGGCACTTTAGTTTCGTTTCCCGTCATGGACGATTCCGGATCCGCATAGTCCACTCGCGCAAGCACGTCACGTTGTGCCAGCACGACCATCTATGCCGGGACAGTGGTAATTATATTCGTTATTAACGGTCCGAACGGCGCATTGTTTTTGATATTAACAGTACACGCGGTGCCAGCACACGAGGGCCATTGTTCGAATATCAAATGATGGCATAATCTATATGATAATGCGTACGAGCATCCCCGCGGGACGGCGGCCTATCGAAGAATTAAAATTGCCCGGTGCCGCCCGTCAAAGGCCGGCGATGTTGCCAATTAACAGCGTTTGCCAATTAACGGGGATAGAGACGGAGCGGACGCGGTTTAAATTTTAACAAGTGCCCCCGAACGGGTTTTTTTAAAGCTTAACGTGTTTCCGACGAACTCGTTTTCGATTCCTGTTAGTGAGCTATGTCGTATCGATTCGGACGAAAGTGACCTACCTGAACATGTAGATGGGTAATTTATAAAACATTCGGAATGAATAATAAATTTTTACTTTTAAAGCTAGAAGCTTTCTGGTTAGAAAATAAAACCTACTATCTATGTCAAAAGTTAAGTCAGTGAATTTTCGGATGCTCATACTCCAAAAGTTTTCGTCAAAAAAATTCGGGGTAAAGGCTATCATAATCGGGGATTATTTCTACGTAACATAGCCAAAATTTAAAATCATAAGTTAAGCGATTTAGGAAATATCGTGAATTAAATGAAAAAAAGACTGTTTTTTTTATCAGTTCGTAGAGAAACCAAATTTTGGAAATTTTTTTCTTAAAAACTATTGTAGAAAAAAAATTGGGATCTTTTCTAGGAGACTCTATCTAGGAATTAGTTAATTTTAAGAACCACTTAACGAGATTACACATAGTGTGATTCTATCTATGTTTTTAAATTAAAAAATATAATTTTCCTACTAAATGAATGATAAATTCATTTAATAATACCTCTATAATAATATTCATGTTGACAAATAGTTAATGTATGGCGAATTTTTATTTCAAAAGCTTTTAAATTGCAATAAAAACTAAAAAAAAAGGAAGAGAAAAATACTTAGGGGCTAATTTATGTGGTGGCATGTTCCCTTTCAACAAACACGGTTTTCTCACGCGAACTACTTACACCGTGTACAAATTAATTCTTGCGTTGGATTAAAGTCCTTATCGAATCTACGGCGAGCGTGTTCGCGTTAAAAATACAAAATAACGGTCATATTTGATGTATTCGTCTTATTACTCAATTATTAAGTTAAAAATTAAATATAATTATTTGTTGTATAAAAGAATGTTTTAGAGATTTTTTAAACTTGATCAATTTTTTTCATCACAAAAACAAGAGTGTTTTTGTGATTTTTTTTAAATTTTTTGGTAATAATTGGAATAAATCCGACTTTTTTAGTCAAAAATAGAATCTTTTAGCTTTTATTTAGTATATGAGACATTTCTAAATTCCAATAAATAAAGTCGTAGTGATTTTTTAAAGTTGATCAATTTTTTTTAAGGTTAGGTTAAAAAACATTGATGTCTTTGTGAATTTTTTTAATTTTTTTGGTAAAAGTGAGAATAAATCCGACCCTTTTTATCAAAAATAGAATCTTTTAGCTTTCATTTAACATAAAAATCATTTCTTAATTCCAATAAATAAAGTCCTGGTGAATTTTTAAAATTTACCATTTTTTTAAGGATAGGTTGGTATACTCTTTTCGCGGAAAGATGTCTCATGCGTCATTAATTAATTATATTATCCTAGACTACTACTTTCGGTTTTCGTCTCTATCTGACATATATGATTAAATAAAGAAAAAAATATTTGACATATGTCGAGAAAACGCCGACAACTAATGACGCATGAGACATCTTTCCGCGAAAAGAGAGTAGAAAAAAAACATGGGTATCTTTAGGAATTTTTTTAATTTTTTTGACAATAATTAAAATAAATCCGACCCTTTTTATCAAAAATAGAATCTTTTAGCTTTCATTTAATATAAGAATCGTTTCTTAATTCCAATAAATAAAGTCGTAGTGATTTTTTAAAATTTATGAATTTTTTTAAGGTTAGGTTGGTTGAAAAAAACATGATTGTCTTTGTGAATTTTTTTAAATTTTTTGATAATAACTAGAATAAATCCGACTTTTTTAGTCGAAAATAGGATCTTTTAGCTTTTATTTAACATAAGAATCATTTCTTAATTCCAATAAATAAAGTCGTAGTGATTTTTTAAATTTGATCAATTTTTTGAGGTTAGGTTAAAAATTATCGATGTCTTTGTGAATTTCTCTAATTTTTTTGGTAATAATTAAGATAAATTCGACCTTTTTAATTGAAAATAGAATCTTTTAACTTTCATTTAACATAAAAATCATTTCTTAATTCCTATAAATAAAGTCGTAGGGATTTTTTTTAAATTGACCAACTTTTTTAAGGTTAAGTTGATCGAAAAAAAAACATAGGTATCTTTAGGAATTTTTTTAATTTTTTTGACAATAATTAGCATAAATTCGACTTTTTTAATTGAAAATAAAATCTTTTAGCTTTTATTTAACATAAGAATCATTTCTTAATTCCGATAAATAAAGTCATAGTGATTTTTTAAAATTGATCAATTTTTTTAAGGTTAGGTTAGTCGAAAAAAACATGGGTATCTTTGGGAATTTTTTTAATTTTTTTGATAATAATTAGGGTAAATCCGACTGTTTTAGTCAAAAATAGAATCTTTTAACTTTCATTTAATATAAGAATCATTTCTTATTTACAATAAATAAAGTCGTAGTGATTTTTGAAAATTGATCAACTTTTTTTAAGGTTAGGTTGGTCGAAAAAAAACATTGGTATCTTTGGAAATTTTTGTAATTTTTTTGACAATAATTAGAGTAAATCCGATTTTTTAATTGAAAATAGAATCTTTTAGCTTTTATTTAAAATAAGAATCATTTCTTAATTCCAATAAATAAAGTTGTAGTGATTTTTTAAAATTGATCAATTTTTTTAAGGTTAGATTGGTAGAAAGAAAAACATGGGTATCTGTAGGAATTTTTTTAATTTTTTTGACAATAATTAGAATAAATCCGACTTTTTTAGTTGAAGATAGAATCTTTTAGCTTTCATTTGATATAAGAATCATCCCTCAATTCCTATAAATAAAGTCATAGTGATTTTTTAAAAATTGACCAATTTTTTTGAGGTTAAGTTAAAAATCATCGATGTCTTTGTGATTCTTTTAAAATTTTTTGGAAATAATTAGAATAAATCCGATTTTTTTAATTAAAAATAGAATCTTGTAACTTTCATTCAACGTAAGAATCATCCCCCAATTCCAATAAATAAAGTCGTAGTGATTTTTTAAAATTGACCAATTTTTTAAGGTTAGGTTAGTCGAAAAAAAAACATCGGTGTCTTTGTGATTTTTTTTAAATTTTTTGGTAATAACTAGAATAAATCCGACTCTTTTAATCGAAAATATAATCTTTTAGCTTTTATTTAACATAAGAATCATTCCTTAATTCCTATAAATAAAATCGTAGTGATTTTTTAAACTTGATCCATTTTTTTAAGGTTAGGTTAAAAACATCGATGTCTTTATGAACTTCTTAAATTTTTTTGGTAATAATTAGAATAAATCCGACTTTTTGAATTGAAAATAGAATCTTTTAGCTTTCATTTAGCATAAGAGTCTTTTTTAATTCCAATAAATAAAGTCGTAGTGATTTTTTAAAGTTGACGAATTTTTTAAGGTTAGTTTAAAAAATATCGATGTCTTTGTGAATTTTTTTAATTTTTTTGGTAATAATTAGAATAAATCCGACTTTTTTAGTCGAAAATAAAATCTTTTAGTTTTCACTTAACATAAGAATCATTTCTTAATTCTAATAAATAAAGTCGTAGTGATTTCTTAAAATTGACAAATTTTTTAAGGTTAAGTTGGTAGAAAAAAACATTGATGTCTTTGTGAATTTTTTTAATTTTCTTGGTAATAATTAGGATAAATCCGACCTTTTTAGTCGAAAATAAAATCTTTTAGCTTTCATTTTACATAAGAATCATCCCTCAGTTCCAATAAATAAAGTCGTAGTGATTTTTTAAAATTGATCAATTTTTTTAAGGTTAGGTTAAAAAACATCATTTTCTTCATCAAATTCTTTGGGAATTTTTTTAATTTTTTTTGTAAAAGTGAGAATAAATCCGACCCTTTTTATCAAAAATAGAATCTTTTAGCTTTCATTTAACATAAAAATCATTTCTTAATACCAATAAATAAAGTCCTGGTGAATTTTTAAAATTTACCATTTTTTTAAGGATAGGTTGGTAGAAAAAAAACATGGGTGTCTTTGTAAATTTTTTTCATTTTTTTGAAAATAATTAGAATAAATCCGACTTTTTTAGTCGAAAATAGAATCTTTTAACTTTCATTTAACATAAGAATCATTTCTTAATTATATATAATAAAGTTGTAAGTTTTAAACGCCAAATTTTAATGTAATCCAAAGAAAAACATTTTATTTTTAAATTCACGTTAATAGACTCGAATTGGAGTTTTTTTGCAAACTGGAAAACGAGCAGGTAAATTTCAACCCAAACGCTTTGTAATTTCCAGTTTTATACCGAAGAAAACCAGTTTCCCCTCCAACAATTAGGGATTGGACACAGCATAAAACTCAAATTTAGAAATTCTTCGCAGTTAGTGTGCGGGTTTTTAACAAATCTGTCGTGCGTTCCTTTTATTTATTTTTATTCGTTTAATTTTTTTTGCAATTAGTGTTAAAAGCATTAGTGTTTATTTCCGTGAACGTGTTTCAAATCATTGGAGTTCGTCTTCAGATTATTATTTTGAGGAAATCTCCGGATTGTTATTTTGCGAATGTTAAAAGGTAAAATACTTTTGATTTATTAAGAATTTTTAAAAAATATCTTTTTTAAATATTTTTTAGAAGATTTTCAAGGAAACAATATTCACTTGGTGAGTCTTTTTCAATTCAAAAACTTTATAATCGTGATTTTTTAAGTATTAGTTGACAAAGTATTATGAATTGATTACAGAATAATCTTCAGGAAGTAAATAATACATATAACTTTTATCTCGTCATACTTATCATTTACTTTTTCTTAAATAAGCTTGTTTCAATAAATAAAGTCGTAGTGTTTTTTTAAAATTGACCAAAATTTTAAGGTTAGGTTAGTTGAAAAAAAACATGGATAACTTTGGGAATTTTTTAAATTTTTTTGACAATAATTAGAATAAATCCCACTTTTTTAATCGAAAATAGAATCTTTTAGTTTTCATTCAATATAAAAATCATTTCTTAATTCCAATAAATAAAGTCCTGGTGGATTTTTAAAATTTACCATTTTTTTAAGGGTAGGTTGGTAGAAAAGAAACATGGGTATCTTTGGGAATTTTTTAAATTTTTTTAACAATAATTAGAATAAATCCGACTTTTTTAATTGAAAATAGAATCTTTTAGCATTCATTTAGCATAAGAATCATTCCTCAATTCCAATAAATAAAGTCGTAATGATTTTTTTAAATTGGCCATTTTTTTTAGGTTAGGTTGGTCAAAAAAAAAACATGGGTATCTTTAGGAATTTTTTTAATTTTTTTGACAATAATTAGAATAAATCCAACTCTTTTAATCGAAAATAGAATCTTTTAGCTTTCATTCAACATAAGAATCATTTCTTAATTTCAAGAAATAAAGTCGTAGTGATTTTTTAAAATTGACTCATTTTTTAAGGTTAGGTTGGTAGAAAAAAAAACATGGATAAATTTGGGAATTTTTTTAATTTTTTTGACAATAATTAGAATAAATCCGACTTTTTTAATCGAAAATAGAATCTTTTAGCTTTCATCTAACATAAAAAATATTTCTTAATTCCAATAAATAAAATCGTGATGATTTTTTAAAGTTGGATGATTTTTTTAAATTTCTTAAATTTTTAATTTTTTTTTAAATAACTAGAATTGTAATTAGAGATAATAATTAGAATAAATCCGACTTCTTGAGAATTATTTCTATAATAAATATTTTTATTCTTAGGAAATTGATAATAACTTATGTTATCACTTAAGGTCAAGTTTTAAAGTGACGTAGTTTAAATTCTTTTTATAGATAAAATTATAGAGTTTTATAATTACATTTATCATATTGTTTATATTATTTATATAATTTTATTAAATTAAACAATAAATAAAGAAAGAAAAACTTAACTTATTACACTATTAATGTACATTTACGTAGATATTCTAACTTATAATAAATTAGTTTTTTAATACCTCTAATTTTTAATAAATAATTCGAATTTGAGATGATTGTACGGGATGTTTTTTGGCACATTTTACAATTTCAACCTTATCATCAATTCCCGAAAGTTCGCACACAATAAATTCTCCAGTTCTTACACAAGTCTTATATGAAAGTTTCTTAACTTGAAGCATGTTTTTCAATGCGACATTTACAACATCGTAGGGGTTATCGTAAGCTTGAGTGATGCTTCCTCCAATTTTTACGAAATATGGTCCTGGGAGTAGATGTTTTAAAGCTTCGATATTTTCGTTAGATTCTTGTAGTTTTTCTTCTAAGTCCAAAGTGATTCTTGTAACGTTTTGAAGTACGCTTTGACAGTTTCCGGATTGAGATGGAAGAGGAATGCTTGGACGGGGAGTTGTAATGGGTTCATATCGTGTGGTTGTTGAAGTTCGTAATGTTGGTGAAATTGTTGGTGAAGTGGTTGAAGAGTTGGCAACTAGCCTTTTGAGTTCTGTAAAAGAAAAAAGAAAAAGGGGGTTAAAATTCTTGTCCTTGAGGTATAATTTTCAATTGGATATGGGTTCTAGTTAAGGAAGCAGGTGTCGACGATTGGACACGAAGTGGCGCGAGCAGCGGAAGCAACCGGAAGCAAGCGGAGCGCCACCGCACGGCGTCGCCAGCAACCGACATAATTAAACACTCATGAATAAAAGATCCACAATTTCGAGGCATTAGCACCTCTATGTGTCGCGAGTATGTAAATACCTGACCCCGAAAGCTGCCCTCCGATGGTCAGATTTATGCAAGTTGGGGCGAACCCAATTAAATAGTTTGCATTATTTATCTATAGTTCCCATTTCCTGTATTTAAAGGGTATCGTTCTGATGACCCCGTGGGACCTTTTGCAGCCTCGCGAACGCGTAATTCTTGATGGAATCGCAGTTACAATATGTCGAAAAAAGATAAAGAAGAGGAATGGCTGTGTGGCGCCTATCGCGCTTCGCAATATTTCAACAATTATTCTGGGAACGTAGTTGGGCGAACGAGCTTCGTCGCTGGGCTCGGCCCCGACCAAAAATAAATAATGCCAACACGATGCTTCGGAAATTACTGCAGTAAATAACGTTTTGGCGAGCCGTTGGGAATCTACACGAAACGCCGTTTTATTGGACTTCTTCCTGCAGCATTTTTATTCGCCGTCCCAGTTCCTCCACAGAATTGAACCCAAAAATAAACTCGT
This sequence comes from Digitonthophagus gazella, assembly GCA_036711955.1. Lineage (NCBI taxonomy): Eukaryota > Metazoa > Arthropoda > Insecta > Coleoptera > Scarabaeidae > Digitonthophagus > Digitonthophagus gazella. Next base: position 32,016,531 of record JASCIT010000002.1, read on the forward strand.
AACGTTTTAAACACCCTTCTATTTTATGTTTTATTAAAAAATTCTTTTTCTTTCTTAAATACACAAACAACTTACTTATTTAATATATAGTTAGTTATTTCATATTTATTCAAACTTGAAATTTTATAAGAAACGAAATTTTAAAAATTCATATAAAAAAAACTAATTGTTATTGAGACTTGAAATTTTATGAGGATTTAGTTTAAAACTTAGTCTTTATTTCCACCAAATAGGAACTTTCTACGACTTTTAGTTTTTCCCTCAGAAAGAAAAATCTAACCTAACTTAATTAACATGTCGATTAAAATTGATAAATTTAAAAAAATTCGTAAAAAATTGACTCTTAAAGATTTTGATTTGATATTTTCTCTAAATGAAACTAAAAATATTCTAGTTTTAATTTAAAAATACCGTTTGGTTCTAAATTTTACCAAAAAAATTAAAAAAATTTTCAAAGTTGACAAAAAATTTTTTAGGTTAAGAAATGAATGATTTTTAAGAAAATTCGTAAAAAATTGAATTTTAAAGATTTTGATCTGATTTTTTCTCTAAATGAAACTAAAAATATTCTAGTTTTAATTTAAAAATACCGTTTGGTTCTAAATTTTACCAAAAAAATTAAAAAAATTTTCAAAGTTGAAAAAAAAATTTTTAGGTTAAAAAATGAATAATTTTTAAAAAAATCGTAAAAAATTGAATTTTAAAGATTTTCATCTGATTCTTTTTTTAAATGAATTTAAGAAGATACTAGTTTTAATTTAAAAAGGTCGATTTTTCTAAATGTTGTTAAAAAAATTTAAAGAATTTTTAAAGTTGGTAAATTTTTTTCAATAAATTTGCTAACTTAAAAAAAATCGATTAACTTTAAAAATTCGTAGAAAATTGATTTTTAAAGATTTTGATTTGATTTTTTTCTAAATGATAACTAAAAGATTGTAATTTTGATTAAAAAAGACCGATTTGTTCTAAATTTTACCAAAAAAATTTAAAAAATTTTCAAAGTTGACAAAAAATTTTTTAGGTTAAGAAATGAATAATTTTTAAAAAAATCGTAAAAAATTAAATTTTAAAGATTTTCATATGATTCTTTTTCTAAATGAATTTAAGAAGATACTAGTTTTAATTTAAAAAGGCCGATTTGTTCTAAATGTTGTTAAAAAAAATTGAAAAAATTTTTAATGTTGGTAAAATTTTTTGACAGTTTGCTAACTTAAAAAAAAAATGATTAAATTTCAAAATTCGTAGAAAATTGATTTTTAAAGATTTTGATTTGATTTTTTTCCTAAATGATACCTAAAAGATTGTAGTTTTAAGTATAAAAGACCGATTTGTTTTAAATGCTGTCAAAAAAATTAAAAAAAATTTCAAAGTTGACAAAAAAATTTTTTAGGTTAAAAAATGAACAATTTTTAAAAAAATCGTAGAAAATTGAATTTTAAAGATTTTCATCTGATTCTTTTTTAAATGAATTTAAGAAGATACTAGTTTTAATTTAAAAAGGCCGATTTTTTCTAAATGTTGTTAAAAAAATTGAAAAAATTTTTAAAGTTGGTAAATTTTTTTGACAATTTGCTAACTTAAAAAAAAACGATTAAATTTAAAAATTCGTAGAAAATTGACCTTTAAAGATTTTAATTTGTTTCTTTTTCTAAATGAATCTTAAAACATTCTAATTTTAAATAAAAAAGACCATTTTGTTTTAAATGTTGTCAAAAAAATTAAAAAAATTTTCAAAGTTGACAAAAAAAATTTTTTAGGTTAAAAAATGAATAATTTTTTAAAAAAATCGTAAAAAATTTAATTTTAAAAATTTTCATCTGATTCTTTTTTTAAATGAATTTAAGAAGATACTAGTTTTAATTTAAAAAGGCCGATTTTTTCTAAATGTTGTTAAAAAAATTGAAAAAATTCTTAAAAATGGTAAAATTTTTCGACTGTTTGCTAACTTAAAAAAAAAACGATTAAATTTAAAAATTCGTAGAAAATTGATTTTTAAGGATTTTGATTTGCTTCTTTTTCTAAATGAATCTTAAAACATTCTAATTTTAAATAAAAAAGACCGTTTTGTTTTAAATGCTGTCAAAAAAATTTAAAAAATTTTCAAAGTTGACAAGAAAAATTTTTAGGTTAAAAAATGAATAATTTTTAAAAAAATCGTAAAAAATTGAATTTTAAAGATTTTCGTCTGATTTTTTTTCTAAATGAAACCAAAAACATTCTAGTTTTAGTCTAAAAATTTTGTTTACCAACAAAATTTAAAAAAATTTCAATGTTGGTAAAGAATTTTTTTAGGTTAAGAAATGGAAAATTTTTAGGAAAATTCGTAAAAAATTGACTTTTAAAGATTTTGATTTCATTTTTTTTGTAAATGATACCTAAAACATTGTAGTTTTAATTAAAAAAGACCGATTTATTCTAAATGTTGTCAAAAAAATTTAAAAAAATTTCGAAGTTGACAAAAAATTTTTTAGGTTAAAAAATGAATAATTTTTAAGAAAATTCATAAAAAATTGAATTTTAAAGATTTTGATCTGATTTTTTCTCTAAATCAAACTAAAAACATTCTAGTGTTAATTTAAAAAGACCGTTTTGTTCTAGGTTTTACCAAAAAATTAAAAAAAAATTTCAAAGTTGGTAAAAATTTTTTGATAATTTTAACTTAACAAGAAAAATCGATCTTTTTGAAAAATTAATAAAAAATTGAATTTTAAAGATTTTGATCTGATTTTTTCTCTAAATGAAACTAAAAATATTTTAGTTTTAATTTAAAAAGACCGTTTTATTTTAAATTTTACCAAAAAAATTAAAAAAATTTTCAAAGTTTGCAAAAATTTTTTGACAATTTTTAACTTAACAAAAAAATCGATCTTTTTGAAAAATTCATAAAAAATTGAATTTTAAAGATTTTGATCTGATTTTTTTCTCTAAATGGAACTAAAAATATTCTAGTTTTAATTTAAAAAGACCGTTTTGTTTTAAATTTTATCAATAAAATTAAAAAAATTTTCAAAGTTGGTAAAGAATTTTTTTAGGTTAAAAAATGGATAATTTTTAAGAAAATTCGTAAAAAATTGAATTTTAAAGATTTTGATCTGATTTTTTTTCTAAATGAAACCAAAGACATTCTCGTTTTAATTTAAAAATACCGTTTTGTTCTAAATTTTACCAAAAAAATTTAAAAAATTTTCAAAGTTGACAAAAAATTTTTTAGGTTAAGAAATGAATGATTTTTAAAAAAATTCGTAAAAAATTGAATTTTAAAGTTTTTGATTTGATTTTTTTTTTCTAAATGATACCAAAAACATTCTAGTTTTAATTTAAAAAGACCGTTTTGTTCTAGATTTTACCAAAAAAATTAAAAAAATTTTCAAAGTTGACAAGAAAATTTTTATAATGTCGATAATAAAACAACTTATGGAATTAAAATCTTAAATATGTCGAAAATGAATCATTTTCGGATTTATATTCATTAGGACTGTTCTGCTTGTTTTAGTCAGGGAATACGCCAGTAAAGGAGATGATGCATACAATTCTCCATTCAGGATCTTGAGAGAAATGTTAAAAAGTAAATTTAACTCACCTCTAACAACAAAAGGATCGAAAACTCTAACATACTGTTCCCCATCCTTTATAACAGTAATCCTCACATAAACCTTATCGAGAAGTCTCAATCGAAGAACTTCATTAGTGTATACCCATTCGTCATCAGACGGGCTAACAATATACTTGGTGTATTCACCTTCTTTCGACTCAATTTCTCGGTTAATGTTGACGTGGAAAACCACTAATTCAATTCCCGCCTCGTCCGGAATGGTGAGTTTAAGACCGCGCGGTTTGTAAGGGTCGAAGGTTGGAGTTGGGATCTTGTAAACGTCATCACACCTAACGAAGGTCAAGCACGAGATTATTGCAAGAAGTTGCCACATCTTCATCTCCCGCGGCGCTACGGAGCTAACTAAGGTCAATGCCGAACTGGCCACTAATTGCCGTTTCAACCGTTTATATGCACGAGCAGGTTTACGTCTGCTGGGAATTACTGGCTTTATCTTAGCGGGAAATTACATTATACGAACGGAATCTTGCAGCTGCTATCTCCTCGGGATGTTGAACTCGGGTTCAAACCGAAAAAATACCGTTAGAATGTAAACAATATAACCCGTATTTATTTTGATTTTATGTGAATAACAAAGTCAATATAAGTTAAACGTATTATAGATTTCTAAAATTTCCAGAGGGGATTTCCATTTCATTGAATGAAATTTTTATATGCACTAGTTTAGTTTTATTTTTAGCATTTTTCTAAAAAAAATTTATTGTTTTTGGTTGAATTGATCAACATTTTGGAAACTTTGGTGGAAGCTTTACGAATTTAGTAAGTTTTTGATGGAATTAAAAAAAAAATTGGAAAATTTTTGGTGGAATTTTTACAAATTTTGTAAGTTTTTTGGTGGAATTTTTAAAAAATTCATTATTTTTAAAATTATTAAAAATTTTAGTAACTTTTGTGAAATTTTTATGAATCTACTAAGTTTTGAATTTTCAAGGTTTTAGTTAATTTCAAATGAAATTGTTTCTAATTTGATTGATTTTTGGTGGAATTTTAAAAGAATTTGGACATTTTGGTGGAATTTTTAAAAAATTTGGTAAGTTTTTGGTAGAATTGTAAAAAATGTTGACAATTTCGGTGTAATTTTTAGGATTTTTGTAATTTTTTGGTGGAATAAAAAAATTCAGTAAGTTTTGGGTGTAGTTGGTAAATATTTTAGTAGCTTTGGTGGAATTTTTGCGAATTTTATTCATTTCTGGTGGAATCTTAAAAAAATTCAGTGTTTTTGGTAAAATTCTTATGAATTTGGTAAGTTTTTGGTGGAATTTTTAAAAAATTCAGTATGTTTTTGGTGGAATTATCAAAAATGTTGATAACAATGGTGGAATTTTTGCGAATTTTATTAATTTGTGGTGGAATAAAAAAAACAGTGTTTTTGATAAAATTCTTATGAATTTAGTAAGATTTTGGTGGAATTTTTCCAAATTGAATTAATTTTTGTTGGAATTTTTAAAAAATTCAGTATATTTTTGGTGGAATTATCAAAAATTTTGTTAACACTGGTGGAATTTTTGCGAATTTTATTCATTTTTGATGGAATTCTTAAAAAATTCAGTGTTTTTTTATGGAATTTTTACGAATTTAGTAAGTTTTTAGTGAAATTTTTCCAATTTTATTAATTTTTGATGGAATTTTTATAAAATTCAGCATGTTTTTGATGGAATTGTTAAAAAAGTTGATAACTTTGGTGGAATTTTTATTAACTTTAATCATTTTTGGTGGAATTGTTAAAAATAGTGGTAATTTTAGTAGAATTTTTATGAATTTGGTAAATTTTTGGTGGTATTTTTTAAAAATCTAAGTTTTTGGTGGAATTATTCAACATTTTTGTAGCTTTGGTGAGAAATTGAAAAAAATTAGTACGTTTTTGGTAGAATTGTTAAAAATGTTGACAATTTCAGTGTAATTTTTAGGATTTTTGTAAGTTTTTGGCAGAATAAAAAAAATTCAGTAAGTTTTGGGTGTAGTTGTTAAATATTTTTATAGCTTTGGTGGAATTTTTGTGAATTTTATTCATTTCTGGTGGAATTTAAAAAAAATTTAGTGTTTTTTGGTCAAATTCCTATGAATTTAGTAAGTTTTTGGTGGAATTTTTAAAAACTTCAGTACGTTTTTGGTGGAATTATCAAAAATTTTGATAACATTGGTGGAATTTTTGCAAATTGTATTAATTTTTGATGGAATTTTTAAAAAATTCAGTATATTTTTGGTGGAATTATCAAAAATTTTGATAACACTGGTGGAATTTTTGCGAATTTTATTCATTTTTGATGGAATTTTTAAAAAATTCAGTGTTTTTTTATGGAATTTTTACGAATTTAGTAAGTTTTTAGTGAAATTTTTCAAATTTTATTAATTTTTGGTGGAATCTTTATAAAATTCAGTATGTTTTTGATGGAATTGTTAAAAAAGTTGATAACTTTGGTGGAATTTTTATTAACTTTAATTACTTTTGGTGGAATTGTTAAAAATATTGGCAATTTTAGTAGAATTTTTATGAATTTGTTAAGTTTTTGATGGTATTTTTAAAAAATCAGTAAGTTTTTGGTGGAATTATTCAACGTTTTTGTAGCTTTAGTGGAAAATTAAAAAAATTTAGTACGTTTTTGGTGGAATTGTTAAAAATGTTGGTAATTTTGGTGGAATTTTTACGAATATAGTAAGTTTTTGGTGGTATTTAAAAAAAAATTGGTAAATTTTTGGTGGAATTTTTACAAATTTTGTAAGTTTTTTGGTGGAATTTTTAAAAAATTCATTATTTTTGGTAGAATTATTGAAAATTTTAGTAACTTTGGTGGAATTTTTATGAATCTATTAAGCTTTTGATGGAATTTTCAAGGTTTTAGTTAATTTTTAATGAAATTGTTTCTAATTTGATTGATTTTTGGTGGAATTTTAAAAGAATTTGGACATTTTGGTGGAATCTTTTAAAAATTTGATAAGTTTTTAGTGGAATTGTTAAAAATGTTGACAATTTCGGTGTAATTTTTAGGATTTTTGTAAGTTTTTGGTGGAATAAAAAAAATTCAGTAAGTTTTGGTGCAATTATCAAAAATTTTGATAACATTGGTGGAATTTTTGCGAATTTTATTCATTTCTGGTGGAATTTTAAAAAAATTCAGTGTTTTTGGTAAAATTCTTATGAATTTAGTAAGATATTGGTGGAATTTTTGCAAATTGTATTAATTTTTGGTGGAATCTTTAAAAAATTCAGTATGTTCTTGGTGGAATTATCAAGAATGTTGATAACATTGGTGGAATTTTTGCGAATTTTATTCATTTTTGATGGAATTTTTTAAAAAATCAGTGTTTTTTTATGGAATTTTTACGAATTTAGTAAGTTTTTAGTGAAATTTTTCCAATTTTATTAATTTTTGGTGGAATTTTTATAAAATTCAGTATGTTTTTGATGGAATTGTTAAAAAGGTTGATAACTTTGGTGGAATTCTTATTAACTTTAATCATTTTTGGTGGAATTGTTAAAAATATTGGTAATTTTAGTAGAATTTTTATGAATTTGGTAAGTTTTTGGTGGTATTTTTTAAAAATCAGTAAGTTTTTGGTGGAATTATTCAACATTTTTGTAGATTTGGTGGAAAATTGAAAATATTTAGTACGTTTTTGGTGGAATTATTAAAAATGTTGGTAACTTTGGTAGAATTTTTACGAATATAGTAAGTTTTTCGTGGAATTTTTACCAATTTTATTGATTTTGGGTGGAATTTTTAAAAAATTCATTAAGTTTTTAGTAGAATTGTCTCCGAATTTAATAATTTTTGGTGAAATTATATTCAATTTAACTAACTTTTGTGGAATTTTTATTATTACTTTTTTATTTTTGTGAAATTCTTAAGAATCTAATCAATTCTTGACGAAATTAATCTTAATTTTAGTATATTTTTTAAAAATTCAGCAAGTTTTTGGTGGAATTGTTAACAATTTTTATAGCTTTGGTGGAATTTTTACAAATTTACTTAAATTTTTGGTGATATTTTCAAGAATTTAATTAGTTTTTTGTGAAATTTATTCGAATTTTTGCTCTGCATAAATTAAATATTTGATAATTATTAATAAACCGATCGTTTTGACATTTCATGTGGCATTAGCGTGGTTAGAATAATAAATAACATTTATGAAAATTGAACCAAGTGTTTTATCGGCCCAAATCGAAAATGACGGAAAACGGGAACTTCGTTTAGAGCTTAAATCGGCCGTTTCGGGTCCAAAGGAGCCCCGATTCGCATATAACGTTGCGTTATAAAGCCGTTCAGAAGGTTAGCCGGAAGCAGAGTCGCGGAGCCGGTGGCTTTTTGGACAAAAAGTGCGTTCGAAAATTTACGAAAATGACAGGCGGACGATCGAGAATTTTAATTTCAATTAGGGCTACCGCAACGTGGTTCGATTTTCAGGGCCGTTTTTCCGAAATCGGTCACGGACCCCCCAAAATCGTCGGGGAGGTGAAGATAATGGTCGGCAGAATGACGTAAAATCATTGAATCGTCTTCTAAAGAGGCGCTGCTTGCTTACACTTTAATATATCGCCGTTCCGGAAGAACATCGACATAACTGCAAAATACAAAATTTTACAGGAGAAGGGAAAAACAATTAAGATCAATTAGAATTATCTCTTGAAAAAATAGTAATTTACTGATACTAATGACTTTTCTGGTATTGTTAATATTTAGTGAGTAGTTTAAAACGCAATATACAAATTTTTGTTTAGGATTAAAGATGTATTAGATTTTGTAGATACGTCTCTTTTTCCCTAAGACATACAACGAAATAAAACATTTACGCCGGTTATTTAAATTTATTTTATTAGACAAAAATAAGTTATATTTCTAAAGTAATTTAATACTTTAATTTATAACAAACTCAAAAAAATATCTATAAAATTCAGGAATTATATTAGTTTCCATTAAATTTTTTAGATCTTTCTTCTTGTTTTCGGATAGTGGAAATTTCTTCTGATAAGCTTTTTTAATTTCAGTATTTTTGTAATTCTGCTTTGACCGTCTTTTATTCGGTCTAAAATTAATGTAGCTCCATTCGTTATCTTTGTAATTTTTTTTATATCCAAATGACTTGCTTTTTTTCAAACTGCATAACTTTAATATCGTTTATTTTGAACTCGTCGCCGTGGGTATTTCTAGTTAAGTTTAATCCCATGTCATTAAACAAGGATTTTAAAGCAAAAAAATCCTGAAAACTCATTTCTCTGACCTCTATAGGATTTCCCTTTTTTTTGAATTTCTAATAATAGAGACATACTGATCAGGTATATACATGGGTCCTGACTTGTTTGATTTTCTTATGGATCTTTCAATTATACTGTGGATAGCAACACCTTCGTTTTGTATATGTCCTCGTATCAAATATTTATGTGTAATTGAATTCATATGAAAGTGTTCCATGACATACAGATATGCTCCAATCAAAAACCTAATAACAAATAAATTATTATAGTAGCTTTTTATTAAAATAGATGTTAATATACAACGACGTACCTATTTTTTTGTTGGCGTCTGCAATTATCAGAAAAGAACATTATGTCTGCACCTGGTCGAATTTTTGAAACTTCTTCTAAGTACATCAAAACACAGGATCCAATTTCTATAGCACCTCGATTCCCAAGACCTTCATGCCAAAAAATGATTTGGCTTTGTCGTTTGTAATTTCTGTTATCTAAAACAATGTAAAGTGTATTTAAAAAAGATATTTTCTAAAGCTACGGAAATTTACTGTAAAATTGTAGCAATTTAAACGGGATTTATAGAAAAACGCCGATGTCTGGCCAACAGGTACAGGCAATACTGCCTGTAAATCGTAAACAGCTAAAACAATTTCTCCATTCTTTGCTCTAATCTTGTCTTTTTCTTTTTCTTCACGGCTCAAATTTTTTTCGTTTAGGTGTTCTTGCTACTTATTTTCTAAATTTTTCTTTTCGTTTTCTGATGAGTTCTTGTATGATTCACAAAGATCACACTGATCTTTCCGTGGACTAAAGAAGCCAATATTAAATTCAGTGTTAAAAATTTTAGCATATAAATCGTAATTTGCTGTTGGTTTACTCAATGCTTGTCTTTGCTGTAAATGATGCCAATTTCATAGTAAAAAAGCCTTAAAATACAATTAAGTCTTTGTTGCACCTAAATAAATTTCAAATTTTGATTAAAAATTGGACATAAAGTATACTTACGCCATTGTTTCTGTAACTGTTAAACTTCACTAGTCACACAGAGCACTTGCGTCAGTGTTGCACCGAACGTATAGATAACTAAACGAAATCTGCAGCACAACTAAACGATCCGCCCTTATTCTTACAAAACAATAATACAACTCTCAAAATTTCAAAGAAGACGTAACTGTCATCTAGCGGTCAAAAGTGTTGTTACACTTACAGCGTTGTTTCAGCACATAAACAAGCATTTTTTAGATACATTGATGGCCTTAACTCATTTTATCAAAAAATTGCAGTTACGTCGATGTTGTTCCGGAACGGCGATATTATAACATTTTATTTGGAAAGCTGTCACCGTTGTAGACTAAAATCTAGAAAGATACGGTCTCAAAACGTCAAACGGTACCGATTTAAGTACAGATAGCGATTGGATTTGAAGCGGGAATAAGCCCCGCGAAGTGGAACTCTTTCGGGGCGCTAACGTGTTGCGGTAATGCGTTTTCCGTTCAGCTCCATTCGGACTGAAAGCGTTTCGAATGCATAGTCAATAGCGGCGCGTAATGGAAGCTTTTGTGGCCGCAAACTGTTTTTTCCACCCTTAATTACTTCGCCGTGACTTTTCTACGTATTTTTAGGGGGGCAAAGTGGCAGGCGGACGGCACGGCGTGATTGCAATTTTCCTCTTTTGCATACGTCGCGGTCTCACGGGTCGACTCGCCCCAAATTGAAATTGCGGCGGCGGCCCGGCCCGGCGAAATGGAACACCCTAAGGCCGGAGACACACACAACGGTTTTTCGCCGTCCGGCAAAATGCCGTCCGATAGTGGAGCGAAGAAGTAAATGACACCTTTCACACATGTCAGTGTGAAAGGTCTCAATCATTTCTTCGCTCCACTATCGGACGGCATTTTACCGTACGGCGAAAAACCGTTGCGTGTGTCTCCGGCCTTATGATAATAAATACCGCCGTATCTATGGAATTATTAACTCCGCCAACCCCGGCCTCGGTCCATACGGTCGAGATTAATCGCGCAACTTCGAGGTGCTGCTAGATGCATTACCGGGGAGCTAGTTCTTCTATAATTGCTAACCGAACATGATATACGCTCTCCATTCGCATCCCCACGTCGTAAATACTCGACGTAGCCCGATCATCGACGCATTTACCACTGAAATGAATCCTAAACCGTCTCATTTACATACAATTGGAGAACATCTCTAACTATGTAAGTGATATACTGTTTTTAAACTACCTAAGAGATAATTAAGTCCTAATTATTAAGTCCTTGTATAGTAATTTGTTTTAATTATCGAATGATTATTATATTTGAAATAGTACACTAATTATTAAATAATATTATTAATACTGTTAAATAATCTTTTCTATTTACTGCTTAAAATTAGATATTAATTCTCAAACTTTGTGGGTCATTATTGTAATTGAAACTCATTTAGTGAAGGGTAAAAAAAGGCTATATATACGATTGTTGTATGTATTAAAAGTTGATACTGCAAATTGGACTGATGATTGAACCTTCTTGCAGTACAAATGGTCGTATTACACATAGTAGAGGAGAAGTTAAAATGGTTGAATGGACTGTCGTCAAACACGATGGTGTTATGCTACATGCTATTGCCACGATCAGAACAAAGCACCAAAAGGGGGTAATTGGATATTGAGTTAGCACAAATGCCTAATCGAACGAGTATAAAAAGACAGGGAGTTCAATGGTATGGACGACTTCTTGGTTCCTGGTCATCAGCCCACCGTCAGCTCGTTCGAAGAGATTCCAAGTGCTAGCTCCGCCAGTGAGGTTAATAAAGGCAGTTAGGGAACGTCAACTGGTGTATTACTTGTATGTGCCTCTTCCCCTGCGAGTGTTAGTGCAACTCCAAGGAAAGCCCCAACAGGAAAGTAAGTACAGTGAAATTCCCCCTCGCGGATACCCCCCTTGAGCGGACACCCCCCCTGGACGGCCAGTTTTCGTGGAACCGTCCGACTCTCATACAATTACTTTTCATTTCTCTTAAGCGGATACCCTTCTTGAACGGACACTTTGGTGGGTTGGGTTGGTGTCCGCCCAAGGGAGATTTCACTGTATATCTCTTGCTTATTTAACGCCGAGCGCAGTTCGCCTGGCATTGCAAGGCGTGATTGGCAAACTTCCTCCAGGAGTCATGCTTCCCTTCGACGTAGACCAGAACGAGACTCTAGATCAGTGTTTCCCAACGTGGGGCCCACGCTCCACGGGGGGGGGGCAATTTCGATTTTTCATTATATGTTTCGAAAATTTTGTTACTCTGTTTCGTTAAGAATTTTTTAGTGATTTCTTGCTAAAATCTATCATTTAAGTTTCTATGTGAAAAATTATTACTTTGTAACCTGTGACCTTTTTTTTAGGCATCGATTGTGTCCCAAAACATTTCTTAAAAAGATTTAATGTTTCAAAGTTTATATTATTTGTTTTCTATGTCAACAACAAAATCAACACATTTTTACTTTGTGGGGCCTCGCGTTGATAGTTCGTACTTGGCCTCGCGGAACCTTGCGCCGTCCCTAGTGTTACATAGAGGGGCATAAAAATATTAGAAAAACTAAGGTGGGGCATGGCACAAAAAAGGTTGGGAAATACTGCTTTAGATCATATGTTGGTAATTTCATAAATAAAAATTTTTGTAAAGAGCTAAGTTGCAATTTTCTCGGTCCCATTGATTGAATCCGAAACATACGCCCTATGTCATTTTATATCGGTACCCTTGAAGTTGCGCGGAACAAAATTTGTTAAAATTAGCCCGACGAGTCCATATTTTGAGGTAAATGAGAGACTCGGCCTGTCTCTCACTTACGCGCAGAACGATTTTAAGGCTTTTATTGACGAATCGGTGGGTAACTATATTGGGAAGCTGCAGCAACCCTTCGTGGGTACCTCTACTTGTGAACTAGACTTGTTACATCCGCTAGCACACATAACACCTAATTGTAGCAGGATTCGTCATTCCCGATAAGGAGACTGAATTCCTGACGATTACTTGTTCGACTAACGGTTCTTTATGGGGCACAAAAATAAACTTAAATGGTACCGAAATCCTCCAATTGGACGCCGCACAGTGGGGCAAAACCGGCTTAAACGTGGCAAGAAATCAAAAAATTAAATGTAAAATATAAAGTTTTTTTTATCTGACTTAGGCTAACCACTATCCGTTGCACCGTTTATGACTATAACCTTTCGTCTTTGATATAAATATTTTCTTATAAAAATCATTTAATTGTTGCAACTTTTTGAAGTAAGTACACATTCCGAGCAAATCCATTATATTAATATTTGGATTAATTATGCTCTGTAGACAAGTCGTACTTTTGTAAAGCAGATGATCGTTGGGTTAATACAGTGTATATATTTTAGTGTAGAATAATTATATTGAGATATCTAGTAATAGTTTAGTAATTAGCATGACGTTTAGACGGTTACATAAACAATGGGGTTAATAGTTACGTTTCAAGCACGGTCAAGCTTCAATTCTTGCTTTTATCGATTTGACAGAATATACTATTTTAAAATTAATTGAAATTGTTTGCTACTTTTTTGCACTTTAACAGAGAAAGCAATTTTAAGATCTTACTCAAGGACACTTTTCATTCTTTTGTGTTTTATGTAATTTACGAATATTCTTGTTTACAAGCATGTTTACACGTATTTATTAAATAGACTACAGGTATTAATATTTTTTGTTTCATTTAGGGCCCTTACCGCTAAGGTCTGGTCTTACGAAACAAAGAATAAATTAATCTTCGAATAATTGCTATAGTTACGACTTTTTTAAGTAACGTGAGTGGCTGAAATAGAAGTTATTCTGGCAATTATTCCGAGAATAACTTATTCTGCCTTTTATAAGACCGGGCCTAAGTCCTAGATAACTTATCTCTTGTATAATTGCCCTGGTTACTTCTATTTCAAGTCGTCCTATTGGCTACTTGGCCAGTAACCACAGTAATTATACTAAAGATAAGCTATTTGGGACTTGGTAGTACTGGTTCTTAGTGCTACCGGTAGTTGTAAAGAGAAAATATTCAATGTAGAAATCCATTTGAACAGTGCTCGATTTAATGCCAACTTTGAAGCTCTCTTGCTCCACTGTGCGCCGGTTGTGTAACCAAATCAAAATTAATATCTTTGCGAGCACCTCAGCATCTCGCAACGGTTGGATTTACCAAAATTCAAAGGTTACAAGAACTGATCGGACGTCCCTTTATCACTCGAGTGCCAGCTAGATAGAGTACATTTAGGGGATAGGGGAGGAAAAACCATTAGAAGGAATCTTGAAAGAGGTTAAGAGTCTGGATAGACTGGATAATCAAACCATTGTGACATAAATTCACAATGGGGTGATATACGCGTTATTGTCGGTGATTGTCCTGGGTCTTATCATCTTCCTTGTAATTAAATTATTAAGTTGGAAGCAAAGTAGGGACACTTTGAGGAACAAGCCAAAGGAAAACATATTCGTCCTAGCGGATGGTCGAACATGTCAGATACAATAGGCAAAATAAAATTGTACTCTCCGTCTAGTTTTAAGGATAGTTTAGGACTTTAGTAACATCATGTAATTCGTTCCAATCATTACAATAGCCCAGTGATGGCGAACCTTCTTGAAAAGTGGGTAAAATTTTGTTAATTGTATTTCTTTAGTGCTTCCTCGTGGGTCATTAATTTAAAATCACTTGGAAAAAAGGAAGGTCATTACTTGAATCTTTCTAAAAATGTCATGGGACACAGTCGACGTCTAAAAAAATAGGCTCGTCATAGGTTTGCCATTACTGCAATAGCCGATTCAACCTATTCTACTGGTAGTACAATAACTCGCATCGTATACTATCATTAGATAAATCCATTCCCAACCTAGACATCTAATACTCAGATCGTGCATCTTTCTCTTCATGATGATACTCGCCCATCAAAGGATAGCACCTGGCGCCTCCACCAAAATTTGACGAGCTACTCCTTTATTTCTACTTATGGGGATAAATAAGCAAGAAGTATACTTGCTTTGTAGTCGGGGGGCTTTCTTCTGATGAACAGTGGTACTCAAAAGATGAATAAACTTAAACTTAACTGGTTTTATACAAGCCACTGGTGGAGTAACACCTGGATCTTCTTCGAAGAAGGTAACAATAGGGTTGCTTACTAAAAAACTATCAAACGTTCAATTAAGTGCCTTCTTAGTTAGTATTAGTACTAATTCGATTAAGTGTTTGTGATAACTCCACAATATCTAAAAACATTCTTTGGTAGCTTTGTTCTAATTGTGGAAGTATTCAGATTATGGCAATCTTTGCTAAAATTAATTTTAAAAAGAAGCTGTGAAGATATCAAACTTTAAAGTGATTTTCTCTACTTCTAACAACAATAGTAATAGATACTACAAAAAATTGTAAAAAGAAAAATACAAAAATACAAAGGAAAAATATTATTTTAAAAAACTGAAAAGAAATAGTCATAAAATTCGTTTTCAAAAGCTGGATTTTATGAATTTTACCGAGAAGTAAATATAAAATATTTTAATAAACAGTAGAGAAAAGAAGAACTAGAGTAAGTAGAAATAAAAATGTTAATATTTTCCGACGAGGCGACGTTTATTATAAAGAAACAACGTCCGCAATCACTAGCAACATAACGGCCATAATTAAATTCCTTTTAGAACGGTAAGAGGGGCAAGAAAATCGAATACAAAGAGAAGCCGGCGGGGCGAAGCCCTTTGTAGCGGCTGACTGATGTTCCAATATCGAGCGATATTAAAATACAACCATAAATTTTAAAGCGCGCGGCCCGAATAAAACTCTCATTTGTAGAAACGTCGTAGGAATCCGATTCGCTCCTTTCGTTCCTCCCTTCGCGGAAGAGTCTCCTTTTTTTTAATTAAATCCAAGACCGGAGTAGTCGGGATGTACTTTAATCTTCCCGAAGGCGAGTTATGGGACGAGGAGTCGGTCGCCTCCTTTTTTCGCAGACGGGGCGTCTTCGGAGCGGTGTTGGTATTAATAAATACAACCGATTTGGCAGAGATAGGGGCGTAGCGGGTCGGCCGAGATTCATTGCCCCATTCTTCGGTTCGACGTTATTGGATTTCTTGTCGGTATTACGTGTACCTACTATTCCGGGGACGGCCGTCCTGCCAAATATAAAACTAGACAACCTGACAAATAGTTATTTCTACTTTTCCCACATTTACAAGACAACTTGAAAATGGGAAAATAAATGAAATATTAAGTACATATTAAAATTGCTCTCTCAGTGCAGACGCAAAGGCACGCCATTAAAATATGAATTCCTGCTCCTCTTCCCTTGGCCAGAAACGAACCCCTTTCACGGGCGGAATGAAATTAAATTTTAAAGTCGCACACGTGCAGTCTACCGAATTCCGCTCGCCTACAGCTTTTGCTACAAAGGGAATTCAAAATGTAACTTCGCAGAGCTGCCGGAATGCAATTTGCTACTTGGACTGAGCGCGCCAAAAACCTGACTTTTCCATTTCTTTCCGACCCTCCGTCCTAAACTTTCCAATCATTCCCGACTTCATGGAAACACCTACGCGTCAACTCGATTCCTTGACCGATCGATCGAAAAACTTAATATTCATCGCGAAGACGAACCGCGAGTCCATTATGGAGTTTTTTTTTCGCCCCCAAAGAAGGGGCGAAATTTTATCGGTTTTTTGTATCGCGCCCGGTGATTGATTTGCTATGCGTAGCCGACGCGACGGGAAAAACGATTTTTGCACATGCATCTGGCGCTCGGGGCACATTAAATCACGACAAAAAATAATTCAGTCGACGTATGTCGCTTTATACGCGTCGCCATCAATAATTTTCAACGCCTGAAATACCTCGTTCCCTTCAATAGGAAGCCGTGTCATTCTATGATCTATGACTACAGTTTTATATGAAGGACATAAAAGATACTTTTTTTTTCATTCTCTTTTCTTCCATTTTCATAGAAAATATCGCGCATCTTTAACCTTGGGGAAAATATGAGATGAGATAAGCGTTGATTTAAATATGATTCATATATTTCCGGTAAATGCAACCAATTTATTAACTGGGAAGCTAACCACTTCCATAATGATTAATTAAAAGGAAAAAACGACAATTTACAACCAGTTAGACGAGATGTTTCGAATCGTAAATGTGATTACTTTGTGTTTGGTTACAAACATCTTAACTCAAGGTAAAAATAATCTTAAATGCTGTTATTTTAATATAATTGTTAATTGTGAATTAATTAAGAAATTGGAGAAAGTTGTAAATTAAAAAATGGAACTGAGGGAAGATGTGAAAACGTCCATAAATGTGAATCCGCTCAAAAAGACCTTAAAAATAAAATCCAACCAATAAAATGTGGATTTATTAATAATACACCAATAGTTTGTTGTGATGTCGTTTTAACCTCCATAAAAAAGACCAAAATAAGTGAAGAAAGTAAGTTTAAATAATGTGTAATAAAAATATATTCTCTTAATTAAAAAAAAAATTCTAATTTTTTAGAATGCAAAGAATATCGTAATTATAATACATATTATGAAGAATATCATATCATCGGTGGTGGTGGTGTTGATGCAGAACCAAGAGAATTTCCTCACATGGTAAAAAAACGGATCGTATTTAAATGCACAGTATTTTTATACCTAATTTTAAATTTTTTTTGAGAAGAAGTACAATTAATTCGATTTTTTTAACATAAAATAGATATTTTAACCTATTTTTATTCAAAAAATCTTTTTTAAATTTTCATCAAATAAATAAACTCAATATTTTTCAAATTTGTCCAAATTTTGTTGAATTTGGAAAAAAATTATCGATGACTTTGGGAATTTTTTTAAATTTTTTGGGAACAATTACAATAAGTTTAGTTTGTATTACATAAAGTAGATACTTTAATGTATTTCTATACAAAAAATTTTTTAAAAATTTTCATAAATAAACTCAATGGGATTTTTCAAATTTGTTCAAATTTTATTGAATTTGGAAGAAAAAATCATCGATGACTTTGGGAATTTTTTTAAATTTTTTGGGAACAGTTACAGTAAGTTTAGTTTGTATTGCATAAAATAGATACTTTAATGTATTTCTATATAAATTTTTTTAAAAAAAATTTCATAAATAAACTCAATGAGATTTTTCAAATTTGTTCAAATTTTGTTGAATTTGGGAAAAAAATCATCGATGACTTTGGGAATTTTTTTAAATTTTTTGGGAACAGTTACAGTAAGTTTAGTTTGTATTGCATAAAGTAGATACTTTAATGTATTTCTATATAAAAAATCTTTTCAAAATTTTCATAAATAAACTCAATGAGATTTTTCAAATTTGTTCAAATTTTGTTAAATTTGGAAAAAAATCATCGATGACTTTGGGAATTTTTTTAAATTTTTTGAGACCAGTTACAGTAAGTTTAGTTTGTATTTCATAAAATAGATACTTTAATGTATTTCTATACAAAAATTTTTTTAAAAATTTTCATAAATAACCTAATGGGATTTTTCAAATTTGTTCAAATTTTATTGAATTTGAGAAAAAATCATCGATGACTTTGGGAATTTTTTTTAATTTTTTGGGAACAGTTACACTAAGTTTAGTTTGTATTACATAAAATACATACTTTAATGTATTCCTATATAAAAATTTTTTTAAAAATTTTCATGAATAAACTCAATGAGATTTTTCAAATTTGTTCAAATTTTATTAAATTTGGAAAAAAAATCATCGATGACTTTGGGAATTTTTTTTAATTTTTTGGGAACAGTTACACTAAGTTTAGTTTGTTTTGCATAAAATAGATACTTTAATGTATTTCTATATAAATTTTTTTTAAAAAATTTTCATAAATACACTCAATGAGATTTTTCAAATTTGTTCAAATTTTGTTGAATTTGGAAAAAAAATCATCGATGACTTTGGGAATTTTTTTAAATTTTTTGGGAACAGTTACAGTAAGTTTAGTTTGTATTACATAAAATAGATACTTTAATGTATTTCTATATAAAAATTTTTTTCAAAATTTTCATAAATAAACTCAATGAGATTTTTCAAATTTGTTCAAATTTTGTTGAATTTGGAAAAAAATTATCGACGACTTTGGGAATTTTTTTTAATTTTTTGGGAACAGTTACAATAAGTGTAGTTTGTATTGCGTAAAATAGATACTTTAATGTATTTCTATATAAAAAATTTTTTAAAAATTTTCATAAATAAACTCAATGAGATTTTTTAAATTTATTCAAATTTTGTTGGATTTGAAAAAAAATCATCGATGACTTTGGGAATTTTTTTAAATTTTTTGGGAACAGTTACTGTAAGTTTAGTTTGTATTGCATAAAATAGATACTTTAATGTATTTCTATACAAAAATTTTTTTAAAAATTTTCATAAATAAACTCAATGGGATTTTTCAAATTTGTTCAAATTTTGTTGAATTTGGAAAAAAAACATCGATGACTTTGGGAATTTTTTTAAATTTTTTGGGAACAGTTATAGTAAGTTTAGTTTGTATTTCATAAAATAGATACTTTAATGTATTTATATATAAAAAATCTTTTCAAAATTTTCATAAATAAACTCAATGAGATTTTTCAAATTTGTTCAAATTTTGTTGGATTTGGAAAAAAATCGTCGATGACTTTGGGAATTTTTTTAAATTTTTTCGGAAAAAGCTACAGTAAATTTGATTTATTTAACATAAAATAGATATGTTAGTGTATTTCTATTTAAAAAAGGTTTTCAAAATTTTCTTAAATAAGCTCAGTACGATTTTTAGAAAAGAAAACTAAACTTAATTTTAATTTCCTTTTAAAAATTTAAATTTTAGGCTCTTTTAGGATATGGTAAAAACAATTCTATAGAATATGCATGTGGAGGCAGTTTAATAAGCGAACAATTCGTTTTAACAGCAGGACATTGCTTAGAATCAAGAGAATTGTAATAAAAAAAAAAATTTAGTAATAAAAATTATATAATTTTTTTTTTTTTTTTAGAGGACCAGTTAAAGTAGTTCGTTTGGGTGATTTAGACACATCTATAGATAACGATGACGCACAACCACAAGATTTTACAATAATAGAAAAATATCCACATCCTGATTATAGCAGGGTTTCATTTTACAACGATATAGCAATTTTAAAACTTAACAAAAAGGTAAACATAACAACATATGTTAAACCGGCTTGTTTAGAAACCGAATTTGATTTTAAAATACCATATTTAACTGCCACCGGTTGGGGAGCTTTGTATTATGGGGGAAGTATGCATAATAGGTTACAAAAATTGGACTTGGTGAATCTCCCAAAAGAAAAATGTTTACCAACTTATGGTCCACAACTCAAATTATCGAAGGGAATCGATGAGGAAATTCAAATTTGCGGGGGAAATTTAGAAAAGTCCGTTGATACTTGTCATGGAGATTCTGGAGGACCGCTTCAATATCAAATTCAATGGAGCCCACCTGTTCATCAAATTGTTGGGGTTACGTCTTTTGGTATTCATTGTAATTTAGTGCCGGGGATTTATACGAGGATTTATAAGTATATTCCTTGGATTGAGTCGATAGTTTGGTCAAATTAAGATTTTTTTTTCTAAAATTTTTATAATAAATAATCAAATTTATAATAAAAATCTAAAAGTTAGAAAAGTTTTTGTATACTATGTAAACTAAAACTCAATTTGTACATCAAAAGGAAAATATAAAAAATAAAAATCAAAGGTATTGTATAATTCTGGCAAAAAGTTTTTGTACATTATGTAAAGTAAAACTGAAAACGAGGTAGTTCAAATGTTCAAAAGGAAAATATCAAAGGTCCGAGGTTAAGGCGGTACAAGAAGACGTAGCCGGGGGGTTTCTTAGGCGAGTAGCAAAAAGCGAGAGACCGCGAAAGCCGAGTACAAAGTGCGGGGTCAATGAAGGGAGGCAAAGGCGGTGAAGGCGGCGAAGGCGACGGCTTCGGGGGCGTTCGGTGGCGAAAAGTATTCCAATTTTATTCGCAACAGCAGCGGAGGAACTAACTCCGGTAACGAGTTTCGTGTGCCGGGTGCAAATGGGCCCCGAGCAACAGCGACCGATCCGAGCGGCGCGTTGACGCCAGGAGTTGAGCACTTTCAGCCGCCGGCTATGCTAATCTGTATTCATGGGTGGGGGGCAAAGTACCGCCCCCGAACCGTCGAAGGTCGCGTCTCGCCCCGATTTAATTGAATGTGTGAGGGAAATCTTTAAATGCCCCCAAGATGCGAGTCTTATTATACCCTATTTAACATTTTGACATTTATCTAGTAATGAAAATATATAATAAAAAAAAAATAATTACAAATTTAATTCATTTCTTAACTCTTTGAAGGCGGACATTTTCAAATAAAAAAAACCCAAAGTGGACACAACAGAGATGTTGTGTCATCTAAGGCGGCTTTCACACCAAAGTGGCATGCTACGTGCGACTTGCTGCCTGGAAGTAGAAAATATACTATCTGTTTTAAAACATATATTAATAAACGAATACTTTCGCACCGGAGTCGCGTGGCAATAATGCGGTGTTGGGACGTGCGACGTGCGACGTGCAACGCAGGTCATAGAGCAGGACCTATATTTTTGCTGCCAAGTGACTTCACCTCTGTGTGTACGATTGCATTTTTTGTTAATTTTGAATTAAAATTATATCTGCGATATCCAGCAAATGTTTGCCGGACGATGAACAATTTAATGTATCGTTCATACAAACGGTGGAAAAGTACCCGTGCCTTTACGACAGCAGTTTGAAAGAATATGGCAACAGAGGAAAACAGAATAAGGCTTGGAACCAAATTGCCGGGCTGTACTGTTCTACAGGTACGTTAAAAATAGAAAATAAAGACAAACAATTTGAAAAAATGGTGGTGTATGTAATGACCTTTATATACAAACATTGTTTTGCCATGATTTCAGGCTTCATAAAGTAGTCACATAACCTATCTCGTAAACTGCGTATCGTTGTTTCTTGGCGTCCATGAAGTTTTTGTTGTAAAGGCGGTAAGACATTATAGGCAGAACCAACGTCTTGTTGGTTGGGATTTGAAAACCGACCATCGCATTCCCGAATATAATTGTGTAAAATACAAGCGGCTTTTACAATTTTTACAATTTTCTCTGGGCCATAGTCTATTTGTGTCTCAAAAATTTTAAATTTTGAAACAAGCATTCCAAATGCACATTCAACACTTTTCCGAGCTCTTGAAAGTCTGTAATTGAATATCCTTTTAGGGTTTGTTAAGGTTCTTCTTAGAGATTAGCAAAAAGCATAATTTGAGCTTGAAGTAATGATGTGGTACGAACTCTCAACCACTGTACAGCAAAAGGAGTTGAAATTTAAAAAAATGGTTTGTTTTGTGTACCAGCGAGCACAAAGGTCAAAATTCGAAGTGGTACATTAAGCCACCCACCAACCCTTAAAGAGTTAACCTTGCTCGTATGTCAAACTGCTCGTATCTCAAAGCAACTTTCCTCAATGAAATTAATTGCAATGTCATTAATCCGTTCCAGCTTTCAAAACACCACTTCAGTTATTTTTAAGTGTTTTTGAATAAGAAAAATGTATTTACAAGAAGAAATATTTATTTATGAACAACAAATACATATTCTATAAAAGCATAATAAAAGAAAGTGCTTACCGAAGCGTTTAATTTTCTGGTCTTCGCTTTTTTCGTCACGTTTTGCTCAATTTCAACTGTAGATCGTTTAAAAAAAACTGTTCAAGAAGGTTTGTATCTTCCTCCTTTTCAGGAAATTGCAGAAATGAGTTAAGCAAGGTTCGTTGAAAACTCTGATGCACCAATTGCAACTTTTTCTGGGTGATTTTTATCCACGAATTCTACAATTTTCTCCCACATTCCCAACATCTCCTTTATATCTCTTGTAGAGATAAGCTTCTTCATCTTTGACTACTCTTCAAAACTAATTTTTTGAACCACGGTATATTGCTGCGAATGTAGATCGTATAGCTCCATTGTCAGCTCCTGAGACTGTTCAATGAATTCAATCAATTCATTCACATCTCTCTCATCCACCTCCAGACCCACAAATTTTCCCAAAGAAACAATCTCCTCTACCATTGACACTTCACGTTCCAATCCTTCGAAGGCCCTTTCAGCTATAGCCTAAAGCCACAACTTCTTCCATGCAGATGTTAAAGTCCTCGTTTTAACATCCATCCTGACCAATAATCCTTAGGCATATCACGATATTAAAATTATGATAACTGAGATTAAAGAAGTGTAATGACTTTTGCGGAGAATACATTGTCATGTAGTTAAAGACAACATTCTTTCATTTTACTTCTTTTATCACAACCCCTCGTTTCCAAATACAGTGAACGCTCTATATAAGCAACCTCTCTATAAGCAACATTCTTTATAAGCATCCTCTATACAAGCAACTTTTTTTAGTTCAACTGTTCTGTACAAGCAACTTATTTTTTTTTAAGTTAAATATTTAACTTAAGTTTAGGAAAATTTAGAAGTAAAATCAGCTGTTCACAACAACATAATCACAACTTGTAAAAAATTCTGTTTTATGCTGCCAGTATTGAAGTGAATTTCTGTTAAATAGAATAGTTACTTGAATTCTGTTAGTTTGTGTTCATAAAATATGAATCAGAAGAAAAGAAGATGTTCAATTTCATTAAAAGATAAACTATCCATTTTAAAGGACCTTGAAAATGATAAGAAAACAAAAGACACCTCTAACGAATATGAAGTTGCTAAATCTACAATCAGTAGAGTAAAAGAAATTAAAGAAAATTTAGGAGAACATGCACCCAAAACGTATTTACAGTGAAATTTCCCTTATGCAATGACCAACGGGGCCCACCAAAAGTGTCCATTCAAGAGGGGTAACCGTTTAACAGAATTATATGAGAGTCGGACGGTTCCATGAGAAACTGTCCGTCCAAGAGGGGTGCCCGCGGAATTTCACTGTATATTAGAGTAAGATTAAGCGAATGAAGACAATAAAATATAATGAAATCGACGATACTGTGTTTTCTTGATTCTTGGAGTGGCGACAATTAAACGATTTACTTCCAAATAAAATTAAAAGCACTCGCAGTAAATAGATTAAATAATGGACCTGAAACAGTTGTAGCAGGTGATGGATGGTTAATGAAATTTAAAAAAACGCCGCGGTATACGGGTTTTGTCTCTTTGTGAAGAGAGTATGTCTTGCAATGTGGAGCTAGCTAATTCTTTTAAAAGTGTATTTAAAAATTATATTGCTGAAAATGGCTTTTTGCCTGAACAAATACATAATTGCGAGGAAACTAGTCTCGTCTATAAAAGCTTGCCCAATAAAGCTGAAGTTATTTCACACATTTTAGTTAGTAAAGGAAATAAGTAAAAATATTTTCCAAGCGATAAGCATTTTTATATTCTTTTTTCCCTATAAACAACTTTTCCCAATAAGAAACTTTTTTACTGAAATTGGTTCAAATGAGTTGCTTATATAGAGCGTTCAATGGATTACATGGCGATCCTTCCAGTCCAGCTTACAATTTATTAGTGCAATAATACAGTGTCTCTAAATACAAGAATTATAAATAAATTAACCAGCGTTAAGAACAGAAGGCAAAAATAATATGGGAAAACAGCAATCGAAAGAAGTTAAAGAAGAAATTGTTATCACTCAATCGGGAAATAGCGAAATTGCTATTTTGCTCACTGGTATATTTTCTTCGAGTAAGAGAAAGAGCAATAGAAGCAAGGTTGAAACGACATCTTAGCCAGGACAACAAGTTTTATTGCAATAAGAAAGAATAAGACGAGAAGTATTAGTCAGACTAAAGGTAATGTGCGCGTTAGTGTTAATTGAATGTCGAAAGTGACAGGATTTCGACATCTTCTAGAAGAGTTGCGGGTTACACACAGAAACTTAGGCAAAGACAATGAAGATAGACGTAAAGACATTGCGGTTATTCGGCGCCAGGTAACTAAATTAGAAAGGTTAAAATTTGAAAAATTAAAGGGAAATTTTAGATCTTTGAGGAGAGTACATTATTATGTAGTTAAGGAAGTCAGCCTTTCATTTTACTTTCTTCTTCTATTACAACCCCTCGTTTCCAAATTTCATTTCCAGAACTCTCGAAGCGTAAGGTTTGTGTTCTTCGTCACCTTAAAACAGCGCCGAAAAATATGCTTGGTGTACATCTTCTTAAAATTAGAAATCACCTGCTGATCCATTGGCATCCAATATGTTTCTATAATTAATATACTTTTGCGGCCACGCTAAGCAACTTGTTTGAACAAGATCAAAAGGTAAAAATTTGTTGCATGTGAAAGCTTGTATTTAATCACGTGGAACACCACCTTCCCGATTGCTGACTCTTGTAGTGGCAATGGATGCTGGTTCCCACTTGTGTGAAATATCTCAATTATTTTTTCACTCCATTATTGAAATATGGATGGATCAAGGACATTAGACTAACAGGAAAGCTCAATCTGCGATAATTACCCGCTACCTTTAACGTCACTGTCAGGCTTAGCGTCTCTGTCTTACACTCAACTGTCTTACTCTAACCCTGAATTTTATTGTTGAACTCTTAATTGCCGAATATGGAATAGTAACACTAGCACTAACACAAAATATAAAGTTTACTTGTTAAAACATAAACACATCAACATGCAATGAAACCATAACAAAACGGTCAGCAGTGACGTCATGTTGGTGGCTGGGTACTGAATTTTGACGGATTTTATGGAATTGAGCCATCCTGCTAATCCAATATCCTTGTAGGTGGACGATATTTTGCAGAATGTCCAAAATCCAGCATATGTGTCTCTGGCATTAGAAAGTACCTTCAAAAAAATGATCAAATCCTAATAAATACTTAATTAGTTGTCTCAATTAACCATTCACAAGTTATTTATTTCTTATATCTATTTGGGAAACTTGTTGCATTTAAAAGTGTGCTGTCTGGGAAAAGTAAATAATAAACCCAGTTCTATTTTCGTCACTGCTGCACCGAGAGACCGGGAACTTTCTTATTTCTGAAGCTGGAGGCTGAAGGCTGAAGGCGGCGATACGAAGGGGCTCCGATGAAAGTCGTAACGCCGAAGGCAGGTGGCGCTGCGAAGGATATTTATTGCATCATCCGGTAAGGGCAGTACGCGCACGGATTTTTCGGCCGGGCGACAGCTGCGCCCTTTCGGCACGTTCGTCTGCCCGCTCCAATATTACTTTCCACGCTTTATGATTCAACCGGAGTAGATCGCCTGTTTGTATTCTTTTCCTTGACCCTGTACCTCGTCTTGCCTTTATTAATCTTCTCCCCGTCTCGATTCAAGTCCGTTTTGCTTCTAGGGTCTTTTCCAACATACTTCTATTTTATCTTATTGTTAGAAGAATATATTACATTTTTTAAAACCATCTCATCCATCTTAAGAATAGAAGATAAAGTACTTTTAAAAGTATAAATCGTTCTGCCATCTCCTAATCAATATCTTACTTGTAACCCCACCTCAATATTTACAGATTTCTAAAAATGAGAAAAACGAATTTTGAAATATCAACAAAATTTGATTGAAGGTTAACATCAACTTCAAAATTACCAAAAATAATTAAAAAAAAATCAAAATAAATTACCAAAAATTAGAAATATTTTCCTTTTTGAATTCAACTCAATCAACCATGAAAAATGGCTGAAGAAGAAAACGAAGATAAAAACTCATCAATTAAAAATTCTTCCTCCTCAAAAAGTCCTCAAGAAAGTTCCTCATCAAATGATAGCATAGATTCAAATCTAGCTATGACAGCAAGTGAGATAAAAGAAACTTGGAAAGATGCTTTACCTGGAGTTGCTATTAAACAAGGGGTTACTTCAGCTGGAAAAGGCGTAGTTAAAGCAAGTAAAGGTTTTGCTACAAAAGTGGGAGGAGCTGTAAAAGCAATGAAGAAAAATCCAAACAAAACTTATCCAAATTGTCCTTGTGATAAGTGTGAAGAAGAATTAAAAAAGAAACTTGAAGGACAATCTAGTTCTAAAAAGTAAATTAAGTGAACACTACTAACTTAATTTAAAAATAATTTAAAAACGAAATATTTTAAGAAAAATCTAGTTTTAAGAATTAAATTAAAAATCTTTATTAACAAAATGCATAAATAGAGTATTAAATACAGCATTAACAATACAATAAGTTTAAAAAATAATTTATTATTATTATTATTATTAAAAATTCAGTTTATTTTCTAATAAACTTTGTAGATTTCGGAACTCCAATCATTGGTAAACTTTGCGAAGCTCGATCTCTTTGATGCAATGAAACATTGCATAATTCGAGATCTCCGGCGATGTGAATATATAGGATTTTATCAACGGGACATCGAAATCTAAACTCTGCGATTAGTTTATCAGATGACCATACTGTAAATGCTTCGTATTCGTGACGGATTTGAATTAGGAATTCGTTTCCTGCTAAAAATGGACAAACTGGGGCTCGTTCTTCCGGTCCCCATTCACCTTGGTACCAAGCGTTTCTAACGAATACATCCACACCATTCATAGCACCTAAAAAATATATATTTCAAAAATGGGCTTATTTTGGGTTGTTTGGAAAGTAATTTTATTTTTTCCGATCTAAGGATTTAATTGTATTTTTTAAAAATTCGTAGAAAATCGAATTTTAAAGATTTTGATCTGATTCTTTTTCTAAATGAATCTAAAAATATTCTAGTTTTAATTTAAAAAGACCGTTTTGTTCTAAATTTTACCAAGAAAATTAAAAAAATTTTCAAAGTTGGTAAAAAATCTTTGAAAATTTTAACTTAACAAAAAAAATCGTTCTTTTTAAAAAATTCATGAAAAATTGAATTTTAAAAATTTTGATCTGATGTTTTTCCAAATGAAACTAAAAGCATTCTAGTTTTAATTTAAAAAGACCGTTTTGTTTTAAATTTTACCAAAAAAATTAAAAAAATTTTCAAAGTTGACAACAAATTTTTTAGGTTAAAAAATCAATAATTTTTTAAAAATTCGTAAAAAATTGAATTTTAAAGATTTTGATCTGATTTTTTCTCTAAATGAAATTAAAAAGATTCTAGTTTTAATTTAAAAAGACTGCTTTGTTCTAAATTTTTCCAAAAAAATTAAAAAAAATTTTTAAGTTAACAAAATTTTTTTGACAATTTTAACCTTACAAAAAAATCGATCTTTCTTTAAAAAATCATAAAAAATTGAATTTTAAGGATTTTGACCTAATTTCTTTTCTAGATGAAACTTAAAACATTCTAGTTTTAATTTAAAAAGACCGTTTTCTTCTAAATTTTAGCAAAAAAATCAAAAAAATTTTCAAAGTTGATAAAAAATCTCTTTAGTAAAAAAAATCAATAATTTTTAAAAAATTCGTCAAAAATTGAATTTTAAAGATTTTGATCTGATTCTTTTACTAAATGAATTTAATAATATTGTAATTTTAATCTAAAAAGACAGTTTTGTTCTAAATTTTACCAAAAAAATTAAAGATATTTTCAAAGTTGAAAACAAATTTTTGAGGTTAGAAAATAAATAATTTTTTAAAAAATTCCTAAAAAATTCAATTTTAAAGATTTTAATCTAGTTCTTTTTCTAAATGAAGCTAAAACGATTCTAGTTTTAATTTAAAAAGACCGTTTTATTCTAAATATTACCAAAAAAATTTAAAAAATTTTCAAAGTTGGCAAAATTTTTTTGACAATTTTAACCTAACGAAAAAAATCGATCTTTTTTAAAAATTCATAAAAAATTGAATTTTAAAAATTTTAAGTTGATTCTTTTTCTAGATGAAACTAAAAAGATTCTAGTTTTAATTTGAAAAGACTGTTTTGTTCTAAATTTTAGCAAAAAGATTAAAAATATTTTGAAAGTAGGAAAAAATTGTTTTAGGTTAAGAAATCAATAATTTTTAAAAAATTAATAAAAAATTGGATTTTAAATATTTTGACCTGATTATTTTTCTAGATGAAACCAAAAACATTTTAGTTTTAATTTAAAAAACCGATTCGTTCCAAAGTTTACTAAAAAAATTTAAAAAATTTTCAAAGTTGGCGAAATATTTTTTAGGTTGGAAAATCAATATTTTTTTAAAAATTCGTAGAAAATTGAATTTTAAAGGTTTTGATCTAATTCTTTTACTAAATGAATTTAAAGACATTCTAGTTTTAATTTAAAAACACTGCTTTATTCAAAATTTTACCAAAAAATTAAAAAAAGATTCAAAGCTGACAAAAAATTTTTTAGGTTAGGAAATCAATAATTTTTTTAAAAATTCGTAAAAAATTGAATTTTAAATATTTTAATCTGGTTTTTTATTCTAAATGAAACTAAAAACATTCTAGTTTTAATTTAAAAAGACCGTTTTCTTCTAAATTTTACCAAAATAATTAAAAAAATTTTCAAAGTTGACAACAAATTTTTTAGGTTAGAAAATCAATATTTTTTTAAAAAATTTGTAAAAAATTGAGTTTTATAGATTTTGATCTGATTTTTTTTCTAAATGAAACTAGAAAGATTCTAATTTTAATTTAAAAAGACCGTTTTGTTCTAGATTTTACCAAAAAAATTAAAAAAATTTTCAAAGTTGGTAAAATTTTTCTGGCAATTTTAACCTAACAAAAAAATCAATTTTTTTGAGAAATTCATAAAAATTGAATTTTAAAGATTTTGATCTGATTTTTTTTTCTAAATGAAACTAAAAACATTCTAGTTTTAATTTTAAAAGACCGTTTTGTTCTAGATTTTACCAAAAAAATTTTAAAAATTTTCAAAGTTGGTAAAAAATTTTTGATAATTTTAACCCAACGAAAAAAATCGATCTTCTTTAAAAATTCATAAAAAATTGAATTTTATAGATTTTGATTTGATTTTTTCTCTAAATGAAACTAAAAACATTCTAGTATCAATTTAAAAAGGCGGTTTTATTCTAAATTGTACCAAAAAAATTAAAAAAACTTTCAAAGTTGGTAAATTTTTTTTGACAATTTTAACCTAACGGAAAAAATCGATCTTTTTTAAAAATTTATAAAAAATTGAATTTTAAAGATTTTGATCTAATTCTTTTACTAAATGAATTTAAAAACATTGTAATTTTAATGTAAAAAGATCGTTTTGTTCTAAATTTTACAAAAAAAATTAAAAAAATTTTCAAAGTTCGTAAAAATTTTTTTAAGTTAGAAAATCGATAATTTTTTAAAAATTCGTAAAAAAATGAATTTTAAAGATTTTGATCTGATTTCTTTTCTAAACGAAACTAAAAACATTCTAGTTTCAATTTAAAAAGACTGCTTTGTTTTAGATTTTATCAAAAAAATTAAAAAAATTTTCAAACTTGGTAAAAATTCTTTGGCAATTTTAACTTAACGAAAAAAATCGATCTTTTTTAAAAATTCATAAAAAATTGAATTTTAAAGATTTTGATCTGATTCTTTCTCTAGATGAAACTAAAAACATTCTAGTTTTAATTTAAAAAGCCCGATTCGTTCTAAATTTTACCAAAAAAATTAAAAAAATTTTCAAAGTTGACAAAAAATTTTTTAAGTTAGAAAAATCAGTGATTTTTTAAAAATTCATAAAAAATTAAATTTTAAAGATTTTCATCTCATTTTTTTTCCAAATGAAACTAAAAAGATTCTAGTTTTAATTTAAAATGACGTTTTACAAAAAACGAAATTACTTTCCGAACAACCAAACATTACAAATATAAACTCTTACAAAACCTTGGATTTAAATGCAAAGATATATTCGGATGAGGCCAAAGTTGTGGAGCTTCCTGAAGATTAATATAAAACGTTTGCGGAAGCAACTTCGGTTTTCCCATAATATCTATTTCCCATCCAGCAGTTAAATATTGAGGTAATTTTCCTATAAAAGGTAATTTCTAAATGATCATTTAGCAAACCTCACCAATAACATATATACTCACATATTCTTTTTTTGTATTATCTCCAATTTTAATAGGTATACATGAAAAGGCATCTTCGGGATAACATCTAATCGTTCTAACATTAACATTTTTCATTTCAATAAATCCTCGGACTTCTAAAGCAACAATGGAAATCAACGGCATACGATAGGTGAAAGAACACCAGTGGTTTCCGTTTATAGAGACTAGAAATTCACGCTCGGCGGTGAAAAAATCCACTTTGAAATCTTTTTCTTTATGGAAATCAAACGGCATAACGCTGCTTGTTTCTTCTTCACCCCAATAACCATTTGATCGGCAATTTCGTACGACGTATCTTTGTTCCATGCGGGGATTGAAATGAAAGGCGATATCTGGATTGGGAGTTTTGCTACAGATGAAATTTATGGAGAATCTAAAAAATAAACCAAAAAATTAATAAAAAAATAGTTTTAATAATTTTAAAAAAATATTTTTTTTTACCTTTTACATTTTTTCTGGATGAAACCTTCCACTGTTGTTATACTTCCAACTGTGAGTGTTTTTAAATCTGTTATAAGTGGAGCAGCCTATTGAAAATTAAAAATATGATCTTTTAGTATATTTTGTTTGTTTTTATTTGTAAGATTTGAAAATATTTTAATTGACTTTTTAGATAAGTAAATGCAGGACTATTTCGGTTATCACAACTAATAAAAATTAATGAAGTTGGATTTTTTGAATTCACTGAGAAAAAACTTAACATGTAGTAGTTTGAAACTTAATCTTTCTTTTTACTAAAAATGAATTTTCTACGAGTTTTAGTTTTCTCTACAGAAACGAATTTCTAACCTAATTAATCTATTTATTAAAACTTCCTAATTTTTGAAAATTCATATCTCAAAAACTAATTGTTATTAAGTCTTAAAATTTTATGAGAATTTAGATTGAAATTCAGTCTTTATTTTTAACAAAGATGAATGTTCTACAACTTTTGGTTTTTTCTGTAAAAGAGAAATTCTAACCTTAAAATGTTTGTTAAAACTTGGCAGTTTTAAAAAGTTCATATCTCAAAAACTAATTGTCGTTAAGTCTTAAAATTTTATGAGGATTTAGATTGAAACTTGGTCTTTATTTTTACCCAAAGTGAATTTTCTACGACTTTTACTTTTTTCTGTAGAAGAGAAATTCTAACCTTACATGTTTATTAAAACTTGTTAATTTTTAAAAGTTTATATCTCAAAAATTAATTATTATTGAGTCTTAAAATTTGATGAGGATTTAGATTGAAACTCAATCTTTATGTTTACCAAAGATGAATGTTCTATGACTTTTAGTTTTTTCTGTAGAAGAGAAATTCTAACCTTAAAATGTTTGTTAAAACATGGCAGTTTTTAAAAGTTCATATCTCAAAAGCTAATTGTTGTTGAGTCTTAAAATTTTATGAGGATTTAGATTGAAACTCAATCTTTATTTTTACCAAAGATGAATTTTCGGCGACTTTTAGTTTTTTCTGTAGAAGAGAAATTCTAACCTTACATGTTTATTAAAACTTGCCAGTTTTTAAAAGTTCATATTTCAAAAACTAATTGTTGTTGAGTCTTAAAATTTTATGAGGAATTAGATTGAATCTCAATCTTTATTTTTACCAAGGATGAATTTTCGGCGACTTTTAGTTTTTTCTGTAGAAGAGAAATTCTAACCCTATATGTTTATTAAAACTTGCCAGTTTTTGAAAATTCATATCTCAAAAACTAATTGTTATTGAGTCTTAAAATTTTATGAGGATTTAGATTGAAACTCAATCTTTATTTTTACCAAGGATTAATTTTCGGCGACTTTTATTTTTTTCTGTACAAGAGAAATTCTAACCTTACATGTTTATTAAAATTTGCCAGTTTTTGAAAATTCATATCTCAAAAACTAATTGTTGTTAAGTCTTAAAATTTTATGAGGATTTAGATTGAAACTCAATCTTTATTTTTACCAAGGATTAATTTTCGGCGACTTTTACTTTTTTCTGTAGACGAAAAATTCTAACCTTACATGTTTATTAAAACTTGACAGTTTTAAAAAATTCATATTTCAAGAATTAATTGTTGTTAAGTTTTTAAATTTGATGAGGATTTAGATTGAAACTCAATCTTTATGTTTACCAAAGATGAATTTTCTACGACTTTTAGTTTTTCCCTCAGAAGAGAAAGTGTAACTTAATGTTGATTTGAAATTTATCAATTTAAAAAAATCATATCTAAGAAACTAATAGTTGTTCAAATTTAAAATTTTATGAGGATTTAAATTGGAACTTGAACTTTATTTTTACCAAAGAAAAATTTTCTACGACTTTTAGTTTTTTCCAGATCAGAAAAATTCTAACCTAATTTAATTTACTTTTCGATAAAACATCCCTTAATCTTTAAAAATTCATATCTAAAAAACTAACAGTTCTTGAAACTTGAAATTTTATCAGGATTTAGATTAATAATTAATCTTAATTTTTACCAAAGAGGAATTTCCTACAGCTTTTAGTTTTTCCCCCAGAGAAGAAAATGTAACATAATGTCGACTAAAACTTTTCAATTTTTAAACATTCATATCTCAAAAACTAATTGTTATTAAGACTTTAAATTTTAGGAGAATTTAGACCAATATCTAATCTTTATTTTTACCAAAGAAAATTTTTCTACGACTTTTAGTTTTTTCCAGATCAGAAAAATTCTAACCTAATTTAATTTACTTTTCGATTAAAAATCACCTAATTTTTAAAAATTCATATCTAAAAAACTAACAGTTCTTGAAACTTGAAATTTTATCAGGATTTAGATTAATAATCAATCTTTATTTCTACCAATGGTGAATTTTCTAGGACTTTTAGTTTTTCATTCAGAGGAGAAATTGTAACTTAATGTCGATTAAAAATTTGTCAATTTTAAAAAAATCATATCTAAGAAATTAATAGTTGTTGAGATTTAAAATTTTATGAGGATTTAGATTGAAACTCAATCTTTATTTTTACCCAAGAAAAATTTTCTACGATTTTTAGTTTTTTCCAGATCAGAAAAATTCTAACCTAACTTAACTAACATGTTCCCTAAAATTTGTCAATTTTTAAAAATTCATACCTAATAAACTAATTGTTGTTGAGATTTAAAATTTAATCACTATTTAGACTAAAATATTATCTTTATTTATGCCAAAGATGAACTTTCTAGGACTTTTAGTTTTTCATTTAGAGGAGAAAATGTAACTTAATGTCGATTAAAAATTTGTCAATTTAAAAAAAATCATATCTAAGAAACTAATAGTTGTTGAGATTTAAAATTTTATGAGGATTTAGATTAATAATTAATCTTTATTTTTACCAAAGGGGAATTTCCTACAGCTTTTAGTTTTTTCCAGATTAGAAAAATTCTAACCTAACTTAATTAACATATTCCTTATAATTTGTCAATTTTAAAAAAATCATATCTAATAAACTAATTGCTGTTGAGATTTAAAACTTAATCACTATTTAGATTAAAATATTATCTTTATTTATGCCAAAGAGGAATTTTCTAGGACTTTTAGTTTTTTCCTTAGAAGAGAAAATGCAACTTCAATAAATTTTAGGTTAGGAAATTATTACCATTCAAAAAATCTCCCAAGATTTTTTTAACAGACTGGTTTTAAACACAGAAAATGACACAACTTTACTAAAACATTGTTTCTTTTTTGATAAACACATCTAGATATGCTAATTATTTAAAAACTCGACTGAAGATAAATAAATTCAAGGTTAAATTAGAATTTAATGAATTATTAAAATCGATTGACTGGTTACCTAACTGATTACATTTTTTTCAAAGAAATAGTTTTCACAATTAACTATTAATAACTTCCAAGAATTTGATTCATAAAATAATTCTTATAAAGTTACTAAGAATAAACAGTATTTTCAATAAAAGATAAAATTTTAAGAAAAGTAGGAATAAAATTATAAATGTATATTTAGACAATCAATAGGCAACGTGTAAAACAGGCTTGAAGGTGTTTTAAGCATAAGTTAAACAAATATTTGTCAAAGAATATTTTAAATGTCAATCAGAAAGAAAAGAAAGTATACTTTCTAAAATTAATAAGAATTTCCACTTTTATAATCTCATAAACAAACTCAAGAACAAATATTTAAAAGATGTCTTTAATAAATAAAGTGTTTCCAAAAAATATGAGATAACATTTAACCCAAAACAACAAAATAAATCTTTATTACTCATTTATAATTCATTTAAACTCCACCTTTGTTGTCAAGGTGAATGAATCGTATCTTAAATTATACCTTAATAAAATATTATTACGTATGCATACCATAATAAAAAATAACATCATTTATTGCATATACAGGTGAAATGACACAATTACTAGTTACTAAAAATAGCCAACAAAAGACTTTTTAAAAACATTTTAATAATTTACTTTTGCACTCTTACATCTTCGGAATTCATTGAGGACGATTGTTCTTCCACTAATGGCTGGTGTTGTTTTTTTCTCGTTTTAAAGCATGGGCAACACCAACAACACCAGGAAAAACAACCTCGGTCTGCGTTGACCGTCTCCCCATCCATTCTCTATAGCACTAAACTTGACTAAACCCACACTAAACGACCGATCGGCTTTGCAACAGAATTTCCAACGTTTATAAATACCACCAGCTCATTACACATTCGACTCAGAACTGTAGGTCGTACACAAAACATTTTAATCGTTATCGGTGCGTAATAATGTACGATAATAATGTGACCTGATAGCATGGTCCGAGCTTATTTTGTAGGTTAGATTTCGATCCCGGATTGGAAATTGGAACGTTAACCTGGTCTAATTCCAAGTGGAAACATTGAATTTTTTTAATTATTTACTGAAAATGATAAATGAAAGAAAGAAGAGGTTTTGTGTTTTAAATAATAAAGATAAAATGTTGGAAAATTAATTTAGAGTCTTGAATTTTAAAAGAATTTTAATTCAGAATCAAAATGAAAATCTCATGTCATAGGGAATGTTTGTCATTTGAGGAATGTTCAACTTTAATAAATTTAATTCAAGTTGAAATGCATACTTCCATTCTTCAGTTGGAGAGGATTAAATGAATAAAAACTTGAGATTTCTTTACTGAAGAGACCTTTATTTGTAGGTACTTAACTACCTGTATTTCAATTCTTTAGTCATCAGGTCAATCGCATCAAACAGGGAGATTTATGGTTTGTCATCAACCATGTTTTTGAAGAAGTTATAATGATGTAATGATTTTAAAGTGAAATTGGCAGATATTAATTTAAAAATTTGAACAACGTAAACTCAATGTTTAAATAACCCACGTTTCAATTTCAAACACTCCAACACTTCTAACAACGATAGATAATAAACTGTACAAGTACAAATAAAAGTCTCTTTAGTAGAAAACATTAAGTTTTTATTTATTTAATTTAATTTAATTCAGAATTGAAGTGAAAATGTTTTATAGGGAATGTCTTATAACGAATGTTTGCCTTATATCAAATGTATGACAAAAATCTAAAAATCGTAGGAAATTGAATTTTAAAGATTTTGATCTGGTTTTTTCTCTAAATGAAACTAAAAACATTCTAATTTTAATATTAAAAGACCGCTTTGTTCTAGGTTGTACCAAAAAAATTAAAAAATTTTTCAAAGTTGGGCAAAAATTTTTTAGGTTAAGAAATGAATAATTTTTAAGAAAATTCGTAAAAAATTCAATTTTAAAGATTTTAATCTGTTCTTTTTTCTCATTGAAACTAAAAACATTCTAGTTTTAATTTAAAAAGACCGTTTTGTTTACTAAAAAAATTTTCAAAGTTGACAAAAATTTTTCGAAAATTTTAACTTAACAAAAAAAAAACGATCTTTTTGAAAAATTCATAAAAAATTGAATTTTAAAGATTTTAATCTGATTCTTTTCCTAGATAAAACTAAAAAGATTCTAGTTTTAATTTAAAAAGAGCGTTTTGTTCTAAATTTTACCAAAAAAATTAAAAAAATTTTCAAAGTTGGGCAAGAAATTTTTTAGGTTAAGAAATTAATAATTTTTAAGAAAATTCGTAAAAACTTGAATTTTAAAGATTTTGAACTGATTCTTTTTCTAAATGAAACTAAAAAGATTCTAGTTTTACTTTAAAAACGTCGCTTTGTTCTAAATTTTACCAAAAAGATCAAAAAATTTTCAAAGTTGGCAAAAATTTTTCATAATTTTAACCTAACCAAAAAATATCGATCTTCTTTAAAAATTCGTAAAAAATTCAACTTTAAAGATTTTAATCTGATTTTTTTTCTAAATAAAACTAAAAATATTCTAGTTTTAATTTAAAAAGACCGTTTTGTTCTAAAGTTTACCAAAAAAAATTAAAAAAATTTTCAAAGTTGACAAAAAAATTTTTAGGTTGGAAAATCAACAATTTTTAAAAAATTCCTGAAAAATTGAATTGTAATAGTTTTGATTCAATTTCTTTTTTAAATAAAACTGAAAGCATTCTAGTTTTAATTTAAAAAGACCGTTTTGTCCTAAATTTTTCCAAAAAAAATTAAAAAAATTTTCAAAGTTGGCAAAAATTTTTTGACAATTTTAACTTAACAAGAAAAAATCGATCTTTTTGAAAAATTCATAAAAAATTGAATTTTAAAGATTTTGATCTAATTTTTTTTCTTACTAAATCTAAAAAGATTCTAGTTTTAATCTAAAAAGACCGTTTGGTTTTAAATTTTACCAAAAAAATTAAAAAAAATTTCAAAGTTGGGCAAAACATTTTTTAAGTTAAGAAATGAATAATTTTTAAGAAAATTCGTAAAAAATTGAATTTTAAAGATTTTGATCTGATTTCTTTTCTAAATCAAACTAAAAATATTCTAGTTTTAATTTAAAAATACCGTTTTGTTCTAAATTTTACCAAAAAAATTAAAACAATTTTCAAAGTTGGCAAAATTTTTTTGACACTTCTAACCTAACTTTAAAAAAATCGATCAAATTTAAAAATTCATTAAAAATTCATTTTTCAAGATTTTGATTTGATTCTTTTTCTGAATGAAACTTAAAACATTCTAGTTTTAAATAGAAAACGCTGATTTGTTCTAAATATTGTGAAAAAAATTTAAAAAATTTTCAAAGTTGGTAAAAAATTCTTTAGGTTAGAAAATCAAAAATTCTTTAAATATTCGTAAAAAATTGAATTTTAAAGATTTTGATCTGATTTTTATTGTAAATGAAACTAAAAAGATTCTAGTTTTAATTTAAAAAGGCTGCTTTGTTCTACATGTTACCAAAAAAATTAAAAGAATTTTCAAAGTTGGCAAAAATTTTTTGATAATTTTAACCTAACCAAAAAATATCGATCTTCTTTAAAAATTCGTAAAAAATTCAATTTTAAAGATTTTGAATTGATTCTTTTCCTAGATAAAACTAAAAAGATTTTAGTTTTAATTTAAAAAGACCGTTTTGTTCTAAAATTTTCCAAAAAAATTGAAAAAATTTTCAAAGTTGACAAAAAATTTTTTAGATTAAAAAATTAATAATTTTTAAGAAAATTCGTAAAAAATTGAATTTTAAAGATTTTGATCTGATTTTTTCTCTAAATGAAACTAAAAATATTCTAGTTTGAATTAAAAAAGACCGTTTTATTCCAAGTGTTGTCAAAAAAATTAAATAATTTTCAAAGTTGGTAAAAAATTTTTAGGTTAGAAAATTAACAATTTTTTAAAAAATTCATCAAAAATTCATTTTTAAAGATTTTGATTTGATTTTTTTTTCTAAATGAAACTTAAAACATTCTAATTTTAATTAAAAAAGACCGTTTTATTCCAAGTGTTGTCAAAAAATTAAAAAAAAATTTCAAAATTGGTAAAAATTTTTTCAAGTTAGAAAATTAACCATTTTTTTTAAATTCATCAAAAATTCATTTTTAAAGATTTTGATTTGATTCTTTTTCTAAATAATACCTAAAACATTCTAGTTTTGACTAGAAAAGACCGTTTTGTTCTAAATTTTACCAAAAAAATTAAAAAAATTTTCAAAGTTGGGCAAAAAAGATTTTAGATTAAGAAATTAATAATTTTTAAGAAAATTCATAAAAAATTGAATTTTAAAGATTTTAATCT
This sequence comes from Digitonthophagus gazella, assembly GCA_036711955.1. NCBI lineage: Eukaryota > Metazoa > Arthropoda > Insecta > Coleoptera > Scarabaeidae > Digitonthophagus > Digitonthophagus gazella. The sequence goes on from JASCIT010000002.1 coordinate 32,055,366, forward strand.
GATTTTTTCTCCAAGTGAATTTAAACATATTCTAGTTTTAATTTAAAAAGACCGTTTTGTTCTAAATTTTACCAAAATAATTAAAAAAATTTTCAATGTTGGTAAAAAAACTTTTTGGTTAGAAAATCAATAATTTTTTAAAAATTCGTAGAAAATTGAATTTTAAAGATCTTAAACTGATTCTTTTTCTAAATGAAACTAAAAAGATTCTAGTTTTAATTTAAAAAGACCGTTTTGTTCTAAATTTTACCAAAAAAATTAAAAAAATTTTTTAAATTTGGTAAACAAAATTTTTAAGTTAAGAAATGAATAATTTTAAAGAAAATTCGTAAAAAATTGAATTTTAAAGATTTTAATCTGATTCTTTTCCTAGATAAAACTAAAAAGATTCTAGTTTTAATTTAAAAAGAGCGTTTTGTTCTAGACTTGACCAAAAAAATTAAAAAAAATTTCAAAGTTGGTAAAAAATTTTTGACACTTCTAACCTAACTTTAAATAAATCGACCAACTTTAAAAATTCGCCAAAAATTCATTTTTAAAGATTTTGATTTGATTCTTTTTCTAAATGAAACTCAAAACATTCTAGTTTTAAATAGAGAAGGCCGATTTGTTCTAACTGTTGTGAAAAAAATTTAAAAAATTTCTAAATTTAGTAAACACAATTTTTAAGTTAAGAAATGAATAATTTTTAAGAAAATTCGTAAAAAATGGAATTTTAAAGATTTTGATCTGATTTCTTTTCTAAATCAAACCAAAAATATTCTAGTTTTAATTAAAAAAGACCGTTTTATTCCAAGTGTTGTCAAAAAAATTTAAAAAATTTTCGAAGTTGGTAAAAATTTTTTAGGTTAGAAAATTAACAATTTTTTAAAAAATTCATCAAAAATTCATTTTAAAAGATTTTGATTACATTCTTTTTCTATATGAAACTTAAAACATTCTAGTCTTTATATAAAAAGACCGTTTTATTCTAAATGTTGTCAAAAAAATTTAAAAAATTTTCAAAGTTAGTAAAGATTTTTTTAGGTTAGAAAATTAACATTTTTTTAAAAAATTCATCAAAAATTCATTTTTAAAGATTTTGATTTGATTTTTTTTCTAAATGAAACTTAAAACATTCTAATTTTAATTAAAAAAGACCGTTTTATTCCAAGTGTTGTCAAAAAATTAAAAAAATTTTCAATGTTGGTAAAAATTTTTCACACTTCTAACCTAACTTAAAAAACGTCGATCAACTTTAAAAATTCATTAAAAATTCATTTTTTAAGATTTTGATTTGGCTTTTTTTCTAAATGAAACTTAAAACATTCTAGTTTTAATTTAAAAAGACCGTTTTATTCCAAGAATTGTCAAAAAAATTTAAAAAAAATTTCAAAGTTGACAAATAATTTTTTAGGTTAAGAAATTAATAATTTTTAAGAAAATTCGTAAAAAATTGAATTTTAAAGATTTTAATCTGATTTTTTTTCTAAATGAAACTAAAAATATTCTACTTTTAATTAAAAAAGACCGTTTTATTCCAAGTGTTGTCAAAAAAATTCAAAAAAAATTTCAAGTTTGGTAAAAATTTTTTAGGTTAGAAAATTAACAATTTTTTAAAAAATTCATCAAAAATTCATTTTAAAAGATTTTGATTAGATTCTTTTTCTATATGAAACTTAAAACATTCTAGTCTTTATATAAAAAGACCGTTTTATTCTAAATGTTGTCAAAAAAATTTAAAAAATTTTCAAAGTTAGTAAAGATTTTTTTAGGTTATAAATTTAACAATTTTTTAAAAAATTCATCAAAAATTCATTTTTAAAGATTTTGATTTGATTTTTTTTCTAAATGAAACTTAAAACATTCTAATTTTAATTAAAAAAGACCGTTTTATTCCAAGTGATGTCAAAAAATTAGAAACATTTTCAAAGTTGGTAAAAAATTTTTGACACTTCTAACCTAACTTAAAAAAATGATCAACTTTAAAAATTCGCCAAAAATTCATTTTTAAAGATTTTGATTTGGTTCTTTTTTTAAATGAAACTTAAAACATTCTAATTTTAATTTAAAAAGACCGTTTTATTCTAAGTGTCGTGAAAAAAAAATTAAAAAAATTTTTTGGGTTAAAAAATGAATAATTTTTAAGAAAATTCGTAAAAAATTGAATTTTAAAGATTTTGATCTGATTTTTTTCTAAATGAAACTAAAAAGATTCTAGTTTTAATTTAAAAAGACCGTTTTGTTCTAAAGTTTATCAAAAAAATTAAAAAAATTTTTCAAAGTTGACACAAAATATATCAACCAAGTTTTAGCATTTTTAGTTTAGAATAATATCAAAAATTTAACGTGATGTAATCATTCTGAAGCCAAATTTGAATTCAACAGGTTCAAAACTTTCAGGAAACTGTTGGTTAATTTATGGGTTGAAAAAATATATGGGGACGGTGAAATCATTTCTCATTTGAGGAGCTTGCGTGCAAAAGTGGATATATCCATTTTGTAAAATTTTTCAGGAGAGACAGAAAACGTATAAAATTTTGGCCCTTCAGTGTATCAAAAACTGATTACAAGATAAGTTTTGTCATATAAGCTGGCTTTCTATAAGTCTGTTTTTTTTTTTTAATATTTTTTATGTTTGAAAATATTGCAAAACAAGGATTTATTTGGTTTTGCTTCAAAACTAACGAAATAAATTTAATAAAATTCACTAGGAATAAAACAGTATTATAAAATACTGGATTTCTAGAATCCATGGTCACACAACAAAAGGCATATAAACTTATCTGATGTGCATAAAATGCATCACCAGTTGGGGTTCTGGATAAAGTTTAAGTTCAATGATTAGAATGGATGAAAATCATATAGTTAAGATGTATAACTCAATTTCGTCAAAATATGGATTTATCCGGTTTTGCAGGCAAGCTCCTCATTTATAATTTTTCAAAAAATCAAATTTTTGTACTTACACGGTTCATTTTACACTCGATATTATTGAGTCTTATTATTATTATTTGTCTTATATAATCGAATATAAGTAAATAAATACCTGTGTAGGTGTAATAGTATAAAGCCCGGTGTAATCGTATTCAACATCAGGCAACGATGGTTTTCTCGGTATTAAATTACGACAATCCGGATTAGTTTCAACGCAAGCCCCCGCAGAAGAAGGCGGTCCATAAGAAAGTAGATTTTGATACATTTTTACATTCAATCTTATTGCAATAAATAATTTTTACAATAAAAATCAACTGTCAGTGTCGTATAACGACAAGAATTTATAATTTATGTTTAAATATTTTAAACGTCACTAAATTATGAATCATAATTCTCAATAAAACCGTTAAGTAAATGTGATGTAAGAACAAAACGAAATACCAAACACATTTTATATAAAATAACTTTTCTATACTTTTTAATCCTTTTAATTCTTTTTAATTTAGAATAATAATCACTCACCTCATTGTCACTTAATTCCTTTTCGACTTTCTTCCGGAACATTTTACTTACATATAAATTTCCAATGCACGTGGAACACCAACTAAAATAAAATCAATATTGCAACTGTATCTGGCAAACCCACTGGTGATATTTTATAAATTACCACATGCGAGTTATGTATTTGATAAAACGATTTACAACGTTGGGATTTAATAACCAAGATAAGGTAAAACCAATAAACTAATGAACGAACGGTAAATCGCATATTTATTGAAAACGTACATAATACTAGAAATACTCAATATATCATTTCTTAAGGCAATAACCAGGTCACGAAAATGTCTCTTATTTAACGTACGCGAAAGAGAAAAAATATATATAGACGACGTTTTTAAAGGGAATGATCTTTAATCCGCAAGTAACAAATAAATATCTCCTAGTTTTGGTGTTATATAAATCCTATATTTATATACCTAAAACAGTAATACTTAATATTTAGAAAAAAAAAATACGTAAGTAACAATACGTTTGTGTACATACATACATAACAGTGCTGGGTGAAAAAATACAAATAAATACGAAATAAGTGAAGTTTTACAAATAAAAACAGCTAATCTTTTAAAGCTGGTAACTATTTAATAAAAGAAAGTAAAAGTAAAAATAAAAATAAAAGTAAAATTAAATTAAAGAAAATAATACTTTAAATACGTTCCTTTTTTGAAATTAAAATTGAAGTTAAAATGAGAATACTGACCGCAAATAAATAAATTTTGTACTGCTAATTATGCGGGGTGATAATACTAAATTAAAACGAAAAGTAAATCAAAATATCGGTCAAAAGAATAGATTAGATTTAGACGTATATACAATTTAAAATTATAGATAACAATTCCTTTCGTTAGTCAAGTGAAGAAGAAGAAAAGCTGGAGTTATTGCCGCTGTACATTTTTAAAAAACCACTCGGTGAATTTTCTCAGTTGTAATAAAGCCGCTTGTGCTTGGTCTTGTAATTTTTTGTTGTCTTCGCGAAGTCTTCGTACTTCGTCTTCTAATGATAATCTTCTTCGGGTTTCTCTTGAAACTCGGGATTCCAAATCGCGGACGTGATTTTGTAATTCCGGGACACTTGCGCTACTACTAATACTAAGAACAGAAAATTGTTTTAATTCGTTAATAAAAAAACTAGTCAAATTAAAAAAAATTTCAAATTTGGTAAAAATTTTATTTAAATTGGTAAAAAGTTCATTAAAAATTTATTTTTAAAGATTTTGATTTGACTATTTTTCTAAATGAAACTTAAAACATTCTAGTTTTAATTAAAAAAGACCGTTTTATTACAAGTGTTGTCAACAAAATTAAAAAAATTTTCAAAGTTGGTAAAAATTTTTTACACTTTTCTAACTTAAGAAAATGAACTTTAAAAATTCGCCAAGAATTCATTTTTAAAGATTTAGAATTGATTCTTTTTCTAAATAAAACTTAAAACATTCTAGTTTTAATTAAAAAAGACCGTTTTATTACAAGTGTTGTCAAAAATATTAAAAAAATTTTTAAAGTTGGTAAAAATTTTTCAACAATTTTAATTTAACAAAAAATATCGATCTTTTTAAAAAATTCATAAAAAATTGAATTTTAAAGATTTTGATTTGATTTTTTTTTCTAAATGAAACTTAAAACATTTTAATTTTATATAAAGAAGCTCGTTTTAATCCAAGTGTTGCCAAAAAAATTAAAAAAATTTTCAAAGTTGGTAAAAATTTTTTTAGGTTAAAAAATGAACCATTTCTTTAAAAATTCACCAAAAATTCATTTTTAAAGACTTTGATTAGATTTTTTTTCTAAATGAAACCTAAAACATTCTAATTTTAATTAAAAAAGACCGTTTTATTTCAAGTGTTGTCAAAAAAATTTAAAAAATTTTCAAAGTTGGTAAAAAATTTTTTTAGGTTAGAAAATTAACAATTTTTTAAAAAATTTATCAAAAATTCATTTTTTAAGATTTTGATCTGAGTTTTTTTCTTAATGAAACCCAAAGCATTCTAATTTTAATTAAAAATGACCGTTTTATTCCAAGTGTTTTCAAAAAAATTTAAAAAATTTTCAAAGTTGATAAAAATTTTTAACACTTCTAACCAAACTTTAGAAAATCAATAAATTTTAAAAATTCATCAAAATTTCATTTTTAAAGGTTTTGATTTGATTTTTTTGTAAATGAAACCTAAAATATTGTAATTTTAATTAAAAAAGACCGTTTTATTCTGTGTTGTCAAAAAAATTAAAAAAATTTTCAAAATTCGTCAAATTTTTTTTAAGTTAAAAAATGAACTATTTTTTAAAAAATTCGCCAAAAATTCATTTTTAAAGATTTTAATTAGATTTTTTTTCTAAATGAAACCTAAAACATTCTAATTTTAATTAAAAAAGACCGTTTTATTCCAAGTGTTGTCAAAAATATTAAAAAAAATTTCAAACTTGGTAAAAAATTTTTTAGGTTAAAAAATAAACCATTTTTTAAAAAATTCACCAAAAATTCATTTTTAAAGATTTTGATCTGATCTTTTTTCTAAATGAAACTTAAAACATTCTAGTTTTAATTTAAAAAGACCGCTTTGTTCTAAAATTTACCAAAAAGATCAAAAAAATTTTCAAAGTTGGCAAAAATTTTTTATAATTTTAACCTAACCAAAAAATATCGATTTTCTTTAAAAATTCGTAAAAAATTGAATTTTAAAGATTTTAATCTGATTTTTTTTTCTGAATGAATCTAAAAATATTCTAGTTTTAATTAAAAAAGGTTGTTTTATTCCAAGTGTTGTCAAAAAAATGAAAAAAATTTTCAAACTTGGTAAAAAATTTTTGGCACTTCTAACCTAACTTAAGAAAATCGACCAACTTTAAAAATTCATTTTTAAAGATTTTGATTTGTATTTTTTTCTAAATGAAACTTAAAACATTCTAATTTTAATTAAAAAAAGACCGTTTTATTCCAAGTGTTGTCAAAAAAATTTGAAAAATTTTTAATTTTGGTAAAAAATTTTTTTAGGTTAAAAAATGAACCATTTTTAAAAAATTCACGAAAAATTCATTTTTAAAGATTTTGATTAGATTCTTTTTCTAAATGAAACTTAAAACATACTAATTTAATTAAAAAAGACTGTTTTATTCCAAGTGTTATCAAAAAAATTTAAAAAAAATTTCAAAGTTGGTAAAAATTTTTTTAGGTTAAAAAATGAACAATTTTTTTTAAATTCACCAAAAAATCATTTTTTAAGATTTTGATTAGATTTTTTTTGTAAATGAAATTTAAAACATTCTAATTTTAATTTAAAAAGACCGTTTTATTCCAAGTGTTGTCAAAAAAATTAAAAAGATTTTCAAAGTTGGCAAAAAAATTTTTAGGTTAGAAAATCAATAATTTTTTAAAAATTTCTAAAAAATTGAATTTTAAAGATTTTGATTTGATTTTTTTTTCTAAATGATACTTAAAACATTCTAGTTTTAATTGAAAAAGACCGTTTTGTTCTAAGTTTTGTCAAAAACATGAAAAAATTTCAAAGTTGGTAAAAATTTTTGATACTTCTAACCAAACCTTAGAAAATCTATGGCTTCTTCTGCCATAGATCTAGCTCTAAATTACGAAGAAGAGGCGTCACTTGCTGATTGAAATTTTGTTGTTTAGAAAAGTGGGGTTTCAGTCTGACCAGAAAAGAATTGCAGAAGAATAACAACTTTCCTTGGTTAATTATAGACTGAATTGGAATAATATTTTATATGTTATGAGGAAGAATAAAATCGGCGGTGAGAATAATAAGAAAGAAATTGAATTAAGGGCAATTCCGCCACAGAAATTCAACCGTAGACACGTGTTTCGAACAGATTAGTTATCATCAGTATGGCACAGCCAAGAAGCAAGATGGAAATTCAATGGAGATGACACAAAAAAGGAACACAGTCAGAGGACTAGTCACTAATTTGGTGCTTCGGTTACAAGATCATCCAATTTGAGAACAACAAGCAGCTTCGCTACCGCATGCAACAACGTCACTTCCCGTGAAAACCCAAGCCCAGGAATTATTATCTCTGTTCTTGCGAAATTGTCGACCGAAACTTCGACTATGTGGTACAAGCATATAGCAAGTGTGCAGCGTTTCCTAAATTCGTCTTTTCAAAGAAGTATTCAAACTACCCCAATTCGACTATTGTTGGGAATTGAAATGGGAAACAAAGAAGATGAAAAGTTGAGAGAAATGATAGAGGAAGAACATAGAGCTCGTTTCCAGGAGGAAAGCAAAGAATTGAGGAAAGAAGCCCGAAGTCAAATTCAGAAAATACAGACCGAAATTATGAGAAATTTTAATAAGTAAAGGATGAAGGTTAATCAATACGATTTGGGCGATTTAGCAGCCATACGAAGTACACATTTGAAGACCTTGCCGTGAAAAGGATGTATGCCATTACACATTATAACTTTCGAGAAATTAATAAAAGAAATTTCTTTTAAATACACAAAATCCAATTTACATACAATACACTGAATTTTAAAAAGAAAAAATAAGATAGATTACTTAGTACTCTTTAAATAAAAATGAGTTGAAGAAAAAGTACTGGTTTTGCTTTTTGAAGATATTTTTGCTTAAACAATGTGGCTACTATCTTTTTACATGAAAAAATAAACGGTGATTTGGCACAACATAAGAATTAAAAGTAAGAAATTAGTTATCAATGAGCGAGTAATCTTCATCTATATACTCTACTTCGGTTGTTGATTGTTCAATTTCTTGATGATTGAAATCTGTAACATTGATTTCTAAATAAAATTGTTGGTTTACTTAGGGTAATACACAAAAAAAAAAGATTTCATAAAAGTTTAGGAAAAGGGTAACAATATACAGAATTTGCCTTTGAGGCAGAAAACTTTAAAGTTCTTGCATTGAGAAATGTTGCAATTTCCCAAATGCAAATTTGTAAAAAAGACTTCAGAGAAATAATATTTGACGAAAAGATGAAACACTTCACAATTTCTCGCTTGGCTGGCGGATTTTGTATATGCAAAATTACGTCATCATAATTTTCAGTAAAACGGTGTATGCCACATAACCGCAGATATGTACTATAACCCGAAATGGAGCTGCACCATGAAAAGAAAGATGAAAAAGTAAACCTGCTCTCTGTAACATTGCCGATTATTCTCTCATCTTTCTCTTCATGGTGCAGCTCCATTTCGGGTTATAGTATCTGTTACTCTTCGGAAGATGATGAATTCTCTTGATTATCAGTTTCAATATAGTTTCTGTTCCTTACGCTATCACCTGTGTCAAACTCATAACAATTCTTTTCGTTTAAATCACCAGAAAATTAGTGAAAATGTAACCTTATTTTGAAAATTGGCGCCACTTACTCGAAACTATGAAAACGTCATTTTACCGCACCGGGGCTTGTTATTGAAGAATCGCTAAAAGTAGTTGTATGTGGCTAATACCTTCATTTCTGAATCATTTGGACCGAAAATCTCAATTTTTTAATTTTTGTGGCTTGCACGCTTTTCACGCTAAGGTCTTCAATTTGGAGTGGGATTAAAGTTATTCCCTAAGTATTTGAGTCCTTACGACGGACCAAGAAAGACATCAACTGCCGCTGATTCGATGAAACCTTGGAAACAAATTGATAGGTTAGATGAGAACATTGGTTGATAGATGAGAACAGGTTGATAGATGAGAACATTGATAGGTTCGACATTTTGACCAGTGAATCATCCGAGATGGATGGCGAGCAGGAGGGCCAAGTTGTGGGATGTCCGTCGATGGAAGAAACCAGTTCAGATGAGAAGGGAAAGAGGAGAGACGACAGGGAAGGGTCTGGAAGGAGCAAGGCAGTTGACGACGAACCGCAGGGAGTTGACGACGAATCGCGAAGAGTTGACGACGAACCGCAGAGTTGAAGACGAACCACAGAGAGTTGAACACGAGTCGCAGAAAGTTGAAGATGAACCACAGAGGGTGAAAAAACGAGTCGCAGAAAACGGAAGACGAATCGAAGTTAGTTGAAAACAAACCGCTGTGGAACGAAGGACGAAAGACGCGTTTCTGCGGAGTGAAGCGAATAAAAGATTTACTGAAACGATATTCTAACCTAGCTCAATTAACATTCCTATTAAAACATGTTAAATTAAAAAAAATATATAACTAACAAGGAGAGTGCAAGGTCTTGGGGTCACAGATTTGGTTCAAATTTTATAGGATGGTAGATTTAGTCTTCTCGTTGATGAAAATATATGATTATAGGGGCCATTACTCAATAGCTTTTTAGATATTTGCAACTGAAGTTGCAATTCTCTGGTTAAATTCAGTTCTGTAGAAAACGATCAACGTAATAGGTTTAGGGTAGCAGCAACAAATCGGCTTTTTTCGTCGTCAGGCGCCAAATTCGAGTTCCGGGAGAGTAGTAAATTCTTTTTCAGTGTTATGTCTATTTTTAGATATAAAGATATCATCCGAGCCCATAAAATGTAATGACATCCATACATTTTTTGAGTGTGCGCACTTTCGATTTGACAGTTAATTGTCATTTAAGGTGTCAAATTTTCAATATTAATGCAGGAATATAACCTGACATTTCTACTAGCTGTAAATGAAACGGTAATTTTTACAGATTCATTGAGTGCAGTTGTGGCTTTAGAGGAGTACAAATCTACTTTTGAAGGACATCACTTTTTATTTGAGATCGTGGAGGAATTGTATAAGGCTTGGCAGGAAAAAAGAAATATTTATGTTTGCTGGATACAGGGTCATTATGGAATAGAAGGAAATGAAAAAGCTGATGATTTAGCCAGACATGGAGATGAGAAACAAATGTTGAATACCAAGCTAGGAGTTGGGGAGGTTTTTGTTGATGTGAGGAAACGTATTTAGGAAAGGTGGCAGCTTGAAGCGAAAAACTCGCTAAATTATAAAGGATTATCCTACAGAGTAGTACAAAGTGAAATTGGTAGCAGGGCGTGGTTTGAGACCTTTCCTTTTATATCAAGAAATTTTTTTTCGTTATTCTCAAGACTCCGTTTGGGGTATGCTATGTTCCCAGCCCATCTTCACAGAATTAAACTGAGACAAAGCCCAAATTGCGATTGTGGACAGTAATTACGATTTGTTTTTTGCTTGTAACAAGTATGAACTAGCCAGAAACAATATGATACGCAAATTAATATTAAAAGAAAGGTATCTCCCTTATAACCTAACTTCTTTACTTGTCGATAATAATCTGGAAATATATCTTGCTTTGTATGCTTTTGTTAATGTTAATAGACTATACTTTTGAAAGGATTGAAGATTTTAATAGAAAATAGTGAAACTCAAACATCGAGACTGGAGAAGAAGAGCTAAACACTCAAACTCCAAATCCAATACCTTGTAAAATAAAATAAATAAATAAATAATAACCTGACATTATAACCTTCCTGCAAAAAGCCTGACTTAAATCGATATAAATTCGGTTATTTTTGACATTATCCAACTTTGGACGTCGTAATGAGTGAACAGCACCTTCAATTGCAAATATCTAAAAAACTACTGAGTAATGGCCCCGATAACCATATATTTCCATCAACTAAATCTACCATCCTACAAAATTTGAAGCAAATCTGTGACTTTAATTTACTTGATTACTACTCTACTTTGACTTTAATCTTTAATTTAGATTAAAACTTAATCTTTATTTTTACCAAAAATGAATTTTCCACAACTTTTAGTTTTTTCTAGAGAAGAAAAATTCTAACTTAACTTAATTTTTATATCGATTAAAACTTAATTTTTAAAAATTCATATCTAAGAAACCAATTATTTTTAAGATTTAAAATTTTATTACGATTTAATATGAAATTTAATCTTTATTTTTATCAAAAATGAATTTTCTATGACTTTTAGTTTTTTCCACAGAAGAGAAATTCTAACCTAACTTAATTTTTATATCGATTAAAACTTAATTTTTAAAAATTCATATTTAAGAAACCAATTATTTTCAAGATTTAAAATTTTATGACGATTTAATATGAAATTTAATCTTTATTTTTATCAAAAATGAATTTTCTATGACTTTTAGTTTTTTCCACAGAAGAGAAATTCTAACCTAACTTAATTTTTATATCGATTAAAACTTAATTTTTAAAAATTCATATCTAAGAAACCAATTATTTTTAAGATTTAAAATTTTATGACGATTTAATATGAAATTTAATCTTTATTTTTATCAAAAATTAATTTTCTATGACTTTTAGTTTTTTCCACAGAAGAGAAATTCTAACCTAACTTAATTTTTATATCGATTAAAGCTTGGTAAGTTTTAAAAATTCATATCTAAGAAACCAATAATTTTTAAGATTTAAAATTTTATGACGATTTAATATCAAACTTAATCTTTATTTTTTACCAAAAATCAACTTTTTTCGACCTTTATTTTTTTCTATACAAAATAAATTGTAACCCAACTTTTATTAATATGTTTAATTAACATTTAAAAATTTGTCCATTTAAATTCTTCAAATCTTAAGGATTTGAACAAATCTTAAGGACTTACTTTGAAGATATCGAAGCATCAATAGGTCCATCATCCTCCCAATTATGATGCCGCTCTTCAATCCGATTCTCATCAGAGCTCCCAACAACTTTCGTAGCCGTATCAACCAAACTAGGCCAATCCATATCTTCCGGTAAAGGTAAAGCCTCCGGTCCAACAACAATAGCCTTCGTTTTATTCGGACTTGGAAGCCTAGGCGACATTCTTCCACTTCCGGTTTTAAATTCAATCGGAAGAGGACTAGACGTCGTGCTAGCGTTTGAAATAACCGTCGCCGGACGTGCCATCGTTAAAATAACTTCCGGGGATGGTTGTTTATGCACAGATAACGAAGCATTATTTAAATTCTCCCTCGAGTGGCTTTTGATATCTTTGGTAATAGGTTTCGTTTCGGCAGCTTCGATATTATCCGGATTAATAAGTCGTAAAAGTTCCTCTTGGAAGTTATTATTTAGATTAGCACTGTTGCGATTTGAAGATCTAGCTGTTACCCCCGGACGAAGTTTAGCATCGCTGTTCATCGATCGTGGACTATGATTACGACTATTTGAGTTAGAAATGTTGATGTGTTTTCGTCTCGAACGAGGGGAAACTTGCCCCGAACCATTTGAAAGTTCATCTTCGCTACCAACCCCACACAATCTCTCACTTATAGAACTATCGGTAGAGTGTCCATCAGTATTTCTATTAATATCGTGTGTATATTCCATTTTAGGAAGTCGAGTAATCGCATAATCATCATTTCTTAATCTTTCATTATGTTGTTTAATTATATTATTTTTATCTATTTTATAGGGCACTTCAATATCTCCGATGTTATGAATCGTAGCTGTTAAAGGTTGGGTAAAATTAATGTGTTGTTGTAACGGTAAAGAGTGACTAACTTGAACTTTATTGTGTTGGATTTGTTGTGGAAAATGATTATGAGATTGAGACATTTGCATATGATTCCAAACGTTCTTTTTTGGAGTGGACGGATAAGTATTATTAGAATGGATTCTTTTAGACACTAAAGGATCTTCGTACGTATCATACCAAGGATCATCGTTAGAATGTCCACTAGAAGACGATGTCATCGTACCTTCATTACTAGCCGTTGCATACCCAGAACTATTACTAGACCTCGGAGGGGAAAAACTCCTATCGTAAATTTTACGATGATTCCCCGGGACTGCTTTTTGCATTTGCGCCGTTTTACGATTCTTTACGTCGTCTGCAACGTTCTCGTAATCTTCGTAATTATTCTCGGTGTATTTGCATTGGGATAAAGTACAACCTTTTCGAACGGAACCATCAGGAAGCGGTGGTATCACAGTTAAAGTTACGTAAGTAGAGGTTTTTAGTAAATCAACCATCTGGTCGTAAGTTAAGGTCGAAACGGCGATTTTACATATCTCAACCAATCGGGAATTCTGCCGTAAACCAGCTTGCCACGCTTGACCTTGACATTCAACAACGGTAACGGTTCCGTCAGGTTGGACGTGAAACCCTAATTGACCCATGATGTTTCGTTGTAATTGTAATTCTTGGACGGTTGTTCCTTGCGTAACGGCTTTTAATCGATCGATTATTTCGACCAGTTCGTCTCTTTCGGAGGTGTCTTTTATGTGGATTGTCATTCGTTCGCCTTGGTGATGGTAAATTCTTAAACAACTCGTTTGGGAAGACGACCAGCCTAAAATTGATTTGCAGGGAGTTACGAAAACGATCTGTTTGGTTTGCTCTTCGATTAAAACTAGGGAATCGGTGGAGATTCCGAGTAGGCATTCTATTTGTTGGGATTGTCCGCAATCTTCTAGTAAAACCTGCCATAATATGGCTCCTCTTTGGCACGCGTCTGGTATGAATCTAGGACGTAGTTTTTCCTTCTTTTTACTGCTAAATATTGCTAAATAACATAAAAAAATTGATTAATTTTAATTATCTAAAACATTCTATTTCAATTTAAAAAAAAATAAATTTTCTCTAATTATTACCAAAAAAATTTAAAAAGTTTTTACAAATAAGGATGTTTTTTGACTTAATTTTTCGAAATTAAAACTTTAAAAAATCGTACAGACTTTATTTATAGGAATAAAAACATGATTTTTATATAAAATTAAATCTAAAACATTCTATTTTGATTTAAAAAAGATGGATTTTCTCTAATTATTATCAAAAAAATTAAAAAAAATTTTAAAAATGAGAATGTTTTTTCACATAACCTAACTTATCGAAATTTTGATAAATTTAAAAAAATCGTACAGACTTTATTTATAGAAATAGAAACATGATCTTCAAATAAAATGAACTCTAAAACATTCTACTTTAATTTTAGAAAGATGGATTTTCTTCAATTACTACCAAAAAAATTAAAAAAAATTTTGACGATGAGAATGTTTTTGACATAACCTAATTTTTCACAATTTAGGTAAACTAAAAAATCGTACAGACTTTATTTATAGGAATAGAAACATGATTTTTAAATAAAATTAAATCTAAAACATTCTATTTTAATCTAAAACAGATGGATTTTCTCTAATTATTACCAAAAAAATTAAAAAAAATTTTAAAGACACTCAACATTTTTGACCTAACCTTTAAAAATTTTCATCAATTTTAAAAAATTCCACAGGATTTCTTTATAAAAACTAAGAAACGATTTTATGTCTAAAGATAGCTTAAAGTATCTATTTTTTATTAAAAAAGAGAGTTTTGTTCTAATTATTACCAAAAAAATTAAAAAAATTTTTAAAGACACTTAAAATTTTTGACCTAACCTTTAAAAATTTTTATCAACTTTAAAAAATTCCACAGAAATTATTTATAAAAATTAAGAAAAGATTTTTATCTTTAAAGATAGTTTAAAGTATCTACTTTTTATTAAAAAAGAGAGTTTTGTTCTAATTATTATCAAAATAATTAAAAAATTTTTTAAAGATGGGAATGTTTCTTAAGATATCTTTGAAATTTTGGTAAATTTTAAAAAATCGTACAGATTTTATTCATAAGAATAGAAAGATGATTTTTACATAAAATTAAATTTAAAACATTCTATTTTAATTTAAAATGGATGGATTTTCTCTAATTATTACTAAAAAAATTAAAAAATTTTTTGAAGATGAGAATGTTTTTTGACATAACTTAATTTTTTGTAATTTCAGCAAACTTTAAAAAATCGTACAGACTTTATTTATAGGAATAGAAACATGATTTTTACATTAAATTGAAGATAAAACATTCCATTTTAATTTTAAAAAGGTGGATTTTCTCTAATTATTATCAAAAAAATTAAAAAAAATTTTAAAGATGAGAATGTTTTTCACTTAACCTAAATTTTCAAAATTTCGATAAGTTTTGAAAAATCGTAGACTTTATTTAAAGGAATGAAAACATGATTTTTACATTAAATTGAAGGCAAAACATTCTATTTTAATTTAAAAAAAAGTGGATTTTCTCTAATTACTACTAAAAAAATTGAAAAATATTTTAAAGATGAGAATGTTTTTCGCCTAACCTAATTTTTCGAAATTTCGGTAAACTTAAAAAAATCGTACAGACTTTATTTCTAGCAACAAGAACATGATTCTTGTACTGAATTAAATCGAAAACATTCTATTTTAATCTAAAAAACATAGATTTTCCCTAATTATTACCAAAAAAATTAAAAAAATTTTTAAAGACACCTAAGTTTTTTGACCGAGCCTAACCTTTAAAAATTTTCACCAACTTTAAAAAATCCCACAGAATTTATTTATAAAAACTAAGAAAAGATTATTATGTCTAAAGACAGTCCAAAATATCTACTTTTTATTAAAAAAAAGAATTTTGTTCTAATTATTACCAAAAAAATTAAAAAAAAAATTTAAAAAACTCAAAATTTTTGACTTAATCTTAAAAAAATTTCATCAAGTTTAAAAAATTCCACAGAATTTATTTATAAAAACTAAGAAAAGATTTTTATGTCTAAAGATAGTTTAAAGTATACAGGGTGTTTAAAAAATACGTTCGAATATTTGGCCCACTTATAGATCTCATCAGTACAAACAAAAAAGTCAAAATAAACATAAGTCCAAAAATCAGCCGTTTCCTAATTACAGCCTGTTTTTCAAATTAAAATAATTTACACTCAGTAGGAGTGATTCGCGTATTTATGAAGTGATCCATGGAAATAACAAAACAAATTTTGTTCGTTTCTGTTAGTGTAGTTGCCACATTTGTTGTAATTATTGTGTGTCCGTTATTGTCAGTGTTTATTGAAGTAGTTGTTGCTGTAACCCATTGTTGAAATTTTCGAATATGCCTTATACCAACGCAGAAATGGCAGACATGCATTTTATGTATGGCAAAGCCGATGGAAATGCTTGTGAGGCACGTCGCCTTTATGCCGAAGCATTCCCAAACCGGGTACTTCCGTGTGACAAACTTTTTACAAATTTACATCAACGTTTATCCGAAGTTGGATCGTTTAAATCAAGGAACGGTGATGGTGGTCGGCCTAGATCAGTTTGTACTCCCGACGCAGAACTTAACATTTTAAGACGAATTCAAGAAAATCCTGGTACTAGTACTAGAAGACTCTCTACTGAAACAAATATTAATTTTTCCCTAATTTGGAGAATTTTACGGGAGCAGCAATTGCACCCATACCATATTCAAAGGGTACAGGCTCTAGCTGTGCCTGATTATGCCGCACCACTGGTGTTTTGTCGAAGCATGTTGACAAAAGTCGCGGAGAACCCAAATTTTGTTACGAAAATTTTATTTACAGACGAAGCTGGTTTCACGAGAAATGGCATTTTTAATTTTCATAATAGCCATGTTTGGGCCGACGAAAATCCGCATGCCGTTGTTGAATCGAATCATCAACACCGATTTGCAATCAACGTTTGGCTTGGTGTGTTAGGAGACCATCTGATAGGACCTTGTTTCCTGCCTAACCGTTTGACTAGTCAATTGTACCTTGACTTTTTGCGGAATACATTACCACTGCTGTTAGAAGATGTGCCCCTCAACCACAGAACTAATATGTGGTTGATGCACGATGGAGTTCCTGTGCATTACGGAGTCTTGGTCAGAAATTATCTAAACGAAAATTACAATGGCAGGTGGATAGGGCCAGGAGGTCCAATTGCATGGCCCCCTAGATCTCCCGACCTCACTCCACTCGATTTTTGCATTTGGGGATATTTAAAGACATTAGTTTATTCAAGTTCTGTGAATAATTTAGATGAGTTGCGAGAACGAATTGAACATGCCTGCCAGACTGTTCGTATAAATCCGGGACTCTTTGAGAGAGTGCGGCGTTCACTTTTACGGAGATGTGAAATGTGTATACAAATGGAAGGAGGACATTTTGAACATCTTCTTTAAGAATCATTAATTTGTAATAATTAAAATGTATTTATACTGATATTTGAGTGTAAATTATTTTAATTTGAAAAACAGGCTGTAATTAGGAAACGGCTGATTTTTGGACTTATGTTTATTTTGACTTTTTTGTTTGTACTGATGAGATCTATAAGTGGGCCAAATATTCGAACGTATTTTTTAAACACCCTGTATACTTTTTTATTAAAATTTTTTAGGTTAGAAAATCAATAATTTTTAAAAAATTCCTAAAAAATTGAATTTTAAAAATTTTGATCGGGTTTTTTTCTAAATTAATCTAAAAAGATTCTAGTTTTAATTTAAAAAGACCAATTTGTTCTAAATGTTATCAAAAAAATTGAAAAAATTTTTAAAGTTGGTAAAAATTGTTGACTATTTTCTAACTTGAAAAAAAAACAATCAACTTTAAAAATTCGTAGAAAATTGACTTTTTAAGATTTTGATTTGATTTCTTTTCTAAATGATACTTAAAAGATCGTAGTTTTAATTAAAAGAGACCATTTTATTCCAAGTGTTGCCAAAAAAATTTAAAAAAATTTCAAAGTTGGCAAAAAATTTTTTAGGTTAGAAAATCAATAATTTAAAAAAAAATCGTAAAAAATTGAATTTTACAGATTTTGATTTGATTTTTTTCTAAATGTAACTTAAAACATTCTGGTTTTAATTAAAAAAGACCGATTTGTTGTAAATGTTGTCAAAAAAATTAAAGAAATTTTTAAAATTGGTAAAAAATATTCGAGACCTTTAACCTAACTTTAAAAAATCGATCAACTTTTAAAATTCACTAAATATTAATTTTTAAAGATTTTGATTTGATTCTTCTTCTAGATAAAACTTAAGACATTCTAGTTTTAATCAAAAAAGACCGATTTGTTGTAAATGTTGTCAAAAAAATTAAAAAAAATTACAAAGTTAGCAAAAAATTTTTAGGTTAGGAAATGAATAATTTTTAAAAAATTCGTGAAATATTGAATTTTAAAGATTTTGATCTGATTTTTTTCTAAATGAAACTAAAAAGATTCTAGTTTTGATTTAAAAGAGACAGTTTTGTTTTAATTATTACCAAAAAAATTAAAAAAAATTTTAAAGACACTTAAAATTTTTGACCTAACCTTTAAAAATTTTCATTAACTTTAAAAAATTCTACAGAAATTATTTATAAAAACTAGGAAAAGATTTTTATGTTTAAAGGTAGTTTAAAGTGTCCACTTTTTATTAAAAAAGACAGTTTTGTTCTAATTATTATCAAAAAAAATTAATAAAATTTTTAAAGATGGGAATGTTTTTTGACATAACTTCGAAATTTTACTAAACTTTAAAAAAATCGTACAGACTTTATTTATAAGAATAGAAACATGATTTTTGCATTAGATTAAATCTAAAATATTCTATTTTAATTTAAAACAGGTAGATTTTCTTTAATTATTATTAAAAAAATTTAAAAAAATTTTAAAGATGGGAATGTTTTTTGACTAACTTCAAAATTTCGGTAAACTTTAGAAAATCCTGAAGGCTTTATTTATAGGAATAAAGAAATGATTTTTACATCAAATTGAAGGCAAAATATTCTATTTTAATTTAAAAAAGATGGATTTTCTCTAATTATTACCAAAAAAATTAAAAAAATTTTTGAAGATGAGAATGTTTTTTGACATAATCTAACTTTCCGAAATTTCACTAAACTTTAAAAAATCGTATAGACTTTATTTATAGGAATAAAGAAATGATTTTTACATAAAATTAAATCTAAAACATTCTATTTCAATTTAAAACAGACGCATTTTCTCTAACTATTATCAAAAAAATTAAAAAAAATTTTAAAGACACCTAAGTTTTTTGACCAAATATAACCTTAAAAATTTTTCAGCAACTTTAAAAAAATCCACAGAATTTATTTATAAAAACTAAGAAAAGATTTTTATGTCTAATGATAGTTTAAAGTATCTACTTTTTATTAAAAAAGAGAGATTTGTTCTAATTATTACCAAAAAATTTTAAAGACACTTAAAATTTTTGACCTAACCTTTAAAAATTTTCATCAACTTTAAAAAATTTCACAGAATTTATTTATAAAAGCTAAGAAAAGGTTTTTATATCTAAAGATAGTTTAAAGTATTTATTTTTTATTAAAAAAGAGAGTTTTGTTCTAATTATTATTAAAAAAATTTTTAAAGATGAGAATGTTTTTTCACCTAACCTAACTTTTCGAAATCTTAGTAAACTTTAAAAAATCGTACAGACTTTATTTATAGGAATAGAAACATGATTTTTACACTAAATTGAAGGCAAAATATTCTATTTTAATCTAAAAAAGGTGGATTTTCTTCAATTACTATAAAAAAATTAAAAAAAATTTTAAAGATGAGAATGTTCTTTGACATAACCTAACTTTTCGAAATTTTAGTAAATTTTAAAAAATCGTATAGACTTTATTTATAGGAATAAAGAAATGATTTTTACATACAATTAAATCTAAAACATTCTATTTCAATTTAAAACAGACGCATTTTCTCTAATTATTACCAAAAAAATTAAAAAAAATTTTAGACACCTAAGTTTTTTCACCTAACCTGACCTTAAAAAATTTTCATCAACTTTAAAAAATTCCACAGAAATTATTTATAAGAACTAAGAAAAGATATTTATGTCTAAAGATAGTTTAAAGTATCTATTTTTTATTAAAAAAGAGAGTTTTGTTCTACTTATTATCAAAAAAATTAAAAAAAATTTTAAATATGGGAATGTTTTTTGACATAACTTCGAAATTTTACTAAACTTTAAAAAATCCTTAAGACTTTATTTATAGGAATAGAAACATAATTTTTACATAAAATTAAATCTAAAACTCTATTTTAATCTTAAAAAGGTGGATTTTCTTCAATTACTACCAAAAAAATTAAAAAAATTTTCAAAGTTGAGAATGTTTTTTCACCTAACCTAACTTTTCGAAATTTTAGTAAACTTTAAAAAATCGTACAGACTTTATTTATATGAATAAGGAGATGATTTTTGCATCAAATTGAACGCAAAACATTCTATTTTAATATAAAAAAGATAGATTTTCTCTAATTATTACCAAAAAAATTTAAAAAAATTTTAAAGATGAGAATGTTTTTTCACATAACCTAACTTTTCAAAATTTGGATAAACTTTAAAAAATCGTACAGACTTTATTTATAAGAATAGAAACATGATTCTTAAATAAAATTAAGTCTAAAACATTCTATTTTAATTTTAAAAAGACGGATTTTTTCTAATCATTATCAAAAAAATTAAAAAAATTTTTAAAGATGTATGTTTTTTGACATAACTTCGAAATTTCGATAAACTTTAAAAAATCCTTAAGACTTTATTTATAAGAATAGAAACATGATTTTTACATTAGATTAAATCTAAAATATTCTATTTTAATTTAAAACAGGTGGATTTTCTCTATTTATTAGCAAAAAAATTAAAAAAATTCTTAAAGATGAGTATGTTTTTTATTTTTTTTACTTTTTTTTATTTTTACTTATTGAATTATTTACTTATTAAAAATACTTACAGAATTTTTGACCAGTATCAATAGGAGTAGACGTCGAATAATTCGTAACTAAATCCTTCAAATACTCCTGTCGAGTTCTCGTAGCCATCGTCACAAATTTCTCCGATCTATGCGCAGCATTTTCAGCATTAACAACCTTCGCCAGTAAAAAATCCGCAAACGCCTTTCCCTTCGGAAAAATAGCCCCGTCTTTAATAGGCGGTCCAAAAACTTGGACGTCTTTCGATCTACTAACGGCGACGCTATAATGCGTATTTTCCGTGCAAGGATTGATAGCACGAACGACGATAAAAACGTGTTGAAATTGAGAGCGGATACCTTTCGGAGTAAACGGTAAAGCGCCCGGTTCTTGGAAGACTATCGTTACGATATCGTTGCCGATGTGACGTTTTCTTAAAAGCTGCTGACGATTGTTTGGTGTAAATGGAAGCATTGTGGACACGTGAAACATTATTTGGCAATCTTGGTATTCGGAGTAAACAGAATATAATCCGGTTGAATCAGCTGTAAAATAAATAAAAGTAAATAAAGGATAAAAAAGTAAATAAAAGTTAAAAATGTAAATAAAAATTAAAAAATAAATAAAAATTAAAAAATAAATAAAAAGTAAATAAAATACAAAGTAAATAAAATACAAAGTAAATAACCCAAAATAATACCTACATTTATTATCTAATCCAGCTCGATATTTATTAAATCCTTGTAAACGTACTTTGGTACCAATCGTATCCAAAAACTCTTCAAAAGCCTTTCCAGCTTCTTCATTATTATACATCTCCTCTTCGGATGATTGTCCGGCTTTGCAATACATAACTCCGACTTTATAATGATTCGTTAAACCTTGTTCGTCAACTTTGATAAGTTGATCTTCGGTTTGTTCGCCTCCCATTCCCAATCTTAAAGAACTTAGTTGTATTTCGGGAGCTACGTATTCTAAAACCTCTTTTGAATGCATCGCTTTACTACTTGTACTTCCGCTGGATTTTATATTTGGAATAGCGTCTTCTAAAATCGCCCCGCGGAGTGTTAAAAGCTCGGAGGTTCTTATAATCAATCGGTATTGATATTGCATTAGTGTGTTGTCTGTTTGAGGTATGCGTTCTCGTTTTATTGAAATTGCAACTGGACCTAATTGTTCGTCCATTCCAAACCAATTTTGGTGATCTAAAAAAATGTATATATTAAAATTATAAAAATATGTGTATTAAAAATCTTAAAATTTTCCAAAAAATGACAAAAAGTGTAAAAAAAATTAATAAAATCCTAAAGATGAGAACATTTTTTGACCTAATCTAACTTTCGAATTTTTAGTCAACTTTAAAAAATCATACAAACTTTATTTATAAAAATAAAAAGATGATTTTTATATTAAATAAAATCAAAAACATTCCATTTTAATCTAAAACAGCTGGATTTTTTCTAATTAGTTTTAAAAAAATTAAAAAAATTTTTAAAGGTGAGAATGTTTTTTGACATAACCTAACTTTACGAAATTTTGGTAAACTTTAAAAAATCGCACAGACTTTATTTATAGAAATAAAAAGATGATTTTTATATTAAATGAAATCAAAAACATTCTATTTTAATCTAAAACAGATGGATTTTTTCTAATTAGTTTCAAAAAAATTAGAAAAAATTTTAAAAATGAGGATGTTTTTTGACTTAACCTAACTTTTCGAATTTTTGGTAAACTTTAAAAAATCGTACAGACTTTATTTATAGGAATAGAAACATGATTTTTATACTAAATTGAAGGTAAAACATTCTATTTTAATTTTTAAAAGGTAGATTTTCTCTAATTATTATCAAAAAAATTAAAAATTTTTTTAAAGATTTCATGTTTTTTGACATAACCTAAATTTTCGAAATTTTGGTAAACTTTAAAAAATCGTACAGACTTTATTTATAGAAATAGAAACATGATTTTTATACTAAATTGAAGGTAAAACATTCTGTTTTAATTTTTAAAAGATAGATTTTTTCTAATTATTATCAAAAAAATTTAAAAATTTTTTAAAGATTTCATGTTTTTTGACATAACCTAAATTTTCGAATTTTTAGTAAACTTTAAAAAATCGCACAGACTTTATTTATAGGAATAGAAACATGATTTTTACATTAAATTGAAGGTAAAACATTCTATTTTAATCTAAAACAGATGGATTTTCTCTAATTATTATCAAAAAAATTAAAAAAAATTTTAAAGATTTCATGTCTTTTTGACATAACCTAAATTTTCGAATTTTTGGTAAACTTTAAAAAATCGTACAGACTTTATTTATAGGAATAAAAACCTGATTTTTATACTAAAATGAAGGTAAAACATTCTATTTTAACTTAATAAAGATGGATTTTCTCTAATTACTACCAAAAAAATTAAAAAAATTTTTTAAGAAGAGAATGTTTTTTCACATAACCCTACTTTTCGAAATCTTGGTAAAGTTTAAAAAATCGCACAGGCTTTATTTATAGGAATAGAAACATGATTCTTGTAGTAAATTAAATTTAAAACATTCTATTTTAATTTAAAGAAGATAGATTTTCTCTAATTATTACCAAAAAAATTAAAAAAAAAATTATAGATGAGGATGTTTTTTTCACATAATCTAACTTTTCGAAATTTCACTAAACTTTAAAAAATCGTACAGACTTTATTTATAGGTATAGAAATATGATTCTTGTGGTAAATTAAGTCTAAAATATTCTATCTTAAGTTAAAAAGGATGGACTTTCTCTAATTGTTACTAAAAAAATTTTTAAAGATGAGGATGTTTTTTGACATAATCTAACTTTTCGAAATCTTGGTGAACTTTAAAAAATCGTACAGACTTTATTTATAGGAATAGAAACATGATTTTTATACTAAACTGAAGATAAAACATTCTATTTTAACTTAAAAAAGATGGATTTTCTGTAATTAGTATCAAAAATATTAAAAAAATTTTTAAAGATAAGAACGTTTTTTCATATAACCTAACTTTTCGAAATCTCGGTAAACTTTCAAAATCATACAGACTTTATTTATAAGAATAGAAACATGATTCTTGTAGTAAATGAAATCAAAAACATTCTATTTTAATCTAAAAAAGATGGATTTTCTCTAATTAGTACCAAAAAAATTTTAAAAAATTTTTAAAGATGAGAACGTTTTTTGACATAACCTAACTTTTTGAAATTTCGGTAAACTTTAAAAAATCGTACAGACTTTGTTTATAGGAATAGAAACATGATTTTTACATCTAATTAAGTCTAAAACATTCTATTTTAATTTAAAACAGATGGATTTTCTCTAATCATTACCAAAAAAATTAAAAAAATTTTTAAAGATGAGGATGTTTTTTGACATAACCTAACTGTTCGAAATTTCGGTAAACTTTAAAAAATCGTACAGATTTTATTTATAGGAATAGAAACATGATTTTTATATTAAATTAAACCTAAAATATTCTATTTTAATCTAAAACAAATGGATTTTCTCTAGTTATTACCCAAAAAATTGAAAAAATTTTTAAATCCACCCAAGTTTTTTAACCTTAAAAAATTTTCATCAACTTTAAAAAATCCCACAGAATTTATTTATAAAAACTAAGAAAAGATTTTTACGTCTAAAGCTAGTTTAAAGTATCTACTTTTCATTAAAAAAGAGAGTTTTGTTCTAATTATTATTAAAAAAATTAAAAAAAAATTTAAAGACGGGAATGTTTTTTGACATAACTTCGAAATTTCGGTAAACTTTAAAAAATAGTACAGACTTTATTTATAGGAATAGAAACATGATTTTTACATTAAATTGAAGGCAAAATATTCTATTTTAATTTAAAAAGGGTGGTTTTTCTATAATTAGTATCAAAAAACTTAAAAAAATTCTTAAAGATTAGAACGTTTTTTGACATAACCTAACTTTTCGAAATTTCGGTAAACTTTAAAAAATCGTACAGACTTTATTTATAGGAATGGAAACATGATTTTTATATCAAATTAAATCTAAAATATTCTATTTTAATTTAAAAAATGTGGATTTTCTCTAATTACCAAAAAATTAAAAAAAAAATTAAAGATGGGAATGTTTTTTGACTTACTTCGAAATTTCGATAAACTTTAAAAAATCGTACAGACTTTATTTACAGGAACGGAAACATGATTTTTATATCAAATTAAATCTAAAATATTCTATTTTAATTTAAAAAATGTGGATTTTCTCTAATTACCAAAAAATTAAAAAAAAAATTAAAGATGGGAATGTTTTTTGACTTACTTCGAAATTTCGATAAACTTTAAAAAATCGTACAGACTTTATTTATAGGAATGGAAACGTAATTTTTACCTAAAAATAAATCTAAAACATTCTATTTTAATCCAGAAAAGGTGGATTTTCTATAATTACTATCAAAAAAATTAAAAAAAATTTTAAAGATGGGAATGTTTTTTGACATAACCTATCTTTTCGAATTTTTGGTAAACTTTAAAAAATCGTACAGACTTTATTTATAGGAATGGAAGTATGATTTTTAAATAAAATTAAATCTAAAATATTTTATTTTGATTTAAAAAAGGTGGATTTTCCCTAATTATTATCAAAAAAATTAAAAAAATTTTAAAGACGAGGGTGCTTTTTGACCTAACCCAACTTTTCGAAATCTCAGTAAATTTTAAAAAATCGTACAGACTTTCTTTATAGGAATACAAACATGAATTTTAAATTAAATTGAAGGCAAAATATTCTATTTTAATTTAGAATAGGTGGATTTCCTCTAATCATTACCAAAAAAATTTAAAAAAATTTTAAAGATGAGAATGTTTTTTCACCTAACCTAACTTTTCGAAATTTCGGTAAACTTTAAAAAATCGTACAGATTTTATTTATAGGAATGAAAACATGATTATTACATTAAATTAAACCAAAAACAATCTATTTTAATCTAAAAAAGATGGATTTTTTCTAATTATTACCAAAAAAATTAAAAAAAATTTTAAATACACCAAAGTTTTTTAACCTTAAAAAATTTTCATCAACTTTAAAAATTTCCCCAGACTTTATTTATACAAACTAAGAAAAGATTTTATGTCCAAAAATAGTTTAAAGTATCTACTTTTTATTAAAAAAGAGAGTTTTGTTCTAATTATTACCAAAAAAAAAATTAAAAAAAATTTTTAAAGACACTTAAAATTTTTGACCTAACCTTAAAAAATTTTCATCAACTTTAAAAAATCCCACAGAATTAATTTATAAAAACTAAGAAAAGATTTTTATGTCTAATGATAGTTTAAAGTATTTACTTTTTATTAAAAAAGAGAGTTTTGTTCTAATTATTATCAAAAAAATTAAAAAAATTTTTAAAGACACTTAAAATTTTTGACCTAACCTTAAAAAGTTTTTATCAACTTTAAAAAATTCCACAGAATTTATTTATAAAAACTAAGAAAAGATTTTTATGTCTAAAGATAGTTTAAAGTATCTACTTTTCTATAAAACAGTTAGTTTTGTTCTATTTATTATCAAAAAAATTAAAAAAAATTTTAAAGACAGTCAAAATTTTTGACCTAACCTTAAAAAATTTTCATCAACTTTAAAAAATCGTACAGACTTTATTTATAGAAATAGAAACATGATTTTTACATTGAATTGAAGGTAAAATATTCTATTTTAATCTAAAACAGGTGAATTTTTTCTAATTATTATCAAAAAAATTAAAAAAAATTTTTAAAGACACTTAAAATTTTTGACCTAACCTTTAAAAATTTTTATCAACTTTAAAAAATCTCACAGATTTTATTTATAGGAATGGAAACATGATTTTTACATTAAATTAAATCTAAAACATTCTATTTTAATTTAAAACAGATGGATTTTCTCTAATGATTTCCAAAAAAATTAAAAAAAATTTTAAAAACACCTAAGTTTTTTAACCTAACCTTAAAAAATTTTCATCAACTTTAAAAAATGTGGAATTTTTTTTACCTTGTCCTTTGAAATATTCCCTATAATATAAAGCCCCTTGATCTACACTTTCAATAGGCCTTGGTAATCTTTGGTATGGACAAGTGGAATGTCTCCAATGCGTCTGTCCAGGTGGAAACTCTAAAACCGCCACTCCGTAAGCCAACGGTGGCCTGTGTAAAGGTCTCCGATTTCCAGCACTTTGTAATCTCGTCAAACTAACGATTCGTTCTTCTTCCCCGCCGGTTTCGTTCCGAAAGAACGGACAACTTTGTACCAAGTCGTTATTTTGTCCATCTCCGCTATCTTCCTCTCCGCCTTGACCGTCAGAAACGGATTTCATGGTGGAAGCAGCTGAAGCACCCGTAGTGGTATTTCTTCGTTTCGCTAAAAGGTTTTTACGAATTCTAACCGAATAAGTTAAACTTGTCGTCAACGATTGGCAGTCGTAATGAGTAAAAGCTCTCCGTTTGGCGATTTCTTCCGATTCGGCACTCGACGTCATGCTGGTCGTTGAAGCGGTCATCACGCTATCATCCATTGATTGTTTCGGATGGGAATTCTTCATAGATCCAGCTGAAACACTTCCGGTGTGTCCTAAGAGCTTGGAGAACCTTCCGCGAAATTTCGGACTTTGAGGAGGATTCCTCCCGTCACCGTCATCAGTTCCGTTAGTGTAATTTTGTATCCTTAAGAATTCCGAAGGACCCGGAGACCTCTGATCAGCCACTACGCCTAAAGCGGGCGGTTGGTAGACTTGGAGCATTTCGAAGAAGGCATCACCCGTTCCGGACTGCGACCTATCGATGACGTCAATCGAACCGTGACTTCCGTACTCTCGTTTTAGCGAGTAAGAATTGCCGTGATCTAGTAACTCTAAACTGGAGTTGCTACGATAGAGTAGCTCCGGAGAGAAAGTGCAGTCTCTTTTTCGGGGAACGGAACCTCCCAGGTGGTGATGGTGCCTGTCGTTGTACGAAGCCCTCGGAGCGGCGTTTATTCGCGTTTTCTGAATCGGATTGTTGTAGTATTCAAATGCTTGGGCCGTACGCTCCCTTGTCCGATTCCCTGCATTGGAAGGCGCTCTGGGGGGCGCAGGCCCGCACTCTTGCAAACCGATCATCCCATCACGCTAAAACAAAAAGTTAAATTCATTAGATATAATAAAATTATGATAGTAGAATCTTTTTAGATTCATTTAGAAAAAAAATCAGATCAAAATCTTTAAAATTCAATTTTCTACGAATTTTTTAAAAATTATTGATTTTCTAACCTAAAAATTTTTTTACCAACTTTGAAATTTTTTTGACAATATTTAGAACAAATCGGTCTTTTTAAATTAAAACTAGAATATTTTTAGTTTCATTTAGAGAATAAATCAGATCAAAATCTTTAAAATACAATTTTTCATGAATTTTTCAAAAAGATCGATTTTTTTGTAAAGTTAAAATAGTCAAAAAATTTTTGCCAACTTTGAATTTTTTTTTAATTTGTTTGGTAAAATTTAGAACAAAACAGTCTTTTTAAACCATAACTAGAATGTTTTTAGATTCATTTAGAAAAAAATCAAATCAAAATCTTTAAAATTCAATTTTCTACGAATTCTTAAAAAAATTATTGATTTTCTAACCTAAAAAAATTTTTGCCAACATTGAAATTTTTTTTAATTTTTTTGGTAAAACTTAGAAGCAAACAGTCTGTTTAAATTAAAACTAGAATGTTTTTAGATTCATCTAGAGGAAAAATCAGATCAAAATCTTTAAAATTCTATTTTTTATGAATTTTTCAAAAAGATGGACATTCTTTGTTAAATTAAAATAGTCAAAAAATTTTTGCCAACTTTGAAAATTTTTTTATTTTTTTTGGTAAAATTTAGAACAAAACTGTCTTTTTAAATTAAAACTAGAATGTTTCAAGTTTAATTTAGAAAAAGAATCAGATAAAAATCTTTAAAATTCAATTTTTTACGAATTTTTAAAAAAATTATTGATTTTCTAACCTAGAAAATTTTTTGCCAACTTTGGAAATTTTTTTAATTTTTTTGGTAAAATTTAGAACCAGACAGTCTTTTTTAATTAAAACTACATTCTTCTTAGATTAATTTAGAAAAAAATTAAGTCAAAATCTTTAAAATTCAATTTTTGACGAATTTTTCTTAAAAATTATTGATTTTCTAACCTAAAAAATGTTTTGCCAAATTTGAAATTTTTTTTAATTTTTTTGGTAAAATTTAGAACAAAACGACCTTTTTAAATTAAAACTAGAATCTTTTAAATTTCATTTAGAAAAAAAAATCAGGACAAAATCTTTAAAATTCAATTTTTTATGAATTTTTCAAAAAGATCGATTTTTTTATTAAGTTAAAATTGTCAGAAAATTTTTGCCAACTTTGAAATTTTTTTTAATTTTTTTGGTAAAATTTAGAATAAAACGGTCTTTTTTAGATAAAACTAGAACCTTTTTAGATTCACATAGAGAAAAAATCAGATCAAAATTCTACGAATTTTTTTAAAAATTATTGATTTTCTAACCTAAAAAATTTTTTGTCAACTTTGAAAATTTTTTAAATTTTTTTGACAACATTTAGAATAAAACGGTCTTTTTCAATTAAAACTAGAATGTTTTAAGTTTTATCTAGAAAAAGAATCAAACCAAAATCTTTAAAAATGAATTTTTGATGAATTTTTAAAGTTGATCGATTTTCTAAAGTTAGGTTAGAAGTGTCAAAAATTTTTACAAACTTTGAAAATTTTTTTAATTTTTTTGACAACATCTGAAATAAAACGGTTTTTTTTAATTAAAATTAGAATGTTTTAAGTTTCATTTTGAAAAAAAACTAGGTCAATATCTTGAAAATTCAATTTTTCAAGAATTTTCTTAAAAATTATTGATTTTTTAACCTAAAAAATTTATTGCCAAATTTGAAATTTTTTTTAATTTTTTTGGTAAAATCTAGAACAAAATGGTCTTTTTAAATTAAAATTAAAAACTTTTTAGATTAATTAAGAAAAAAATCAGATCAAAATCTTTAAAATTCTATTTTTTATGAATTTTTCAAAAAGATCAATTTTTTTTGTTAAGTTAAAATTGTCCAAAAATGTTTGCCAAATTTGATTTTTTTTTAAATTTTTTTGATAAAATCTAGAACAAAGCAGTCTTTTTAAATTGAAACTAGAATGTCTTTAGTTTCATTTAGAAAAGATATCAGATCAAAATCTTTAAAATTCAATTTTTGACGAATTTTTAAAAAAATATTGATTTTCTAACTAAAAAAATTTTTTGCCAACTTTGAAAATTTTTTAAATTTTTTTGGTAGAATTTAGAACAAAATGGTCTTTCTTAGTTAAAAGTAGAATCTTTTTAGATTCACTTCGAAAAAAAAATCAGATCAAAATCTTTAAAATTCAATTTTTGACGAATTTTTTTTAAATTATTAATTTTCTAACCTAAAAAATTTTTTGCCAACTTTGAACATTTTTTTAATTTTTTTGGTGAAATTTAGAACAAAACGGTCTTTTTAGATTAAAACTAGAATGTTTTTAGTTTCATCTAGAAAAGAATTCAGATCAAAATCTTAAAAAATCAATTTCTTACGAATTTTTTAAAAATTATTCATTTTTTAACAAAAAAAATTTTTTTCAAACCTTGAAATTTTTTTATCAAGTTTAAATTTTTTTTTAATTTTTTTGGTAAAATTTAGAACAAATCGCTCTTTTTTAATTAAAACTAGAATATTTTAAGTTTCATTTAGAAAAAAAATCGGATCAAAATCTTTAAAATTCAATTTTTAACGAATTTTTTAAAAATTATTGATTTCCTAACCTAAAAAATTTTTTGCTAACTTTGAAAATATTTTAATTTTTTTGATAAAATCTAGAACAAATCGGTCTTTTTAGATTTATTTAGAAAAAAAATCAGATCAAAATATTTATAATCCAATTTTATACGAATTTTTAAAAAAATATTAATTTTTTAACCTAAAAATTTTTTTTCCAATATTGAAAATTTTTTTAAATTTTTTGGTAAACTCTAGAACAAAACGGTATTTTTAAATTAAAATTAGAAACTTTTTAGATTTATTTAGAAAAAAAATCAGATCAAAATCTTGAAAATTCATTTTTTACGAATTTTTTAAAAACTATTGATTTTTTAACCTAAAAATTCTTTTTCAAACTTTGAATTTTTCTTTAAATTTTTTGGTAAGATTTGAAACAAAACGGTCTTTTTTAATTAAAACTACAATCGTTTTAGATTTGTTTAGAAAAAAAATCACATCAAAATCTTTAAAATCCAATTTTATACGAATTTTTAAAAAAATATTGATTTTTTAACCTAAAAAATTTTTTCCAACTTTGAAAATTTTTTAAAATTTTTTGGTAAACTCTAGAACAAAACGGTATTTTTAAATTAAAATTAGAAACTTTTTAGATTTATTTAGAAAAAAAATCAGATCAAAATCTTTAAAATTCACTTTTCTACAAATTTTTAAAAAAACATTGATTTTCTAACTAAAAAATTTTTTTGCCAACTTTGAAAATTCTTTTAAATTTTTTTGATAAAATTTAGAACAAACCTATCTTTTTAAATTAAAACTAGAATCCTTTTAGCTTTATTTAGAAGAAAAATCAGATGAAAACCTTTAAAATTCAATTTTTTACGAATTTTTAAAAAATATTCATTTTTTAACCTAAACATTTTTTAACCAAAAAATTTTTTGCCAACTTTGAAAATTTTTTTAAATTTTTTGGTAAAATTTTGAACAAAACTATCTTTTTAAATTAAAACTAGAATCCTTTTAGTTTTATTTAGAAGAAAAATCAGATGAAAATCTTTAAAATTCAATTTTTTACGAATTTTTAAAAAATATTCATTTTTTAACCTAAAAATTTTTTAACCAAAAAATTTTTTGCCAAGTTTGCAAATTTTTTAAAATTTTTTGGTAAAATTTAAAACAAAACGGTCTTTTCTAATTAAAACTAGAATATTTTAAGTATCATTTAGAAAAAAATCAAACTAAAATCTTTAAAATTCAACTTTTTACGAATTTTTAAAATTTGATCAATTTTAATCGACATTTTAATTAAGTTAGGTTAGATTTTTCTTTCTGAGGGAAAAACTAAAAATCATAGAAAATTCATATTTGGTAGAAATAAAGATTAAATATCAAACTAAATCGTGATAAAATTTCAAGTCTTAATCACAATTAGTTTTTTTAATATGATTTTTTAAAAATTGACTAATTTAAAACGAATTTATTAATTTCATCTTGACATATCAAGGAATATTTTAATTTACAATCACAATCGTACAAACATAATAGAATATTAATCTCTGACCCTATATTCCCAACTAAAAAATTTATTTATCTCTTTGCCCCGGATAACTTTTCAACAAATAAGACCTTGATTGATTTATTCAAAGTAACTAACACATTTATTCAAAATAACAAACACAAAGCTAATAAAGACGTTCTTTTGACTGTCTTTAGCTCCAAAAGAGAAAGTTTTTTTGGTTGAAAGTGGTAAAACTTTCTTTCCATTAGGGACGTAAACATTACCATCAAGGGACAATCACATTCCGAGTTCGGGGAAGTACAACAGCAGAAGAAACGCGCGTTGGATTTTGCCACTTTACATTTCGACATAGTATCCGTTTTAACGTATAACACGAACAGAAGCGCGCCGCACGACTGTTAACTGTTACAAAGCAGAAGGTTTTGTATTATCGCCGATGAGGCTATTGGGTGCTGGTTTTACTGATAACGTTACACACATATACACATGTATATGTGGATGTATATGCACACATAATACACACACTTATAGACGTACACCGGTATGAAAGCGATAGGAGCGAGTGCGAGATTCCCCACAGCTGTTTTCGAAGAAATCGTTATAACAAGCCGCGTCGGATTTTTCAAGACGAGATAAGCCGGCGTAACCCGCCTGTTGGGGCCTTGTTTGCTCGCATCCGATGATTGCTACTAAGCTACTGGGGCCGCCCGTTTGCGTGGAAACCTCATTCAAGGCGAAGACGCACATCCACTCACTTGGATGTGTGCCATAGACTTGGTTTGTGGGCTTTCTGTCTCGGAGTGACGGTATTTTTGCATTCCGTTCGTCGATGAATCCTAAAAATACGCTCAGGGGTGATATTTTTGGGTGTTAATTGGCAATGAACTAAAAACACGGTGTGATTGTGTTTTTACCAAGTTAGAAACCAAGAAGATTCATTCAGAAATAAGAATTTTATTTGGGGTTTCTTCTTTTAAAAATAGATTACTTAAAAAATAAGGATTGGAAAGTTTGCCAAATAAATTTACCAAAATATTTACTTAAAAAAAATTTTCCAGGAAGGATTTTTTTATGTATAGTCATCCAAATGAAAGTTCGGAATTAGAAAAAAAAGGAGAAATATCTCCCAAAAAATTTCTTTTTATAAAGTTAAAAAAATTTTAAAGTTGGCAAAAAATTTTAGGAAGAAAATCCATCAACTTTAAAAATTCATCAAAAATTCATTTTTAAAGATTTTGATTTGACTTGTTTTCCAAACGAAACTTCAAACATTCTAATTTTAATTAGAAAAGACCGTTTTATTCCAAGTGTTGTCAAAAAAATTTAAAAAAATTTTCAAAGTTGGTAAAAATTTTTTTAGGTTAAAAAATTAACTATTTTTTAAAAATTCATCAAAAATTCATTTTTAAAGATTTTGATTTGATTTTTTTTCTAAATGAAACTTAAAACATTTTAACTTTAATTAAAAAAGACCATTTTATTCCAAGTGTTATCAAAAAAATTAAAAAAATTTTCAAAGTTGAAAAAAATTTTTTGAGGTTAAAAAATGAATCATTTTTTAAAAAATCATCAAAAATTCATTTTTAAAGATTTTGATTTGATTTTTTTTTCTAAATGAAACTTAAAACATTCTAATTTTAATTCAAAAAGACCGTTTTATTCCAAGTGTTGTTAAAAATATTAAAAAAATTTTCAAAGTTGGTAAAAATTTTTTTAGGTTAGAAAGTGAATCATTTTTTAAAAAATTCACCAAAAATTCATTTTTAAAGATTTTGATTTGATTCTTTTTCTAAATGAAACTTAAAACATCCTAGTTTTAATTTCTGTAGAAATAATAAAACCACCAAGTGACTATTAGTTGGTTGGCGACATCGATCGATAGTTAGCGCGATTTTTAAATGAGTCATAAATACGAATTGTGGGTGTGTTGGTTGTAAATGGCTCGCTCGGCGGTTGAAAAATGTCGCCCGGACGCGCGTATGACGTTTTGCGTTGAAATTCAAGGTCGCCCGATCGAGTTTCCAGTCGTTTACTATTAATAATTCCTGCCGATAGATAAATAAACGTCCGGGCTATTATTGGGTCGCTTATGGCGATCTTATTTATTTTCCTTAGATCGTGCCCGTGTAATTTACAAGCGGAAAACTTACTCTTTCTTGTTAACATCCGCCTTCCCAAGTTTACATTAAATTATTTCTAGAAAAAAATTTGTGATTTCCGCATCTTATAAAAGAAAAAAAATTAATTTCATGTTATTACATAATAAATTTTAAGGTTATATAAAAGATTATTTCTTTATTCATTCATTCATTCATTCATTTACTTTTCAATTAAGGATTTTTTTAAAAAGGGAGAAAAATATTTAAAAACTGACATTTGAAACGTCAAAAAATAATGTCGAGTTGACGTTTAAACGTCAAAAATTTTTAAAATGTCAAGTTGACGTTTAAAACGTTTTGACGTTTTAAAACGTCAAAAAGTACAAATATAGCATTAAACATAGTATAGATTGGTGTTAAAAGATGTCAGTTTTAAGAAATTTTTTTTCTATGGAATAGTTTGGTTCTAAAGAAACGATTTGTGGACTAAATCAATTATCCACACACCGTTGCTGGTTTTGTTGACCATCTTTACGAGCTGAAAAATATGCGCGGAATGTGGCGGGGCCTTAAAAAAGGTTCAGGTGAGTCACACGTGTGCCGAATAGTGCTCAAAGAGGGGCATTGTTTGGACGACAATACCGCGCTACCGAAGACCCCTTCTTCTTCTTCTCTTTTAAGCCATCGTTTCCATCGCTCGGACGGTTGAAAAGGTTCTTGATAAAGAAGCAGATGTTGTACGGCTATTAATAATGTATTCATTCGATCGATCTACTTTAATCATTAGTTTTTAGTTTGAGTACACTTTTTCTTAAAAGCATTTATAACTCAAGTTAATAGATGGTGTTTGTATCAAAATTCCTAAAAAATTTAGTCACCTTTATGAATTTTTTTAATTTTTTGGGTAATAATTAGAAAAAAATTAATTATTTTATTACAAAATAGAATATTTTAGCTATCAATTAAAACAAATTTCATATCTTAATTTTAAAAAATAAAGTCCCCGCGATTTTTTTAATTTGATCAAAATTTTTAAGGTTAGGAAAAATTTTAGTCAACTTTATGAATTTTTTTTAATTTTTGGGTAACATTTAGAACAAAATTGACTTTTTTATTACAAAATAGAATATTTTAGCTTTTAATTAATACAAATTTCATTTCGTAATTAAAAAAAATAAACTCTCCACGATTTTTTTTAATTTGGTCAAAATTTCTAAGGTTAGGAAAATTTTAGTTAACTTTATGAATTTTTTTAATTTTTTGGGTAATAATTAGAGAAAAATTGACTTTTTTATTACAAAATAGGATATTTTAACTTTCAATTAAAACAAATTTCATTTCTTAATTTAAAAAAATAAAGTCTGCACGATTTTTCAAATTTGATCGAAATTTTTTAAAAGTTAGGATAAAAAAATTTAGTCAATTTTAAGAATTTTTTTAATTTTTTGGATAATAATTAGAACAAAATTGACTTTTTTATTACAAAATAGAATATTTTAGCTTCCAATTAATACAAATTTCATTTCGTAATTAAAAAAAATAAAGTCTCCACGATTTTTTAAATTTGGTCAAAATTTTCATCACCAAATTTTACGATTTTAGCAAATTTTAGATAAAGTTTTACAATTTTAATCTAAATAAAGTTATTTTTCAATGAAATTTGACAACTTTTGTCGAAATCTGGTAAAATTTCAGAAGAAATTCGATGACCTAAGGAAATTTTAGAAGAAATTAGATGAAATTCAATAATTTTAGGCAATTTTATACAAAATTTGGCAAAATTTTAGAAGAAATTTAACAATTTTAAGAAATATTTGATGAAATTTCACAATTTTAATCTAAATAAAGTTATTTTTCAATGAAATTCCACAATTTTAGACGAAATTTAGTGTTTCATTTCAAACGAAATTCAAACTTTGAACATTTTTGTCAAAATTTCACAATTTCAAGCTAAATTAAGTTATCTTTCAATGAAATTCGAAAAAGTTTAGAGGAAATTAAACGGAATTCAACAATTTTAGATAATTTCACACCAAATTTCGTGAAATTTTGGAAAAAAAGATCGGATTTTAGAAAATTTTAGATGAAATTGCACAATTTTAAGATAAATAAAGTTTTTTTCAATGAAATTCGACAATTTTAAACGAAATTTCGTGAAACTTCAAACGAAATTCGACAATTTTAAGAAATTTGAGATAAAATTTCTCCATTTCTAGCTAAATTAAGTTATTTTTCAATTAAATTCGACAAATTTATGCGAAATTTCGTGAAATTTTAGACGAAATTCGACGAATTTTGAAAATTTTAGTCTAAATTTCATAATTTCTAAAATTAAGTTTTATTTTAATGAAATTGGAAAAAAATTTGATGAAATTTTGTGAAATTTTAAATAAAATTTAATAATTTTAGAAAATTTTAGATTAAATTCAACGATTTTAGATAAAATTTTACAATTTTAATCTAAATAAAGTTATTTTTCAATGAAATTTGACAACTTTTGTCGAAATCTGGTGAAATTTCCGAAGAAATTCGATGACTTAAGGAAATTTTAGAAGAAATTAGATGAAATTCAATCATTTTAGGCAATTTTATAGAAAATTTGGCGAAATTTTAGAAGAAATTTAACAATTTTAAGAAATTTTTGATGAAATTTCACAATTTCAATCTAAATAAAGTTATTTTTCAATGAAATTCACCAATTTTAGACGAAATTTAGTGTTTCATTTCAAACGAAATTCGAATTTTGAAAATTTTTGTCGAAATTTCACAATTTCAAGCTAAATTAAGTTATCTTTCAATGAAATTCGAAAAAGTTTAGATGAAATTAAACGAAATTCAACAATTTTAGATAATTTTACACTAAATTTCGTGAAATTTTGGAAAAAAAATCGGATTTTAGAAAATTTTAGATGAAACTGCACCATTTTAAGATAAATAAAGTTATTTTCAACGAAATTCGACAATTTTAAACGAAATTTCGTGAAATTTCAAACGAAATTCGACACTTTTAAGAAATTTGAGATAAAATTTCTCCATTTTTAGCTAAATTAAGTTATTTTTCAATTAAATTCGACAAATTTAGGCGAAATTTCGTGAAATTTTAGACGAAATTCGACGAATTTTGAAAATTTTGGTTTAAATTTCATAATTTCTAAAATTAAGTTTTATTTTAATGAAATTGGAAAAAAATTTGATGAAATTTTGTGAAGTTTTAAATAAAATTTGATAACTTTAGAAAATTTTAGATGAAATTCAACGATTTTAGATGAAATTTCACAATTTTAAGATAAACAAAGTTATTTTTCATTGAACTTCGACAAATTTAGTCGAAATTTCGTGAATTTTCAAACGAAATTGGACGAATTTTGAAAATTTTGGTCGAAATTTCCCAATTTCAAGCTAAATTAAGTTATTTTTTAATGAAATTCGAAAAAATTTTGATTAAGTTAAACGAAATTCAACAATTTTGCACCAAGTTTCGTGAAATTTTGGAAAAAATCGATGATTTTAAAAAATTTTAAGTGAAATATTACAATTTTAGGCTAAATTAAGTCATTTTTTAACAATTTTAATATAAATTAAGTTACATTAACTTTAATTCTTAAATAATTTCCTATTTTTTTCATCTTTTTTAATCTTTTTTTAGGTTATAAAAAATTTTAGTTAACTTTATGAGTTTTTTTAATATTTTGGATAATATTTAGAACAAAATTGACTTTTTTATTATAAAATAGAATATTTTAGTTTTCAATTTATATAAATTTCATTGCTTAATTTAAAAAAATAAAGTCTCCACGATTTTTTTAAATTTGACCAACATTTTTTAAAAGTTAGGTTAAAAAAATTTTAGTCACCATAAAACGGTCTTTTTTAATTAAAATTAGAATATTCTAAGTTTCATTTAGAAAAAAAATCAAATCAAAATCTTTAAAAATGAATTTTTGATGAATTTTTAAAGTTGATCGATTTTCTGAAGTTTGGTTAGAAGTGTCAAAAATTTTTACCAACTTTGAAAATTTTTTTAATTTTTTTGACAACACTTGGAACAAAACGGTCTTTTTTAATTAAAACTAGAATGCTTTAAGTTTCATTTAGAAAAAAATCTAATCAAAATCTTTAAAAATGAATTTTTGGTGAATTTTTAAAAAATGGTTCATTTTTTAACCTAAAAAAAATTTTACCAACTTTGAAAATTTTTTTAATTTTTTTGATAACACTTGGAATAAAACGGTCTTTTTTAATTAAAATTAGAATGTTTTAAGTTTCATTTAGGGAAAAAATCAAATCAAAATCTTTAAAAATCAATTTTTGATAAATTTTTAAAATTGATCGATTTTTTAAAATTAAGTTAGAAGTGTTAAAAATTTTTGCCAACTTTGAAATTTTTTTTAATTTTTTTGACAACAGTTTGAACAAAACGGTCTTTTTTAATTACAACTAGAATGCTTTAAGTTTCATTTAGAAAAAAATCTAATCAAAATCTTTAAAAATGAATTTTTGGTGAATTTAAAAAAAAATAGTTAATTTTCTAACCTAAAAAATTTTTTACCAACTTTGAAAATTTTTTTAATGTTTTTGGCAACATTTACAATAAAACGGTCTTTTTAAATAAAAATTAAAATGTTTTAAGTTTCATTTAGAAAAAAAATCAAATCAAAATGGTTAAAAACAAATTTTTTATGAATTTTTTAAAAAATTGTTAATTTTCTAACCTAAAAATTTTTTTAATTTTTTTGACAACACTTGGAACAAAACGGTCTTTTTTATTTAAAACTAGAATGCTTTAAGTTTCATTTAGAAAAAAAATCAAATCAAAATCTTTAAAAACGAATTTTTTGTAAATTTTTTAAAAAATTGTTAATTTTCTAACCTAAAAAAATTTTTACCAACTTTGAAAATTTTTTTAAATTTTTTGACAAAACTTGGAATAAAACGGTCTTTTTTAATTAAAATTAGAATGTTTTAAGTTTCATATAGAAAAAAATCAAATCAAAATGGTTAAAAACGAATTTTTTATGAATTTTTAAAGAAATTGTTAATTTTCTAACCTAAAAATTTTTTTACCTACTTTGAAAATTTTTTTAATTTTTTTGACAACACTTGGAATAAAACGGTCTTTTTTAATTAAAATTAGAATGTTTTAAGTTTCATATTGAAAAAAATCAAATCAAAATGGTTAAAAACGATTTTTTTATGAATTTTTTAAAAAATTGTTAATTTTCTAACCTAAAAATTTTTTTACCAACTTTGAAAATTTTTTTAATTTTTTTGACAACACTTGGAATAAAACGGTCTTTTTTAATTAAAATTTAGAAAAAAAATCAAATCAAAATCTTTAAAATTCAATTTTTTATGAATTTTTCAAAAAGATCGATTTATTTTGTTAGGTTAAAATTGTTAAAAATTTTTTGCCAACTTTGAAAATTTTTTGGGTAATAATTAGAGAAAAATTGACTTTTTTATTACAAAATAGGATATTTTAGCTTTCAATTAATACCAATTTAATTTCTTAATTTAAAAGAATAAAGTCTCCACGATTTTTTAAATTTGGTCAAAATTTTTAAAAGTTAGGTTTAGAAAAATTTAGTCATCTTTATTGATGAACTTTATTGATCAGTTAGTAAGAAGTTAATACAATAGGTGATTAAATTTGAAAGCTGTTAGAATATCGAGGAGCATATCTGAAATCAAAGCGCATAATTCGCAGGTGCGGCGCGGTCCTTCGGCGGCAAAATCGCCGGAAGTCGTCCGTTTTCAACGGAAACGCGACCGCTCTTGCATATCTCCATCTATAATGCGAGGTTTACCTCCACGTTGCGAATGCCGTCCGCATTAGGTCATGCCGAGCGAGGTTTGTTTGTAAAATAGGACCCCGTTTTACAGTTAGTTACGCACGCCACTGACCACCGAACAAATCAAAATGATGACCACACACCTGAATAACATTAAAACCAAAGCGATTACAATCAATCATATAATCTAAATTCCTTTAAAAATAATTTTAGTAAGTAAAGTTTTAAACATTCAATGAGTTCAAGTGATAAAATTGTAATATTAGATAGATGACGTTTAAAGTTAAAAATTATTCCAAGAATTAATTAAAATATATGATAGAAATTCCAAAAATGTCACTTGAATCGCTTGGCTTCTATAATCTTCAATCAAGGCTGCAGTTGTGACGTTAAATAACGGATATTTTGATTTTATTAAAACCGCAAAATTAAAGAGAATGCACTTTCAACGTTGATTTTTGGTATGCTGATGTGGATACTGGACGAACTTGAGGATGTGGTCAGTCGTCCGGTGGCTAAAGTACATATCAAATAACCAAAGCACGTGAGAATCTGACGGGAATTCCATTTTTTTTTCTTGCAACGAACAGTAAAAAGATTGCAAACGTAGGATTGAAAACCTAATGTGTACGTCATCACCTCTCGGCGACGATCATATTCCAATTATATTGTCAGCTTTGTCTCCTTGTTGTATTTCTAGTTATGCGGCACATATAATAAAGTAGTAAACGAGCAGCGCCGTCTTTTTTTGCCCTAAGTTTGCACCGAACTAACGAAAATCGACCAATTTCGGCGCAGAATTGCTTTCAAGCGAATTTTTGACGTTTCTAAACGTCAAACTAACCGCTCTTTCCGACCTCGACGCCTTAGGTGTCGTTCATGTTGACAAATAAAACGTTAAAATACAACTTGATTTATAAGTTTGATTTCTAGGCCCAAATTGGTTAAATAGCGCCTTTTCGAACGTCCTTTTATGGGTCAGATTTCGGGACATTAGAATCGCGACATCTAAGTTTATCAAATATAATAAACCTAGATTTTAAACCTAGGCAGATTTTATAAAAATGCTACTTAGGTACTTCTTGCACTCCACCCTTCAATTAAATCAATTTAGGTAGTTTTCTACAAAATCTGACAAAAATTTTAATAAAATTCGATGATTTCAGAAGAAACTTTGAAAATCTTTTTTAATTTTTTTGGTAACAATGGGAAAAAAATATCTCTTTTAATTGAAAATAGAATCTTTTAGCTTTAATTTAAACCAAAAATCAATCTCTAATTCCAAAAAATAAAGTCTCAGTGATTTTTTAAAGTTGGTGAATTTTTTTAAAAAAGTTGGGTTGAAACCGTTAAAAATTTTTACCAACTTTGGGAATTTTTTTATTTTTTTTGGTAATAATTATAAAAAATCTGCCTTTTTTAAATCAAAACAGAATCTTTTATTTTGCATTTAAACCAAAAATCAGTCCTTAATTTTCAGAAATGAAGTCTGGACGATTTTTTAAAGTTGGTCGATTTTTTTTTTAAAGTTAGGTTAGTCACCTGTCAAAAAATGTTTCCAACTTTAAAATTTTTTTAAATTTTTTTTGATAATAATTAGAACTAACCTGTCTTTTTTTAATTCAAAACAGAATCTATGAAATTTCATTTAAACCAAAAATCTTTCCTTAATCTTCATAAATAAAGTCTGGGTGATTTTTTAAAGTTGGGTGATTTTTTAAAAAAGTTTGGTTAGAACTGTCAAAAATTTTCACCAACTTTAAATTTTTTTTTTTAATTATTTTGGTAAGAATTAGGAAAGATCTGTCATTTTTAATTCAAAACAGAATCTTTTATTTTTCATTTAAACCAAAAATCATTCCTTAATCTTCAAAAATAAAGTCTGGGCGATTTTTTTAAAATTGGTCGCTTTTTTTTAAGTTAGGTTAATCACCTGTCAAAAAAATTTTCCAACTTTAAGAATTTTTTAATTTTTTTTGATAATAATTAGAACTAACCTGTCTTTTTTAATTCAAAACAGAATCTTTGAAATTTCATATAAACCAAAAATCTCTCCTTAATCTTCATAAATAAAGTCTGGGTGATTTTTTAAAGTTGGGTGATTTTTTTTAAAAAGTTTGGTTAGAACTGTCAAAAATTTTCACCAACTTTAAAATTTTTTTTAATTTTTTTGCTAAGGATTAGGAAAGATCTGTCCTTTTTAGTTCAAAACAGAATCTTTTATCTTTCATTTAAACCAAAAATCATTCCTTAATCTTCAAAAATAAAGTCTGGGCGATTTTTTTAAAATTGGTCGCTTTTTTTAAGTTAGGTTAATCACCTGTCAAAAAAATTTTCCAATTTTAAGAATTTTTTAATTTTTTTTGATAATAATTAGAACTAACCTGTCTTTTTTAATTCAAAACAGAATCTATGAAGTTTCATTTAAACCAAAAACCTTTCCTTAATCTTCATAAATAAAGTCTGGGTGATTTTTTTTAAAAAGTTTGGTTAGAACTGTCAAAAATTTTCACCAACTTTAAAATTTTTTTTAATTATTTTGGTAAGAATTAGGAAAGATCTGTCCTTTTTAATTCAAAACAGAATCTTTTATCTTTCATTTAAACCAAAAATCATTCCTTAATTTTCAAAAATAAAGTCTGGGCGATTTTTTTAAAATTGGTCGCTT
Organism: Digitonthophagus gazella; assembly: GCA_036711955.1. NCBI lineage: Eukaryota > Metazoa > Arthropoda > Insecta > Coleoptera > Scarabaeidae > Digitonthophagus > Digitonthophagus gazella. Next base: position 32,098,056 of record JASCIT010000002.1, read on the forward strand.
TTTTTTAAGTTAGCTTAATCACCTGTCAAAAAAATTTTCCAACTTTAAGAACTTTTTAATTTTTTTTGATAATAATTAGAACTAACCTGTCTTTTTTAATTCAAAACAGAATCTATGAAGTTTCATTTAAACCAAACATCTTTCCTTAATCTTTATAAATAAATTCTGGGTGATTTTTTAAAGTTGGGTGATTTTTTTAAAAAGTTTGGTTAGAACTGTCAAAAATTTTCACCAACTTTAAAATTTTTTTAATTTTTTTGGTAAGGATTAGGAAAGAAGGAAAGAAAGGAATTTATGTCAAATTGACGTTTATAAAATGACGTTAATCGAATTGAATTTGGCGTTTAAGGTTAAGTTGAAGTTTAAACGTCAAAAATTAATATGTCAAATTGACGTTTTAAACGTCAAAAGTTTTGCGGATAAAAGTTAGGTTTGAATTTCCTTTCTATAGAAAAAACGAAAAATCGTAGAAAGTTGATTTTTGGTAAAAATAAAGATTAAGTTTCAATCTAAATCTTGATAAAATTTCAAGTCTTAATAACAATTAGTTTTTTAGATATGAATTTTTTAAAAATTAAGTATGAACATAAAGGTTGTAACATATGAAGATTCTAGAAGTACGAAGATCCTGATGTAACTGTCGATGTAGCAATACCCAATAATAAGTAATTTCCTTGTAACTTGTACACTAAATCAGCATAAACGTCGGGACTTCAATTAATTGCAGAAACCTTTGAACTGGGAGTAATGTAGGTCACCGGTGTCAATACAAGCCCACTTAGGCGGTTATTTGCATATCTGCCCGGTTTCACGACGGAATCGCGTTGCTTTCTATCGACAACGCGGAGACTGAGTCATGGGAACCGTCGTTTTTCCATCCACGGTCGCCGAAGCGAGACAATGGAGGATAATGGAGCTATCCGCGGTTATCTCAAGCGGGACGTTATCGCGGCTAAATGGTGAAAATTACCGCTCCCGTTCTTAAGGAGCGCGGTAGCTCGTAAACCCAGAAGTGTGCCGCTAATTAAAACAAAGGGAAATTGGAGTGTATCTTGTGTTCACTCAGCGAGTGACCTTGATGGGAGTTGTTCGGTTTCGAAATCGCACAAAACAGATTAAACGATTAAACGATTAAGACTGTAAATGGGTCAGAAGAGTTTTAGAGCGAGAATAAATTAGTTTTGGTACATTCTTAATAAAAATAATTCATTCTTAATTCACTAAATTTAAAGCTAAGAGCTTCCAAATTTAGCTGCGTGTCTTTTTAAAAAGCGTTTGACAGTTTGACTTCAAACTTGTTTCTGAAGACGGTTACAACATAACATCCGAAACGTCAAACGTTTCTTCAAAATGCTTAATTCTTATTTCTGTAGAGTAAGCAATATCAAAGTGAGGAAAATGTTTTAAGTAAATGTTCCGTTGTATAAACTTGAAGCTTGAGTATGAACACAACCGGCTTCTATAACAGGACTTAACGTTTAGATTAACTGTTACCGTACAAGAGCGTTAAATAAATCAACATGATGAACGTGGTACTTATACGCTTCTTAGAGTTTAGACTTGGGAAGAATAACCATCCTAGAAAGTGAGGTTAGAGCAGGTAATAATTAAAAGACAATAGTGTTCTTGGGATTGAGGTGATTTTCTAAGAAATAACCTTTGTTATTTCTTCCCATAGATTTATTTTTAAATAAGAAATTCTAACCTAACTTAATGTCTATTAAAACTTATCAATTTTTAAAAAATCATATCTCAAAAACTAATGGTTATTAAGATTTAAAATTTTATGAGGATTTAAATTGAAACGTAATCTTTATTTTTACTAAAAATCAACTTTCTACGACTTTTAGTTTTTCCCCCAGAAAAGAAATTCAAACCTAACTTAATTTATATGCTTATTAAAACACATTAATTTTTAAAAATTCGTAAAAAATTGAATTTTAAAGATTTTGATCTGATTCTTTTTCTAAATTAATCTAAAAAGATTCTAGTTTTAATTTAAAAAGACCATTTTGTTCTAAATTTTACCAAAGAAATTTTAAAAATTTTCAAAGTTGACAAAAAATTTTTTAGGTTAAAACATCAATAATTTAAAAAAAAAATCGTAAAGAATTGAATTTTAAAGATTTTGATCTGATTTGTTTTTCTAAATGAATCTAGAAAGATTCTAATTTTAATTAAAAGAGACCGATTTGCTTTAAATGTTGTTAAAAAAATTGAAAAAATTTTTAAAAGTGGTATAAATTTTTGACTATTTTCTAACTTAAGAAAAAGAACGATTAACTTTAAAAATTCGTAGAAAATTGAATTTTAAAGATTTTGATCTGATTCTTTTTCTAAATTAATCTAAAATGATTCTAGTTTTAACTTAAAAAGACCGTTTTGTTCTAGATTTTACCAAAAAAATTAAAAAAAAATTTCAAAGTTGACAAAAAAATTTTAGGTTAGAAAATCAATAATTTTTAAAAATTTTTTAAAAAATTCATAAAAAATTGGTTTTTAACCATTTTGATTTGATTTTTTTTCTAAATGAAACTTAAAACATTCTAATTTTAATTAGAAAAAACCGTTTTATTCCAAGTTTTGTCAAAAAAATTAAAAAAATTTTCAAAGTTGGTAAAAATTTTTAACAAGATAGGTTAAATTTATAATTTTTTTTTGACGTTAGTTGTTAAATTGACGTTTGATAAACAGGACCGTACTTAGGTTTTTGGGAAATTATCTTTTTCATTTTTCATATTACTTTGAATCATTTTAATAAATAAAGGCTGGATTACACGATTTTTTTTAATGTTAAAAACTTTATAACTTAATAGCTAATTTATTTATTTATTTCTGATTTTAAATTTAAAATAATCACACAATTCTATTGTGGAGGATTTGTTGTGTTGATGAACAAAGAGGGAAAGTTTGTGAAAACACCGCAGGAAGTAGTTTTACAAGAAGGAAAAACGGCCGCTTCCCGGACATTATTCGCATTCTGTTACGCAACGAGAAAAGAACCGGCGACCGATTAAAAAATCGAAGTTTAAAGGCCCGATATCGCGGTCACCTTGCACTTGAACGGCGAAACTTGGAGCGCCTCGGGCGGTCCTCAACTTCTTGTCGCTTATGTCACTCCATCTCCCCGGTCGGAGAGCCACGTGGCCTCAAATCGATCCTCTCGCAGCTTCTCACAAAGCAACATCTGCCCGATGCTTCTTACGCTTCTTCTCCTTCTTCTGCTTGTTCCGCGTGTCCATTTCTGGACGAGTCCACTTCGCGCGGAAATTGTTACCGAGATAAATGCGTCCTACGTCCGTTTTATTAAACACTCTTCCCTTTAAAACATATAATTTAAAATTTATAAGTGAGGTTCTTCATTTATTAAATTTACAATGAATTTCCTTTCTAAACGGGAAGAACTAAAAGGTTATAATTTGGACTTATATTAACTTGACGTTTTAAACGTCAAATTTAAACGTCAAAAATTGTAAATATGTCAAGTTGACGTTTGAAACGTCAAAAATTTTTCGGTAAAAATTATAAAAATGACGTTGATGGACTTGAGGTTAGTGTTTAAAACGTTAAGTTGACGTTTGAAATGTCAAAAATTGTTGATATGTCAAATTGCTGTTTGAAATGTCAAAAAATTCTCAATAAAAGTTATAAAAATGACGTTAGTAGTCAAAAATGGTTGATATGTCAAGTTGACGTCTAAAACGGCAAAAATTTTTCAATAAAAGTTATAAAAATGACGTGAATTTATTTCAAATTGAGGATTAGAACATGAAATTGACGTTTGAAATGTCAAAAATGGTTGATATGTCAAGGTGACGTTTTAAACGTCAAAAATGTCTCAATAAAAGTCATAGAAATGACGTTAATCAACTTGAAGTTGGTGTTTATAACCTTAATTTCAAGTTTGAAACGTCAAAAATTTGTTTATATGTCACGTTGACGATTTAAATGTCAAAAATTACTGATCTGACAAGTTGACGTTTAAAATCTAAAGAATTTGTCGGTAAAAGTTATAAAAATGACGTTAATCGACTTGAAGTTGGTGTTTGAAACATTAAGTTGACGTTTAAAACGTCGAAAATTGTTGATATGTCAAGTTGACGTCTAAAACGTCAAACATTTCTCAATAAAAGTTATAAAAATGTCGTGAATTTGTTTCAAATTGAGGGTTAGAACATGAAATTGACGTGTGAAATGCCAAAAATAGTTGATATGTCAGATGGCGTTTTAAACGTCAAAAATTTCTCAATAAAAGTTATAAAAATGATGTTAATCGACTTGAAGTTGGTGTTTATAACCTTAATTTCAAGTTTGAAACGTCAAAAATTGTTGATATCGCCGTTCCGGAACAACATCGACGTAACTGCAATTTTTTGATAAAATGAGATAAGGCCTTCAATGTATCCAAAAAATGCTGATTTTAATTATTTTTGCTTCTCCTGCAAAAAAATTTTTTTTACAGTTATGTCGATATTCTTCCGGAACGGCGATATGTCACGTTGACGATTTAAATGTCAAAAATTACTGATCTGTCAAGTTGACGTTTAAAAGCTTAAAAATTTCTCATTAGAAGTTCTAAAAATAACATTAATTGACTTGAAGTTGGTGTTTGAAACATTAAGTTGACATTTAAAAACGTCAAAGATTACTAATATGTCAAGTTGACGTCTAAACCGTTAAAAATTTCTCACTGAAAGTTATAAAAATAACATTCATCGATTTGAATTTGGCGCTTAAAACGTTAAATTGACGTTTTAAACGTCAAAAATTGTAAACATGTCAAGTTGACATTTAAACGTCAAAAAATCCGAATTGACATTGATAAATCGAAATATTTTAATAACTCTTTAATAAATCGAAATAGATCAAATTTAGGGAAGAAGTAAAAAATAAATGTTGTAAAAAAAATATATTTCTTGTGATTTATAACGATTTTTATCCTTAAAACAACATTCGTATTTAAAAATCTTTCAATAAAATCAACTTTACTTATTCATATTCAATACAAAGAACGTCATTGTTGGAAATACTTCTATTTACTTGAAGATAAAATTATTGATTGATTCCCTCCTTAAAGAAACACTAATGTTTATTGTAACGTCCTGTTTGTTCCCATGGCTGTTTTTCCTAAGTAGTGAGAAAGTTACACAGCAATTTTCTGGACAACTGTACCTCGGTTGCAGCACGTCCAGGTTAATACGGGGCGAGAACAATGATTACCGTTCGTTTAACGCGGCGTGGAGTTTCTTGTAAAGTTAGAAAGACTTCTGTGAATTATTTCGACGGTTACGTGGAGCCGTTACTAACGAAATTTCGCAACGGACGCTTTTGTGACTAATCTTAAAACGTAAAACGTGGAAAATCGAACATCCGTGCGATATACGTTTTATATAAAGCTTGTTTCTTCAGTTTTCATTGTTACTTCATAATTTATATTACATCATTTTAGGTTATATTCTGATAATTATTGATTTTCTAACTTTTTTTAAACCTTGAAAATTTATTGCCAACTTTGAAAATTTTTTTAATTTTTTTGGTAAAATTTAGAACAAAACGGCTTTTTTAAATTAAAACTAGAATCTTTTTAGATTCATTTAGAAAAAAAATCAGATCAAAATCTTTAAAATTCAATTTTTCACGAATTCTTTTAAAATTATTGATTTTCTAACCTAAAAAATATTTTTGTTAACTTTGAAAAATTTTTTGGCAAAACTTGGAATAAAACGGTTTTTTCTAATTAAAATTAGAATGTTTTAAGTTTCATTTAGAAAAAAAATCAAATCAAAATGGTTAAAAACGAATTTTTATGAATTTTTTAAAAAATTGTTAATTTTCTAACCTAAAAAAATTTTTACCAAATTTGAAATTTTTTTAAATTTTTTTGACAACATTTAGAATAAAACGGTTTTTTCTAATTAAAATTAGAATGTTTTAAATTTCATTTAGAAAAAAAATCAAATCAAAATGGTTAAAAACGAATTTTTTATGATTTTTTTAAAAAATTGTTAATTTTCTAACCTAAAAATTTCTTTACCAACTTTGAAAATTTTTTTAATTTTTTTGACAAAACTTGGAATAAAACGGTTTTTTTAATTAAAATTAGAATGTTTTAAGTTTCATTTAGAAAAAAAATCAAATCAAAATGGTTAAAAACGAATTTTTTATGAATTTTTTAAAAAATTGTTAATTTTCTAACCTAAAAATTTTTGTACCAACTTTGAAATTTTTTTTAATTTTTTTGACAACATTTAGAATAAAACCGTCTTTTTTAATTGAAATTAGAATGTTTTAAGTTTCATTTAGAAAAAAAATCAAATCAAAATGGTTAAAAACGAATTGTTTATGAATTTTTTAAAAAATTGTTAATTTTCTAACCTAAAAATTTTTTTACCAACTTTGAAAATTTTTTTAATTTTTTTGAAAACATTTGGAATAAAAGGGTCTTTTTTAATTAAAATTAGAATGTTTTAAGTTTCATTTAGAAAAAAAATCAAATCAAAATGGTTAAAAACGAATTTTTTATGAATTTTTTAAGAAATTGTTAATTTTTTAACCTAAAAATTTTTTTACCAACTTTGAAAATTTTTTTAATTTTTTTGACAAAACTTGGAATAAAACGGTCTTTTTTAATTAAAATTAGAATGTTTTAAGTTTCATTTAGAAAAAAAATCAAATCAAAATGGTTTAAAACGAATTTTTTATGATTTTTTTAAAAAATTGTTAATTTTCTAACCTAGAAATTTTTTTACCAAAAATTTTTAAAATCATCGAAATTTTTTGACCGATTTTTCCTAAAAAAAAAATATTTGTATTTAACTTTTTAAAAGTGATTTCCGATTAAAACGCGATAAGATATCTCCGATTAAATTAAATAAAAACGCATTTACACGTTTAAAAACATCAACTCTCGTTTATATGAATTATTAATAATTAACGTCACGTTTTAAATAAAGCTTCATTAAGAAAATTTCCCACGGAAGTTTAAAGGAAATTAAATTAGACTCGTCGTTCTGGGAAGCCAACAAATTCTTGTTAGTTTTATCTAGTGCATGACTCATAAATTCAATCGCGCATTGAAAAATAAAAAATACCAATCGTGATGAATGAAAACCGTTGAAATATTTAACATTTATGCGTTATCAGACGAAAAAGTAAGTTGACTAACTTCCTGTCGCCTAATTTAAAAAGGAAACGAGCGATAAGTAGACTTATTAAAATTTAATTGGGGGGAAAACTCAAACTTGCAAACTCACTTTAAAGTAGAAACTCTTGGATTTCTTCTTTAATCCCATAATGTTGAAATTCGCTTATACGAAAGCGGTTTTAATAAACACTGATTTCCGATCGACCCACTTCCTGGGTTACATGTCACTAACGAGTAAACCAAAGGGAACTAAAAGACCCGAAGCTATTAAAAGTTAGGCGAATTTAAACGACATCGATGACGGAAAGGTTTCGTTTTTAGTCGAGTTATTCGCGTGCATAGCTAGACTTAAACTGGGCTCGTCACACATCTACTAAATTGATTAGATAAAAGCGCGCGTTGCTGGCGCGTTGGTCGACGAAACGTCTACAAACTTCCCCGTTAATAATTTCAACTGTGAAATACCATACGAATTTACGATGAGTAATCTTTTGGTTAAAATCATGTGTTATTATGTTATTATCTTACAATTATATTGTTAGTAATACGGAAATCAGTTGAATAGGAGATAAAAATTGTACGTATGTAAAGATGATACTTGTACCTACCTATAAAGACGATAAGAGTTAGGTTAGTATTTCAAAATGTCAAAATAAAATCATAGATGTTTTAAGTAAAAATGGATGTGTTGTTTAGTCAAAAAATTGATCTCAACATTTGTTTAAATTAAAGGATTTTTTCATTAATAAATCAATAAAAAACGTTCAAATGAGACAAATAAATACAACCTAAGTAAATTAAAAGAAGATAAAAATATGTAGAACAGTTTTATCTTTTATGACTGTTTGAAAATAGCTTTTGGTAAATGCACTAGTAAGTTTAAAAATTCATTACGACTTTATTTATGAAAACTAAGAAAAGATTTTTATACCATAAACGGATTAAAATGTCTATTTTTAAGTAATATATAAAAATCTAGATGTTGGATAATAAAAATTTCGAGTTTTAGAAAGTTTTTTTAACCTCTACAAAATTTGACATTTCTAACCTAGAAAAAGAAAATTTGGAAACTTTAAAAATTCGTAACGACTTTATTTATGAAAACTAAGAAAAGATTTTTATACCACAGACGGATTAAAATGTCTATTTTTAAGTAATAGATAAAAATCTAGACATTAGATAATAAAAATTTTGGATTTTAGAATATTTTTTTAACCTCTACAAAATTAGACATTTCTAACCTAGAAGAAAAAATTTTGGAAACTTTAAAAATTCATTACGACTTTATTTATGAAAACTAAGAAAAGATTTTTATACCACAGACGGATTAAAATGTCTATTTTTAAGTAATATATAAAAATCTAGTTGTTAGATAATAAAAATTTTGAGTTTTAGAAGATTCTTTTAACCTCTACAAAATTTGACATTTTTAACCTAGAAGAAAAAAATTTGGAAACTTTAAAATTTCTTTACGACTTTATTTATGAAAACTAAGAAAAGATTTTTATACCATAGGCGGATTAAAATATCTATTTTTAAATAATAAATAGAAATCTAGATGTCAGATAATAAAAATTTTAAGTTTTGGAAAATTTTCTTAACCTCTACAAAATTTGACATTTTTAACCTAGAAGAAAAAAATTTGGAAACTTTAAAAATTCGTTACGACTTTATTTATGAAAACTAAGAAAAGATTTTTATACCACAGACAGATTAAAATGTCTATTTTTAAATAATATATAAAAATTCAGATGTTAGATAATAAAAATTTTGAGTTTTAGAAGATTTTTTTAACCTCTACAAAATTTGACATTTCTAACCTAGAAGAAAAAAAATTTGGAAACTTTAAAAATTCGTTACGACTTTATTTATGAAAACTAAGAAAAGATTTTTATACCATAAACGGATTTAAATGTCTATTTTTAAATAACAAATAGAAATCTAGATGTCAGATAATAAAAATTTTAAGTTTTGGAACATTTTTTTAACCTCTACAAAATTTTACATTTCTAACCTAGAAGAAAAAAATTTGGAAACTTTAAAAATTCGTTACGACTTTATTTATGAAAATTAAGAAAAGATTTTTATACCACAGACGGATTAAAATGTCTATTTTTAAGTAATAGATAAAAATCTAGATATTAGATAATAAAAATTTTGGGTTTTAGAAAATTTTTTTAACCTCTACAAAATTTAACATTTCTAACCTAGAAGAAAAAAATTTGGAAACTTTAAAAATTCGTTACGACTTTATTTATGAAAACTAAGAAAAGATTTTTATACCACAGACGGATTAAAATGTCTATTTTTAAATAATATATAAAAATCCAGATGTTAAATAATAAAAATTTTGAGTTTTAAAAGATTTTTTTAACCTCTACAAAATTTGACATTTCTAACCTAGAAGAAAAAAATTTGGAAACTTTAAAAATTCATTACGACTTTATTTATGAAAACTAAGAAAAGATTTTTATACCACAGACGAATTAAAATGTCTATTTTTAAGTAATATATAAAAATCTAATTGTTAGATAATAAAAATTTTAAGTTTTATAAAATTTTTTTAACCTCTACAAAATTTGACATTTCTAACCTAGAAGAAAAAAATTTGGAAACTTTAAAAATTCGTTACGACTTTATTTATGAAAACTAAAAAAAGATTTTTATACCACAGACGAATTAAAATGTCTATTTTTAAGTAATAGATAAAAATCTAGATGTTAAATAATAAAAATTTTGAGTTTTAGAAAATTTTTCCAACCTTTACAAAATTTAATATTTTTAACCTAAATTTTACCGTTTAATAATAAAAATAAGTTAGTGGGTTAATAACGAAAGTTTCATTAGGAAAAACCAATGACAAGGTTTTAAGATTTATTACTTATAGTGTATATTTATTATAGCTTCTGTTTCTTTCGTTGGTAGCTTTCACTTAAAGACCAAACGATTCAAATATTCTGGAACCACAAATTGCTTTCTCTTCGTATGGTTTTATAAATCGATTGAGAATTATATCTTTAATTATTAAGTTTACCTGAAAGCAAAGCTTGAAAATTTTCTATATGCCTCATTTCACTTTTATTAGTCAGCTAATATCATATGTCAAAGTAAAAAGACATTTAAGGGTTAAAATTAAAAAGAAAAACGTAACTCTTTAAAGAAATCGAAATCATCTACGGTTTATATACGAAATTCATCTTAGTTTTCAATGAAAAATCTTTCTTGACGTTTGTTACTTATTTTGAAACACTTTATACACTAACAGAATAAATAAGAACACATGATACAATATACGACGTTTCACTAAATAGATTATAACAACTCGACACTACAACCTTTAAATAAGTTCTGCTTTTTAAATGTTTTATTTCAACAAAAGTGATTACGTGGAATGTAAACTATTCGTTACGCTAAAGATAAATTTTCATCAACACTAATAAATTACTCAAGTGTACTAAGCTATAAAAAAACGTAAACATAACTTTATGTTAAAAAAATTAACAAGACTTTTTTTTCTAGAACGTATTAAAGATTTAACTCTGTTTATCTATTTAGATTGTATATTAATAACGAAAATTTACTTTTTAAAGTTAGAGTTTTTGACATTATAAGTTATAATTAGTTAAAATTTGAAAAGATTTCCAAAAGCAGAGTTTGGAAAAATTCTAAGTTAAAAAAATCCGATTGAATATATTTTTGAAGATTAAGAAATGATTTATTGAAGAAAGAAAGTTGAAAGATGTTATTTTTTCATTAAAAAAGTTAAATTTATTCTAATTATTTACAAAACTTTAAAAAAGAATTGAAAAAATGGAAGAAAAATTAACGAACCTAACCTCACAATTTTTTTTATTAAGTTTAAAAAATCGCAAAGACTTTATTTATAGGAATTAATAAAAGATTTTTGAACTGAATATAAATTAAAATGTCTATTTTTAATTAGAAAAGACGGATTTTCCCTAACTAGTATAAAAAAATCCTAAAGACAACAAAGATTTTTCACCTCCTAAAATTTTAACCATTTTTAAAAAATCCCCCGACTTTATTTATAGGAATTAATGAAAGATTTTTTTAACTAAATGTAAACTAAAATGTCTAGTTTTCAATAAAATAGATGGATTTTTCCTAAGTAGTATAAAAAAAATAAAAAAATTTCTAAAAATTACAAAGATTTTTTACCTAACCTAAAATTTTAACCATTTTTTAAAAATCCCCAAGAGTTTATTTATAGGAATTAAAGAAAAATTTTTGAACTGAATGTAAATTAAAATGTCTAGTTTTGACTAAAATAATCAGATTTTTCCTAAGTAGTGTCAAAAAAATTTTAAAAAAATCTTTAAAGAAAAAAACTAACACCCGTATGCATAGTCGATCGCCGGCAATTCGCCGGCGATTCGCCGGCGATTCGCCGGAGATTCGCCGGAGATTCGCCGGAGACTCGCCGGCGAACGGTCGGAATATAATTTGTGATGATCTCCCTGCGATCTCCGCTTTGGCGAATCGCTGGTGATTTGTAACGTGATTTGTGATGTATTGGCACTATACATTCAATTCAAATCCCTATCCATTTTATATATACAATATTAATCTGACATAAATTGTGATTTTATTGACATTTTTGACATCGACCGATCTCCGGCAAATCTCCGGCAATTCGCCGGCAAATCGCCGGCAAATCTCCGGCAAATCTCCGGCGCGTCGCCAGAAAAAACAGCATAACGCACGTGAATGATTCCATGGAGATTGACTGCAACGGAATTTTCTATTGGCGAACGGAGAATCCGGCGACTCTCCGGAGAATCTCCGGCGAATCGCCGGCGAACCGCCAGCGATCGACTATGCATACGGGTGTAAGATTTTTCACCTAACCTAAAATTTTGGCAATCTTTAAAATAACTCCCCAACTTTATTTATAAAAATTTATAAAAGATTTTTGAACTGAATGTAAATCAAAATGTCTAGTTTTCACTAAAATATACGGATTTTTCTTAAGTGATGTAAAAAAAATTAAAAAAAATTCTAAAGACAACATTTTTCACCTAACCTAAAATTTTGATCATCTTTAAACAATCCCCCCAACTTTATTTATAGGAATTAATAAAAGCTTTTTGAACTGAATGTAAGTCAAAATGTCTATTTTTAATTAGAAAAGACGGATTTTCCCTAAGTAGTATAAAAAAAATTAAAAAGATTTCTAAAGACAATGAAGATTTTTCATCTAACCTAAAATTTTGACCATTTTTAAAAAATCTCCCCGATTTTATTTATAGGAATTAATAACAGATTTTTGATCTTAATGTAAATTAAAATATCTAGTTTTAATTAGAAAAGACGAATTTTCCCTAAGTAGTATAAAAAAAATCAAAAAAAAAATTTCTAAAAACAACGTAGATTTTTCACCTAACCTAAAATTTTTACCATCTTTAAAAAATCCCTCCGACTTTATTTATAGGAATTAATAAAAGTTTGTTAGACTGAATGTAAATTAAAATATCTAGTTGTCATTCAAATAGACGGATTTTTCCTAAGTAGTATCCAAAAAATTAAAAAAATTTCTAAAGACAACAGAGATTTTTCACCTAACCTAAAATTTTAACCATCTTTAAAAAATCCCCCCGACTTTATTTATACGAATTAATAAAAGATCTTTAAACTGAATGTAAATTAAAATGTCTAATTTTAACTAAAATAATCAGATTTTTCCTAAGTAGTGTCAAAAAAAAAATTTAATTCTTAAAAAAAACTAAGATTTTTCACCTAACCTAAAATTTTGATCATTTTTCAAAAATCTTCAGGAATTTATTTATAGGAATTAATGAAAGATTTTTGATCTGAATGTAAATTAAAATGTCTATTTTTAATTAGAAAAGATGGATTTTCTCTAAATAGTAGAAAAAAAATTAAAAAATGCCCAAAGACAACAAAGATTTTTCACCTAACCTAAAATTTTAACCATCTTTAAAAAATCCCTCCGTTTTTATTTATACGAATTAATAAAAGATTTTTTGAACTGAAAGTCAATTAAAATGTCTAATTTTAACTAAAATAATCAGATTTTTCCTAAGTAGTGTCAAAAAAATTAAAAAAATTTTTAAAAACAACAAAGATTTTTCACCTAACCTAAATTTTAACCATCTTTAAAAAATCCCCCTGACTTTATTTATAGGAATTAATGAAAGATTTTTGAACTGAATGTAAATTAAAATGTCTAGTTTTAACTAAAATAGGTGAATTTTTCCTAAGTAGTATAATTTTTTTTTTTTTTTTTTTAATTTTTAAAAGCAGGATATTTTACCGAACCTAAAATTCTTACCATCTTATAAAATCCCCCCGATTTTATTTACAGAAGTAAATCTTTTACAATCAATTTCTTGATAGTTTTGTTTATAGACGAACCGGAAGGACGAGAAAACACGGATCCTATTTTTGACGCGATTCGTATACCTGTTAGCCGTCCGTCCGCACCGCATAGTTTTAAAACTGTTTAGATAAGGTGCAACAGACGCGGGGCGTGGGAAACGAATTTCAGTCCCTTCCTAATTGCTTAAAACGATCATAGAACCGTACGCTGACGCGTAAACGTAACAAAGATTTACATACAAAGAACTTTATTGAAACGGCTCTTCGTTCGTAGTCGACGTTATTTCGTCACCCCAGGGATTAAATAGGTCCCATTTTTATGGGAGTTGCGACACATCTAACGCGCGCAAAGTCCAGCTGTAGTCCGAATGAAAAGCCCGGGGATTCGTGGCCAGGTGTCGTACCTTTTAGAACTATTTAAAGAGTCACGGGAGGAAGGTCTCGAACCGCCACCCCTTTGCGTGAGAGCTCTATGGGCTTTTTAATCAAAACAACGTGACATTAACGAGCCAACTGTTGCTTGGGTAAAATAACCGGGTGTGTCTTTAATTACATTACCAGTTAATACTTCCCGGACATTGAAAAAAAAAAAGGAAAATTAAAATGGGCAAAAATAAAAAAGAAAAAAAAACTTTTTACAAATGACAAACGATTCTTAATCCATTTTAAATTGACCATTCAAGAGAGAACAGCCGCCGCGGTCTTAAAAAGACTTGATCCCATTAACCTCCATTAGTATCAATAAAATGTACTAAGGATGTGGGGTTAGATCATCTTACAAATGCACTCAAACTTAAGTACGTATATACTTCGTTATAACAACAATAAACTTAATAATGACCTTATATAATCGACAATAAAAATCGTTTAAATTTAAAAAATTATTATTATTGTTATTAGTATTTTTGTTTGCAGGATTGAAACAATCAAGTTGGGAATGAAGGTTATGGTGACCTCAGAAACGTTTTACACTTGATCGAGAGACCGAAACGGGAAAAACTGTTACACATCCCGGAAGTAAAGCTCTGTTACGTTCGGAAAGCAAAAATAATCCGTCGCGTTCCGGATACTTTTGACTGGAAGGGTATATTCGGTGAAAATTGATTAGGCACGTTTAGTTTTGATATGTGGGTGATGTTTCTATTAGAGAGGACTTATCAATTGGGTGATAAGACACAATACAAATGTAAAAGTAAAAATAATTTTATCGAATATGATTTGTAATAAAGTTGTTGTGAAATTTTGTTTTGTTGGAAAGTTGATTCTATCTTTAAGTTAGTTATTAAGAAATTTCTAGATGTAAAAATTATTCATAAACGCAATTCCTCAAAAATACTTATTAGATTAGTCTTGATTTAACTCTTGATTAAATTTTTTCTAATCAAATACGATTATTGATGAGTAAATAAGATTCATAGAAGATTCTAGAAGGAAAATGGGAAGATATATGAACGAACATAAAGCTTTCTTTCATGACTGAATGTTTCAGACTTGGTTTAAACTATCAGTTAATCGCTTTGTTTTCGCAAAATACATTCATCAATTTTATTTGACAAAGTACACTAACCATGCACTAACCACATCTAATCACTTGTGAACATGACACGTTTTCTGACGATGCAGCAGTTTCAAAGCTTTCAAAATATTTTTATTCTTGCGTTGAATTGTGACGTCACTGATGAAAACTATTTAATGATTTTAAAATGCTCTACGACTTCGGTTTAAAATTAAATGCGCACATTGAAAGGTGAATATAACCTTCAATAACTTCTCTAATAAATGTCATATAATATTAAAGTTTTGTTGTTCATTTTTGTAAACAATACTAACATTAACAAACATTTGTAGCTTATGTATCAACAATTCCGAACGATTCCAAGCGATTTAAAAACCAACATTCACGCGAGTATCCAAACTCTGATATAGCGTTTCAAACCGATTGGAGTGCAGATACCGTGCGTTCAGAAATGATTGTAGATCGTTTAAATTTGGCGCGCTCGTAATTTAGTGATTTTCGATGGTCAATATTGTTACCTGTGAATTATCTACATCGTATCTTGCATATCAGTGGCGTAACTGGATTTATTCATGGTGTATTCCTTTTAGTATTAAGTGTATATGTACATATACTCATAATTATTGGAGATCGGATATCAATTGCAATGGCATTGGTCAATAAATTCAATAAAATACCTTTGTCTTTCGTTTTTTTAACAACTTATGACAGCTTTCAATATTTTCCATGACACGCCGATGAAATATGATTAACATTATTGTATTTATACCAACCTTAAAAATTAATCTATAGCGCGCCAAATTCAAACGATCTACAATCATTTCTGAACGCACGGTATAAAAGCACTGGACGTAGAAAACTCCTATGGTTAAGAGTAGAGTGGCAAACTGATTAAACTGTCAAGATTGTCAAATAATAATTTAAAGATTAGCTATATTTATTGGAGAATATTTGTCCACATAGCACGAAATTCACCGTAGATCACGATTTTAGACTATGTTATTTGTTAGTAAATAATACAGACAAATATCAACAGAAATATCAATTTGATCAGTTCATTTTTGCGAATACCATTATTAACCGTTTGCGTAGCACATGCCACTTTCGTGCTCATGCTGTGTTAACTACGTTTGGGTATTCGTTGACAATAAATTTAGTTGATCCCCAAGGCACCAATAGCGCTAATGTTGCAAATCGCATGTTCGCTTCTTTACCGGCCAGTACACGCACAGATTTTCAGGAAAAGCATGTCCTGTCAAAATCGTGTAATGTCAAAATTAACAATTTTTGAGTTATGACAGTCTTCTTCCAAAACGACGATATATGTATTAATCTTCTTCTGTGTATTGTTAGAGTAATTGTGTAGTTTTGTATTAACAGGTTGTGGGTTTTTCTTAATAGTTTCTTAGTATTTACTTGTATCTTATTCTTATTCATTCTCATTATTAGTAGTAATAGTTGTTTATAGTATTTTTTTTTATTTATTATTTATTTATTTTTTAGTAGCTTTTGATTTAGACTTTTATTAATAGTTTGTAGTTTTTTCTTTATATTTCTTTGGTGGTAAAATGGTTAATGTGTGTTGTGTATCGAATTGCCCTTCTAGGGGAAAAGGTGTTTCCATGCACAGATAGTGTATCAATATGTATATGTACCATAGTGTTATCAACGTTTTTTACAAACTCTGCACGTCGAAAATAAGCAGAAACGATTTCATCTTAGGCGTGAATCGTTTCTGTTTAATTTCATCTTGCACGGTTATTAAAGAACATCGAGACCCCATATTAAACATTTTGAAAAATGGCGGGAGTGCTGTAGCGCTAGTGGCGCCGTTGTTGGTCTGGGGATCAACTAAAAACAGTGTCAACGATAAATACGTCGAGTGCTCCATCTATATTAGTATATATATATTTAATCTATGTTCGTGCTTTCCAGATTTTTTTGTCTCTTTGGCTTTTTTCGGCACACAATCGAGGACCGCGATGCGCTCCTTGGCGCTTTTCGATCATATTTTTTATAAATCTTCTGGTATGCAAACGGTTAAACAAAGAAAGATATCGTCCAAACTAAGACGGGATACTGACCGAATGGTTTGAAACAGGCATTCGTGAAAAAAAGGTTATATGTTCTATTAGGCGAAAGATGTCTTATGTGTCATTACTTGTCATCGTTTTCTCGACGTACGTCAAATAATTTTTTTAACGACTTGTATGTACATCAATGTACATAACAGAAATGCGTGCACAACGTAAGACCACAGATTCCTTGGCTCAAAATAGGTCGATTTAAGTTAACTTATCTATATCCAAAGATGCTTCGTTTCGCCGCTAGAAGGCTTTAAAAATAATATTATTCATGAGTTTTTCTTAAATTATTGGAAAAATTTGTATTAGATTTTATTCATTTTTTGACTATGTCTTTATATCATCTGAATACAGTTTGCTGTGGAACAAATTCGAATTTCCAAACATACAGGGCGTTTACAAACACTCTCACCACAAGTTATTCATCCAAATCTTTATAACCATCCTGTATAATTTTCTATCAATTTTTTTTCTGAGTAGCTACATTAATTTAGACATTATTTTCTCTCTTATAAAACTTCAATTGGGCAAACGGTTTAGCCACTAAAAAACATTTTCTAACTCCCTGCAAGTTCAAATCTGTAAGTTAAGGTAACATTAACCCAGTTCAAAGTAGTAATCTCTTCACAGGATTTGCAGCTCTATCAAGAAAATCACATTTTAGAGGGTTGGAAGTAGTTTTTACTCAAAATGTAGCCAGGATTTGTGACCATCATCAGGGCAAAAATAATACAGTGTGCAAAATCTTTACTGTTTGCTCTTTTCGTTGCATTTTTGCTTTTATGATACCCAATAAACAAAATCAGAAGGTGCTAGGTTTACTGATCTTGCTGACCAGTTTACAAGAGCATGATTTCCTCTTTATTTCCTTCGATTCTACAGTAGAATCTGCATAATACGAAAATTTGAATACGAATGGCGAAAATTTGAACATTTTAAGCAATAAACTACTTCCAAACCTATAACATGTGGTTTTCTTGGAAGATCTTCATATTCCGTGAAGAAATTTGTACTTTGAATTTTGTTAATGTTACATTAATTTACTGTTTTGGGTTTGTACGCATTTAGAAAATCTTCTTTTGTGCCTAAACCGTTTGCCCAACTCAAATTTTGTAAGAGAGAAAATAGTTTCTAAATGAATGTAGCTATTCATAAGAGAATTGTTAGAAAATTATACAGGGTGGTTAAAAAGATTTGGATGAATAACTTGCGGGAAGAGTGTTTCTAAACACTCTGTATGTTGCGAAATTCGAGTTTGTTCCACAGAAAGCTGTGCCCAGCTGATGTAAAGACGTGGTCAAAAACTGAATGAAATCTAATGAAGATTTTTCGAATAATTTAAGAAAAACGCGCGGAAAATATAATTTTTAAAGTCCTCTGACGACGGAACGAAGCAACTTTGTATATAGATAAGTTAACTTAAATCGACCTATTTTGAGCCAAGGAATCTGTGGTCTTACGTTCTACACGCATTTCGGAGACACCTGTATATAATTGTAAGTAGTAATCACGTTCCCATTAAACACACAAACATAAAATTACTAACAATAAGTTCATGGCTGTTTTTTTACTTCAGCGATTGAATATCATTCACGTATGTACTACAACCCGAAATGGAGGTGCACCACGAAGGGAAAGATGAAAGAGTACTCGGCAATATTACGGAGACGGAGCTTCCTTTTTCATCTTTTTCTTCATGGCGCAGCACCATTTCAGGTTACGATACACTCGGCGTACGATCGAGTAAAATAATTGTGGTAGAGTACAGTGAGATAGGACGGTGGTAAAGTTACTTGTCCACTCGCCATCTTTTACCACAAACTTTTTCTCCCCTCTATCGCAACAACCCTAATGAAAACAGATTTTATTGTAGTCGATATCACTCGGCTGAAGATATCACGTACGCGGTTGTGTTGTTATAAGTATTTGTATTTGTTATAGTATTTAAACACGATTTGTACTATTACGTGCTTTCTTCGACAAATTCACTCAAAAGAAGGGCAGATACTCAGACAAAGATCAAATATTCTCAATTTTTGTATGAACAGCTACTTGTCCAAATCTGGTCAAGTACAATAGTTCGATTAAAAATTATGCTAAAGAACTATACCATCAACTCTACTAATAAAGACTATTTTTAAGAATAACCTTAAAAATAGGGATAAGTAGAAAGCTCTATATGGACATTATCCAAAATTCTAATTAAAAAAAACCGAAATAAAAGATTAAAAACTTATAAAGACAAAAATATCTGACCGATTTTTTTAAATCAAGAAAAAATCATAACTATAAAAGAAAAACGAAAAAGATCAAACATTATGATGTATTATATTCATAATAAGTCACATTTTCCTTATAAAATTTAGATTCCTTATTTTTTAAACTTCCTTATTGTCTTATTTATCATGATTAATTTATTAAACACAAACATTAATCACCTAAACATATAAACATACCTTCAATGTATCAATACTGACTTCATACCATTTTCAATTGACCTAAAACCTTTTTAAAACTCAAAAAGCCTTCTATTCCTATGATAATTTGTATGTTTGCATGTTAACATCTTTAAAGTTACATTAACAAAGTTACATAACTCTTTGTTTAACATGCAACAAGTTTTCTATGAAAACTTTATTTATATATTTGTATACAATAAAGTTTAAACTTTAAAACGTCAAATTTTGAGATTTAACCATCGTTTTCTTCTTGATTTATAAACGAAAAATTAAACGTCAAAACTGACATTTTGAAAGAGAATTTTTAAGTTTAAACGTCAAAAGTGGCACTTTAAAGATGAAAAGTGACATTTCAACGTCAAAATTGACATTTTAAAACTGGATGTAGACATTTAAACGTTAAAACTGACATTTTAAAAAGAATTTTAATCTGTAAACGTAAAAAATAATACTTTAAAGATGAAACATGACACTTAAACGTCAAAAATGACATTTTAAAAACGGATTTAGATATTTAAACGTCAAAATTGACATTTCGAAAGAAAATTTTAATCTGTAAACGTCAAAAAATGACACTTAAACTATAAAAGGTGATGTTTAAACGTCAAAATTAACATTTAAAAAATGAATTTAAAACTTTAAACGTCAAAATTGACATTTTAAATATGAATTTAGACTTTAAAATGTAAAAATTGACATTTTGAAAAAATATTTTGAGCTGTAAAGGACAAAAGTGACACTTTAAAGACGAAAAATGACACTTAAACGTCAAAACTATTATTTTAACCCTTAACTTCCCTGGTCATATTTTTGTCACACTAATGAATAAACATCAGCGGTCTGTGAGACTGCATGTGGGAAGTTAAAGGTTAAAACTACCTTTTACATAGCTTATTTACAACTTTATTATATTAAAACGAGTAAAGCTGATATTTATATTATAACCATACGATACAAACACGTTTCGAGACATACAGCCTCGTACTGTGGATTCGTAGCTTTAAAGGTGGCCATACACAATCAAGTTTCAAGTCAACTTGAAAGCCAAGCGTGTATTCTTTGGAATCCATAGAATCTAGTATTAAGTCGCTTTACAAAGGAGGAATTTGTTTTTATAAACTTATTTCTTGGGTCCTTACTTCTAATTGTAAGAGTAAAAGAACTCTCTTTTTGTTTAAAAATGACATCACTGAGATGATCCCAGTTCTCCTGCAATGAGTATTTCACTGGACAGAGAATAAAATTTCATACCTGCCATAAAATAGTAATATTTTATTTCGTACTTTTAAAATAAATAAATAAATAAAATTAATTGGTTTTTTAAATATATCGAGATCATTTTTTTGACTAATAAACTTATCCATTATCACATAAGACATCCATGACTTCACTTTGACAGTTTATAAATTATTTATTAAGTCTTATTTTTTTAGTTTTTAATTTATTAAAGTTATTTTCTTTATTTGAATATTTTATTTCTTATTTTTTAAAACAAACAAATAAATAAAATTAATTAATTGGTTTATTTTTAAATATATCGAGGTCACTTTTTTAACTAATAAACTTCTCCATTATCGCTTATGATATCAATGACTTCACTTTGACAGTTTAAATTATTTATAATTTCCAAATGTCAAATTGTAAGTAAATTTATGTAAATTCTAATTTTAAAACGTAGCCTAATTTTTAGAATGATAAAAAAGTTTCAATTAAGATTTTCCCTCTGAGGGAAAAACTAAAAGTTGGGGAAAATTCATTTTTGGTAAAAATAAATTTTTTTTAATCTAAATGCTTAGATATAAAATTTTAAGTCTTACAATTAGTTTATGAGATATGAATTTTTCTTTTTTATGTAATTTAACTTTTTAATGAAGTTGAGTTGAAGTTAAGTTAGTTGGTATATAAATGTATGTTTCCATGTTTCAAGAATGGAAATAAATTAGAAACGCAACGTAGTGTATCGAACGAGGTTACCGTCTGAGCGTCTAATTATTTAAAAGCCGATATAATAAAGGGCAATTGTGCGAGGAGAAGCCGGATTCCGTTATTTCATACGGTACCATCCTACTCTACAAACCAGATAAGGCGCCCACGCCGTTTTACATACACACAAAATACACGCCGCGAATCGATCTTACATAAGCTCAGATTATTCCCCAAACGAACCGATTTATTTATTTATTTATTTCCCAAAGGGAAGAGATCGACTTTAATTTTAAATTCCCGCCGAACGTAACAAAACAAAATCCGCACGCAGAGGTCAATCGCCTTTTGTTTGCACCACCTTCTTTCTCCGGAGATTTAATTCGTATCTCCCGATGCGAACGAATTCGCCGGAAGTCGATTTATTCTCATCTAACTAATCGTTTCCCGTAAAACTTGTTTTGAAACGGATGCAAAGTTATTACAAAACCACGCTTTATATCAAGCATATAAAAATGTTTTTTCCAACTTATATTAACCTTATTAGTACAAACAAAATTAAATAAATAAAAAATATTAATTAATTTGGATTAAAAATACTTACACAGTCGCTCTGAGTAGATTTTTTTTGTCGAGGCACACAAAATAACGTCACCTTAAAGCCTTTTTCACACTCGCGGTCGTAACCTCTTCGCGATATTCAAGTTTGTGTCCACTCCGTATGTATCTCGGTCGGAAACGGCGGCCGAGTTAACGGTACGCTATAAACAATAAAATGTTATTAACAACAACAACAACAAAGCACCACCGCGAGCACGTACTGCGTCATAACTGCAAAATACACCGTTCCGGAGGCAGACTGGAAGGTATCTACAATCGTCCCCACTTACATACTGTATTTTTACATTTAAGTTCTTATTTACTACGTTGCTAAGAGTTATTTTCCTTTATTATCAAGCTCTTTGACTTCGAGTTGGTCCGATGACGATATCTACAGTTGGTTTATAATAGCACGATGGTGTTTTGTATAAAGACTATATGTAATTTTCCGTCAGTGTGTTTTAAATAAACTGTATTTAAGAAAAAATTTGTTTGAATTATATTATTTTATTAAATATTCGTTTATTTATATTCATTTTATTTGATTATTCATTTAATTAATTTATAATAAAATGTAAACATTTAAATGTTAATCTTTTATGTCAGTCTAAAATCTACTTTTAGAATGTAGCCTAATTTTTAATATTTAAAAACGTGTATTAAAGACACATTTTCTCTTCTGAGGGAAAAACTAAAAGTCGTAGAATGTTTATTTTCGGTAAAAATAAAGATTAAATTTTAACCTAAACCCAAATTTAATTTCAAGTTTCAATGATAATTAGTTTTTTAGATATGAATAAAAAAAAATTTTTAACCTAATTTTTTAACCTAAAAAATTTTTTGCTAACTTTGAAAATTTTTTAAAATTTTTTGGTATACTCTAGAACAAAACGATCTTTTTAAATTAAAATTAAAATCTTTTTAGTTTCATCTAGAAAAAAAATCAGATCAAAATCTTTAAAATTCATTTTTTTACGAATTTTTAAAAAATTATTGATTTTTTAACCTAAAAATTCTTTTTCCAACTTTGAAATTTTTTTTTAATTTTTTGTTAAAATTTGAAACAAAACGGTCTTTTTTAATTAAAACTACAATCTTTTTAGATTTATTTAGAAAAAAAATCAGATTAAAATATTTAAAATTCAATTTTATACGAATTTTTAAAAAATTATTGATTTTTAACCTAAAAATTTTTTTTTCAACTTTGAAAATTTTTTAAAATTTTTTGGTAAACTCTAGAACAAAACGGTCTTTTTAAATTAAAATTAAAATCTTTTTAGTTTCATCTAGAAAAAAAAATCAGATCAAAATCTTTAAAATCCAATTTTATACGAATTTTTAAAAAATTATTGATTTTCTAACCTAAAAATGTTTTTGCCAATCTCGAAATTTTTTTAAATTTTTTTGACAGTACTTGAAATAAAACGGTCTTTTTTAATTAAAATTAGAATGATTTAGGTTTCATTTAGAAAAAAAATCTAATCAAAATCTTAAAAAATCAATTTTCTACGAATTTTTTAAGTTGATCGTTCTTCTTTTAAATTAGAAAATAGTCAAGAATTTTTATCAACTTTAAAAAATTTTTCAATTTTTTTAACAACATTTAGAACAAATGGGTCTTTTTAAATTAGAATTAGAATCTTTTTAGATTCATTTAGAAAAGAAATCAGATCAAAATCTTTAAAATTCAATTTTTTATGATTTTTTAAAAATTTATTGATTTCCTAACCTAAAAAATTTTTTGCTCACTTTGAAAATTTTTTTAATTATTTTGTCAACATTTAGAATAAAACAGTCTTTTTTAATTAAAACTAGAATATTTTATGTTTTATCTAGAAAAAGGATCAAATTAAAATCTTTAAAAATGAATTTTTGGTGAATTTTTAAAGTTGATCGATTTTTTAAAGTTAGGTTAAAGGTGTCAAAAATTTTTTACTAACTTTAAAAATTTTTTTCACAACATTTACAACAAATCGATCTTTTTTAATTAAAACTAGAATGTTTTCAGTATCATTTAGAAAAAAAATCAGACCAAAATCTTTAAAATTCAATTTTCTACGAATTTTTCAAAAAAATCGATTTTTTTGTAAAGTTAAAATTGTTAAAAAATTTTTGCCAACTTTGAAAATTTTTTTAATTTTTTTGGTAAAATTTAGAACAAAACGGTCTTTTTTAATTAAAACTACAATCTTTTTAGATTTATTTAGAAAAACAATCAGATCAAAATCTTTAAAATCCAATTTTATACGAATTTTTAAAGAATTATTGATTTTTTAACCTAAAATTTTTTTTTCCAACTTTGAAATTTTTTTTTAATTTTTTGGTAAACTCTAGAACAAAACGGTCTTTTTAAATTAAAATTAGAAACTTTTTAGATTTATTTAAAAGAAAAATCAGATCAAAATCTTTAAAATTCATTTTTTTACGAATTTTTTAAAAACTATTGATTTTTTAATCTAAAAATTTTTTTTCCAACTTTGAAATTTTTTTAAAATTTTTTGGTAAAATTTGAAACAAAACGGTCTTTTTTAATTAAAACTACAATCTTTTTAGATTTATTTAGAAAAAAAATCAGATCAAAATATTTAAAATTCAATTTTCTACAAATTTTTAAAAAAATATTCATTCTTAACCTAAAATATTTTTTGCCAACTTTGAAATTTTTTTTTAATTTTTTGGTAAACTCTAGAACAAAACGGCCTTTTTAAATTAAAATTATAATCTTTTTAGTTTCAACTAGAAAAAAAAATCAGATCAAAATCTTTAAAATTCATTTTTCTACGAATTTTTTAAAAACTATTGATTTTTTAACCTAAAAATTTTTTTTCCAACTTTGAAAATCTTTTAAAACTTTTTGGTAAACTCTAGAAAAAAACGGTCTTTTTAAATTAAAATTAGAAACTTTTTAGATTTATTTAGAAAAAAATCAGATCAAAATCTTAAAAATTCATTTTTTTACGAATTTTTTAAAAACTATTGATTTTTTAACCTAAAAATTTTTTTCCAACTTTGAAAATTTTTTAAAATTTTTTGGTAAACTCTAGAAAAAAACGGTCTTTTTAAATTAAAATTAGAAACTTTTTAAATTTATTTAGAAAAAAAATCAGATCAATATATTTAAAATCCAATTTTATACGAATTTTTAAAAAATTATTGATTTTTTTAACCTAAAAATTTTTTTTCCAACTTTGAAAATTTTTTTTAATTTTTTGGTAAACCCTAGAACAAAACGGTCTTTTTAAATTAAAATTAAAATCTTTTTAGTTTCATCTAGAAAAAAAATCAGATCAAAATCTTTAAAATCCAATTTTATACGAATTTTTAAAAAATTATTGATTTTTTAACCTAAAATTTTTTTCCAACTTTGAAAATTTTTTAAAATTTTTTGGTAAACTCTAGAATAAAACGGTCTTGTTAAATTAAAATTAAAATCTTTTTAGTTTCATCTAGAAAAAAAATCAGATCAAAATCTTTAAAATTAATTTTTTTACGAATTTTTAAAAAATTATTGATTTTTAACCTAAAAATTTTTTTTTTCCAACTTTGAAAATTTTTTAAAATTTTTTGGTAAACTCTAGAAAAAATCGGTCTTTTTAAACTAAAATTAGAAACTTTTTAGATTTATTTAGAAAAAAAATCAGATCAGCATATTTATAATCCAATTTTATGCGAATTTTTAAAAAATTATTGATTTTTTAACCTAAAAATTTTTTTTCCAAATTTGAAAATTTTTTAAAATTTTTTGGTAAACTCTAGAACAAAACGGTCTTTTTAAATTAAAATTAAAATCTTTTTAGTTTCATCTAGAAAAAAAATCAGATCAAAATCTTTAAAATTCATTTTTTTACGAATTTTTTAAAAACTATTGATTTTTTTAACCTAAAAATTTTTTTTCCAACTTTGAAAATTTTTTAAAATTTTTTGGTAAACTCTAGAACAAGACGGTCTTTCTAAATTAAAATTGGAATCTTTTTAGATTTATTTAGAAAAAAAATCAGACCAAAATCTTTAAAAATGAATTTTTGATGAATTTTTAAAGTTGATAAATTTTAATCGACATGTTAATTAAGTTAGGTTAGATTTTTATTTCTAAGGGAAAAACTAAAAGTCGTAGAAAATTCATCTTTGGTAAAAATAAAGATTAAATTTCAATCTAAATCGTTATAAAAATTTCAAGTCTCTATGATAATTAATTTTTTAAATATGAATTTTTAAAAATTGACTAATAAAAATTATAATGTAATTTAAATTTAAATTTGTAATTCAACTATAAAAGCATAGATGCCGTTAAATTTGACACTGACAGATACATTGTGAAGTTGGTTATGTTTTCACGTCAACCGACCACAATTAATATAGCTGTAAATAGTAAAATGGGAATTTCTCCTCTACTCCGGAAGCTAACGCTTCCGGTGAGTTTAAAGCGATAATAAACAGTATGGAGAACAAACCTTGGGAGCAAAATTGTTCCGAAATGAGCGCCGTACCTGACGATGCAACACGAAACGACGAACCCGAAGTAATAGTCGAGGTAAAAGAGGAGATCCTTGAAACTGAAGATGCGCCACAAATGGGAAAGAAACGGCAAAAAGCCCCCCGAAAAGGTATACCCGTTAAAAGGGTAAAAGCGACGACGACGTCCGAAGATAATAAGTGCGGTGAGAAGGAATTTAGGCACCTTTTAGAAACTGTAAAGTCTAAAACCGGAGGTAAAAGTGCTTCGATACAATTGTGGCAGTTTTTGGTTGGATTACTCTCCGTACCGGAGAATAAGGATTGTATTAAATGGACCGGTAATGGTTTGGAGTTTAAATTAGTGGATCCCGCTGAAGTAATTGTTATTTTTTAAGGGGGCTTTTTATAAAATGTTTGTTTTAGGTTGCTAAACGATGGGGGACCGTTAAGAATAGACCAAATATGAATTACGAGAAATTAAGCAGGGCTTTTAGGTATTATTATGAAAAAGGGATCATGCAAAAAGTTGCAGGTTAATTTTTTTTCTTTTGACAGTTAACTAACCTAACTTAAAAAAATTAATCAACTTAAAAAAAATCGTCCAACTTAAAAAAAATCGCCCAGACTTTATTTATTAAGATTAAGAAATGATTTTTGATTTAAATAAAAGATAAAAGATTGTATTTTTAATTAAAAAAGTCAAATTTATTCTAATTTTTACCAAAAAAATTAAAAAAATTCTTGAAGTCGACAAAAATTTTTGACGGTTAACTAACCTAAGTTTTTAAAAAATGGACCAATTTTTAAAAAATCACCCAGGCTTTATTTTTAAAGATTAAGAAATGATTTTTATTTTAAATTAAAGCTAAAAGATTCTATTTTTGATTATAAAAGACAAATTTTTCCTAATTATTGTCAAAAAAATTAAAAAAAATTCCTAAACTTAGGTAAAATTTTTGACGGATAACTAACCTAACTTTTAATAAATTTGACCAAGTTTAAAAAATCACCCAGACTTTATTTATTAAGATTCAGAGATGATTTTTGTTTTAAATTGAAGTTAAAAGATTCTATTTTTAATTAAAAAAGTCAAAATTTTCCTAATTGTTACCAAAAAAATTTAAAAAATTCTTAAAGTTGACAAAAATTTTTGACAGTCAACTAACCTAACTTTTTAGTAAAATTGACCAATTTTTAAAAAATCGCCCAGACATTATTTTTAAAGATTAAGAAATGATTATTACTTTAAATTAAAGCTAAAAGATTCTATTTTTGATTATAAAAGTCAATTTTTTCCTAATTATTGTCAAAAAAATTAAAAAAATTCCTAAACTTGGGTAAAATTTTTGACGGATAACTAACCTAACTTTTTAATAAATTTGACCAATTTTAAAAAATCACCCAAATTTTATTTATTAAGATTAAGAAATGATTTTTGTTTTAAATTGAAGTTAAAAGATTCTATTTTTAATTAAAAAAGTCAACATTTTCCTAATTATTACCAAAAAAAATAAAAAAATTTCTAAACTTGGTAAGAATTTTGACACTTAATTAACCTAACTTTAAAAAAAAAATTGACCAACTTTAAAAAATCACCCAGACTTTATTTTTAAAGATTAAGAAATGATTTTTTATTTAAATGAAAGATTAAATATTCTGTTTTTAATTAAAAAAGTCAAATTTATTCTAATTTTTACCAAAAAAATTAAAAAAATTTTTAAAATCAACAAAAATTTTTGACAGTTAACTAACCTAACATTAAAAAAAAATTTGATTAACCTTAAAAAATCACCCAGGCTTTATTTTTAAAGATTAAGAAATGATTTTTACTTTAAATTAAAGCTAAAAGATTCTATTTTTGATTATAAAAGTCAAATTTATTCTAACTTTTACCAAAAAAATTAAAAAAATTCTTAAAATCGACAAAAATTTTTGGCAGTTAACTAACCTAACATTAAAAAAAGTTGATTAACTTTAAAAAATCACTCAGGCTTTATTTTTAAAGATTAAGAAAAGATTTGCACTTTAAAATAAAGCGAAAAGATTCTATTTTTGATTATAAAAATCAAATGTATTCTAATTTTTACCAAAAAAATTAAAAAAATTCTTAAAATCAATAAAAATTTTTGACAGTTAACTAACCTAACATTAAAAAAAATTGACCAATTTTAAAAAATCACCCAGACTTTATTTTTAAAGATTAAGAAATGATTTTTATTTTAAATTAAAGCTTAAAGATTCTATTTTTAATTAAAAAAGTCAGATTTATTCTAATTTTTACCAAAAAAATTAAAAAAATTCTTAAAATCGACAAAAATTTTTTTCAGTTAACTAACCTAACTTTTAAAAAAAATTGCCCAAACTTTATTTATGAAGGTTCATTTTAGGCAATTTTGTATAAAATTGGATGAAATTTTAAAAGAAATTTGATAATTTTAAGAAATTTTAGATGAAATTTCACAATTTTAATCTAAATAAAGTTATTTTTTAATGAAATTCGACAATTTTAGACGAAATTTAGTGACATTTCAAACGAAATTCGACGAATTTTGAAAATTCTTGTCAAAATTTCACAATTTCAAGCTAAATTAAGTTATCTTTCAATGAAATTCGAAAAAGTTTAGGTGAAATTAAACGAAATTCAACAATTTTAGATAATTTTACACCAAATTTCGTAAAATTTTGAAAAAAAATCGGATTTTAGAAAATTTTAGATGAAATTGCACAATTTTAAGATAAATAAAGTGTTTTTCAATGAAATTCGACAATTTTAAACGAAATTTCGTGAAATTTCAAACGAAATTCGACAATTTTAAGAAATTTGAGATAAAATTTCACAATTTTTAGCTAAATTAAGTTATTTTTCAATGAAATTCGACAAATTTAGGCGAAATTTCGTGAAATTTTAAACGAAATTCGACGAATTTTGAAATTTTTGGTTTAAATTTCATAATTTCTAAAATTAAGTTTTATTTTAATGAAATTGGAAAAAAAATTTGATGAAATTTTGTGAAATTTTAAATAAAATTTGATAACTTTAGAAAATTGTAGATGAAATTCAACGATTTTAGATGAAATATCACAATTTTAAGATAAATAAAGTTATTTTTCAATGAAATTCGACAATTTTAGACGAAATTTCGTGAATTTTCAAATGAAATTGGACGAATTTTGAAAATTTTGGTCGAAATTTCACAATTTCAAGCTAAATTAAGTTATTTTTTAATGGAATTTGAAAAAAAAAATTGATGAAGTTAAACGAAATTCAACAATTTTGCACCAAATTTCGTGAAATTTTGGAAAAAAATCAATGAAATTTTGTGAAATTTTAAATAAAATTTGATAACTTTAGAAGATTGTAGATGAAATTCAACGATTTTAGATGAAATTTCACAATTTTAAGGTAAATAAAGTTATTTTTCAATGAAATTCGACAATTTTAGACGAAATTTCGTGAATTTTCAAATGAAATTGAACGAATTTTGAAAATTTTGGTTTAAATTTCATAATTTCTAAAATTAAGTTTTATTTTAATGAAATTGGAAAAAAATTTGATGAAATTTTGTGGAATTTTAAATAAAATTTGATAACTTTAGAAAATTTTAGATGAAATTCAACGGTTTTAGATGAAATTTCACAATTTTAAGATAAATAGAGTTATTTTTCAATGAAATTTGACAAATTTAGGCGAAATTTCGTGAATTTTCAAACGAAATTGGATGAATTTTGAAAATGTTGGTCGAAATTTCACAATTTCAAGCTAAATTAAGTTGTTTTTTAATGGAATTCGAAAAAATGTTGATAAAATTAAACGAAATTTAACAATTTTGCACCAAATTTCGTGAAATTTTGGAAAAAAATCGATGATTTTAAAAAATATTAAGTGAAATATTACAATTTTAAACTAAATTAAGTCATTTTTTAACAATTTTAATATAAATTAAGTTACATTAACTTTAATTCTTAAATAATTTTCCATTTTTTTCATCTTTTTTAATCTCTTTTTAGGTTATGAAAAATTTTAGTCAACTTTATGAATTTTTTTAATTTTTTTGGTAATAATTAGAACAAAATTGACTTTTTTATTACAAAATAGAATGTTTTAGCTTTCAATTTATACAAATTTCATTTCTTAATTAAAAAAAATAGTCTCCACGATTTTTTAAAGTTGGTCAAAATTTTTAAGGTTAGGAAAAATTTTAGTCAACTTTAAAAATTTTTTTAATTTTTTTGGTAAGAATTAGAACAAAATTGACTTTTTTATTACAAAATAGAATGTTTTAGCTTTCAATTTATACAAATTTCATTTCTTAATTTAAAAAAATAAAGTCTCCACGATTTTTTAAAGTTGGTCAAAATTTTTAAGGTTAGGAAAAATTTTAGTCAACTTTAAAAATTTTTAAAATTTTTTTTGGTAATAATTAGAACAAAATTGACTTTTTTATTACAAAATAGAATGTTTTAGCTTTCAATTTATACAAATTTCATTTCTTAATTAAAAAAAATAAAGTCTCCACGATTTTTTAAATTTGGTCAAAATTTTTAAGGTTAGGAAAAATTTTAGTCAACTTTATGAATTTTTTTTAATTTTTTGGGTAATAATTAGAGCAAAATTGACTTTTTTATTACAAAATAGAATATTTTAGCTTTCAATTTATACAAATTTCATTTCTTAATTTAAAAAAATAAAGTCTCCACGATTTTTTAAATTTGGTCAAAATTTTTAAGGTTAGGAAAAATTTTAGTCAAATTAAAAAATTTTTTTTAATTTTTTTGGTAATAATTAGAACAAAATTGAGTTTTTTATTACAAAATAGAATGTTTTAGCTTTCAATTTATACAAATTTCATTTCTTAATTTAAAAAAATAAAGTCTCCACGATTTTTTAAAGTTGGTAAGAATTTTTTAAGATGGTAAAATTTTTTTACAGTTGATATTTATTTTAAAATTCTTAAATTCTAAAAAATTATTTTTTTATTAACTTTTATTTTTATTTAGGTGGTGTTTACGTGTACAAATTTGTCTGTGACTCGCAAATAATCATAAACCTGATGAACGACCTCCGTGATGACTTCATAGAGATGTTAAACTACACTCCCGCAAACGGATTACCTAAGATACTACAATAATTTTGTTATGAATATACAAAGGTTTATTAAAAAAGGGTAAAACTTCAATATTTAAGATCTCAAGCACCTGTTATAATCAAGAGTTGTTAATTTTTTGTAAAGAACTATTTTCGAGATATTGAAGTTGTATATTTTCTTGTATATATATGTATGGATGGGGTTTATATTTGAGAAATATATTATTCATTTTCTTTGATGTGTAAATTATTTCATACATTTATTTATTTTATATACAATTCAAAAAATACAAAATTAATTGCATTAAAATACATTTAGCTTCGGTCGACAACTTCCGTATCTTCACATTCAACTTTAAGAACAACTTTTGAACATTTTTCATTACTATGAACTTTCATATGCCTTTGTAAATGCGTTGTCCGATTAAATTTCCTTCCACAAATTTTACAATCAAACCGTTTTTCTCCTGTGTGAATCTTAGCGTGTCTTTTCATACTCCCATCGCATAAAAATGCCTTTTGACAAGTCGGACAAGAAAATGGCTTTTCCCCCGTATGAATCCTCTTGTGTCTTTCGCAACTTTGTTTAGTTGTAAAAGTCTTATAACAAACACCACACGAAAAAGCTTTTGGAAGATCCGGATCAATCGGAAGAAGTTTTTTCTTATGTAGTTTTATATGTTTAGCTAATCTTTGTTGCGATTTAAACTGATTATCACACATCGTGCAATTAAATTGTTTTTCATCGCTGTGACTTTTCATATGTTCGTGTAAATTCGACGACCAAGCGAATTTCCTCCCGCAATCTTTACATTCGTATTTTTTTTCACCGGTGTGAGTTATCATGTGTGTTTTTAAATGTCCGCTTCTTGTAAAACATTTCGAACATATATTACAAGTAAACGGTTTATCCCCGGAATGAGTTTTTAAGTGTTTTCTTAAATCGGTACAAACTGTAAAGCTTTTTGAACATACATCGCAAGTGTACGGTCGATCGCCGGTGTGTTTTCGTATGTGTATTAACCATTGGAAGGAGTCTCGTAAAATTTTTTCGCATGAACAACATTTGTATACTTTTGTTACTTTTGGTTGGTTTGTATGGTTTTGTAAATCTGATTCGGAAGTGAAATATTTTTGGCAAATTTCACATAAATGTGATTGTTCGATGTTATCGCTTTTTACTTTGATTTTTTCCGATATATCCGATGGAGTGTTTTGTTCATTTTTTGATGGTAAATCTTTTTTGTAATGTTCATTAATTGTGTGTTGTTCGATTTTTATATGTATTTTTTCTATGTTATCCATTTTAATTAATTTTATAAAGAATTTAGGCTTTTATGTTTTGTACGTTTATTAAATTCTAAATATTATTAAGTATATTATTAAGTCAATATTGAATTCACAACACGAAATAATTTTTAAGCTTTTAAACATGTTTTAAAGCTTTTAATTAGTATTTAAATAACATTCACATCCTTATTTTCTTTTTATCTTATCCATCCTAACCTAACCACAATATTTTAGTTTTAGGGAAATATAATGTTGTGATGGAATTTGGTTGGTAACCCTATTTACATGAATTAATATTAAAATTTTTTTAAATATATGAAATTTGATTATTTAAATATTAATTTGATATTTTAAAAGTTAATTTTACGTTTTTAACGTTAATTCTATTATGTTTTCTTTATTTATAAAGTTTAGATTTTTAATTTTAGGGAAATATAATGTAATAAAATTAGGTTGATAGCCCTACATAATTTTTCGAATTAATTCTTAAGAAAAAATGTAAAATTTAATAATTTAAATGTTAATCTAATATTTCAAATGTCAACTTTACGTTTTAAACGTTAATTGTATTATATTCTCTTTATTTATAAAGTTTAGATTTTTAATTTTAGGGAAATATAATATTGTAATAAAATTAGGTTGATAACCCTACATAATTTCTCGAATTAATTCTTAAGAGAAAATGTAAAATTTAATAATTTAAATATTAATCTAATATTTCAAATGTCAATTTTACGTTTTAAACGTTAATTTTATTATATTTTTTTTATTTACAAACGTTAGGATTTTTAATTCTAGGAAAATATAACGTTCTAATAAAATTTAGTTGGCAGCTCTACGCAACTGTCAGAATTAAGAGTTAAATTCATATAATAATAATTAACCTCAATCAAATTGTATTATTTTATTTTATTTTATTTTATTAAAAAAATATTAAAAAACAAAAATTTTACTCTTTTTAAAAATATAAAACTTAAATCTTTAATCTTCTTCACTACTATTAGATTCACTACTACTCGAATATTCAATCTTTCTTTGGTTCGGATTCACAAACAAGTCATCGTCTTTCTCATTTTTATCACTTTTTTCATCCAAAACACTAGGAATAGCTTTATTTTTCCGTAAGAATTTAATATAACTTTCAGTGGGAACTTTTACAATCTCCGGAAAACTTCCTCCGACATCTTCAACAACAACCAACTTATTTACTTTAACCCAAACGGTTTTTTGAAACCGAGAATTTAAAATAGCTTTAAATATATTTCCATCTTCACTTAAAACATCAAAAATATGATTTGGATGTTTTAATAAAACTTTCACAATCTTTTGATTTTCTTTCGGAAGTTGAAAATCTTCTTGAAGGATGTCTAAATAAATATTTTTAGTTTTATTCATACCTAAAAAAAAAAATTTTAATAAATTTAGATTTAAATTGGATTCAACATGCTAACCATTTAAAAAATAATAAAGAAGAAATATTTGTGTTTAATATTTGTATCAAATATTTACAAAATTTATTTATACCAAAAATTTTTTGTCCCGTTAGCTTTTTTAATAGCTTCGTAGATATTTAAACTCTCTCCGTTTGGTATCCCATATCCTCTTTCTAACCCATGAGGGTTAGACGGTGTTTTACAATCTTGTTTAGAATCTTTTCTTAATACAGTATCTATTTCAACGGATGAGAAAAAAGCCACACTTTGTGGAAGATCGTAAAGTCCTAATTTCATCGAACAAAAAGATCTCGTTAATAAATTAGTAATGTGCATCGCTAAAGCTGCTTTGTATTTATATTTTTCCGGTACTAAATACCTAATTTCATCATGAAAACTTAAACAAAACCTCGCTTGATCACCCATTAACCACCGCATACAAACTAACATTAAATGAAGAAAATCAACGGCTCCGCTTTGAACAACCCAGTTTATTCTAGTTGGAAGGAATCGATCACTACTTTGATTTAAATTTGAAGATGGTTCTAAAGCTCGACTTAATCTCGATGATAAAAATGGTGTAATAGGTTGTGGTGTTCCTGCGATTTCTTCTAAACGATTAAACATAGCTGATTCAGTTCCTCCGATCCATTTTGATTTTAAAAACATATCTTCTATTTTCTTCCCGTGAAGTTTAGATAATTCAATCGCTTGCCATTTTGTATAAGGAATATTTTCAAATTCATATAAATATTCTTTTTTTAAATGATAGATTAATTTCCCCTTCGTTAAAGTAAACATTTTATTTGCTTTTGAACGAGCTTCGGATTCACTCATCGAAGGGTTAAATTGTTTAATTAATCTCTCGGCAAAGTTTTGACCGGCACCATAAATCCTAGCGTAATTTATAACTTTAGCGTGGTCTCTTGAAATACCAACAGCTTTAGCTGTTACGCTATGCATATCTGTTCCGTTTGATTTATCCCCGATTAAAGTCATCCAACCTAATGGAGTTGCAGCGTGCATTTTATAAGTTGCATCACCGATTACGGAAGCTATCCATAATTCTTGGGAGTCGACATCAGCCCCGATTATACAATAACCCGGTGGGGCTTGAACCATGGCTCTTAATTCCGATCCAACTCTTTCTTTGTGTGCGTTTGAAGCCGTCATCCAAGTTGGTTCGACAGCTCGACGAGTTAAAGTACCCGAAACGACAACTTGAGGGATAATAGCTCCGTGTTTATTTTTAAAATCCGTCCAAACAACCATTTGGTTTGTTATTCGATCTCGGTTATTTCTCCAATAAGACATTTGTCTAGCGATTGATAAAACTTTCTCCGCACTTTCTGTATCACCGGCTAAAACGTTTTCTGAAAACTTTGTTAAAAAATCTTTAGCTAAAGGATTCCCAACGTGAAAAGATGCACCATCTTTATGAGGTAACTTAAAAAAGAAACAACAATCTTCTACGATTGTATTACACCAAATCCCCGTTCCTTTATATAAACCATCCGTGTGGTCTTTTTTTAATCTACTATAATACTCCTTCCGAGATAAATTACTTTCAACGTCTTTTACGATGTTAATTTCTGAAGTATTCACTTCGTTTGGTTTTGATGTTAAAATCGGACACTTTATTAATAAATTTTTTATGGGGAATTTCCCTTCGGATTCATTTGAAAACGGTACTAAAAGCCCCCAACCTTGGTCTCGTATATAATGTAACGGATAACCTTCCCAAGTTAAATTTAATAACTTCGGGGTTACTTGCATACTTGTTGTTATTAAATGCGGACCGGGAATCCAATTTTTAGTATCGGGTTTTGTGCAAAGTTTTCTGTACCAATTTGGATAACCGGGAAGTAAAGTTTTAACAGCCGGAAGAAACAATTTTGTTTGTTCTAAGTAAGAAAATTTATCGTTTAATTTTTCTTGGTTTAATTCATATATTAAATTTGTAAAAATATATTCGATTTTTTTATTGTCTTTTTCTTTAATATCAATTTGTTTATTACTTTTAATTTCGCTTTTAAACTCAATTTTATTAAACTCGACTTCTTTCCTAACCTCAATTTTGTTCTTAACCTCACTTTCTTTTTCATTTTTAAATTTAATTTCGTTTTTATTTACAATTTCGTTTTTATTTACAATTTCGTTTTTATTTACAATTTCGTTTTTAAATTCAATTTTATTAAAATCAGTTTTCGTAAATTCAATTTCTTTCCTAAAATCGATTTTATTCCTAACCTCACTTTCATTCCTAACCTCACTTTTATTCCCAACCTCAATTTCTTTTTTATTTTCAATTTGGTTTTTAAACTCAATTTCTTTTTTACTTTTACTTTTCTTACTTATAGTTTTCTTCAATTTAATTTCTTTAACGTTCCAATCTAAATCCCACATCCAAAGATCTTCCTTAAATTTATCATCGTGCAACAACTGACAAGCTAAATCAGCTCTTTTAGCTAAAAGTAATCGACTTTCGATTTCTAAATCTTGATAAGTTTGATCGGACTCTTCAATATACCTCTCCCAATTTGAATTAACCGGTAAATAAGCCGTGCTTAATTCTAACATCCCGGCTAAAGTAGCAGGATGGGGAAATCTCTCCAAAAATAAAGGATATAACTTTTTTAAAACGTTATAAGTAGCTAAAACATCGTTTGCGCAATAATTCATTAAATTAGAAAAATCGTTTTTAATTTCTAATAAAGTTCCGTTGAAAAATATATTTCTAGCTTCTTTTTCGACGGGTTTATTGCAATATAATTTGTGTACATCGCTTAATGAATTTAAAGAACTGTACATTTTCCAAGATTCATTTGGATTTTCATTATTTGGATTTGCATCATTTGAATTTGCATCATTTGAATTTCCATAATTTGAATTTTCATCATTTGAATTTTCATCGGATTTTAAAACAGCCCTTTGATAACTTGTAATTCCACTAACGCAAATATGTAAAGACATAGTATCTAAAAATCGGGTTTTTGTACTTTCAATCTGATACTGTTCTTTTATTTTTGAACGATCGAATGAAACATTATGTCCGATGATAACTTTAGGAATTTTTCCGAAAGGAATTAAAGCATTATCGAGATAAAAATGGTTTGTTATTGGTTTTGATGATCCGTCTAATAACGATTGACTAACCCAACCGTACCAAGCTTTTGTTGAAACGGCCGTGGCTAAAGTTGGTGTTTTTCCGGCTGACATACAAACTTCTACGTCAAAAACCAAGCAATCTTCTAAAGGCGCATCAACTTTTTCCGGTGGATCATCTTTTGTGTAACGAGTCCAACCTTCTTGCATTAACCATTCTTTCGGTTTATCGGGGATTTTTATTAATAATTCCTCGATGGTTTTTTTATAAGGTTCGGCTTGATCGCTCGCTATTTTATAAAAATGTTCCTCGAGATCTTTCCCCTCTAAAGGAGGAAGAATAAAATTTACATCCTCTAAAAAACCACCTTCATTTTTAATACCGAACTTTTCTAAATTTTTTTGACAAGATTCGATAGTTTGTTTATTTAAATCGATTAAAGGTGAATTTTTAAAAACTTGGTTGTAAATCGGAGTTGAAAGCATTTGTATCCCCATTTGGTTTATCCTCGGACCTTTTTTAATTTCATTCCGAGGTATTATCGGAGGTTTAAAACTTGGTTGTTGTGGTTTTGGTTTTGTCTTAGTTGACGGTAAAAATATTCTTTTTGTCGAACGAGGATATATTTCAGAAAATTGTTTTTTATTTAACGCGGTTATTAAATGTGATTTTTGTATGGTTAGCATGTTGAATCTAAAAGATTTATACAGAGCGTTATAAAAACCTTGCTTCTTTTTACTTATTTAGTTTTAAATCACCTATTTATTAATAAAAACCTTTAAATACTCAACTAACAACTTTAAAATATACAAATTTTACCACATTTATAAACTTACTTAAATAAAAAAGCTTTAAAAATTAAATAAATCCTTTTTAACACTTTTAAAGCGTGATGTTTTTAAGGTTATGTTAGGTTATGTTTATTACCATGAAATTAGCTTACAATCAGTTCTCATTTTATTTATTTAATTTATTATTTTCAAAAATCGATTCAAATAAACAACTTAAAGATATAGAATTAATATTATTAATATAATAAAGTTGTAATAAACTTTTTTCGTTTTGATAAAAATCAAAATTTTATTTTGAAACGTCAATTTTGACGTTT
Organism: Digitonthophagus gazella; assembly: GCA_036711955.1. NCBI lineage: Eukaryota > Metazoa > Arthropoda > Insecta > Coleoptera > Scarabaeidae > Digitonthophagus > Digitonthophagus gazella. Next base: position 32,136,620 of record JASCIT010000002.1, read on the forward strand.
AAATGTCTAAATCTGTTTTGAAAATGTCAATTTTGATGTTTAAATGTCATTTTTCATCTTTAAAATGTCACTCTTGACATTTAAACGTCACTTAAGTTATTGCTTTAAGGAAATTTAAAGTCTGGACGATTTTTTTAAATTTAATTTTGACGTTTCTAAAAAAGGGATATATGTAGAGGTTAGGAAAAAATTAATTTCTCAAAATTTTTAAAACCTAACGTAAATCTTTCTATGGTATATCAAAATAGACACTTTAGTTTATAATTTTCCAAAAAATCTTTTTCCTACTTTTAAAAATAAAGTTTGGGCGATTATTTAAAATTTAATTTTGACGTTTCTAAAAAAGGGGTATATGTAGAGGTTAGGAAAAAAATTTATTTCTCAAAATTTTTAAAACCTAACGTAAATCTTTCTATGTTATATCAAAATAGATACTTTAGTTTATAATTTCCCAAAAAATCTTTTTCCTACTTTTAAAAATAAAGTCTGGACGATTTTTTAAAATTTTATTTTGACGTTTCTAAAAAAGGGATATATGTAGAGGTTAGGAAAAAATTTATTTCTCAAAATTTTTAAAACCTAACGTAAATCTTTCTATGTTATATCAAAATGGACACTTTAGTTTATAATTTCCCAAAAAATCTTTTTCCTACTTTTAAAAATAAAGTCTGGGCGATTTTTTAAAATTTTATTTTGATGTTTCTAAAAAAGGGGTATATGTAGAGGTTAGGAAAAAAATTTATTTCTCAAAATTTTTAAAACCTAACGTAAATCTTTCTATGTTATATCAAAATAAACACTTTAGTTTATAATTTCTCAAAAAATCCTTTTTCCAAGTCTTAAAAATAAAGCCTGGACGATTTTTTAAAATTTTATTTTGATATTTCTAAAAAAGGGGTATATGTAGAGGTTAGGAAAAAAATTTATTTCTCAAAATTTTTAAAACCTAACATAAATCTTTCTATGCTATATCAAAATAGACACTTTAGTTTATAATTTCCCAAAAAATCTTTTTCCTACTTTTAAAAATAAAGTCTGGGCGATTTTTTAAAATTTTATTTTGATGTTTCTAAAAAAGGGGTATATGTAGAGGTTAGGAAAAAAATTTATTTCTCAAAATTTTTAAAACCTAACATAAATTTTTCTATGTTATATCAAAATAGATACTTTAGTTTATAATTTCCCAAAAAATCTTTTTCCTACTTTTAAAAATAAAGTCTGGGCGATTTTTTAAAATTTTATTTTGACGTTTCTAAAAAAGGGATATACATATGTAGAGGTAAGGAAAAAAATTTATTTCTCAAAATTTTTAAAACCTAACATAAATCTTTCTATGTTATATCAAAATAGACACTTTAGTTTATAATTTCCCAAAAAATCTTTTTCCTACTTTTAAAAATAAAGTGTGGACGATTTTTTAAAATTTTATTTTGATATTTCTAAAAAAGGGGTATATGTAGAGGTTAGGAAAAAAATTTATTTCTCAAGATTTTTAAAACCTAACGTAAATCTTTCTATGTTATATCAAAATAGACACTTTAGTTTATAATTTCCCAAAAAATCTTTTTCCTACTTTTAAAAATAAAGTCTGGGCGATTTTTTAAAATTTTATTTTGATGTTTCTAAAAAAGGGGTATATGTAGAGGTTAGGAAAAAAAATTATTTCTCAAAATTTTTAAAACCTAACGTAAATCTTTCTATGCTATATCAAAATAGACACTTTAGTTTATAATTTCCCAAAAAATCTTTTTCCAACTCTTAAAAATAAAGTCTGGGCGATTTTTTAAAATTTTATTTTGATATTTCTAAAAAAGGGGTGTATGTAGAGGTTAGGAAAAAAAATTATTTCTCAAAATTTTTAAAACCTAACATAAATCTTTCTATGTTATATCAAAATAAACACTTTAGTTTATAATTTTCCAAAAAATCTTTTTCCAACTCTTAAAAATAAAGTCTGGGCGATTTTTTAAAATTTTATTTTGATATTTCTAAAAAAGGGGTATATGTAGAGGTTAGGAAAAAAATTTATTTCTCAAAATTTTTAAGACCTAACGTAAATCTTTCTATGTTATATCAAAATAGATACTTTAGTTTATAATTTCCCAAAAAATCTTTTTCCTACTTTTAAAAATAAAGTCTGGGCGATTTTTTAAAATTTTATTTTGATGTTTCTAAAAAAGGGGTATATGTAGAGGTTAGGAAAAAAATTTATTTCTCAAAATTTTTAAAACCTAACATAAATCTTTCTATGTTATATCATAATAGACACTTTAGTTTATAATTTCCCAAAAAATCTTTTTCCTACTTCTAAAAATAAAGTCTGGACGATTTTTTAAAATTTTATTTTGACGTTTCTAAAAAAGGGGTATATGTAGAGGTTAGGAAAAAAATTTATTTCTCAAAATTTTTAAAACGTAACATAAATCTTTCTATGTTATATCAAAATAGATACTTTAGTTTATAATTTCCCAAAAAATCTGCTTCCTACTTTTAAAAATAAAGTCTGGACGATTTTTTAAAATTTTATTTTGATATTTCTAAAAAAGGGGTATATGTAGAGGTTAGGAAAAAAATTCATTTCTCAAAATTTTTAAAACCTAACATAAATCTTTCTATGTTATATCAAAATAGACACTTTAGTTTATAATTTCCCAAAAAATCTTTTTCCTACTTTTAAAAATAAAGTCAGGGCGATTTTTTAAAATTTTATTTTGATATTTCTAAAAAAGGGATATATGTAGAGGTTAGGAAAAAAATTTATTTCTCAAAATTTTTAAAACCTAACATAAATCTTTCTATGTTATATCAAAATAGACACTTTAGTTTATAATTTCCCAAAAGATCTTTTTTCCAACTCTTAAAAATAAAGTCTGGGCGATTTTTTAAAATTTAATTTTGATGTTTCTAAAAAAGGGATATACGTAGAGGTTAGGAAAAAAAATTATTTCTCAAAATTTTTAAAACCTAACATAAATCTTTCTATGTTATATCAAAATAGACACTTTAGTTTATAATTTCCCAAAAAATCTTTTTCCTACTCTTAAAAATAAAGTCTGGGCGATTTTTTAAAATTTTATTTTGACGTTTCTAAAAAAGGGGTATATGTAGAGGTTAGGAAAAAAATTTATTTCTCAAAATTTTTAAAACCTAACGTAAATCTTTCTATGTTATATCAAAATAGATACTTTAGTTTATAATTTCCCAAAAAATCTTCTTTCCAACTTTTAAAAATAAAGTCTGGACGATTTTTTACAAGAACCTTTAAACCAATAATTTTTGACATTTCCTAACCTAAGTTTTTAAAAATTGGCCAATTTTTAAAAAATCATTCCAACCTTATTTATTGATATTAAGAAAAGATTTTTGTTTCAAATTAAAGGTAAAAGATTTTATTTTAGGTTAAAAAAGTCAAACTTCCTCCAAATATTACCAAAAAATTTTAAAAAATTTTCAAAGACGACAATAATTTTTGACAGTTCTTAACCTAACTTTTAAAAAAATTGACCAATTAAAAAAAAATCATTCCAACCTTATTTATTGATATTAAGAAAAGATTTTTGTTTTAAATTGAAGATAAAAGATTTTATTTTAGGTTAAAAAAGTCAAACTTCCTCCAAATATTACCAAAGAATTTTAAAAAATTTTCAAAGACGACAATAATTTTTCATAGTTCTTAACCTAACTTTTTAAAAATTGGCCAATTTTTTAAAAAATCATTCCACCGTTATTTATTGATATTAAGAAACGGTTTTTATTTTAAATTGAAGAAAAAAGGTTCTATTTTAAGTTAAAAAAGTCTCATTTCTTCCAAATTAGAATGAAGTTAGCTAATTAACTGTCATTAAAAAACTACACAAAATGCATCACTTCTATTTAATTTATTTTATTTATATTACTAAATACAATTAGAAATCACTTTATTGAAAATAATTTATATTAAATAAATATATGAAATAAACTTTTTGATTCCAATTTTGAATTATTTATTGATTCATTCATTCTTTCATTCATTATTTCATTCGTTAACTTTTTAAGAATGAAATTTTATTACTATTGAATTGGAGAGAATTATTAATGAATGATTAATTCATATTTCAATAAAATATATTGTACAAAATATTGTCTAACATGTTTACTTTTCTTATCTTTTACTAACATTAATATTTCCCCATCCTTTTTCTCTTTCTAAAAGTTGTGGTTAAGTTTATCCACGTAAAAATCCTTTTAATAAAAGTATGTCAAATGGATTTTGACCAAAACGAAGAAATACAAACAGAATTTGAAGAAATGGTTATAAAACAAGAACCACAAGATGACGATTATGAGGACATTATGCATTTAAATGAATCCGAACAAGATATTTCTTGGGATGTTCCCGAAAGAATCAAAATAGAATGTGATAAAATTAAAATCGAAGAGTTACATCCTTGTAAAGTTTGCCAAAGAAATTTCTCCTCCGATTTAGAATTAGAAAACCATATTAAAGAACCTTCCGTTAGAAAAACCTATCAATGTTGTTCTTGCGGAAAACGATTCAGGGATTCCTCTCAGTTAATGGTTCATACGAGAAAACACACCGGGGATAAACCGTACATTTGTAATATATGTTCGAAACGGTTTACGATAAGTGGGAATTTAAAAACACACATGAGAACTCACACGGGTGAACGGAAATTCAAATGTGTTGAATGCGGAAAGGATTTTATTCAATTGGGACATTTACAAGAACACGTTAAACTTCATAATAATGAAAAATCATATAATTGTTCGTTATGCGATGGTCAGTTTATGACGCAAAGAAGATTAACGAGGCATATGAAAGTACATCAAGATAAACAATTTGTAAATAAAGAAAAATATTTAACCGAAAACGATTTTTCTCGATCATTTAAATGTAATATTTGTTTAAAACCGTTTCAAACCGTTCGAGGTCTTCACAAACATTTTCGATGTCTTCATGCCGATCCTATGTCTTTACAGTGTAAATTATGTGATAAAAAATTAAATTGTAAAAGACAATTAAGACGTCATATGAAAGCGCATTTAGGTTTAAAACCTTACTCGTGTACTATTTGCAATAGGAGTTTTCCAACGTCGCAAAATCGCGATAGACATATGAAAATTCATACGGGGGAAAAACCATATTCTTGTCCGACTTGTAAAAAGTCCTTTCTTTGCGAAGCTAATATGAAGAGACATACTAGGATTCATACCGGGGAAAAACCGTACGATTGTAATATTTGCGGGAAAAAGTTTTCACATAGTACATCGGTTAAAGAACACATCCAATCAGTTCACGATAAAACTAAAATGTTTGTTTGTGGGACTTGCGGGTATGGTTTTCCTGCTCGGAAAAGGCTAATGCAACATCGTAGAAGAAAACACAATCAAAGGGAATCTAGTTTGGATAATTTCGTTTCTGTTAAACAGGAAATTAATGAAGATGTAGATAATTTTGTTGGTGTTAAAGTTGAGTACGAAGATACTAAAATAGAAGAGATTAAAACCGAGGAAGATGAAAGTTGTTGATTATTAGATTAAAATTGTTGTTTATTACAATTATTTTTATATCTTTCGTAAAGTTTATGTATTAAATAAAGAACCAATTTATTGTTAAATGTCTTTTTTCTTAATAAAAAAAATCTAAAAAAACAGTCCTTTTTTTAGGTTAGGTTAACTGTTAAAAATTTTATTCACCTTTATGAATTTTTTTAATTTTTTGGGTAATAATTAGAACAAAATTGACTTTTTTATTACAAAATAAGATATTTTAGCTTTCAATTAATACAAATTTCATTTCTTAATTAAAAAAAATAAAGTCTCCACGATTTTTTAAATTTGGTAAAAATTTTTAAGGTTAGGAAAAATTTTAGTCAACTTTATGAATTTTTTTAATATTTTGGGTAATAATTAGAGCAAAATTGACTTTTTTATTACAAAATAGAATATTTTAGCTCTCAATTAATACAAATTTCATTTCTTAATTAAAAAAAATAAAGTCTTAACGATTTTTTAAATTTGGTCAAAATTTTTAAGGTTAGGAAAAATTTTAGTCAACTTTATGAATTTTTTAAATTTTTTGGGTAATAATTAGAGCAAAATTGACTTTTTTATTACAAAATAGAATATTTTAGCTCTCAATTAATACAAATTTCATTTCTTAATTTAAAAAAATAAAGTCTCCACGATTTTTTAAATTTGGTAAAAATTTTTAAGGTTAGGAAAAATTTTAGTCAACTTTATGAATTTTTTTAATTTTTTGGGTAATACTTAGAACAAAATTGACTTTTTTATTATAAAATAGAATATTTTAGCTTTCGATTAATACAAATTTCATTTCTTAATTTTAAAAAATAAAGTCTCCACGATTTTTTTAATTTGGTCAAAATTTTTAAGGTTAGGAAAAATTTTAGACAACTTTATGATTTTTTAAATTTTTTGAATAATATTTAGAACAAAATTGACTTTTTTATTAAAAAGTAGGATATTTTAACTTTCAATTAATACAAATTTCATTTCTTAATTAAAAAAAATAAAGTCTCTACGATTTTTTAAATTTGGTCAAAATTTTCATCACCAAATTTGACGATTTTAGCAAATTTTAGATAAAATGTTACAATTTTAATCTAATTAAAGTTATTTTTCAATGAAATTTGACAACTTTTGTCGAAATCTGGTGAAATTTCAGACGAAATTCGATTACTTAAGGAAATTTTAGATGAAATTAGACGAAATTGAATCATTTTAGGCAATTTTATACAAAATTTATCGAAATTTTAGAAGAAATTTGACAATTTTAAGAAATTTTAGATGAAATTTCACAATTTTAATTGAAATTTAGTGTTTCATTTCAAACGAAATTCGAATTTTCAAAATTTTTGTCGAAATTTCACAATTTCAAGCTAAATTAAGTTACCTTTCAATGAAATTCTAAAAAGTTTAGGTGAAATTAAATGAAATTTAACAATTTTAGATAATTTTACACAAATTTCGTGAAATTTTTGAAAAAAAAAATCGGATTTTAGAAAATTTTAGATGAAATTGTACAATTTTAAGATAAATAAAGTTCTTTTCAAAGAAATTCGACAATTTTAAACGAAATTTCGTGAAATTTCAAACGAAATTCGACAATTTTAAGAAATTTGAGATAAAATTTCACAATTTTCAGCGAAATTAAGTTATTTTTCAATGAAATTCGACAAATTTAGGCGAAATTTCGTGAAATTTTAGACAAAATTCGACGAATTTTGAAAATTTTGGTTTAAATTTCATAATTTCAGCTAAATTAAGTTTTATTTTAATGAAATTGGAATAAAATTTGATAACTTTAGAAAATTTTAGATGAAATTCATCGATTTTAGATGAAATTTCACAATTTTAAGATAAATAAAGTTATTCTTCAATGAAATTCGACAATTTTAGACGAAATTCAAACGAAATTGGACTAATTTTGAAAACTTTGGACGAAATTTCACAATTTCAAGCTAAATTATGTTATTTTTTAATGGAATTCGGAAAGAATTTGATGAAATTAAACGAAATTCAACAATTTTGCACCAAATTTCGTGAAATTTTGGAAAAAAATCGATGATTTTAAAAAATTTTAAGTGAAATATTACAATTTTAGATTAAATTAAGTCTTTTTTTAACAATTTTAATATAAATTAAGTTACATTAACTTTAATTCTTAAATAATTTTCCATTTTTTTCATCTTTTTTAATCTTTTTTTAGGTTATAAAAAATTTTAGTCATCTTTAAGAATTTTTTTAATTTTTTGCGTAATAATTAGAACAAAATTGACTTTTTTATTACAAAACAGAATATTTTAGCTTTCAATTTATACAAATTTCATTTCTTACTTAAAAAAAAATAAAGTCTCCACGATTTTTTTTAATTTGGTAAAAATTTTTAAAAGTTAGGTTAACAAAAATTTTAGTCAACTTTATGAATTTTTTTAATTTTATTGGTAAGAACTAGGAAAAATTTGTCTATTTAAATCGAAAATATAATCTTTTAAGTTTCATTTTATATAAAAATCTTTTTTCAATTCCTAAAAATAAAGTCTGGATGATTTTTTAAAGTTGGTTAAATTTTTTTTTTAAAAGTTGGGTTAAAATCTGTCAAAAATTTTTACTAAATTTAAATTTTTTTTTAATTTTTTTGGTAGGATTTGGGAAAAATTTGCCTTTTAAGATCAAAAATACAATCATTTAAGTTTCGTTTGATATAAAAATCTTTTTTCAATTCTTAAAAATAAAGTCTGGATGATTTTTTAAAGTTGGTCTTTTTTAAAAAGTTGGGTTGAAATCTGCCAAAAATTTTTACTAACCTTAAAAATTTTTTTGGTAGCATTTGGGAAAAATTTGCTTTTTAAAATCAAAAATACAATTTTTTATGTTTCATTTTATATAAAAATCTTTTTTCAATTCCTAAAAATAAAGTCTGGATGATTTTTTAAAGTTGGTTAAATTTTTTAAAAAAGTTGGATTAAAATCTGTTAAAAATGTTTACTAACTTTAAACATTCTTCTAATTTTTTGGGTAGCATTTGGGAAAATTTTGCCTTTTAAAATCAAAAATACAATCATTTAAGTTTCATTTGATATAAAAATCTTTTTTCAATTCTTAAAAATAAAGTCTGGATGATTTTTTTAAAGTTGGTCTTTTTTTAAAAAGTTGGGTTAAAATCTGCCAAATATTTTTACTAATTTTAAAATTTTTTTTAATTTTTTTGGTAGCATTTGGGAACAATTTGCTTTTTAAAATCAAAAATACAATCATTTAAGCTTCATTTTATATAAAAATCTTTTTTCAATTCTTAAAAATAAAGTCTGGATGATTTTTTAAAGTTGGTCTAATTTTTTTAAAAAGTTGGGTTAAAATCTGCCAAAAATTTTTATTAACTTTAAAATTTTTTTTAATTTTTTTGGTAGCATTTGGGAAAAATTTGCCTTTTAGAATCAAAAATACAATCATTTAAGTTTCATTTGATATAAAAATCTTTTTTCAATTCCTAGAAATAAAGTCTAGATGATTTTTTAAAGTTGGTTAAATTTTTTTAAAAAGTTGGGTTAAAATCTGTCAAAAATTTTTACTAACTTTAAACATTTTTTAAATTTTTTGGGTAGAATTTGGGATAAATTTGCCTTTTAAAATCAAAAATACAATCATTTAAGTTTCATTTGATATAAAAATCTTTTTTTCAATTCCTAAAAATAAAGTCTGGATGGTTTTTTTTAAGTTGGTCTTTTTTAAAAAGTTGGGTTAAAATCTGTCAAAAATGTTTACTAACTTTAAAATTTTTTTAAATTTTTTTGGTAGGATTTGGGAAAATTTAGCCTTTTAAAATCAAAAATACAGTCATTTAAGTTTCATTTGATATAAAAATCTTTTTTCAATTTCTAAAAATAAAGACTGGATGATTTTTTTAAAGGTGGTCTTTTTTAAAAAGTTGGGTTAAAATCTGCTAAACATTTTTACTAACTTTAAAAATTTTTTTAATTTTTTTGGCAGGATTTGGGAAAAATTTGCTTTTTAAAATCAAAAATACAGTCATTTGAGTTTCATTTGATATAAAAATCTTTTTTCAATTCTTAAAAATAAAATCTGGATGATTTTTTTAAAGTTGGTCTTTTTTAAAAAGTTGGGTTAAAATCTACCAAAAATTTTTACTAAATTTAAAAATTTTTTTAATTTTTTTGGTAGGATTTGGGAAAATTTGCTTGTTAAAATCAAAAATACAATCATTTAAGTTTCATTTGATATAAAAATCTTTTTTCAATTTCTAAAAATAAAGTCTGGATGATTTTTTTAAAGTTGGTCTTTTTTAAAAAGTTGGGTTAAAATCTACCAAAAATTTTTACTAAATTTAAAAATTTTTTTAATTTTTTTGGTAGGATTTGGGAAAATTTGCTTGTTAAAATCAAAAATACAATCATTTAAGTTTCATTTGATATAAAAATCTTTATTCAATTCCTAAAAATAAAGTCTGGATGATTTTTTAAAGTTGGTTAATTTTTTTTAAAAAGTTGGGTTAAAATCTGCTAAAAATTTTTACTAACTTTAAAAATTTTTTTAATTTTTTTGTAGCATTTGGAAAAAAATTTGCATTTTAAAATCAAAAATACAATCATTTAAGTTTAATTTGATATAAAAATCTTTTTTCAATTCCTAAAAATAAAGTCTGGATGATTTTTTAAAGTTGGTTAAATTTTTTTAAAAAGTTGGGTTGAAATCTGCCAAAAATTTTTACTAAATTTAAAAATTTTTTTAATTTTTTTGGTAGCATTTGGGAAATGTTTGCCTTTTAAAATCAAAAATACAAACATTTAAGTTTCATTTGATATAAAAATCTTTTTTCAATTCCTAGAAATAAAGCCTAGATGATTTTTTAAAGTTGGTAAAATTTTTTAAAAAGTTGGGTTAAAATCTGTCAAAAATTTTTACTAACTTTAAAAATTTTTTTAATTTTTTTGGTAGGATTTGGGAAAATTTTGCCTTTTAAAATCAAATATACAATAATTTAAGTTTCATTTGATATCAAAATCTTTTTTCAATTCCTAAAAATAAAGTCTGGATGATTTTTTAAAGTATCAACCAGATAAAATTGAAACAACCTTCTACGATTGATGTTCCGATACAAAATACACAAAATAAACAACTTCGCTAAGTAATAGACAATTATAAATTATTATTATATTTATTCTTTTACATAAAATTAACATTATTATACAAATTAAAATCAACCAACTTCTCGTATTCTTCTCATTATTTCCTTTTCAACCAGCGCTTTAATATTACCATCTACGTTAGGAATTTCACTACTTGTTCTAACAGATAACTAAAAAAAATAAAAATAAAATAACTAAAATTAAAGCTAAAAACTAACAAACCTCAATTTGTTGAACTAATTTAATCTCCCTCATCCCGCAAATAAAATTAGTAATTTTACAATGTTCCAAACTCCCCAACCGTCCCATTCTACCAACTCTATGAATATAATCCGATGCGTATAAAGGAAAATCATAATTTAAAACGTGTTTAACATCTTTCGTATCTAAACCTCGACTTCCAACATCGGTAGATGATAAAATATTCGCCTCACCGTTTACAAACTGATTCCATTGATCGATTCGAATGTGATAATTCATCTCGCCGTTTATATTAGCACATTTTAATCCGTTCTCTCGTAAAAACATTGCGAGCCAATTGCAAGTTTCATTTCGATTTGTAAAGACTAATAACTTAGATTTTGTATTTTTCGCAATGCTTAATAAATGTCCCGGACGGGATGATTTTGATAAACGTAAAAATTTTTGATCTACGTTTAATAAAGGTCGATGTAATCGTTGAGATTTAATAGTTGTTAATTGTTCAGATATTGGTTGTAGAAAATCGGGTATATTTTTTGGTAAAGTAGCTGAGACGAATATAAATTGAGATTGGGGAACTCTCCGTGAAATTATTTGCATTCTATCGGAAAAACTATCATCGAATAAAGTGTCAGCTTCATCGAAAATGGTGTAGGATACATCTTTAAGTTTATAAACACCGATAGTGCTTAATTTACTAATCACACCGGGTGTAGCGACTAAAATATCAACATCGTCAAATTCCGGATCCATCATTAATCGTTTTGTTTTCCCTCCGACTAATACTCGAACGTTTAAATTCATAACTTCACAAAGTGGTTTTGCAACCTCCCCGATTTGATACGCTAACTCTCGATTAGGAACGACAATCAAAGCTTTTGGTGTGTTTAAATCTCGAGACTTTTCTTTAGCTACATTTTGAATTAATGGTAATAAATAAGCTAATGTTTTTCCACATCCCGTTTCAGCTGCGATTAAAACATGTTGTCCGGATTGAATAACCGGAATAGCTTCGGCTTGAAAACTAGTTGCTTTTAAAACGTTAGCTTCATTTAAAACTTTAATTAAAGAAATCGGGATGTTTAATATATTAAAATCAATTGTTGGTTTATCGTAATTATCTTTTTGAGCGTGTATCATAAAGTAATCCCCCGATGATTTATTATGACCCCATCCTTTTGTTGCTAAAGGGATTTCTTTTAGTTTTTCATAAGTTGTGTTTTCGTATAAATTGAATTGTTTTCTTAAACATGTTATTATTGGTGTGTTTGTTGATTTAGATCGTCTTTGTAATTTTATAGCTAAATTTAAGTGTTTTAAGAGTTTTTGAGTATTTTTTAATAAATTTGTGGTCATTTTAGTTTGTCACATTTCCTCTTTTGAGGTTAAAATGAGGTTATGTTTATTTATTTATTGCTTTTTAAATTTACTTTTTTAAATAATTTTATTAAAAAATAAGTTTAATTTTAAGTTATATGTAAAATAAATATAATTAAATTATTTTAGAATTATTATAAATTACAATAATAAATTTATTTTTATTTATACTTTTAGAATGAAAATTTTAAATTTCCCTCTTTTTTTGATAAGTTAAACTTTTCTTAAAAGATGTCATTTTGACGTCTTTCATAAATTATTATTTTTTTAAAATTATTATTTTTTAAATAATTTATCTACGATTTATTTTTATAACTTAAAATGCAGTTTTGTCGTAAATATAAATTTCGAAATGTTAAATAATACTTGTTTTTTGTTATTTTTGAGATGTAGGTTAATACATTGATACATTAATACATTAAAAAAAATCGACCAACTTTAAAAAATCGCCCAGACTTCATTTTTGAAGATTAAGGAATGATTTTCGGTTTAAATGAAAGATAAAAGATTGTATTTTGAATTAAAAAAGACAGATCTTTTCTAATTCTTACCAAAAAAATTTAAAAAAAATTTAAAGTTGGTGAAAATTTTTGACAGTTTTAATGAAACTTTTTTAAAAAATCACCCAACTTTAAAAAATCACCCAGACTTTATTTATGAAGATTAAGGAAAGATTTTTGGTTTAAATGAAACTTCAAAGATTCTGTTTTGAATTAAAAAAGATAGGTTAGTTCTAATTATTATCAAAAAAATTAAAAGAAATTCTTAAATTTGAAAAATTTTTTGACAGGTGACTAACCTAACTTTAAAAAAAATCGACCATCTTTAAAAAATCGTCCAGACTTCATTTTTGAAGATTAAGGAATGATTTTTGGTTTAAATGAAAGATAAAATATTGTATTTTGAATTAAAAAAGACAGATCTTTCCTAATTCTTACCAAAAAAATTAAAAAAAAATTTAAAGTTGGTGAAAATTTTTGACAGTTTTAATGAAACTTTTTTAAAAAATCACCCAACTTTAAAAAATCACCCAGACTTTATTTATGAAGATTAAGGAAAGATTTTTGGTTTAAATGAAACTTCAAAGATTCTGTTTTGAATTAAAAAAGACAGGTTAGTTCTAATTATTTTCAAAAAAATTAAAAAAAATTCTTAAATTTGAAAAATTTTTTGACAGGCGACTAACCTAACTTTAAAAAAAATCGACCAACTTTAAAAAATTGTCCAGACTTCATTTTTGAAGATTAAGGAATGATTTTTGGTTTAAATGAAAGATAAAAGATTGTGTTTTGAATTAAAAAAGACAGATTTTTTATAATTATTACCGAAAAAATTAAAAAAATTCCCAAAGTTGGTAAACATTTTTAACCCAACTTTTTTTAAAAAAATCGAGCAACTTTAAAAAATCACCAAGACTTTATTTTTTGGAATTAGAGATTGATTTTTGGTTTAAATTAAAGCTAAAAGATTCTATTTTCAATTAAAAGAGATATTTTTTTTCTAATTGGTACCAAAAAAATTAAAAGAAAAATTCAAAGTTTCTTTTGAAATCATGGAATCTTATTCAAATTTTTGTCAGATTTTGTATAAAACTAAAATGTTTTAATTACTTCTAATTTGTCGAATTTCATTTAAAAAATTACTTAACTTAGCTTATAATTGTGAAATTTCGTCCAAAAATTTCATAAAATCGTCGAATTTCGCTAAAAATTTCATCAAATTTCGTGTAAAATTGTCTCAAATTATTAAATTCCGTTAAATTTCATCTAAAATTTTCGAATTTCGTCAAAAAAATAACTTAATTTAGCTTAAAATTGTGAAATTTCGTCTTAAATTCTTTAAAACCATCGAATTTCGTCTAAAATTTCGTTCAATTTCATATAAAATTGTCTAAAATGATTGAATTTCGTCTAATTTCTACTAAATGTGTACAAAAAAGACAAATTTACAACTTTTTTATATATAATTTTTAAATTTCCCTCTTTTCTTGATAAGTTTAAACTTTTCTTAAAAGATGTCACTTTGACGTCCTTCATAAATTATTATTTTTTTAAATAATTTATCTACGATTTATTTTTATAACCTAAAATGCAGTTTTGTCGCAAATATAAATTTCGAAATATTAAATAAAACTTGTTATTTGTTATTTTTGCAATGTATTTTTATAAACGAAAATATAAAAATATACCTTCGTGTAACAATATTTGCATTAGATACATTCGGGTTATCTATATTTAAATTTTGTGACTAGACCAAGATAAGCACGTTACGTTTTTTTGATTATCGCATTATAACCCCATTTTCTATTGTTTAAACTTATCGAAATAAGATCTCAAACGACCGATTTTTCTTGGAATGCGTAAACGTATTCGTTACGTATTTTCCAATACCGTCAAATCAATAAAACCAAATTGTGTTTGTTAGAGTGTAATTTGTGTGAATTTGGATTCGGGACGTTTATAGGAATTATTTACCAAAAGCGAGTAACGTAATCAGTAATAAACATGGTACGTTTTGGTTAGGTTAAGATGGATCGCAAGGACAACAGCTTCGTTTACTTGGATATTCAAATAGACAACGAAAGAGGTAGTTGTGTTAATCGTTGTTGCATAATAAATGTTTGTAATTAATTCAAGGTGTTTGTTTTATTGTTAGTTGGACGGATTATTATCGAGTTGTTCGATCAGATCGTTCCGAAGGCTGTTGCTAACTTTAAGGCTTTATGTACCGGAGAAAAGGGAGTTGGGAAAAATGGGAAGAAGTTACATTATAAAGGGAATATGTTTCATAGAGGTAAATGTTTACTTTTTTTTTTAGTTTTTTATTTTTGTTGATTTAATAATAAACATCAAATACAAAATCTGGGTTATTTTTTGGTTTAAATATGATATAGAAGATGTTTTTGATTACTTTATTGTGTAGTTTTAAAAGAATGAAGGTTTTATTATAAATAAGGTTTTGATATATACTTTGACGATGATTCTAACCTCAACTCAAATTGAGTTGCCAAACCTCTGGCCCGTGGAAGTACTTTGTCTCCCGTTCAGAGTTGTCGATTGTACGGTACTTACAGTACCTTTATTTTCACCAAAAATATACAGTCCAAAGTCATTAGCATACATTATATGATAATTTTATGATGCAATTTTGTTTTTAATCAATCTCTAATAAAAATATTTTTTTAAAATTCTTAAATATTCTTAAAATTCATTAAAAATCCTTTAATTTGAGGACAAACACGACCTATCTACGATTAAAAATAACGGAGTTAAGTTAATTTTTAAATTTTCATGATGTTGACTTGAAAAAATTAAAGTTTTTATTAAAAATTGTTAAAGTTTATTAAAAATCCTTTAATTTGATTCCAAACACGACTAGGTTTAGATAAAAAATAAGAAAGTTAGGTTAGATTTTTGATTTAAAAAAATCCAAGATGGCCGACTTCCGGTTGTCATTAAAATTAAAAATTTCGATAATTTTTTTATTTTTAATCGTAGATATATCGTGTTTGTACTTGAATTAAAGGAAATTTAATTTCCTATCGATTTTTAATAAAAATTTCGTTCTAAAATTATTTTTGAAATTTCATTTTTTGAAATTTTTTGTGATTTTTGTCTTTTTTTAGTAATTTCTTTTTTTTGATATTACTTAGAAAATTTTGATGTTATTTTTGGAAATCTTAACATTATTTTTGAAAGTTTTAACATTCTTTTTGAAAATTTTATTATTTTTTGAAAATTTTGATGTTTTTTTTTTGAAAAATTTGAAGTTTTTATTGAAAATTCTTAAAGTTTATTAAAAATTCTTTAATTTGACACCAAACACGACTACATTCGGGTAAAAAATAAGAAAGATAGGTTAATTTTTTAATTTTCAAGATGGCCGACTTCTGGTTGTCATTAAAATAAAAAATTTCGATAACTCTTTTATTTTTGATCATAGATATATCGTGTTTGTAGTTGAATTAAAGGGAATTTAATTTCCTATCGATTTTTAATAAAAATTTCGTTCTAAAATTATTTTTGAAATTTCATTTTTTGAAATTTTTAACTTTTCTTTTTGGAATTTTTGTCTTTTTTTAGTAATTTCTTTTTTTGATATTTCTTAGAAAATTTTGATATTATTTTTGGAAATTTTAACATTATTTTTGAAAGTTTTAACATTCTTTTTGAAAATTTTAACATTATTTTTTGAAAATGTTGATATTTTTTTTGAAAAATTTGAAGTTTTTATTGCAAATTCTTAAAGTTTATTAAAAATCCTTTAATTTGACACCAAACACGACTATATTCGGGTAAAAAATAAGAAAGTTAGGTTAATTTTTTAATTTTCAAGATGGCCGACTTCTGGTTGTCATTAAAATAAAAAAATTCGATAACTCTTTTATTTTTGATCATAGATATATCGTGTTTGTAGTTGAATTAAAGGAAATTTAATTTCCTATCGATTTTTAATAAAAATTTTGTTCTAAAATTATCTTTGACATTTCTTTTTATTCTGAAATTTATAACATTTGTCTTTTTCTAAATATTCCTTGAAGTTTTTGATATTTTTAGAAAATTTTAACAATATTTTTGAAAATTTTGATTTTTTTTCCGAAAATGTTGATATTTTTTTTTGAAATTTTTATTTATTTGAAATTTTTAATAATTTTTTGAAATTTTAAACATTTTTGTTTTTTTTTCGAAATTTCGTGAAGTTTTTAATATTTCTTAAAAAATTTTGATATTATTTAAAAAATGTTGCTATATTTTTTTGAAAATTTTGATAATTTTTTAAAAATTTTTACTTTTTGTTTGAAAAGTTTGTAATTTTTCATAAAAATTCTTAAAGTTTATTAAAAATCTTTTAATTTGATACCAAACGCGACTATATTCGGGTAAAAAAATAAGAAAGTTAGGTTAATTTTTTAATTTTCAAGATGGCCGACTTCTGATTGTCATTAAAATAAAAAATTTCGATAACTCCTTTATTTTTAATCGTAGATAGGTCGTGTTTGTACTCGAATTAAAGGAAATTTAATTTCCCATCGATTTTTAATAAAAATTTCGTTCTAAAATTATTTTTGAAATTTCATTTTTTGAAATTTTTAACTTTTTTTTTTGTAATTTTTGTCTTTTTTTAGTAATTTCTTTTTTTGATATTTCTTAGAAAATTTTGATATTATTTTTCAAAATTTTGAGATTATTTTTCAAAATTTTGAGATTATTTTTAAAAAATGTTGACGTTATTTTTGAAAATTTTCAAATTTTTATTGAATACTCTTAAAGTTTATTAAAAATTCTTTAATTTAATACCAAACACGACTATATTCGGATAGAAAATAAGAAAGATAGGTTAATTTTTTAATTTTCAAGATGGCCGACTTCCGGTTGTTATTAAAATTAAAAATTTCGATAACTTCTAATCTATTAAAGTTAGATATGTTGCGTTTGTACTCAAATTAAAAGAAATTTAATTTTCTAACGATTTATGATAAAATTTTCAAGATGGTCGACTTCCGGTTGCTATTAAAATTGAGAAATTTAATTTTCTATCAATTTCTAATAAAAATAAGTACCAAAATTGAAGAAAAATGATTAAAAATGATTAAAAAATATGTACAATAAAAAACAAATTTTATTATAATTTCAAATTAATTAATCTCCAGACGTTAAAACGCAATACAGACGTGAACAACTGTATATTAAAAATCATCTTCATTGCCGTTCACATATTTTACTAAAAATATTTTACGAGACTTTTAATTTAATCATTTACTAATTGTAACTCGTATTGTGATTAATACGAACTATGTTAGCAAACAGTCCTCTTCAAAATCCTGACTTCCTTCCGAACTAATAGGCAACAAACCAAACACAGCGTTTAAAAATCTTTGGATGATTTCTAATAGTTTAAAAACCATAGATCGAACCCGAACGAGCCTATTGAAAATATCACTAACTGTGGAAGAATTTTCACAACACATCGAAGCTAAAGTTCTAGTTGTTCTTCGATTATCTAACCAAGGGTTTAATCTTCGAACGGTACATAAAGATCTTGAATAATTTGGATTGTAATAATAAGGATTTCTGTTTGGGTTTGTTGGAATATGATTTTCACTATCTTCTTCTTCAACTTTGTAAGCTTCTGGTTCGTAATTTCGGGGATATTTTGATGGATATTTATAGTCATATTGGTTGTAATTTCGTCGATGATGTTGGGTTTGATAATTAGTTTTATCAAAATAATCCAATTTATATGAGTTATTTTTAGGATAAAATCTTTCATTTTCTGGTTTGAAATTTTGACTAGATCTAGCTGGATATTGTTCATATGAATAGTTAGTGTTGATTTGATGATTTAAATGTGTTTCAAATTCAGGATTTTCATCATCTATTTGATATGGAGTATTTTCTTGATAAAATCCTTCATTATTTTCTTTTGAGTACTCTTCATATTTATTTTTATCAGTAAAAGTGTTTTGATAACTGCTATTATCATCTTCTTGATCTTCAACGGGAGCTGTTAATTCATTATTGATATTACCATCCCCATTTTGAAAGTTATTTCTTTCATATTCACCCGATGAATTTTTCCAATCATTTATCTTTTCTTTTAAATAACCGCAATAAAATCTTTCATCGTCAATTGATTGACATCTACAATCTTTACGTCTTTCACATCTACAACTTCTTCTTTTTCGATTCGTTTTCTTCCTTTTCATCCTTCCATCATCTTCATTTCTTCTACATAAAAATTTATCATCATATGAAAGATTTTCATAGTTAGATTCATCCCTTTTATGTCGTTTTCGTTCCCTTCCTTCCCTTTTTTCCTTTCCTTCTTTTCCTTCCCTTTTTTCTCTTCTGTGTGAGTGTTTATGATGATTTAAATATTTACCATTTCGAATCGCTTTGTAATTTTTAATAAAAGTCGTCAAAAATTCTTTACAAAGTTCTAATTTTTCTCTACATTGACATTTCGGTTTTGATGGATTGTTGATGGATTGATTGTTGATGGAATTTTCATTACTGGTTGCTGTACTGGCTGTACTGCGGGCTGCCTACAGAGTTTACTTTAAAATATCTTCTTTTTTGTATATAAAGGTGTCCCAAAAATAACTTAATTTTTTTTAATTTTTTATTTTTTAAAATGGTAAATTAAAAATCTTTTTGGGACACATTTTCAAATTAATTTTTAGTATTAGTATTAGTATTACCTCCATCATTATTTCCACTTAAGCTACTTTCCGGATCCTTACTCTTCGATCTCTGTCTTGATTCTTTAACCGGTATCTCATCATCATAAACATTATTCTCCTTTTTATTTTTCTGTCTTCCGGGTGAACCTTCCCCCCTTCTCCTTCGATTCCCATCTCTTCCATCTCTTCTTCTCGGGCAACAACTACACGGGAAATCATCTGAATCTTGGCATCTACACCTCTTTGAATTATTCCTCGAACAATTACATTTTTTTCTCGAAGGAGCAGGACAACAACACTTCTTTCTTGAAGATGGTGAAGGTCTACTTGAATAATCACATAAAGTACATGGAGGACATGTATTGCATGATAAACACGGTGCGCATGGGTTTGTATTGGGGCAACATGGGTTACATTTTGGGGGGTAACATGGTGAGACTACTTCAACCGGTGGGCAAGGTTCGCATCGGGGTAAAGGTGGTCGATTTGCCCATTGGATCATCTCCATACATCTTTGTTCGACTTTTGAAGGGGTGTCACAAAATTCAACTTGCCAACCGATGGGTTCGGGGCAACAACATGGGGTTTCTGCTACGAAAGCAACTCCAAAACGTCCCTTTACCTTCTTTACACCTTCACACCAATCTGTTATATCTTCTTGGTAATTTTCTTGGGGGATTTTACCACAACAACAGTTGTTCCACATTTTTTAGAAGTTATACACTGAGAATTTTGTTTTGGGTGGAATAATTTTTTTAATGTGTCGAAATTGTGTCTAAATTATGTCAAAATTATCATAATTTATTATTGTCATAGCTTTCTATTTCCAATTATTTTAATTATAGTAACTAAAACAACTTCTAATATTCATTGAATTATTTAATTTTAAAAATAGTAAAATTTTACTGCTCGATTCCGTATTTTAAAAATTCCATCCAAAATCAATAAAATTGGTAAAAATTCCACGAAAAACTTACTATATTCGTAAAAATTCCACCAAAGTTACCAACATTTTTAACAATTCCACCAAAAACGTACTAAATTTTTTCAATTTTCCACCAAAGCTACAAAAATGTTGAATAATTAAAAAAACTTACTGATTTTTAAAAAATACCACCAAAAACTTACCAAATTCATAAAAATTCTACTAAAATTACCAATATTTTTAACAATTCCACCAAACATGATTAAAGTTAATAAAAATTCCACCAAAGTTATCAACTTTTTTACCAATTCCACCAAAAACATACTGAATTTTTTAAAAATTCCACCAAAAACTTACTAAATTCATAAGAATTTTACCAAAAACACTGAATTTTTTTAAAATTCCACCAGAAATGAATAAAATTCGCAAAATTCCACCAAAGCTATTAAAATATTTAACAACTACACCCAAAACTTACTGAATTTTTTTTATTCCACCAAAAAGTTACA
Organism: Digitonthophagus gazella; assembly: GCA_036711955.1. Lineage (NCBI taxonomy): Eukaryota > Metazoa > Arthropoda > Insecta > Coleoptera > Scarabaeidae > Digitonthophagus > Digitonthophagus gazella. The sequence continues at coordinate 32,157,485 of JASCIT010000002.1, forward strand.
AAACTCCTAAAAATTACACCGAAATTGTCAACATTTTTAACAATTCTACCAAAAACTTGCCAAATTTTTAAAAATTCCACCAAAATGCCCAAATTCTTTTAAAATTCCACCAAAAATCAATCAAATTAGAAACAATTTCATTAAAAATTAACTAAAACCTTGAAAATTTCACCAAAAACTTAGTAAATTCATAAAAATTCCATCAAAGTTACTAAAATTTTTAATAATTCTACCAAAAATAATGAATTTTTTAAAAATTTTAGCAAAAATTAATAAAATTGGAAAAATGTCACTAAAAACTTACTAAATTCGTAAAAATTCCATAAAAAAACACTGAATTCTTTAAAAATTCCGTCAAAAATGAATAAAATTCGGAAAAATTCCACCAATGTTTTCAAAATTTTTGATAATTCCACCAAAATAATACTGAATTTTTTAAACATTCCACCAAAAATTAATACAACTTGAAAAAGTTCCACCAAAAACTTACTAAATTCATAAGAATTTTACCAAAAACATTGAATTTTTTTAAAATTCCGCCAGAAATGAATAAAATTCGCAAAAATTCCACCAAAGTTATTAAAATATTTAACAACTACACCCAAAACTTACTGAATTTTTTTTATTTCACCAAAAAGTTACAAAAATCCTAAAAATTACACCGAAGTTGTCAACATTTTTAACAATTCTACCAAAAACTTACAAAATTTTTTTAAAATTCCACCAAAAATCAATCAAATTAGAAACAATTTCACTAAAAATTAACTAAAATCTTGAAAATTCCATCAAAAACAATAAATTTATAAAAATTCCACCAAAGTTACTAAAATTTTTAATAATTTTATCAAAAATAATGAATTTTTTAAAAATTTCAGCAAAAATTAATAAAATTGGAAAAATGTCACTAAAAACTTACTAAATTCGTAAAAATTCCATAAAAAAACACTGAATTTTTAAAAAAATCCATCAAAAATGAATAAAATTCGGAAAAATTCCACCAATGTTATCAAAATTTTTGATAATTCCACCAAGAGCATACTGAATTTTTTTAAAAATTCCACCAAAATGCCCAAATTCTTTTAAAATTCCACCAAAAATCAATCAAATTAGAAACAATTTCATTAAAAATTAACTAAAACCTTGAAAATTTCACCAAAAACTTAGTAAATTCATAAAAATTCCATCAAAGTTACTAAAATTTTTAATTATTCTACCAAAAATAATGAATTTTTTAAAAATTTCAGCAAAATTAATAAAATTGGAAAAATGTCATTAAAAACTTACTAAATTCGTAAAAATTCCATAAAAAAAACACTGAATTTTTAAAAAATTCCATTAAAAATGAATAAAATTCGGAGAAATTCCACCAATGTTATCAAAATTTTTGATAATTCCACCAAAAACATACTGATTTTTTTAAAAATTCCACCAAAAACTTACCAAATTCATAAAAATTCTGCTGAAATTACCAATATTTTTAACAATTCCACCAAAAACGATTAAAGTTAATTAAAATTCCACCAAAGTTATCAACTTTCTAACAATTCCATCAAAAGCATACTGAATTTTATCAAAATTCCACCAAAAACTAATAAAATTGGAAAAATTTCACTAAAAACTTATTAAATTCGTAAAAATTCCATAAAAAACACTGAATTTTTTAAAAATCCATCAAAAATGAATAAAATTCGCAAAAATTCCACCAGTGTTATCAAAATTTTTGATAATTCCACCAAAAATATACTGAATTTTTTAAAAATTCCACCAAAAATTAATATAATTTGCAAAAATTCCACCAAAAACTTACTAAATTCATAAGAATTTTACCAAAAACACTGATTTTTTGTATTCCACCAGAAATGAAGAGAATTCGCAAAAAATCCACCAATGTTATCAAAATTTTTGATAATTCCACCAAAAACATACTGAATTTTTTAAAAATTCCACCAAAAACTTACTAAATTCATAAGAATTTTACCAAAAACACTGATTTTTTTTTAAATTCCACCAGAAATGAATAAAATTCGCAAAAATTCCATCAAAGCTATTAAAATATTTAACAACTACACCCAAAACTTACTGAATTTTTTTTATTCCACCAAAAACTTACAAAAATCCTAAAAATTACACCGAAATTGTCAACATTTTTAACAATTCTACCAAAGACTTGCCAAATTTTTTAAAAATTCCACCAAAATATCCAAATTCTTTTAAAATTCCACCAAAAATCAATCAAATTAGAAACAATTTCATTAAAAATTAACTAAAACCTTGAAAATTCCATCAAAAACTTAGTAAATTTATAAAAATTCCACCAAAGTTACTAAAATTTTTAAAATTTTACCAAAAATAATGAATTTTTTTAAAATTCCACCAAAAAACTTACAAAATTTGTAAAAATTCCACCAAAGTTACCAAAATTTTTAACAATTCCACCAAAAATTTACCAATTTTTTTTTTTTTAATTCCACCAAAAACTTACAAAATTCGTAAAGTTTCCACCAAAGTTACCAAAATGTTGGTCAATTCCACCAAAACAATAAATTTTTTTAGAAAAATACTAAAAATAAAACTAAACTAGTTTTATCTAAAATTTCCTTCCATTTCATTTAAAATTGTCTATAATTATCGAATTTCGTTTAATTTCATCTAAAATTTTCGAATTTCATTTTTTAAAAGTCATTTAATTCAGCTAAAAATTGTAAAATTTCTTCTAAATTCTCTAAAACGGTCATATTTTATCTAAAATTTGTAACTTTAGTATTTATAATTACATCAACAAATAAACGAATTTACATTACATTATTTTTTATTGCCAAAATAAACAAAAATTAACAATTCCTGTAATTATTATTAAAATTGTTTCTTTACAAAGACGTTAAAACAAAAATGTACGTAATTTAATAAATTCAATTATCTAATCAAATGTGGGTGGATTTGGAGGTAAACTAAACGGCACCCCATCGATATAAATAAACGGTTCACTCGACGACTGATTATCAGTGTCAGATTCACAATTTTTAAACATATCGCCCAACCTCTTCGAAATATTCCTAAAGAAATGTAAAGGCCAGCGTATTCTTTTCACATCGCTATCACCAACATCTTCAATTTCAAACGACCTTTCAATTCTTCTCCTTCTAGGTGTTCTAGCTTTATTTGATTTAAACGTTTCACTTTTTATTTTTTTACCCCTCCGAATGGAATTTTCATTTTCAACAGTTAAAGGAAGACTTACTTTATCATAATTTATAAATTCCGATAAAATTCCATCCATTGAAGTTAAAGACTCATTATTTTTCCCACGAAAATAAGTAAATAAATCACTATTAGAAAAATCTTTATCTGTATTTTTAGATTTTGTTAATTGATTATCTCCTTGCATCATCATATTTGTTAAAATTTCTGATTTAATCACATTTTTTATGTTTACATTACTAGTTTTTGGAGTTTTAGAATTATTTAGATGTTCATTTTTTATGTTATTTTGAACTAAAGATATATTTTCTTCTTTATCTTTTTCATGTTGAGAATTATCTTCAATATGTTTTATATCTTGGTCAACTCTTCCGGTATTTATACAATTTTTAATCGCTTCACAAGAAACTTCATATTTATCACTATCATATTTAAACTTAGAGGTTTTATTACTCAATTCAATTAATTCGCAAGAACGTTTATTTGGAATATTAAATGGTGGAATATTAAACGGTGGAATATGAACCATATAAAGATTTTTATGTTTATTCTTTTCACTATCCAAATTTTGAGAGATATTTGGAGGAGATTGATTACCAACTTCATTTCTTTTCTTGCCTTCAGTTTGAGAGTTTTGATTTTTTGAAAGATTAGAAAAATCTTTCTGGTGATTTATAGTGTAATCTTGATTTAAACATGTAAAATTATCTCGTTTTGTTTTAGTTTGAGTATTTTGATCGTTTGAACGAGTTTTTTTATTAGAATTTAATTTCCTTGAATTACGTTTATTAGATTGAGGTTCATAATAACTTTCTGTAAACGAAGAGGAATTTGTACTTTGTGTTGAAGTCGAACAATAATTATAATTCGATTTCTTTTTAGATTCTTTTACAGGAATTTCATCATACATGTAATTTGATTTCTGTTTATTGCTATTATATTTTTTCCTTCCATCTCTTAAACATCTATTTTCCAATCTACATCTACAAATTTTATTATTTTTATAGTGACAATTAAAATCACTAGACTCATATTCCTCTTCGGAATAGCTTTCATTAATTGTAAGACAATTAGGACATTTGTAATTAAATCTCGACGAACACGGTCTCGTTACGGGAAAAAAAGGGTTACATTTGGGGGGAAAATGTGGCGAAATCACTTCGGAAGGTGGGCAAGGTACAATTCGAGGTATTGGAGGTTGACTCGCCCATTCTATCATTTCCAAACATCTTTGCTCAACTTTAGAAGGGGAGTCACAAAATTCAACTTGCCAACCTGTCGGATCTGGACAACAACAAGGCGTTTCTGCCACAAAAGCCAAACCAAAACGACCTTTAACTCTGTTTGAGTTACACCAGTCGTTTTCTATGTCCGAATATTCACAACGACATTTAGTCCACATTTTTAAAATTGTATTTTATGCTAAGTTTGATGTTTTACGTGATAATTTTGAAAAATGTTTGAAGTCAAACGTCAAAATAAATTGAAAGTTTAATTCTTGTTCTTTACTATTTAAAAAAAAGTTCAAATAACAATATGATATAATCTAATATCTGATTTATTTACTGACTAGTATAGTTTTATTTTTAGTATTTTTCTAAAAAAATTTATTGTTTTTGGTGGAATTGATCAACATTTTGGTAACTTTGGTGGAAGCTTTACGAATTTAATAAGTTTTTGATGGAATTTAAAGAAAAAATTGGTAAATTTTTGCTGGAATTTAAAAAAAAATCATTATTTTTGGTAGAATTATTAAAAATTTTAGTAACTTTGGTGAAATTTTTATAAATTTACTAAGTTTTTGATGGAATTTTCAAGGTTTTAGTTAATTTTTAGTGAAATTGTTTCTAATTTGATTGATTTTTGGTAGAATTTTAAATGAATTTGGACATTTTTGTGGAATTTTTAAAAAAATTGATAAGTTTTTGGTACAATTGTTAAAAATGTTGGTGACTTTGTAAGTTTTTGGTGGAATTTTTAAAAACTTTGACAATTTCGATGTAATTTTTAGGATTTTTGTAAGTTTTTGGTGGAATAAAAAAAAAATTCAGTAAATTTTGGGTGTAGTTGTTAAATATTTTAATAAGTTTGGTGAAATTTTTATCAATTTTAACAATCTTTGGTGGAATTCTTGAAAATTTTGATAACTTTGGTGGAATTCTTACTGATTTACTAAATTTTTGGTGGAATTTTTATCAATTTTAACAATTTTTGGTGGAATTTTTGAAAATTTTGATAACTTTGGCGGAATTCTTACTGATTTACTAAATTTTTTGGTGGAATTTTTATCAATTTTAACAATTTTTGGTGGAATTTTTGAAAATTTTGATAACTTTGGTGGAATTCTTACTAATTTACTAAATCTTTGGTGGAATTTTCAAGGTTTTAGTTAATTTTTAATGAAATTGTTTCTAATTTGATTAATTTTTTGTGGAATTTTAAAAGAATTTGGAAATTTTGATGGAATTTTTTAAAAATGTATTACGTTTTTGGTGGAATTGTTAAAAAATTTGGTAACTTTGGTGGAATTTTTACGAATTTTAATAGTCTTTGATGAAATGTTTCTTAATTTAACTATTTTTTGGTAGAATTTTTAGGGTTTTAGTTAATTTTTAGTGGAATTGTTTCCAATTTGATTAGTTTTTGATGAAATTTTTTTAAAAATCAGTGTTTTTGGTGGAACTGTTAAAAATTTTATTCACTTTGGTGGAATTTTTACGAATTTATTAAGTTTTTGGTATAATTTTTAGGGTTTTAGTTAATTTTTAGTGGAATTATTTCTAATTTGATTAATTTTTGGTGGAATTTAAAAATTATTCGGCAACTTTGGTGGAATTTTTTAAGATGTTGATAACTATTTGATGGAATTTTTAAGAATTTAGTAAGTTTTTGGTGGAATTTTTAAGAATTTAGTAAGTTTTTGGTGGAATTTTAAAGAATTCTATAAGTTTTCGTTGGAAACGTTTCCAATTTTATGTATTTTCGGTGGAATTTAAAAAAAAATCAATATGTTTTTGATGGAATTGTCAAAAATTTTGGTAACATTGATGAATGAAGTTCGAAAATTTTAGATGAAATTTGACGAAATTCGATAATTATAAATAATTTTATACGAAATTGGACGAAATTTTAAACAAAATTTGAAGGTTTTAGAGAATTTTAGAAGAAATTTTACAATTTTAAGATGAATTAAATGACTTTTATAAATGAAATTTGAAAATTTTAAATGATTTTCGACGAAATTCAATAATTATAAACTATTTTATATGAAATTGGATGAAATTTTAAACAAAATTTGAAGGTTTTAGCGAATTTTAGAAGAAGTTTTACAATTTTAAGTTGAATTAAATGACTGTTATAAATGAAATTTGAAAATTTTAAATGATTTTGGACGAAATTCAATAATTATAGACTATTTTATATGAAATTGGATGAAATTTTAGACAAAATTTGAAGATTTTAGACAATTTTATACGAAATTGGACGAAATTATAAACAAAATTTTAAGCTAAATTAAATGACTTTTATAAGTGAAATTTGATGAAATTTTAGACAAAATTTGAAGATTTTAGAGAATTTTAGACGAAATATCACACTTTTAAGCTAAATTAAGTTATTTTTTATATGAAATTCAAGAATTTTAGAAACAGTTAGATAAAATTCAATAATTTTAGGCACTTTTACAAAAAAATTAGACGATTTACCAAAAAATAAACAATTTTTCTTTTAATTTTAGCCGTTTTTTGACAATTTTGTGAGAAAATTAATTTTCTAATGATTTTAAACCATTTTACGGAAACTTAAACGATTTTTGAATAATTTTATTAAAAAATAGTCCATTTTCAAACGATTTTAGACAATTTTAGACCATTTTTTAACAATTTTATTAAAAAGTAGTCAATTTTCAAACGATTTTAGACAATTTTATGGAAATTTAGATGATTTTTTAACAATTTTCAATCGATTTTTAACAATTTTCAATCAATTTTAAACAATTTTCAATCGATTTTAAACAATTTTACAGAAATTTAGACGATTTTTTAACAGTCTATTAAAAAATAGTTTTCAAACGATTTAAGACAATTTTATGGAAACTTAAACGGTTTTTTTAACAAATTTTATTAAAAAAATCATCCATTTTCAAACGATTTTAGACAATTTTATGGAAATTTGGACAATTTTTTTAACAATTTTGATAAAATTTTTAAGAATTTTAACTATTTTAGACGTTTTCTTTTTTAAAAATTCTTCACAACTTTTAACAGACTTCTTTTTAATTTACGTTAAACGATTAAATGAAAATTAACAATGTTAGATGTTATTTAGAAAAGAAAATCTAAAATTTAAACGATTTTTCCCAAATTCTAATAAATTTTCTTTTAATTTCTAATAATTTTTAAAAGATTTTTCTAAAATTTAAACAGTTTTAAAAGAATTTTAACCATTTTAGATGTTTTCTAGAAAAAAATCCAAAATTTAAACGATTTTTCCTAAATTCTAACAAATTTTCTTTCAATTTCTAATGATTTTAAAAAGGTTTTTCTAAAATTTAAACAGTTTTAAAAGAATTTTAACCATTTTAGATGTTTTCTAGAAAAAAATCCAAAAGTTAAACGATTTTTCCCAAATTCTAAGAAATTTTCTTTTAATTTCTAATAATTTTTAAAAGATTTTTCTAAAATTTAAACAGTTTTAAAAGTATTTTAACCATTTTAGATATTTTCTAGAAAGAAATCCAAAATTTAAACGATTTCTTCCACATTTTAACAAATTTTCTTTTAATTTCTAATAATTTTTAAAAGGTTTTTCTAAAACTTAAACAGTTTTAAAAGAATTTTAAACATTTTAGATGTTTTCTAGAAAAAAATCCAAAATTTAAACGATTTTTCCCAAATTCTAACAAATTTTCTTTCAATTTCTAATAATTTTTAAAAGATTTTTCTAAAACTTAAACAGTCTTAAAAGAATTTTAACCATTTTAGATGTTTTCTAGAAAAAAATCCAAGATTTAGACGATTTTTCCCAAATTTTAACAAATTTTCTTTTAATTTCTAATAATTTTTAAAAGATTTTTCTAAAACTTAAACAGTTTTAAAAGAATTTTAACCATTTTAGATGTTTTCTGGAAAAAAATTCAAAATTTAAACGATTTTTCCCAAATTCTAACAAATTTTCTTTTAATTTCTAATAATTTTTAAAAGATTTTTTAAAAACTTAAACAGTTTTAAAAGAATTTTAACCATTTTAGATGTTTTCTAGAAAAAAATCCAAGATTTAGACGATTTTTCCCAAATTTTAACAAATTTTCTTTTAATTTCTAATAATTTTTAAAAGATTTTTCTAAAACTTAAACAATTTTAAAAGAATTTTAACCATTTTAGATGTTTTCTAGAAAAAAATCTAAAATTTAAACGATTTTTCCCAAATTCTAACAAATTTTCTTTTAATTTCTAATAATTTTTAAAAGATTTTTTAAAAACTTAAACAGTTTTAAAAGAATTTTAACCATTTTAGATGTTTTCTAGAAAAAAATTCAAAATTTAAACGATTTTTCCTAAATTTTAACAAATTTTCTTTCAATTTCTAATAATTTTTAAAAGATTTTTCTAAAATTTAAACAGTTTTAAAAGAATTTTAACCATTTTAGATGTTTTCTAGAAAAAAATCCAAAATTTAAACGATTTTTCTCAAATTCTAACAATTCTCTTTTAATTTCTAATAATTTTTAAAAGATTTTTCTAAAACTTAAACAGTTTTAAAAGAATTTTAACCATTTTAGATGTTTTCTGGAAAAAAATCCAAAATTTAAACGATTTTTCCCAAATTCTAACAATTTTTTTTTAATTTCTAATAATTTTTAAAAGATTTTTCTAAAACTTAAACAGTTTTAAAAGAATTTTAACCATTTTAGATGTTTTCTAGAAAAAAATCCAAAATTTAAACGATTTTTCCCAAATTCTAACAAATTTTCTTTCAATTTCTAATAATTTTTAAAAGATTTTTCTAAAACTTAAATAGTTTTAAAAGAATTTTAACCATTTTAGATGTTTTCTAGAAAAAAATCCAAAATTTAAACGATTTTTCTCAAATTCTAACAATTTTCTTTTAATTTTTAAAAGATTTTTCTAGAATTTAAACAGTTTTAAAAGAATTTTAACCATTTTAGATGTTTTCTAGAAAAAAGTCCAAAATTTAAACGATTTTTCCCAAATTCTAACAGATTTTCTTTTAATTTTTAATAATTTTTAAAAGATTTTTCTAAAACTTAAATAGTTTTAAAAGAATTTTAACCATTTTAGATGTTTTCTAGAAAAAAAATCCAAAATTTAAACGATTTTTTCCAAATTCTAACAATTCTCTTTTAATTTCTAATAATTTTTTAAAGATTTTTCTAAAACTTAAACAGTTTTAAAAGAATTTAGCTATTTTAGATGTTTTCTAGAAAAAAAAATCCAAAATTTAAACGATTTTTCCCAAATTCTAACAAATTTTCTTTTAATTTTTAATAATTTTTAAAAGATTTTTCTAAAATTTAAACAGTTTTAAAAGAATTTTAACCATTTTAGATGTTTTCTAGAAAAAAATCCAAAATTTAAACGATTTTTCCCAAATTCTAACAAATTTTCTTTCAATTTCTAATAATTTTTAAAAGATTTTTCTAAAACTTAAATAGTTTTAAAAGAATTTTAACCATTTTAGATGTTTTCTAGAAAAAAATCCAAAATTTAAACGATTTTTCTCAAATTCTAACAATTTTCTTTTAATTTTTAAAAGATTTTTCTAGAATTTAAACAGTTTTAAAAGAATTTTATCCATTTTAGATGTTTTCTAGAAAAAAATCCAAAATTTAAACGATTTTTCCCAAATTCTAACAATTCTCTTTTAATTTCTAATAATTTTTAAAAGATTTTTCTAAAACTTAAACAGTTTTAAAAGAATTTTAACCATTTTAGATGTTTTCTAGAAAAAAATCCAAAATTTAAACGATTTTTCCCAAATTCTAACAAATTTTCTTTTAATTTTTAATAATTTTTAAAAGATTTTTCTAAAACTTAAACAGTTTTAAAAGAATTTTAAGCAGTTTAGATGTTTTCTAGAAAAAAATCCAAAATTAAAACGATTTTTCCCAAATTCTAACAAATTTTTCTTTCAATTTCTAATAATTTTTAAAAAATTTTTCTAAAATTTAAACAGTTTTAAAAGAATTTTAACCATTTTAGATGTTTTCTAGAAAAAAATCCAAAATTTAAACGATTTTTCCCAAATTCTAACAATTCTCTTTTAATTTATAATAATTTTTAAAAGATTTTTCTAAAACTTAACCAATTTTAAAAGAATTTTAACCATTTTAGATGTTTTCTAGAAAAAAAATCCAAAATTTAAACGATTTTTCCCAAATTCTAACAAATTTTCTTTTAATTTTTAATAATTTTTAAAAGATTTTTCTAAAACTTAAACAGTTTTAAAAGAATTTTAACCATTTTAGATATTTTCTAGAAAAAAATCCAAAATTTAAACGATTTTTCCCAAATTCTAACAAATTTTCTTTTAATTTTTAATAATTTTTAAAAGATTTTTCTAAAACTTAAACAGTTTTAAAAGAATTTTAACCATTTTAGATGTTTTCTAGAGAAAAAATCCAAAATTTAAACGATTTTTCCCAAATTCTAACAAATTATCTTTCAATTTCTAATAATTTTTAAAAGATTTTTCTAACAATTCTCTTTTAATTTTTAATAATTTTTAAAAGATTTTTCTAAAACTTAAACAGTTTTAAAAGAATTTTAACCATTTTAGATGTTTACTAGAAAAAAAAATCTAAAATTTAAACGATTTTTCCCAAATTCTAACAAATTTTCTTTTAATTTCTAATAATTTTTAAAAGATTTTTCTAAAATTTAAACAGTTTTAAAAGAATTTTAACCATTTTAAATGTTTTCTAGAAAAAAATCCAAAATTTAAACGATTTTTCCCAAATTCTAACAAATTTTCTTTTAATTTCTAATAATTTTTAAAAGATTTTTCTAAAACTTAAACAGTTTTAAAAGAATTTTAACCATTTTAGATGTTTTCTAGAAAAAATCCAAAATTTAAACGATTTTTCCCAAATTTTAATAAATTTTCTTTCAATTTCTAATAATTTTTAAAAGATTTTTCTAAAATTTAAACAGTTTTAAAAGAATTTTAACCATTTTAGATGTTTTCTAGAAAAAAAAAATCCAAAATTTAAACGATTTTTCTCAAATTCTAACAATTCTCTTTTAATTTTTAAAAGATTTTTCTAAAACTTAAACAGTTTTAAAAGAATTTTAACCATTTTAGATGTTTTCTAGAAAAAAATCCAAAATTTAAACGATTTTTCTCAAATTCTAACAAATTTTCTTTTAATTTCTAATAATTTTTAAAAGATTTTTCTAAAACTTAAACAGTTTTCAAAGAATTTTAACCATTTTAGATGTTTTCTAGAAAAAAATCCAAAATTTAAACGATTTTTCTCAATTTCTAACAATTTTCTTTTAATTTTTAATAATTTTTAAAAGATTTTTCTAAAATTTAAACAGTTTTAAAAGAATTTTAAACATTTTAGATGTTTTCTAGAAAAAAATCCAAAATTTAAACGATTTTTCCCAAATTCTAACAAATTTTCTTTCAATTTTTAATAATTTTTAAAAGATTTTTCTAAAACTTAAACAGTTTTAAAAGAATTTTAACTATTTTAGATGTTTTCTAGAAAAAAGTCCAAAATTTAAACGATTTTTCTCAAATTCTAACAAATTTTCTTTAATTTCTAATCATTTTTAAAAAATTTTTCTAAAACTTTTTTAAAAGATTTTTCAAAAAAATTTTACAATTTGAGATAAATTTAAAAGGTTTTAGATGGTTTTAAAAATTCCTAAATTTGGTAAAAGTTAACAGTTAAATAATATTTAATTTTTCCTTTTATTTAATAAGGTAGTTACATAAATATCTATACAATTAAATTAAACTACAGTTGGTCAAATTGAAATCCACTCCACTTCCTGAAAATGTGTACTTTAAAATTTTATAATATTTTAGTTCTAAATATCCTAAAATTTATCTAATTGTAAATGCTAATTTCTTCAGTTATGAATTCTATTACCTACATTCAAAAAAAATCTAACAAATCTAATTTTTTGTTTCAGTCGTACCTCAATTTATGGTGCAAGCCGGTGATATAATAAACTGTGATGGAACTGGTGGGGAAAGTATTTACGGCCCATCTTTCGAAGATGAAAATTTTACAATAACGGTAATTCATTTCTCACAACATTTAACCCCAAATAATAAAAAAATTTATTACCCAAATAATAAAAAAAATAAATTTATTTCAGCATGAAAAAGAAGGTGTAGTCGGTATGGCAAATCAAGGTCCGAATACAAACAGCAGTCAATTTTATATAACAACAGTACCTTGTTGTCACCTCGATGGTACAAATGTAGTCATAGGTAAAGTTAGAAAAGGTTTGGGAATTATACTAGACATGCAAGACCTCCCAAGAGAAAATGAACTTCCATTAAAGGTACTTTTCTTAAAAATAATGACATAAAAAATCTTTTTTATGTAATGAAAAGTTTTTTTTATTTTTACATTTTATTTAGAAATGTATAATTTCTGATTGTGGAGTAATTCCGGAAGGACAACCTTGGAACATAGAAGAAAATGACGGTACGGAAGATATTTACCCTCCGTACCCGGAAGATTGGGACGTTGAATCCAAAGATTTAGATAAAGAATACAAAAACGCCGTGAATCATATTAAAAATTCCGGGAATGTTTATTATTACAAATGTGATTACATTCATTCGGAGATGAAGTATAAGAAATCTTTGAGGTATCTCGAAGCTTGGATTAAAAGGAATAAAAAACAAGATCAACCGAAAGTGATGGAGTTAAAATCTGTTTTGTTAATAAATTTAGCCGCTGTTTTATTGAAGAAAAAAGAGTATAGAGAAACGATTAAATTATGTTCGGAAGTTTTATCTATTGATCCGAAAAATATAAAGGCTTTAATAAGAAGAGGGTGTGCCAAAATGGGGATTAAAGATTATACGGATGCGGCGAGAGATTTTAGACACGTTTTACGTTTAGATGCTAATAATAAAATGGCTCTTGTTAATTTTCAATTAGCCAAACAGTGTTTAATGGATTATACGAAAAGAGAACAGGAGTTATTCTCAAAAATGTTTTAAAGAAATTTTATGTTTATCTTGTACATAGAAAATGAATATATTTTAAGATGTATTATCTATTTTTTATTTTTTTATTCTAACTACTCTTTTCTCGGTTAAAATATTCTTTGTACACACACAAAATTTTTCAAAAATAACAAAAATTAATACACATTTATATTTCTATCCATTAAAAAGGTAAAATGAAGAAAACTAATATTGCATATGAATGATTTATTTAAATAACTCAAGCGTTTAACAATGCAGAAGACTAGTGTACGTAAAAACGTTTTGAAAATGTACCCAAATCTTTTTAATGAATATCTTTTGAAAAATGCATTTTTGTACAGATTTAGATTACAGATTTAATTAAAGAAAGTTTAGGGTGACACTTTCAAGAAAGGCTACCATCGAAAGCGCAGTCAGAAAAAACATTTTTAACTTAACGGCAGTGTGCAATACTAGTAATTTGAGTATCAACACAAATTTCGATAATCAAATTACAACTCTCGTGATGTAATTTAATGAAATACTAATACGAATATATCCTTATCTAATTATTAAGGCAAGTAAAAGCTTTTTTTGAGAAATAAATATTTAAAAGTAAAAAAAATCAAAAAGATTTTTGTCGGTTAACTAACAAATATTGTCTAAATCTATCGTCTAGAGAAGAAAACGTGAAAAATCATTTGGACTATAAAACGTAACAAAAATTAAATTAATATCACAAATGAGACTCTTTCGAACGGGAATGTTTGTTTAACTTTCTTCTAAAATTTCTACGCAATCTCCTACCGTTTCTTGGTTTTTACCTGATTCCGTTTCGTGTCCGAGACAATCAGGATTCGTTTCACTTACTGTTTTTATTACTCCGTCTACTAAAGTTCCGGCGAATTGTTTTAGTTCTTGGTTAACTTCTTTTCGGGATTTTGTGGCGACCGGTAATGGTAGAGATGAGGGTCTTATTTGTTTTTGAAATGGGAATAATTTTCCACCTTCACCCTAAAAATTATAATTATTATTATATTAAAAAAATAAATTATTTTTATATTAAAAAAAATTATTTTTCTTAATTGTAAAGTAATTAAAACATTTTTACTTGAGGTGTATGTACTGCAACTATTTCTGTTTGAGTTCCAGCTACGGTTTCTTTTAACTGTTGGTTTATGTTTGGCATTTGACTAAACATGGTCATGAATTTTACTATGTCTTGCATTGATCCTTGTAATTGTTGAATCTGTAACATAAAAAAAAATTAATTTTTGAATTTGAAATTTAAGTGGTATTAATAAATAAATTAATTCTTTTGATCAGTTTTAGAATAACACTTGGAGAGATTTTTTAGAACTACACATCAGACAATAGTTTCTGTTTTATATTTCATCAGTTGATCTTAATAATTATCTTCAGAACATTGGTCACGTATGTATCTTGTATGAGGCCCTAAGTTTATAAGTTTCCAATTCCACCTTAACACTTTCACAACCGCTGACACCAATGTTGTGGTATAGGCAGGCATTCGTTGTATGCCGGTGACACTTATGTGGTGTCATTGGTAGGCCATTCGTTATTCATTATTATTCAAAACATTACCGGCCACTGACGAAATTTCACTGTGCAAACATACGGTTGTGAAAGTGTTAACCACTCGGTTTTGCTGTTGTAAGCTTCCGATCCCCTTTTGAAGTTGTTCTCGAATAACCGAACTCAGTGGTATCATAATAGAACTTCCATCGATGCTACTCAAATCGGATTCACTTATTGAGTCTACCATACTCATTTAAAAAAAGGAAAAATGTTCCCAAAAAACAATATCTTTCACTTAATCGGACGAATATTGTAAAATGAACTCTTGGCTTTAGATAGAAAAAACTTTTTTTCATTCACTTTCTTCTTTCTCACTGAAAGGATTGCTCAATCACTAGTGATGTTATTGTGGAAGGTTTAAAAGAAAAAAATGTTGCGTTTGAGCAATTTGTGGTGGTTTAAAAGTTATCTTGGGAGATGTTAAAAAGGGTGGTTTTGGGGCATCTCGAGAGATTTGGATGGTTTTCAGTTAGAAATTGGTTAAATCGTCGGTTTTTTTAACGAATTGTTTATTCAGTTGATGGATTTCATGCATAATTTGTTCGTTTACAAATGGATAATATCCCACCACAGTTGAACTGATAGTCCACAGACGTACACAAGTCAGTGTTAAAATGTCGAACGGACAACATTGCTTTGAGAGTCGTTTTCAATACTGAACCTAACTTAACCTATTTCTTCGAATTATTTCGATCATGATTTTAGACCCAACAGTTTTTTTTTAAGTTTTGGGCGCGTTGAACCCAAATTAAACTTCAAAGTTGCTCCATTACAGAATGTTCCAAAGTCAAAGCCAGTGACTAATTTCTGCAGTGTGTCCAATAAGTGGTATCACAGAAAATCCACATATTCCTTCTCCAGCTATTCATAGGCGGATGAACTCTAGGAGTATGAAATTTTTTGGTGTAATTTAATTTTTTTCTTTTTAGACGTTTTGACACATTTTTTTAGTTAAATTAACAGTTTTATGAGGACGATACTACTTATAAATGCATCGCTGTGATGATCAACACGCATAGTTATATATTGTAGCTTGTTTGAATTAAAATTGACATGATAATGGTTAAGTTATTCCAGAATTTGAGAGAGGGATGTCAAGATGCTAACAGGTAAACATGAAAATTTCTAAAGACTCCAATGAATCGCTGGCGTTGGTCTTGGGACACTCTGTACATTAGCTTTTCGAAATCTTTTTACCTAAAACGCAAAATACTTGATTTTGGGTATAAATTAAATACCCAGTATTACTCTTGAATGTAAAGTAGACATAACCGGTATATTATTTAATTGCTCAGGAAAAAACTAACCGCTCAGTATTAATATAAATATTCAGTACGGAAACTAAATGACCATTAAAAATGTTAAATGTCAATATACTAAACGCTCAGTAAAAATCCTAAATGTTCAGTACAAATCTTAACTGTTCAGTAATTATACCAAATAATCAGTAAAAAATTGAAACTACTTTTAAAAAAATAATATGCTCATTTCAAAACTCAACAAAACTTGAACAAATTTAAAAAATCGTACTGAGGCTATTTCTGGAAATTCAGAAAAAAATTTAAATAGAAATACATTAATCCATCTATTTTATCCTAAACAAATCAAATTTATCGTAGCTGTTTCCAAAAAAATTTAAAAAATTCCCAGTCATCGACGATTTTTGCCCGAACCCAAAAAAAATTTGAACAAATTTGAAAAATCGTACTGAGCTTATTTAAGAAAATTTTTTAAAGCTTTTTTAAATAGAAATATATTAACATATCTATTTTATGTTAAACATGTCAAATTTACTGTAGCTATTTCCGAAAAAATTAAAAAAATTCCCAAAGTCATCAATGATTTTTGGCCAAATTCAATATAACCTGAAAATTTTTAAAAAATCGCACTGAGCTTATTTATGAAATTTTTGAAAAGATTTTTGGAATAGGAATACATTAAAGTACCTACTTTATGTTAAACAAATCAAATTTACTGTAGCTGTTTCCAAAAAAAATTTTAAAAAATCCAGAGTCATCGATAATTTTCGGCCGAATTTAGTATAACTTGAAGAATTTTGAAAAATCGCTCAGAGTTTATTTAAGAAAATTTTTAAACGATTTTTGAAATAGGAATATATGAGTGGGTCAGAAGTAAAGTGAACCAAGTCCACTTAAGTTCGTTCCGAGAAAACGGACCGTTTGATTCATTTTTTCAATGAAAAATGGTGCAAATCATTCAGTATTAAAGTGAACTAGCGTACATTATTGGTTACCTGATGAACTAGGTATTGAATAAGTCGGCACATAAAATTATAACTATTCAAACGGACTTAAATATACTCTTAACTAAATTTTAGAAAAAATGGACTTGGTTCACTTTCCTTCTGACCCACTCATATTAAAGCATCTATTTTATATAAATTAAAATCAAAGTAACTGTAGGTGTTCCTAAAAAAAAACTAAAGTCATCGACGATTTTTACCCAAACTAAATATAACTTGAACAAATTTAAAAAATCGTGCTGAGCTTATTTATGAAAATTTTGAAAACATTTTTTAAATAGAAATACATTAAAGCATCTATTTTATGCTAAATAAATCAAATTCGTTGTAGCTGTTCTCAGAAAACATAAAAAAATTCCCAGTCATCGATGATTTTCGCCCGAATTCAATATAACTTGAACAAATTTGAAAAATCGTACTGAGCTTATTTATGAAAATTTTGAAAAGATTTTTTATATAGAAATACATTAAAGTATCTATTTTATACAATACAAACCAAATTTACTGTAACTGTTCCCAAAAAATTATAAAAAATTCGCAAAGTCATCGATGATTCTTTCCCAAATTCAACAAAATTTGGACAAATTTGAAAAATCTCATTGAGTTTATTTATGAAAATTTTGAAAAGATTCTTTGAATAAAAATAGGTTAAAGTATCTATTTTATGTTAAACAAATCAAATTAATTGTAGTTGTTCCCAAAAAAATTTTAAAAACTCCCAAAATCATCGATAATTTTTGCCTGAACAAAAAAACACTTTCTTCGTGTTCACTTTCTCTTTCATCACTCTCGTAATGAGATATTTCATTCATTTTTAATCTAAAATTTTGACAAACAATTTTGAGGTTAGATGAACACATTGTAATTCTTTACTGGGAGTTATTTAATTTCGTACTATGCTTTATATGTTTAACATTTCAAATATTTTACTGAGCATTTTTTGTTTTTATACTTAACACGTTTAAAATTAAATACTGAGCGTTTAGTATTTTTTACTGAGCAATAAGGTATAAAAATACTGAGCATTTAAATGCGATCCCTTGATTTTTAAACAAGGCATTTAAAAGTACTGCTGTTCTTTAGTCTAATCATATAATCCTATAAAAGGCTAAACAGAAGTAATGGTAATCGTTGATTTAGTAAACTTACAATGTCACTTTAGCACAATGGTGGGCAACCTCCGGCCCGTGCAGGGTTCTAATCAAGCCCCCGAGACCCTTAGAAAGAATAATAAACAATTGTTGTTTTAAATCAAAAAATTTGTAATAGAAAGAAGTAATTAATGAAAGGCTTTTACCGCTAATGTGTTATAGAAAAAGAAGTCTGATTACTGAACTAGGATACGAACCTAGATCTCCTACTTTTTGGGCAGTTAGTTGTTCTACCGATCGAAAGCAGAAGATCTGGGATATCTAATCTTTAATATAGTTTTTTATATTAGAAACAAAAAGTTGTAAGTATCAAATATTTGTCAATTTCCTACTCCAGCCCGCGTACAAAAAGTAAACTATAATCTGGCCCCCATTATACAAAAGATTGCCTGCCCCTGGAATAGAATGCTTCATTTATGCAATTTAAATACATAATTTACATACAATTGCGACTTTAAAAAACCACTGTATTAAGAAAATTAATAAACTTTATTATATTCGTGGATATTTTGATACAAGAAATGACCGTAGAAATAATGCAAACTTTAAAGATATTGAATCCAAGAAGATAAGAATCCACCTGTGTCATCTAGTTAGAAACAAGAATTTGAAAATCTTCCATCTTTTTGAGATTGTGATTAAACCATTGCCTAATAATGACTACGATTAGGCAATAGTAGAAAGATAATTTCTCCCAGAATAAATCAAGATATTGAAAAAAATCAAAATGCTTTTTGAATAGAAAAAAATACTACATTTAGCTGCGAAATTTGTGAATAAAAATTGATTCGCTATGTTATTTAATCCCAAATATTTGAAAACTGACTTTTTTAGCACTTATAGGCTAAGATATCTTGAAAACTTGATGTGATGAGACAATTCTGAGATCGGATATGAATTCAACGTACTAAAATTTTTTAGGAAACTGTTGTCTAATGTGGGTCACACTTTTCCAAAATTTTTGTCTGTCTATGTAATCTTAACCCGGCGTGTGTATACAATATTTTTTGAGACACGGTGTGTACACTGGGTCTTTTAGGGAACAGGCATATTTTCTAAGTTTTCTAGGCTTTTAAAAATTCTAGAAAAATTCTGAGTTACTTATTGAAGCGTCTACTACATGGCCGAGCAGTTACCAAATTCGAAAGTTTAAAACTGTTCTCAATAAAAATGAAACAATCGTCTGAATCGTCTGAAAAGTCAGAAAAACGGAAATTTTGACTGTTCCTTCAAAGACCCAGTGTACACACGGAGGGTTAACTCAAGAAAAAAATAAACTTACAACTTATTTCATACAAAATTTCTTTAAAATGTCAATTTTTTAACTAACCTGATTTTGTAAAACAGAACACGTTTGTGCTAAATCTTTAACCAATTCAACATTATCAATTTTACTCGTACTCGGAGCCACAGAGTTATTCGTGGTCTCGTTTTCCGGATTAATCGTAGAAACTTTCTTCCATAAAGCGTTTATAGCTTGCATTTGTAACATTTGTATTTTCCTCTCACTTTCTAAAGCTGCTTTTGTAGATTCCATATCACTTGCTAGTTTCCTGTTTGTATAATCAAACATAAAATTAAGATTAAAATATAAATACGAAGGCTTTCATAGCCGATGTTAAGTAAATTAAGAACTAAACTAAAGTTAAGTAAACTTAAGACTAGAACTAACATTAACACTAACTCTAACACTAGACTTAGAACTGTGGAGTAGATGACTCAATAAATAACTTTCGAGTTGGTACGCTTAATATCCAGGGTTTGAGAACTGGTTATTCCAACACCTAGTCATTCCACTGACTTTCGGAGGGGTTGTTAACCCTTTGTATCACGATTTATTTCGAATGTAATGCAATTATAGCGGGCCAGACTCGTTATTGTATGTTAAGGGGTTAAATCATTGCTCTCACAATTAGTCAAACATCTCTGGTTGTGTATCATCCTTGCACGTAGGAGGTTTGTATAACCAAATGTGCCTTTGCGCTCTCTGAGGGGCACCTCGGAGATAAGATACGGTTATTTGAACACTAACAAATCTCCAGACGTTTAATTCAAGAGGTCTACTGAAGTGTGTTAGTCTTTAGAAAAGGTCTTTTAAAAAAGCGTTTGATGTTTTCCAATATTATTTTACAACCTTCTTTAAAAAAAAGTTCAAAATCGAACTTATTCGAGTTAAAACGGCATCCAAAACGTCAAATGTGTTAGAATTTAGAAAGTCTAGTGTTAAAGTTACTACTAATGTTAATTCTAATTTGAATTTAATCAAAATTAAACTAGTAAATATTTATTCAGTAAAAAACATACTGAATATATTCATCGGCTCTTCTAGCTTGCAAAGTCTTATACAAATTCTGAACATCCTTATCGCAATTTCTAATATAATATCCCCTCCACATCCTTTGTATAACCACAGCGGCTCGTTCAATCTTATCATCACCAACATTATTCCCACCTTCTTTCAATTTCTTCTCCTCGGCTTTCATCTGAATCGATTGTAATTTCGAATCGTAAATTTCCGACTCATCTTCACTACTAGCCGACTTTTTCATCGAAGATTTAATCACTTCGTTCTTCGCCGTCTCGTTATTTTGCATTTTTCTTTGACGATTCGGACTGGGAGTGTTACGTTTGTTCTCCGGGGTTAAATTTCTACTTCTAACGACGTTACTCCGCGTCGATTTGGGCGATTTTGAGCTCTGGACGGATTTCGGCGTTACGGGCCGAGTTGCGAGCGTTGGCATCGACGAAGGAGTGCTCAGTCTTCCGATTAAGGGTGATGGTCGATAATCTGGACTCATTAAAGATTCCGGAACGGGAACTAGTTTTGATAAGGCTTGTAACGGACTGCTTATCATTTCATTATCTGAAACTGTTTTTAAAAATTAAAATAAAAAATTAAAATTAAAAGTATAACAAAGATTTAATTTAAGAAAAAAAAAAATAAAATAAATTACTATCAAGGCATTTTTCTAATACAACAGATGATGACATCTCTTTACTAATTCCGTTACATTTTCCATTAACCGTTTCACTTAATAACTTGGGATCGAGACTTTGAGTCATTAAATTTGAAGGTTCCGTAGTTGTTGATGTGCTGTAACAACTTGATGACATTCTATCCGGTGATTTGGATTTATTTCCTATCCGAGAAGCTTTAAAATAAGTAAATTTTTAAAATAAATAAGTAATTTAATTTATTTTGGGTTAAACGTACCTGTTCTCGGTGAATATTTTGCTCCGGAAAGTCTTTTTCTTGTTAACGGTGAAGGAATTGAGTTTACATCGGCTAAAAAAAATTAATAAAATATTATTTATTTAAAAATTGTTTTATTTTAGGATATTTTTGATATCTTACATTGTTCTCTTAATTGTTGTTGATGATGTTGAGCTTTACTCAGTATCAATCTTAATTTTCGATCTTCTTCGGTTTCTAATTGTTCGCCGGTTAAAGGACAAGTACTTGCTAAGTATTGACTTAATTCTTCTTGATCGCCAACTCTAAAATGTCTTCCTCTGCCTTGAGAATAAAGCCATTCACCACGAAGACTTAAAAAAATGTTCAATTCAATTAAATATTCTGATTAAATTTTAAATAGTTTTTATGACTTTATTTATGAAAATTAAAAAAAGATTTTTTATACTAAAGATAGATTAAAATGTTTATTTTTAAATAATAAATAAAAATCTAGATGTTAGATAATAAAAATTTTAAGTTAGGAATTTTTTTCTAAACCCCTAAAAAATTTGACATTTCTCTAAAAAATTGGTTAACTTTAAAAAATTGATCAACTTTAAAAAAATGGTCAACTTTAAAAAATCCCCCAGACTTTATTTATGAAAATTAAGAAAAAAAAATTATACTAAAGATAGATTAAAATGTCTATTTTCAAATAATAATTAAAAATCTAGATGTTAGATAATAAAAATTTTATGTTAGAAATTTTTTTCTAAATCTTTAAAAAATTTGACATTTCTAACCTCTAAAAAAAATGGTTGACTTTAAAAAATCCCCCAGACTTTATTTATGAAACTTAAGAAAAAAAATTTTATACTAAAGATAGATTAAAATGTTTATTTTAAAGTAATAAATAAAAATCTATATGTTAGATAATAAAAATTTTAAGTTAGAAATTTTTTTCTAAACCTCTAAAAAATTTGACATTTCTCTAAAAAATTGGTTAATTTTAAAAAATTGGTCGACTTTAAAAAATCCCCCAGACTTTATTTATGAAAATTAAGAAAAAATTTTTTATACTAAAGACAGATTAAAATGTCTATTTTCAAATAATAACTACAAATCTAGATGTTAGATAACAAAAATTTTGAGTTAGAAATTTTTTTCTAACCTCTAAAAAAATGGTTGACTTTAAAAAAATTGGTCAACTTTAAAAAATCCCCAAGACTTTATTTATGAAAATTAAGAAAAGAAAATTTATTCTAAAGATAGATTAAAATGTCTATTTTCAAATAATAAATAAAAATCTAGATGTTAGATAATAAAAATTTTAAGTTAGGAATTTTTTTCTAAATCCCTAAAAAATTTGACATTTCTCTGAAAAATTGGTTAACTTTAAAAAATTGGTCAACTTTAAAAAATTACCCAAGACTTTATTTTTGAAAATTAAGAAAAAATTTTTTGTACTAAAGATAGATTAAAATGTCTATTTTTAAGTAATAAATAAAAATCTATATGTTAGATAACAAAAATTTTGAGTAAAAAATTTTTTTCTAAACCTCTAAAAAATTTGACATTTCTAACCTCTAAAAAATTGGTCAATTATAAAAATCCCCAAGACTTTATTTATGAAAATTAAGAAAAGAGAATTTCTTCTAAAGATAGAATAAAATGTCTATTTTCAAATAATAAATAAAAATTTAAATGTTAGATAATAAAAATTTTAAGTTAGAAATTTTTTTCTAAACCTCTAAAAAATTTGACATTTCTAACCTCTAAAAAAATGGTTGACTTTAAAAAATTGGTCAACTTTAAAAAATCCCCTAGACTTTATTTATGAAAATTAAGAAAAAATTTTTTATACTAAAGATAGATTAAAATGTCTATTTTCAAATAATGAATAAAAATCTATATGTTAGATAATAAAAATTTTGAGTTAGAAATTTTTTTCTAAACCTCTAAAAAATTTGACATTTCTAACCTCTAAAAAAATGGTTGACTTTAAAAAATTGGTCAACTTTAAAAAATCCCCTAGACTTTATTTATGAAAATTAAGAAAAGAAAATTTGTACTAAAGATAGATTAAAATGTCTATTTTCAAATAATAAATAAAAATCTAGGTGTTAGATAATAAAAATTTTATGTTAGAAATTTTTTTCTAAACCTCTAAAAAATTTGACATTTCTAACTTCCAAAAAATTGATCAATTTTAAAAAATCCCCAAGACTTCATTTATGAAAATTAAGAAAAGAAAATTTATTCTAAAGATAGATTAAAATGTCTATTTTTAAGTAATAAATAAAAATCTATATGTTAGATAATAAAAATTTTATGTTAGAAATTTTTTTCTAAACCTCTAAAAAATTTGACATTTCTAACCATAAAAAAATTGGTCAATTTTAAAAAATTTCCAAGACTTTATTTATGGAAATTAAAGAAAACTAATTTAAATGGGAATAGAATAAAATATCTATTTTTCATTAAAAAAGTCAGATTTGTTCCAATATTCCCCAAAAAATTAAAAAAATTCTCAAAGACGAATCGAAAATTTTTCTTAACCTCAAAATTTTTGGTCAACTTTAATCTTAAATAATTCAAAAAATAAAAAAAAATGGGCAAAACTTTTTGAAATAAAATTTGTAGATAAATTAATTGTGAATACTTTTTGTTATAAAGATTTTTTTAGATTTTTAATATTAATTGAGTTATAACCTAAAATGTCATTTTTTACATCAAACGTCAATTTCTTAAAATTAAAATAATTCAAAATCTAAGCTAGATAGGAAAAAAATTTTCAAATAAAACTTGTAGATAATTTAATTTTGAACATTTTTTATAATAAATGATTTTTTGAAATTTTTTTATATTAATCAAGTTATAACCTAAAATGTTAAATTTTCAAACTTAACCTCAAATAATTCAAAAAGTAAGGTAAACAGGCAAAACTTTTTCAAATAAAATTTATGTACTTCTTAATTGTAAACATTTTTTATTAAAAAATTTTTTCTCAATTTTTAATATAAAAAAAGTTATGTCAAAAATCAATTATAACCTAAAAAAAATTTTTGGTCAACTTTAAAAAATCGTCCAGACTATATTTATAGAAATTAAAGAAAACTAATTTAAATGAGAATAAACTAAAATATTTATTTTTCATTAAAAAAGTCAGATTTATTAAAACATTCACCAAAAAATTTAAAAAAATTCTCAAAAACATCGAAAAATTTTCTTAACCTCAAAATTTTCAGTCAACTTTAAAAAATCCCCCAGACCTTATTTATGAAAATTAAGAAAAGAAAATTTATTCTAAAGATAGATTAAAACGTCTATTTTCAAATAATAAATAAAAATCTAGATGTTAGATAATAAAAATTTTGAGTTAGAAATTTTTTTCTAAACCCCTAAAAAATTTGACATTTCTCTAAAAAATTGGTTAAGTTTAAAAATTGGTCAACTTTAAAAAATCCCCCAGACTCTATTTATAAAAATTAAGAAAAAATTTTTTATACTAAAGGTAGATTAAAATGTCTATTTTCAAATAATAAATAAAAATCTAGATGTTAGATAATAAAAATTTTAAGTTAGAAATTTTTTTCTAAACCTCTAAAAAATTTGACATTTCTAACCTCTAAAAAATTGACCAACTTTAAAAAATCCCCAAGACTTTATTTATGAAAATTAAGAAAAATTTTTTTGTACTAAAGATAGGTTAAAGTGTCTATTTTAAAGTAAAAAATAAGAATGTATATGTTAGATAATAAAAATTTTGAGATAGGAATTTTTTTCTAAACCTCTAAAAAAATTTGACATTTCTAACCTTTAAAAAATTGGTCAACTTTAAAAAATCCCCAAGACTTTATTTATGAAAATTAAGAAAAAAAAATTATACTAAAGATAGATTAAAATGTCTATTTTCAAATAATAAATAAAAATCTATATGTTAAATAATAAAAATTCTGAGTTAGGAATTTTTTTCTAAACCTCTAAAAAATTTGACATTTCTAACCTCTAAAAAATTGGCCAATTTTAAAAAATCCCCAACACTATTTATGAAAATTAAGAAAAGAAAATTTATTCTAAAGATAGATTAAAATGTCTATTTTCAAATAATAAATAAAAATCTATATGTTAAATAATAAAAATTTTGAGATAGGAATTTTTTTCTAAACCTCTAAAAAATTTGACATTTCTAACCTTTAAAAAATTGGCCAATTTTAAAAAATCCCCAACACTTTATTTATGAAAATTAAGAAAAGAAAATTTATTCTAAAGATAGATTAAAATGTCTATTTTCAAATAATAAATAAAAATCTAGATGTTAAATAATAAAAATTTTAAGTTAAAAATTTTTTTCTAAACCTCTAAAAAATTTGACATTTCTAACCTCTAAAAAATTGGTCAATTTTAAAAAATTCCCAAGACTTTATTTATGGAAATTAAATAAAACTAATTTAAATGGGAATAGACTAAAATATCTATTTTTCATTAAAAAAGTCAGATTTGCTCCAACATTCCCCAAAAAATTTAAAAAAATTCTCAAAGACATCGAAAAATTTTCTTAACCTCAAAATTTTCGGTCAACTTTAAAAAATCCCCAAGACTTTATTTATGAAAATTAAGAAAAAAAAATTATATTAAAGATAGATTAAAATGTCTATTTTCAAATAATAAATAAAAACCTATATGTTAGATAATAAAAATTTTGAGTTAGAAAATTTTTTCTAAACCTCTAAAAAATTTGACATTTCTAACCTCTAAAAAAATGGTTGACTTTAAAAAATTGGTCGACTTTAAAAAAATCCCCCAGACTTTATTTATGAAAATTAAGAAAAAATTTTTTGTACTAAAGATAGATTAAAATGTCAATTTTCAAATAATAAATAAAAATGTAGATGTTAGATAATAAAAATTTTATGTTAGAAATTTTTTTCTAAACCTCTAAAAAATTTGACATTTCAAACCTCTAAAAAAATGGTTGACTTTAAAAAATTGGTCAACTTTAAAAAATCCCCAAGACTTTATTTATGAAAATTAAGAAAAGAAAATTTATTCTAAAGATAGATTAAAATGTCTATTTTCAAATAATAAATAAAAATCTAGATGTTAGATAATAAAAATTTTGAGTTAGAAATTTTTTTCTAAACCCCTAAAAAATTTGACATTTCTAACCTCTAAAAAATTGGCCAATTTTAAAAAATCCCCAACACTTTATTTATGAAAATTAAGAAAAGAAAATTTATTCTAAAGATAGATTAAAATGTCTATTTTCAAATAATAAATAAAAATCTATATGTTAGATAATAAAAATTTTGAGTTAGAAATTTTTTTCTAAATCTCTAAAAAATTTGACATTTTTAACCTCTAAAAACATGGTTGACTTTAAAAAATTGGTCAACTTTAAAAAATCCCCTAGACTTTATTTATGAAAATTAAGAAAAGAAAATTTGTACTAAAGATAGATTAAAATGTCTATTTTAAAGTGATAAATAAAAATCTATATGTTAGATAATAAAAATTTTGAGCAAAAAATTTTTTTCTAAGCCTCTAAAAAATTTGACATTTCTAACCTCTAAAAAATTGGTCAACTTTAAAAAATCCCCAAGACTTTATTTATGAAAATTAAGAAAAGAAAATTTATTTTAAAGATAGATTAAAATGTCTATTTTCAAATAATAAATAAAAATCTATATGCTAGATAATAAAAATTTTGAGTTAGAAATTTTTTTCTAAACCTCTAAAAATTTGACATTTCTAACCTCTAAAAAATTGGTTAACTTTAAAAAATTGGTCAACTTTAAAAAATCCCCAAGACTTTATTTATGAAAATTAAGAGAAAAATTTTTGTACAAAAGATAGATTAAAATGTCTATTTTAAAGCAATAAATAAAAATCTATATGTTAGATAATAAAAATTTTGAGTAAAAATTTTTTTTCTAAACCTCTAAAAAATTTGACATTTCTAACCTCTAAAAATTTGGCCAACTTTAAAAAATCCCCAAGACTTTATTTATGAAAATTAAGAAAAAAATTTTTATACTAAAGATAGATTAAAATGTCTATTTTCAAATAATAAATAAAAATCTATATGTTAGATAATAAAAATTCTGAGTTAGAAATTTTTTTCTAAACCCCTAAAAAATTTGACATTTCTCTAAAAAATTGGTTAAGTTTAAAAAATTGATCAATTTTAAAAAATCCCCAAGACTTTATTTATGAAAATTAAAGAAAAAATTTTTGTACTAAAGATAGATTTAAATGTCTATTTTCAAATAATAAATAAAAATCTAGATGTTAGATAATAAAAATTTTGAGTTAGAAATTTTTTTCTAAACCTCTACAAAATTCGACATTTCCAACCTCCAAAAAATTGGTCAATTTTGATAAATCCCCAAGACTTTATTTATGGAAATTAAAGAAAACTAATTTAAATGGGAATAAATTAAAATATTTATTTTTCATTAAAAAAGTCAGATTTATTAAAACATTTACCAAAAAATTAAAAAAAATTCCCTAAAACATCGAAGAATTTTCTTAACCTCAAAATTTTCGGTTAACTTTAAAAAATCCCCAAGACTTTATTTATGAAAATTAAGACAAAAGAAATTATACTAAAGATAGATTAAAATGTCTATTTTCAAATAATAAATAAAAATCTATATGTTAGATAATAAATATTTTGAGTGAGAAATTTTTTTCTAAACCTCTAAAAAATTTGACATTTCTAACCTCTAAAAATTTGGCCAACTTTAAAAAATTGATCAACTTTAAAAAGTCCCCAAGACTTTATTTATGAAAATTAAGAAAAAAAATTTTATACTAAAGATAGATTAAAATGTCTATTTTAAAGTAATAAATAAAAATCTAGATGTTAGATAATAAAAATTTTGAGTTAGAAATTTTTTTCTAAACCTCTAAAAAATTTGACATTTCTAACCTCTAAAAAAATGGTTGACTTTAAAAAATTGGTCAACTTTAAAAAATCCCCAAGACTTTATTTATGAAAATTAAGAAAAAAAATTTTATACTAAAGATAGATTGAAATGTTTATTTTAAAGTAATAAATAAAAATCTAGATGTTAGATAATAAAAATTTTGAGTTAGAAATTTTTTTCTAAACCTCTAAAAAATTTGACATTTCTCTAAAAAATTGGTTAAGTTTAAAAAATTGGTCAACTTTAAAAAATCCCCCAGACTTTATTTATGAAAATTAAGAAAAGAAAATTTATTCTAAAGACAGATTAAAATGTCTATTTTCAAATAATAAATAAAAATCTATATGTTAGATAATAAAAATTTTAAGTTAGAATTTTTTTTTTAAGTGGAAAATTTCTAACCTAAAATAAAAAAAATAAAAGTTTAAAAATTCATTACGACTTTATTTATTAAAATTAAAAAAAGATTTTTATACTGAAGATAGATTAAAATGTCTAAATTCTAAATTTAAACTAAATTTACCTTTCTATAGCATCAACGGCATATCCATCGATAACCTGAACATTCATACACCAATTGATGATGAACGGTCGATAGTCAAACCCACTAAAATGTATTTAAGGATCAATTACTCCAATAAAAGTAATAAAAAAATCTCATAATAAAAGCAAAAACGTAAAACATATAAATCCGTAATTGTACCACTCCGTACCAACAACCAAAATGAAGTTACGTACAAAATGAGGTTACGTACAAAACCAGGTTATGTACAAAAATGAAAATAAAACACATAAAAGCAAGGATACATTTTGTTTCCCGTCATAGTAACACAAGGATTGCCCGCGATGGAAATGCTATGTAAGTTTTTCAAGTTAACAAGCTTCGAGATTTCGTTTAAATCCGAAATGTTATTAGATGCGAGTGTCAATGTTATTAATGAGGTGGGTAAGAAACGATCGCATTGTTTTAAATGCCCAATTTTGTTATTATGAAGCAATAATTCCTAAAACGATTAAAGCTTTTTATATGTAACGAAAAAACACCCTTTAATTGTAATCACCTTTAAATTTTTTAAAAACGATAAATCCATAATGTGCGTTATACTATTTTCACTCAAATCTAAATGTTCGAGATTTATATTTGTATTTAAATGTTCGATCGTCTAAAAAATACATTCATTAATTTTTCCGGAATAAAATAAAATCTATTTTTACGTACTTTTATATTATTTTTTGCTAGATTTAAAACTCTTAAATGTATGAGATCTTTTAAACCTTCAATGGTTAATATACCATTATTAGCGAGGTTTAACGTATGTAACGATAATAATCGACAAACCGGATGCATACGTAATAGTTGATTTTTAACGGCAGATAGCTAAAAAATTCATCGTTAATAAAGGATATTTCCGTTTTAATTTTACATACTTTTTGGACCTTTGTATAAGAGTCTATGTTATCCAGTCTTTGTAATTCATTTTCATCTAGGATTAATGTAGTTACGTGCGACTCATTAAGTTGAGGTTTATTGAGCTTTTTGAGTTTTTTACCCGATAAATTTAAAGTGTAGTTATCTACAATAAGGTTAGTTTAAGCGATTAATTAAAAAAAAAGTAAATTAACTTTACCCATTTACGCCATATATTTTAAAACCGATAAAGTTGTTTATTTTTGTTAATTGTCAATTTGACGTTGTCACTACTTTTGACAGAACTCATATGACACGGTTGTAATACCAACGTGGGAATGTAAAAAATTACCGTTTTGTTGTAACTCTTTATTAGATATAAAATTAATTTTGATTAATTAATTTAAAATGATTTTATTTTTGTAATTAATTTTTAATTGTAAGTTATTAGATGGGATGGTAGTTAAAAATAAAAAAGTATTTTATTGATGTTATATTTAGTGATTTTTATTTAGGTTACTACACCTGTTAAAATCGTGATAAATATGGAACGATTCGCAAGTGAAGATGACTTCATTTTTCATTAAACGATACACGCGAATATAAAGTTGATGCGAGGGGATTCGATTTGGCGCGATTGTGATAGTTTCGTGTTGAAAATGAACGTTAAGATCGCGTCCTAATTTGCTGGGTTAATTATCTTTGTTGGCGATAAAATCCGAGGGCAAAGTTTCTTGGTCTACGATTGATTTTTAACCGTTTGTACGAAAAATTCGAGGTAAAGTGTAGCAAACAATTCGTCAAACTGGAGCGCCTACCAGAATACTTACGTGACACAGTGGATTGGTTTATGGGGTGAGTTTTTTTTTTTTTAAATGAAAAATCTGCCCTAATTTTCCGCTCAGTTTTCCGATAATTTACGATTACGATTTTACCTTTTACTTCGTTTTACCTTTAACGACATTAGTCCTAATTTAATTAGGTATCTATTCCGGATGTAATGTGGTTAAATAAAAGTATTGGAAAACTGAGATCGGATTCTCCGAGATCGTTGCTTCCTTTGGATGCGGAACAGACGATCAGTTGCTTCTGCAGGTGTGTACACTTAACTTATCGTCATCGTCGGCCCTATCTTTTGTTTACAGAAAGGCTAGACGGAAGGAGAGGGAAGGAAACGACAACTCTAACAGTGGTGACAATAAACTGTACTTAGAAGCTCCCGTACTTGAGAGAAAACTGCCCGAGTTGGATATGAAGGTTTTAGTTGATTTACCGGCCGGTTTAGACTACAATGAATGGCTAGCGTCTCATAGTAATGAATAATTTTTGGTTGTTTAATGTGTATTTATTGATTTAATGTGTGTTTTATAGCTATGGCCCTATTTGATCATGTGAATTTAGTCTACGGCAGTGTTAGTGAATTTTGTACTATGACGGGGTGTCCTGATATGACCGGACCCAGTCAAAGGTAATTATTACAAAGAAAAAGGTCTTTAGAAGGAATGTTTGATGAAATATTACAATTATTACTTTACATAGACAATTTTTAAGTATTGTGCAATGAAAAAAATACTTTTTTATTGCTGATGTAATAGTATTTTAATGTATTGGTGATATATTTAGTTTTATATAGAAATTTTTTTGCAATGATAATTGGGAAAGGAATTGCAAACATAAATATTTAATTTTTTTAGGTTATAAAAGCCATTTTCTTTCTATTTCTTTGTTCATTTCTTTTATATTTCTTTATTCATTTCTTTTCTATTTCTTTGTACTTAAAAAATTTTATTTGTTCTTCTTTAACTTCTTTGTTAATGTATATCTACGATTTGAACTTTCATATCTAGTGATAAATTTTATAGTTACATAGTAAAATAAACTTTTATTTAATTAATCTAAGAGAGTCTTAAATACAGGGTGATTCACTAATTAGTATAACATTCTGTATGATGTTAAAAGTGGGTAAATCCTAAGAAAGGAGAAAGTTTTCATTAAGAAACTTACGAGTACTTAATCATGAATACTAGGTAATATTAGGGTATTATACAAGCCTTAATACTTAATTAGTGATATACAGGGAGTCTCACGACAAACTGCGTCGAACTATATTGGGAAGATTTTAAGTGACTACTTTCTAAAATTTTGTAAATAGACTAAAGATAAAATATCCAAGTGATTTAAAGTATTTTTAAGATTGTTACACTTTCAGTTAAAGTTAGTACTTTTAGCAATGATGATTTAGAAAGGAATTGCAACACAAAAGGTACAGGAATAAAAATGGTTCATTAACATTCTTTCAAGTTTTCATCCAATTGTAAGATGAATTTACTCGCGAATTGCTGAATTGTGCGCCTTAATATTTTACACATTTATATTATGTACTAACACCTTTCATTTGGTATCATTTTATTCTTAGATGTCTTTCACTAATTAGGGTGACTAAATTAGAACTAACATTAGTGTTAATTAACTCTAATACTAGGTCTAGAAGTAGTAGCTTTTAGGTTGGGTTAGACTTTGGATTTGTTTCTGAAGAAGGTTGCAACATGGTGTTTGAAACGTCAAACGCCTTTACAGAAGATACGAGGTTAAATCCGAAGCTCCTAATCCTAGGTGTAATGTTAGAGTTATAGTAATAATAGTTAGTTTTAGGCCAGGTGTGTACCGGATCGGCCCGATCAAAATCGGTACAATTTGAATCGTCCGAATAAGGTAGTGATTATGTTTTTATATTGAAACGTGTTCAATGACGCAATATTACTTGACTCCGACTGAAGTTGTATGCTAATCGGAAGGGCCCAACGCTATTTGCAAGATCATGGTCGGTAATCGTTACCCGATTTGACAGTAGTTTTTGAATTTGAATCTTATTTAAGTATCTTTATTTTCGTGCAAATACAGGGTTAGTATAAAGTCCCGGAACGGTCGAATAACTTTGTTATTTGAGAAGTATCAATTTTGAAATTGTACCTGATTATATAGTTTAATGCGATGAATTTGATGATAACATTTTCATTCTTCTCTCGTTTGTGTTTTTACAGGAAATGCTTCCAACTTTTTTTTCTTAAATGGCATGTATAGTATATTTGTGCATTTTCGAATGCGGAATAAAAAACTACGTTCGAAAATACCAAAATTCTTTATTCTATTAATAAAAAAGCATAAGAGGACTTAAATTAAAAAAGTCTGTTTAACACAAAATCAAGCAGACACGTCACCTTACTGAAACTTCATATTGCCGTCATATGTTACCTGTGTCATTATCAATAATTAATTAATAAAAAAATAAAAGATGACTGTAAAACTTGTTACAAGGACAGTAATATGTTTATTTTTATTGAATGAAACGCAATTATTAAAAAATTAACTAAAATTATAAATAATAAACGATTAACTTTAAGTTATAAATGTTCAAAATGCGACCCGTTTACCGTTTGACACCGACGTAATCGGTCAACAACTTAATGAATTTTGTATTATTTGTGGTGTAACGCAGTGCATTTCTTCAAATTTTGTTGCTGTAATTTGTCTAAATTATTTGGCTGAGTTTTATACACTTGGCATTTCAAATGACACCATAAAAAGAAATGCAGTAGGGATAAAAGTCTGGTGAACGAGTTGGCCATTTAATCGCTCTTCTGCGTCCGATCGAGCGCGCAGGAAATAATAAACATGAAATCCCAGGAAATAATAAGCATATGACAGCAATATGATATTTCAGTAAAGTGACATGACTGCTTGATTTTGTGTTAAACTGATTTTTTTAATTTATGTCTTATTATGCGTTTTTATCGATAGAATAAAGAATTTTGGTATTTTCGAACGTAGTTTTTTATTCCGCATTCGAAAATGCACAAATATACTATACATGCCATTTAAGAAAAAAAAGTTGGAAGCATTTCCTGTAAAACCGGAAGTGAAAGAAAAATGAAAATGTTATTATTAAATGCGCCTTATTTAACTATATAATCAGGTAGAATTTCAACATTGATACTTGTCAAACAACAAAGTTATTCGACCGTTCCGGGACTTTATACTAACCCTGTATAAAAGTACCTCTATGATTGTTTTTTATGTACGGATGTATCCAGTATCAGTGGCGACGCTTTTTTTTTCAACACTTTCTCTTCACTTGACATTTTTTTTATGATGGTAGTATATTATCATTCAACTTTTGATACATTGCAAATATAACGACAGCAAACAATGTAACAAAGAACATAAATAACATTATTATAGGCACACAAAAGTATCCAGCCACCTATACAAAATAACTTTAAAACAACTAAATATGTAACTCTTAAAAGCTATCAAAACAGCTTTGTAATATTTTGCGGGGTAACCTTTTGAATTTAAAACTTCTCTCAATCTGTTGGGCATTGATTTAATTAATTTATTCGTTAATAAAGTGTTTATCATCTTCTATTCCTGCAGTAAATGGTTTTCAAGCATTTCTTTACTGGAAATGCGCTTTTTGTAAGTTTCAAAATTCCCTTAAGTGCTATTAGGTTGATATCTGGCGATTGAGGTGGTGTTTTTAATTGATTTATTGCGTTATATAATAACCAGTCCCTCGTTTTCAAGGCACAATGTGTAGGATTATTATCCTGTTGAAAGATGAAGTTATCTTCTATTCCTAATTTTTCAACACTAGGCTTCAAATTTTTGTTTAATATTTTAATATAAGCGAGGTAGTCCATTTTTCCATCTATAAATTCGAGATTCCCAACCCCATTCGCCGACTACCACCGACCCTCATACAATTATAGAACTCCCTCAGTATTTAACAGTTGGTTTTAGCGGCCGGATACTTTTGGGAGCAACTGTATTGCCAAAAATAGTAATGGACACACATTGGCGAATTCCGTCGTTCCAACTAACACAACAACAGAAATCGGCCCGATATGATCAGAATGATCTGATGGACACCCGGGCTTTAGTCTTACAGTTAGTTCAGTTAACACCGGCCATGACAACATTTGTATTTATGTGACAAATGTTATACAATGTTGCACATAGAGGAGAAATTTGAGACACCCTTTAAGGTGCGTTCCCATGGAAAGTCAACACCAAAGTGTATCATGCTGTCGTACTTGCTGTCGTGAAAATGCACAATGCACATGAAATTATTTTAGCACAAATGATAAATCAGTTCTTCAAGAGAAATGGAAGAAAAGGCGATGGTAGGTTAGAAAGATTTTTGACAAGAAACCGAATTTAAGAAGTTATTACACAGAGAATTTAAAAACTTGTTGCGAATGTCTGAAAACGACTTAGGTTACCAACTGGAAAGCGTTTCATCACTGATTTCAAAATTACAATATGAACTCAAGTTTTTAAATTTTGATGTAACCTGTTTTGGTCTAAATCTAGAGATATTGAGCACTTCAGAAATTCTCTTATCTGCTGTCATTATCAAATCTTGATTTCTGTAGTCTTCAATAGTTGGTTGCATCATACAACACTTTTTCAATAGCACACAATTTAAGAAACCACATGGCTTCGTTGTCTTGTAATTTAATAACACGACTTTTCATTTTACTACTTGTCGCCATTTTTAAAAACCAATATACGAAAGAGAATTCACGGCAAAAGTCAAACATGTTTGATCTCAGACGTGAGGACGTACTTGCCTGTGACTTCAGCAGCTAAGCCAGGATATTTTGTTCATACAAGACATATTCCACGAACGTAAGCTTTACAAAAGCGTATCATGCTCCGTAGGAACATACCTTTACAGTGGGATGAACCAGCTTGTAAACATGTCAATAATTCTGGCTTGTAGATTTTTCTAGCACAAAAAAATCTTTAATAATTTTAGCACTACTCTTTCAAATGTCCTAAATTCCAAACACTATCATCAGCCTTGTTAATATCCTGGAACAGCGTCGCTGAATGCTGTTTATTTGTTTATGTATTTCTTTATCTATCTATTTATTTATGCTTTTTGAATGTTAAATAAGAAAATTTGGTAGAAAATGTTGATGAACCAATATCTTTCAAATATTTTTTATTGTCGATCGTTATTTTTGATTTTTTCTTTGATATTTCTGACTAAATACATGAAAACGAGAAACTTGTAGAAAAATGTTTCTGTTTTCAAAAATAACAAGAAATAATTAGACATTTTTAGATGCAAGCTCCAATAATAGTGTAATATTTTACATTGTTAACCCTCCGTGTGTACACTGGGTCTTTGAAGGAACAGTCAAAATTTGAAATTCGAAATTCTCTCTTATGGATAGAGTGTAGGCTTCGGCTACCCCCCCTAAAAAAAGTTTGGTAACTGCTCGGCCATGTAGTAGACGCTTCAATAAGTAACTCAGAATTTTTCTAGAATTTTTGAACGCCTAGAAAACTTTGAAAACATGCCTCTTCCCTAAAAAACCCAGTATACACACTGTGTCTCAAAAAATATAGTATACACACGCCGGGTTAAATATATTATTATTAAATAATATAAAAACAATGTTTCTTTGTGTGTAGTCGAAGTTTTATATTCATAAATAAGTTAAAAACTCTAATGTAGTAGTAGTAACAGTTAAATAAAATTGATTAGATAACTGTATTTGCTTCATGGTAAAAACTTAATGTTTTTTAGATAGTTCGTTTATTTTAGAAATACTCCTAAATGTTGAAAGTTAATTTTATTTAATTTTTTCTAGAACTTATCTATGGTTTGATGAGAAAGGCAAAAAAACCAAAGTTGCCGCTCCGCAGTACATAGATTATGTAATGACCTTCATACAAAAGACTATAAGTGATGAGAATATATTTCCTACTAAATATGGTAAGTTTTTTCAATCTACTATTTTCAAACAAATAATTTAACTTTCAATCAATAATTTATTTAATTTAAACCGAATAATTTATTCAATTTCCAACTAATAATTTATTTATTTGATTTTAGCTAATGAATTTCCCTCTTCCTTCGAGTCAATAGTTAGAAAGATAGTGAGACTGTTATTCCACGTGGTCGCGCATTTATACGCGGCTCACTTTAGAGAGGTGGTCCTTTTGGGGCTTCACGCGCACCTAAATCTAACCTTTACGCATCTCACCGCCCTTCACCATCGGTTCTCTCTAATCGAACCGAAGGAAACCGAAGTGTTACGCGATTTAGAAGTCGCCCTCCGACTTACCGACGACGGTAGTCAGGAGAGTACTTCGGCTACTGACGGGGTTGACACTGAAAACGCTGAATCTGATAATAAAACCCAATCGGAGGAAGCTACCGGTACGTATATCCAGCTTTAGTAATTTTTTTTAACTTATTATTAAAATATTAAAACTAGTAGTGTTGTTTTGATAAAAAAAAATTTTATTAGTTATTTTTGTAATTTTAGAATAGAAAAAAAAAACAAGAACAAAGTGTTTTAGTCCTTTTTATGTGTTTAATTTTTTTTCTGTTTTTATTTTGCTAGATTAATTTTTTTTTTCTGGTTGTAATTTTCAGATTTTTTTTCTGTGTTTAATATATTCTTTAATAACAGAAGAGTGACAAAACTGAAAGAACTGAAGGGAGATAATTTTTTAGGTGGCGAGCAAAAGTCGTAGTTAAGCAACTGCGTGGCTAGAGTAATTAAGCATACAAAAGAAAACTAAACTAAAAATGCAGCTTGCACGTTCTTTTAATTTCATTTTTTTTTTCTTATTGTGAGAATATATCTTTAAGAGCAGGCTGATTTATGAGAGATGATAAAAATTTTTAGAGAATTATCCACTCGTAGCTGTTAGTGCAATGTGATTTAAAAAAAAAACTGAGACACTATAGTGACTTCCGTCTGTATAATTTTCTCTCCGATTGTCCGTACGTAGTGATATAATTATTTATATTTATTATTTTAGTACGCGTTGCAATTATACCTTTGACAGAAAGCGAAAAATTTAAAAAGAATTAAAAAGATTAAAAAGATTTAAAAGAAAATAGAGTTACATCAAAGCCAATTAATTAATTGTTCGAACTGTAAATGTACTTTATCGCGGGGGAAATTTTTGCAGAGTATTTTAGTACTTAATCTTGCATTTTTTGGTTATTTTTCTCCCAGTTCGCAGTCGATTTTCGCCGCCTTGAATTCGTTGTGTACAAAGTAAAGTAAATTACTAGAGATCGCGGACGATGTGTACGTTGTAGAGAGAGCGACAGCACTTTCAATTATTGGGGGTGCCTTCGAACAATTCCTTGTACAGTGTTGAAAAGAGAAGAGAAAAGAGAATTGCTAAGGGTGTATATATTACGATGTAAAATAAGAAAAGAACTTTTAGTTTTTATTTATTAGAAAATTACAGTAAAAAGAAACCACTAGTTATAGTGTTGTTGAAGAATAAAATCACCTAATGTTACACTATGTGATTTTTTTTATTTCTAATTAATCTATATTTCCATTTCCTTATAATATCCCGTTACCTAAAAACAACTTGAAATTTTATTTGAAGTGATAACTTAAAACGAACATGATATATAATTTAATTAAACTGGTTAGTTTTGGAAACGATCGAATGGGATTGTAAATTATATCTATCTTTTAATGAAACTAGTATAGTTTTATTTTTAATATTTTTCTAAAAAAATTTATTGTTTTTGGTAGAATTTATCAACATTTTGGTAACTTTGGTGGAAGCTTTACGAATTTAATAAGTTTTTGATGGAATTTAAAAAAAAATTGGTAAATTTTTGATGGAATTTTTACAAATTTTGTAAGTTTTTGCTGGAATTTAAAAAAAATTCATTATTTTTTGGTAGAATTATTAAAAATTTTAGTAACTTTGGTGAAATTTTTATAAATTTACTAAGTTTTTGATGGAATTTTCAAAGTTTTAGTTAATTTTTAGTGAAATTGTTTCTAATTTAATTGATTTTTGGTAGAATTTTAAGAGAATTTGGACATTTTGGTGGAATTTTTAAAAAATTTGGTAAGTTTTTGGTAAAATTGTTAAAAATGTTGGTGACTTGGTAAGTTTTTGGTGGAATTTTTAAAAACTTTGACAATTTCGGTGTAATTTTTAGAATTTTTCTAAGTTTCTGGTAGAATAAAAAAAAATTCAGTAAGTTTTGGGTGTAGTTGTTAAATATTTTAATAGCTTTGGTGGAACTTTTGCGAATTTACTAATTTCTGGTGGAATTAAAAAAAAATCAGTATTTTTCGTAAAATTCTTATGAATTTAGTAAATATTTGGTGTTTTTTTACAAATTGTGTTAATTTTTGGTAAAATTTAAAAAAAAAATCAGTATGTTTTTAGTGGAATTATCAAAAATTTTGATAACATTGGTGGAATTTTTGCGAATTTTATTAATTTCTGGTGGAATAAAAAAAAAATCAGTGTTTTTGACAAAATTCTTATGAATTTAGTAAGTTTTTGGTGGAATTTTTACAAATTGTATTAATTTTTGGTGGAATTTTTATAAAATTCAGTATGTTTTTGGTGGAATTATCAAAAATTTTGATAACATTGGTGGAATTTTTGCGAATTTTATTAATTTCTGGTGGAATAAAAAAAAATCAGTGTTTTTGATAAAATTCTTATGAATTTAGTAAGTTTTTGGTGGAATTTTTACAAATTGTATTAATTTTTGGTGGAATTTTTATAAAATTCAGTATGTTTTTGGTGAAATTATCAAAAATTTTAATAACATAATTTTTGCGAATTTTATTCATTTTTGATGGAATTTTTTTAAAATTCAATATTTTTTTATGGAATTTTTACGAATTTAGTAAGTTTTTAGTGAAATTTTTCCAATTTTATTAATTTTTTGGTGGAATTTTTATAAACTTTACTATGCTTTTGATGGAATTGTTAAAAAAGTTGGTAACTGGTGGAATTTTTATTAACTTTAATCATTTTTGGTGGAATTGTTAAAAATATTGGTAATTTTAGTAGAATTTTTATGAATTGGGTAAGTTTTTGTTGGTATTTTTTAAAAATCAGTAAGTTTTTGGCGAAATTATTCAATATTTTTGTAGCTTTGGTGGAAAATTGAAAAAAAATTAGTACGTTTTTGGTGGAATTGTTAAAAATGTTGGTAACTTTGGTGGAATTTTGACGAATATAGTAAGTTTTTTGTGGAATTTTTACCAATTTTATTGATTTTGGGTGGAATTTTTAAAAAATTCGGTAAATTTGTAGTAGAATTGTCTCCAAATTTAATAATTTTTGGTGAAATTATATTCAATTTAACTAACTTTTGTGGAATTTTTATTATTACTTTTTTATTTTTGTGGAATTTTTAAGAATCTAATCAATTCTTGACGAAATGAATCTTAATTTTAGTATTAGTTAGTTAGTTATTATATATAGTGTAAAGTGGATCGCCTATTTATACGGATCCTTGAAGCGTGTGAATCCGAGAAGGGTGACAGACAGTTGAAAAAAATCGTTTGGGATGCACGACGGGCGGCCTGCGGCCGCCCTGTCACCGGAACCAAACGGACCAATCGGCTGCAAGCGTTCCGTGACGTAACCATGGCAACAGCGAACGCGCCGACGCGATCCGTTGACGCAAAGGTGCGCGAACCCGGCCCGATTTAAATGAAATTTAAACCGCTTTTATTAGCAGGTACGTTGTCGAACGCTCCGAATAAAAAGGAAAAGTTTTGACAACAATTTTGAGTGGTATCTGTGAGTGGGTACGGAAAAAAAGTCCAAGTTGACGGGCGGTTCGCGATCGAAATTCGACCGGGATGACGAAACGGAAAACTTTTGCCAACAGTTTTGAGGAGTGGACAGGGGGTAGGAAAAAAGGTCCAAATTTACGAATGGGTGCCGAGCGGAATTCAAAATTGACCGATATCATAGTACTTTTTTGGCAAGCAATTTTTGGTAGGCAACCCAAATTGCATCGGCCAACCATTTCGGGTAGGCAACCCAAACGACGTCCGACAAAACGCGAAATTTTTAACCGATAAAGGACATTTTTAAAATCCTATTTATTAATTTATAATATATAATTTATTTCAGGCAAATATTAAATTCTATTTAATTATTTAGATTGATTAGTAAAGTTAAAATCCGTTTTATAAGTCTTCTAAACTATCTCTGGGCCAAATTCTTTCTGACATCAAAGAATTCAGGTTAAATGGAATTTTAGTAACTCTTGAGTTTCAGAAACTGGAATATTAAAGTTTATTATAATTTACTTAATTGTTGAAGTTGATTAATTTACCTTAGATCTACTTTATGACATGTCATAAATAATTTTTTGGACAAACTCTCTTTGGCATAAAAGAATTTTGGTTTAACATTATTTTTGACCTTCTTGACCTGTCAAAACGGGAATATTGAAGTTTATTAAAATTTACTTAATCATTTAAGTTGATTAACATGCTTTAAATTGACTTGGTACACCTTATAAACCATTTTGAGGGCAAATAGTTTTCGACATCCAAAAATTTTGGTTAAATGGTACTTTTTGTCTTTCTTATGATTCTTAAACGGGAATATTAAAGTTTATTATAGTTTACATAGCTGACAAACTTGATTAATGTACTTATAATTCGTTGTACACATCTTATAGACTGTTTCTTGGACAAACTCTTTTCGGCATGAAGTGTGCCTAC
Organism: Digitonthophagus gazella; assembly: GCA_036711955.1. Taxonomy (NCBI): domain Eukaryota; kingdom Metazoa; phylum Arthropoda; class Insecta; order Coleoptera; family Scarabaeidae; genus Digitonthophagus; species Digitonthophagus gazella. The sequence continues at coordinate 32,198,945 of JASCIT010000002.1, forward strand.
AACTTTTGCTGTTTTTGAATTAACCAAACTTAATACTCTCCTTAAACTGGCATAGTGAGTATGGAAAAAATTGAAATACTTGTTTACAATCCAAATTTTACCTTCCAAACGCTTTCTGAAGCAAAAAAAATCCTACCGTAAACTTTGGGGTTATGTTGTAATTTAAATCAAGTTTTTACCTTACTCGCCGTATTTAGTCTCCATTAAATGGTTCAAATCAATCAAACAAAGGTTCCCGAGTATATTTAGAGCCGTATATAAGCCAACAAAATGCTTTAGAGTTCATTTTTAACAAAAATTTCGACGTGACCGGACCTAACCTACAATTCGATAACTGTTTGGAGTTTTTTAAATAATTTCACTCTACTTGCCTTGATTAAACGATCCAAATTAATGAAACAAAGGTTCCCGAGTATATTTAAAGCTCCATCGAGGCCGACAAAGCGTTTTTGAACTAATTTTTGAACGAAAAAACTTGACGTGACATAACCTAACCTGCAATTCTATGTTTGTTGACATTTTTCTAAGTAATTTAATGCTACTTGCCTTGATTAAATGCTCCAAATCAATAAAGCAAAAGTTCCCGAGTACATTTTGAGCCCCGTCAAGGGGGATAAAGCGTTTTTTTACTCCTTTTTGAACGAAAAAATTTGACACGGCACAACCTAACCTGCAACTTGAAGTTTGTTGAGATTTTTTAAGACAATTTTACGCTACTTGCCTCCGTTAAACACTCCAAATCGACGAAACAAAGGTTCCCGAACGTGTTTTGAGCCCTATCGGGGGGCCAAAAGCGTTTTTTGACCGGTTTTCGTCCGATTTTCGGGAGCTTGTCGGCCGGTCGTCCGACCGGTGACGTGTATATACACATTTTATGAACCGATAGCGGTATACTTTGCCCCGAGTACGCAATTGGTCGTCCGGAAACGGATTTTAAGACGTTTTGGTGACCGCGTCGGAGCCCCCGAATCCCGTTTCGGTCCGTTTTTCCGAAATTTACGCGAAAATTTTCGCGAACCTGTCAAATTGCACTTGTGACGTCACCCGGCGACTCTAGCAGTGCGTAAAGCGACGAACCCGACGTACAAAAATGATTTTCGTTCTTAAAACGATAATTATAGGTTTTTGGGGCCCTCGAACTGTTGGGTTGCGCGCAAATGTCGTTTTTACAAACATTTTAATCGATACGCGGCTCGAGTAAGGTAGAATATAGGTGATTATTTCGTAAATTTCATTTAAAATTTAAATCGTTCAAAAATGGCGGGAAAGGATTTTGTCGATTGGCGGGAATGGCGGTCAGAGGTACTAAAAGAAGCATCTCGAGTTGACCCCCTTGGGGGCCCTACGAAACTATACGCGGCATAAAAATGTCTCAATTTTTCGATACGAAACGGTTTAAAAAAAACCGCGAGGCGCTACGCGCGGTAATAAAAAAGTTATTAATAAACAAAATTTTAAAAATAAATAGTGGCGGCGCTAGTAATCCAGGTGTCGCTGATTGCTTACGTCTTTAATATATATTGGGCTCGGATAATAAAGTAGTAAACAAGCAGAGTCCTCTTTTTTTGCACTCAGTTTGCACCAAACTACCGAAAATCGACCAATCACAGGGCAGAATTGCCGACAAGCCAATTTTCGACGTTTCCAAACGTCAAAATAACCGTTTTTTTGCCCGCTTTTTTGCGACATTTACACCTTGGTTGCCGTTCATGTTGACAAACGAGACGTTCAAACGCACCTTACTTTATAGGTTTCGGACCGTTTCCGGGCCTAAATCGGTTAAATCGTGCCGTTTTCAACGTTTTTTTCCGGGTCCGATTTCGGGCCATCGGCGCGGGTACGCGTTCGATTGACCGCGTTTTTAACGACAAATTTTTCAACGAAAACGAGTAAAATCCAGTTTGATTAATGTAGAAAATTGTTCAAAATCGTTAAAATTAAGTAAAACGAACGCGTTTTTGTATCAATTTCTTGAAGAAATGCCTTCAATTTCCGATTTTTTACGCGGTTCGTTTCTCGGCTATTTCAACCAAACTTCCATGATTCATTTCTCGGCTATTCTAACTAAACGTCAAAATGTACGTCAAAACGTCGTTAAATGTGTACTTAAAACGGAGAATTTGCGCAATTCCGGACCTAATTATATCTGAAATCGACAAGTTTACAATCGGTTTATCGAAATTTACTCCAAGAACGCCTGTTTCGGCGAAAAAAACGACGATACGTCAATTTGCGTTTGGTTCGACGGTCGGCGTCGTATACGGTTGCCGTAAATTCAAGAAAAAGTGACTTAAAAACGTTGCGGGGACCAAATTTCGACCGCATCGACGTAAAATAATAGATTTTTTACCGATACCGTACGTTCAAGGAGGTAAGCAACTTAACGTTATTTTTAAAAAATATAAAAATTATCGCTAAACGTCAAATTTTAGGTAAACGACTGTCTTTATATTTAAAAAAAAGAGCAAAAACGCGTTTCGGCGGTGAAAAACGGGCTGTATTTAGATGATCGGACGACGAACGAAGCTATTTCAACCCTCAAATGTGTTACTATAATAAAAATATTTAAAAAATCATAACCTAACCTCAATTTGCGTTTGGTTTGACAGCCGGCGTCGATTGCGCTTGGCGTAAATTCATGAAAGGTGACTTAAAACCGGTGTATGGATCGAATTTCGACCGCATCGACGTAATTTAATAGATCTTCTACCGATATCGTACGTTTAACGAGGTAAATAACTTATCGTTACTTAAAAAATTATAAAAATTGTCTCTAAACGTCAAATTTTAGGTAAACGATTGCCTTTATATTTAAAAAGAAGCAAAAACGCGTTTCCGTGATGAAAAGCGGGTTTTATTTAGATGATCGGACGACGAACGAAGCTATTTTAACCCTCAAATGCGTTACTATTAATAAAAAAATTTAAAAATTCATAACCTAACTTCAAGTGGTAGTCGTGCGTTTTCTTTTTCATTTAAAAAGACCTAAAATGCATCTTGGCGGACCAACGCAAGCATTATTGGGAGTTAAACAGTGAAAACATCAAGAATATTATAAATTAATTGCAGTTTTTAATATTACCAAACGAATTTTTTTTATGCTGGCAAAACATGATGAAAATGCGGTTCATGCAGACCGAGAATGCTAAAAAAGGGCCTAACTGCTCTAAACAACCAAGTAAGCGTTAACGTTTTCAAAAACTTTTCTGTTTGCTTATGTAATTTAAATGTTTTAGATACGTTTATCAGTAAAATCCATCAAATGGAGTATCATTATAATGTAATTACACAGACCAACAACATTTTATAAAAAGTAAGACCCATAGATTACATAATACTTCTCTAAAAGATTTTTGAAATCAAATGTGATTTCAGATCTGCTTTATCACTTCAGATCCTCAAGATATTTCTAATCCATAAACGCAAAAAATACGAGTTTTGAACATATTTGGAATTAAATAACGTAGCAAATAAATTATTATCCACAAAACTCTATATGGCATCCGAGTGTACCACTTTTCCCATTCAAAATGCATTGAATTTTTTCAATATCTTAATTCCTTCATGAAAAAATCTTTTTACAATCCCTCTGTCTTAGTTGTCGGTATACTAAGCAATGATTTGGTCGTAGTCTCAAAAAAATCGTCTTTTTATTTCAAATGAATGTTGTAGTGACTGAACCCAACTTATCTCAATACTCTATTGACAGTCGTTGACTGCGGCTCTTATAGGTTTATGATTGGGCAAAAATGATATTATGGAAATGATAGTCCTTCAAGACGAAATGAAGATATTTGAAAAATTCAAAATACATTTAAAATGGAATAAAAATTGTGAATTGTGAATTATTATTTTGTGAATAAAAATTTATTCGCTGTTATTTAATCCAAAAAATGTTTGAAATCTATGTTTTTTGTATCTTTAGGTTAGAATATTTTAAAAACCTGATGTGATGGAGCAGTTCTGAGGCCAAATTTCAGTTCAGTAGCCCAAAACTATTAGGAACTATTGTCTGATCTATGGGTCTAAAAAATGTTGGCCAGTGTTATTAAAGTAAAGGAACCATTTCATTAAATTGTCGAAAAAGAAAAAATGAATAATTATATTAATATTAAAGCGTTTTTGATAGACAAAAATTAATGTTTGTTTTTCTTAATTCTCTTCTTAACTCTTTCTTTTATCTAATTAACCGTGAATTGGTTTGTTTTAGGGGAATTTCTTTAATGATTTAATAAAAATGTTTGAATTTGAATTGAACCGGATTCGCGTGCGTAGCTTTTAGTAAACGAATCGCGTCGGTGCGTACGTTATTGCCGTGGTTGCGTCGCGGAATGCTTGGCGTTGATCGCGGGCCACCCGTTATGTATTCCAAACGATTTTTCTCAACTGTTCTCCACCCTTCTCGGATTCACACCCTTCAGGGATCCGTATAAAGTGGCGAATACTCCACACTAGTATATAATAATTTTATAAAATTCATCCAAAGTTTAGTCGAAATTCACTTCGAATTTGTTTCTGAAGAAAGTTACAACATTAGAAACGTAGTTCTAGTTTTAAGTCTAGTATTAAAGTTCATGCTAATGTTAGTTCTAAAATTTAAGTAAATTTGTAAAAATTCCACCAAAGCTACTAAAATTTTTAATAATTCCACCAAGAACTTGCTGAATTTTTAAAAAATACTAGTGTGGAGCATCACTTGAGTGTACGGATACTATGAATAAGTAAAAATTCGCTTTGTAAACCGTTGATGCGCACAACGGCCGTCCTTTCGAGGACCTCAAATCCGTCAAAAACTCCAAGCATTTTCTGAGCCTTATCAATATTTTTAATTTGAAATCATTGTTTGTCTGTTTTTTAATTCTATGCAAATCGTACACGTTCTTAAATTTTAATACTAATGCGGATTAAATTCGGATTCACAAATAGAATTTTGAAGTGACTAATATTACGACTCTCCGTTTTTACTAAACGATTTGTCAATACGATCTAAAGATTCTGAATCAGCGTAATTGGTTAATTTTAATTCAGTGTCTTGTCCACGTTTTAACCCTCTATTGAACCGTGTAACTTTCACGTAACATTTGGATTTATTAACATTTTACTAAATAATTATAGTTTTTCATGTAATTGCGCATAAATCTTAATTCTATAAAGTTGCCATACTATCAATATTTATGACCGTTGCCAGACTCATCAACTTGATATATCAAAGTAAATGCTGTGCAAAAGAGTAACTGTCTTTTTTAAACAAAAATCCGGCCCATAGAGGAATTTGAAATATTGCTTTCGGTTTTATTGGCCCGTTTATAGTTCTCAAAGGTATAGAATTTGATATTTACATTAAAGCAAATCGTATTCAGCGATTTTAATCTATTTTCCGATTATTTTCGATGGTAACGGTTAAATATTTTTATAAATTTGAGTCTTTTCCATTTTTCTTATAGATATATTAATTTACCAATCTTACTACTTAAATTTTATCTTATAAATTTTCTGTTTTCACTGATCTTTTTCTCCTTTAACTCGTTGTTTCTCCCCTTTCATTAAAATTAACATTAACCCCATTCAAATTAATTATTGTTTTCCAAACACTCTTTTGAATTTTCCTGCGACCTTTTACTTATTAACATGTGTAACAAATTGAAAATATCTTTAATATCTTTGTCGTTTCACTATAAAAATAATCGTTTTTGTTTGCCCTGTTTGATCTAACGAAGTTACAACTTATTAGTTTTTCTTCCAAAAAATACCGTTTTAGCGATTTCCTCTCATTAATTATTAATATAATACATTGTTCTTGACATGAATAACTGTTTCGGATAACTTTTCACCACGGAAGCGCGTTTTGGCCCTTTTTAAGTACAAAAGCAGTCGTTTACTTAAAATTTGTGGTTTAGCGACGATTTTTACAATTTTTTCAGTAACGTTAAGTTGCTTAACCCCTTAAACGTACGATATTGTCAAAAAATCTATTAAATTACGTCGATGCGGTCGAAACTCCTTCCCCGAAACGCTTTTAAGGCACTTTTTCTTCGATTTACGCCAACGTCAAACGACACCGGCCAAAAACCAAACGCACATTAAGGTTAGGTTATGATTTTTTAAATATTTTTATTACAGTAACACATTTGAGGGTTGAAATAGCTTCGTTCGTCGTCCGATCATCTAAATAAAGCCCGGTCTTCATCGCGGAAACGCGTTTTTGCTCTTTTTGAAATATAAAGGCAGTCGATTACCTAAAATTTGACGTTTAGAGACAATTTTTATAATTTTTCAAATAACGTTAAATTGCTTACCCTCATACGCATACGATATCGGTAAATAATCTATTAAATTACGTCGATGCAATCGAAATTCGGTCCCCGCAATGTTTTTAAGTCACTTTTTCTTGAATTTACGGCAACCGTATACGACGCCGACCGTCAAACCAAACGCAAATTGACGTATCGTCGTTTTCGTCGCCGAAATGTACGTTCTTGGGGTAAATTTCGGTAAACGGATTGTAAACTTACAGATTTCAGATATAATTAGGTCCGAATTTGCGCAAATTCTCGGTATTAAGTATACATTTAATGACGCTTTGACGCACATTTTGACGTTTAATTAGAATAGCCGAGAAATGAATCATGGAAGTTTGGTTGAAATAGCCGAGAAACGAACCGCGTAAAAAATCGGAAATTGAAGGCATTTTTTTAAGAAATTGATAGAAAAACGTGTTCGTTTTACTCGATTTTAACGATTTTGAACAATTTTCTACATTAATCAAACTGGATTTTACCCGTTTTCGCTGTTAACTCTGTCGTTTGAAACGCGGTCAATCGAAATCGTACTCGCGCCGAGGGCCCGAAATCGGACCCGGAAAAAAACGTTTGAAACGGCGCGATTTAACTGATTTAGGCCCCAAAACGGCCCGAAACCTATAAAGTAAGGTGTGTTTGAACGTCTCGTTTGTCAACATGAACGGCAGCTAAGGTGTAAATGTCGCAAAAAAGCGGGCAAAAAATTGTTATTTTGACGTTTGGAAACGTCGAAAATTGGCTTGTCGGCAATTCTGCCCTGTGATTGGTCGATTTTCGGTAGTTCGGTGCAAACTGAGGGCAAAAAAAGACGGCGCTGCTCGTTTACTACTTTAATATATACTAGTGTGGAGTATTCGCCACTTTATACGGATCCTTGAAGGTTATGAATCTGAGAAGGGTGGAAAACAGTTGAGAAAAATCGTTTAAGATACATGACGGTTGGCCTGCGATTAACGCCAAGCATTCCGCGACGCAACCACAGCAATAATGTACGCAACAACGCGATCGGCTTACTAAAAGCTACGCACGCGAATCCGGCTCAATTCAAATTCAAACGTTTTGATTAAATCATTAGAGAAATTCCATTCTAAAACAAACCAACTCACGGTTAAAACGCTTGATTAGATACAGTATGCGGCAAAATAAACAGTACTGAAATTATGAAACGTTTATTATTTATGTAGTTATTATTTATGTATTTGACATTTGACACATGCGCATTTCAGTACTGTTTATATTGCCGCATCCCGTAAAAGAAAGAATTAAGAAAAACAAACATCAATTTCTGTCTATCAAAAACGCTTTAATATTAATATGTATAATTATTCATTTTTTTCTTCTTCGACAACTTAATAAAATGGCCCCTTTACTTTAATAACTTTGGCCAACATTTTTTAGACCCATAGATCAGACAATAGTTCCTAATAGTTTTAGGCGTGCTGAACTCAAATTTGGTCTCAGAACTACTCCATCACATCAGGTTTTTAAAATATTTTCTAACCTAGATACAAAAAACTCAGGTTTTAAACATTTTTGGGATTAAATAACAGCGAATAAATTTTTATTCACAAAATTCCATGCGGTATCTGAAAGCATCACTGTTCCCATTTTAAATGTATTTTGAATTATTCAAATATTTTCATTTCTTCATATCTTCTTTCTTGAAGGAATATAATTTCTATAATATCATTTTTTACCCAATCATTAACCCATAGGAGCAGCAGTACTCGTCGATAGAGTAGGTCTATAATGTCATTCCATCATGCATAACTAACATAATTTGTGCACGTTTTGATACAAAAAATGAGAGTAGATGGGACGGAAAAATGATGACTTACTATTGATGAACTTTGAAAAGAGAAGATAATTCTATAAGTTGGGATGGGTCACTACAACATTCATTTGAAATAAAGAGAAGACGATTTTTTTGAGACTACGACCAAATCATTGCTTAGTATACCGACGACTAAGATAGAGAAATTGTAAATAGATTTTTTCATGAAGGAATTAAGATATTGAAAAAATTCAATGCATTTTGAATGGGAAAAGTGGTGCATTCGGATGCCATATAGAGTTTTGTAGATAATAATTTATTTGCTACGTTATTTAATTCCAAATATGTTCAAAACTCGTATTTTTTGCGTTTATGGATTAGAAATATCTTGAGGATCTAAAGTGATGAAGCAGGTCTGAAATCCCATTTAAATTCAGTGCGCCAAAATCTTTTAGAGAAGTATTATTTAATCTATGGGGATCTCGCTTTTTATAAAATGTTGTAGGCCTGTGTAGTTATATTATAATGATACTCCATTTAATGCATTTTACTGATATACGTATCTAAAACATTTAAATTACATAAGCAAACACGAAAGTTTTTGGAAACGTTAACACTTATTTGGTTGTTTAGAGCGTTTAGGCCCTTTTTTAGCATTCTCAGTCTACACGAACCACTTTTTCATCATGTTTTTGTCGGTATAATAAAATTCGTTTGGTATTATTAAAAACTGCGATTAATTTATAATATTCTTGATGTTTTCACTCGTTTAACTCCCAATAGTACTTGCGTTGGTCCGTCAAGACGCGTTTTAGGTCTTTCAAATGAAAAAGAAAACGTACGATTATCGCTTGAGGTTAGGTTATGATTTTTTAAATATTTTTATTATAGTAACACATTTGAGGGTTGAAATAGCTTCTTTCGTCGTCCGATCATCTAAATAGAACCCGTTTTTCATCGCCGAAACGCGTTTTGGCTCTTTTTTTTAATATAAAGGCAATCGTTTACCTAAAATTTGACGTTTAGAGAAAATTTTTATAATTTTTCAAGTAACATTAAGTTGCTTACCCCATTAAACGTACGGTATCGGTAAAAAATCTATTATGTTACGTCGATGCAGTTGAAATTTGGTCCCCGCAACGTTTTTAAGTCACTTTTTCTTGATTTTTACCCTAACCATATATGACGCCGGCCGTTAAACCAAACGCAAATTGACGTATCGTCGTTTTCGTCGCCGAAACGTACGTTCTTCGGGTAAATTTAGGTAAACGGATTGTAAACTTACAGATTTCAGATATAATTAGGTCCGAATTTGCGCAAATTCTCGGTTTTAAGTATACATTTAACGACGTTTTGACGCACATTTTGACGTTTAATGAGAATAGCCGAGAAATGAACCATGGAAGTTTGATTGAAATAGCCGAGAAACGAACCGCGTAAAAAATCGGAAATTGAAGGCATTTTTTTGAAAAATTGATACAAAAACGCGTTCGTTTTACTTAATTTTAACGATTTTGAACAATTTTCTACATTAATCAAACTGGATTTTACTCGTTTTCGTTGAAAAATTTGTCGTTAAAAACGCGGTCAATCGAACGCGTACCCGCACCGATGGCCCGAAATCGGACCCGGAAAAAAACGTTGAAAACGGCACGATTTAACCGATTTAGGCCCGGAAACGACCCGAAACCTATAAAGTAAGGTGCGTTCGAACGTCTCGTTTGTCAACATGAACGGCAACCAAGGTGTAAATGTCGCAAAAAAGCGGGCAAAAAACGGTAATTTTGACGTTTGGAAACGTCGAAAATTGGCTTGTCGGCAATTCTGCCTCGTGATTGGTCGATTTTCGGTAGTTTGGTGCAAACTGAGTGCAAAAAAAGAGGACTCTGCTTGTTTACTACTTTATTATATATAACTAGTGTGGAGTATTCGCCACTTTATACGGATCCCTGAAGGGTGTGAATCCGAGAAGGGTGGAGAACAGTTGAGAAAAATCGTTTGGAATACATAACGGGTGGCCCGCGATCAACGCCAAGCATTCCGCGACGCAACCACGGCAATAACGTACGCACCGACGCGATTCGTTTACTAAAAGCTACGCACGCGAATCCGGTTCAATTCAAATTCAAACATTTTTATTAAATCATTAAAGAAATTCCCCTAAAACAAACCAATTCACGGTTAATTAGATAAAAGAAAGAGTTAAGAAGAGAATTAAGAAAAACAAACATTAATTTTTGTCTATCAAAAACGCTTTAATATTAATATAATTATTCATTTTTTCTTTTTCGACAATTTAATGAAATGGTTCCTTTACTTTAATAACACTGGCCAACATTTTTTAGACCCATAGATCAGACAATAGTTCCTAATAGTTTTGGGCTACTGAACTGAAATTTGGCCTCAGAACTGCTCCATCACATCAGGTTTTTAAAATATTCTAACCTAAAGATACAAAAAACATAGATTTCAAACATTTTTTGGATTAAATAACAGCGAATAAATTTTTATTCACAAAATAATAATTCACAATTCACAATTTTTATTCCATTTTAAATGTATTTTGAATTTTTCAAATATCTTCATTTCGTCTTGAAGGACTATCATTTCCATAATATCATTTTTGCCCAATCATAAACCTATAAGAGCCGCAGTCAACGACTGTCAATAGAGTATTGAGATAAGTTGGGTTCAGTCACTACAACATTCATTTGAAATAAAAAGACGATTTTTTTGAGACTACGACCAAATCATTGCTTAGTATACCGACAACTAAGACAGAGGGATTGTAAAAAGATTTTTTCATGAAGGAATTAAGATATTGAAAAAATTCAATGCATTTTGAATGGGAAAAGTGGTACACTCGGATGCCATATAGAGTTTTGTGGATAATAATTTATTTGCTACGTTATTTAATTCCAAATATGTTCAAAACTCGTATTTTTTGCGTTTATGGATTAGAAATATCTTGAGGATCTGAAGTGATAAAGCAGATCTGAAATCACATTTGATTTCAAAAATCTTTTAGAGAAGTATTATGTAATCTATGGGTCTTACTTTTTATAAAATGTTGTTGGTCTGTGTAATTACATTATAATGATACTCCATTTGATGGATTTTACTGATAAACGTATCTAAAACATTTAAATTACATAAGCAAACAGAAAAGTTTTTGAAAACGTTAACGCTTACTTGGTTGTTTAGAGCAGTTAGGCCCTTTTTTAGCATTCTCGGTCTGCATGAACCGCATTTTCATCATGTTTTGCCAGCATAAAAAAAATTCGTTTGGTAATATTAAAAACTGCAATTAATTTATAATATTCTTGATGTTTTCACTGTTTAACTCCCAATAATGCTTGCGTTGGTCCGCCAAGATGCATTTTAGGTCTTTTTAAATGAAAAAGAAAACGCACGACTACCACTTGAAGTTAGGTTATGAATTTTTAAATTTTTTTATTAATAGTAACGCATTTGAGGGTTAAAATAGCTTCGTTCGTCGTCCGATCATCTAAATAAAACCCGCTTTTCATCACGGAAACGCGTTTTTGCTTCTTTTTAAATATAAAGGCAATCGTTTACCTAAAATTTGACGTTTAGAGACAATTTTTATAATTTTTTAAGTAACGATAAGTTATTTACCTCGTTAAACGTACGATATCGGTAGAAGATCTATTAAATTACGTCGATGCGGTCGAAATTCGATCCATACACCGGTTTTAAGTCACCTTTCATGAATTTACGCCAAGCGCAATCGACGCCGGCTGTCAAACCAAACGCAAATTGAGGTTAGGTTATGATTTTTTAAATATTTTTATTATAGTAACACATTTGAGGGTTGAAATAGCTTCGTTCGTCGTCCGATCATCTAAATACAGCCCGTTTTTCACCGCCGAAACGCGTTTTTGCTCTTTTTTTTAAATATAAAGACAGTCGTTTACCTAAAATTTGACGTTTAGCGATAATTTTTATATTTTTTAAAAATAACGTTAAGTTGCTTACCTCCTTGAACGTACGGTATCGGTAAAAAATCTATTATTTTACGTCGATGCGGTCGAAATTTGGTCCCCGCAACGTTTTTAAGTCACTTTTTCTTGAATTTACGGCAACCGTATACGACGCCGACCGTCGAACCAAACGCAAATTGACGTATCGTCGTTTTTTTCGCCGAAACAGGCGTTCTTGGAGTAAATTTCGATAAACCGATTGTAAACTTGTCGATTTCAGATATAATTAGGTCCGGAATTGCGCAAATTCTCCGTTTTAAGTACACATTTAACGACGTTTTGACGTACATTTTGACGTTTAGTTAGAATAGCCGAGAAATGAATCATGGAAGTTTGGTTGAAATAGCCGAGAAACGAACCGCGTAAAAAATCGGAAATTGAAGGCATTTCTTCAAGAAATTGATACAAAAACGCGTTCGTTTTACTTAATTTTAACGATTTTGAACAATTTTCTACATTAATCAAACTGGATTTTACTCGTTTTCGTTGAAAAATTTGTCGTTAAAAACGCGGTCAATCGAACGCGTACCCGCGCCGATGGCCCGAAATCGGACCCGGAAAAAAACGTTGAAAACGGCACGATTTAACCGATTTAGGCCCGGAAACGGTCCGAAACCTATAAAGTAAGGTGCGTTTGAACGTCTCGTTTGTCAACATGAACGGCAACCAAGGTGTAAATGTCGCAAAAAAGCGGGCAAAAAAACGGTTATTTTGACGTTTGGAAACGTCGAAAATTGGCTTGTCGGCAATTCTGCCCTGTGATTGGTCGATTTTCGGTAGTTTGGTGCAAACTGAGTGCAAAAAAAGAGGACTCTGCTTGTTTACTACTTTATTATATATAACTAGTGTAAAGTGGATCGCCTTTTTCGTAAGGATCCTTGAGGGTGTGAATCCGAGAAGGGTGGCAGACAGTTAAAAAAAATCGTTTGGGATACATGACGGGCGGCCTGCGGCCGCCCTGTCACCGGAACCAAGCGGACCAATCGGGTGCAAGCGTTCCGTGACGTAACCATAGCAAAGGCGAACGCGCCGACGCGATCCGTTGATGCAAAAGTGTGCGCGCGAACCTGCCCCGATTCAAATGAAATTTAATCCGTTTTTATTGGTTGGTACGTTGTCCAACACTCCGAATGAAAAGCAAAAGTTATGCCAGCAGTTTTGACAGTTGTCAACAGAGTTGACGGGCTGTTTGCCGTCGTAGAGAGGGGGCACAAAAAAAGGTCCAAATTTACGAAGGGTTTGCGAACTGAATTCAAAATTGACCGATATCATAGTACTTATTTGGGAAACAGTTTTTGGTAGGCAACCCAAATTACATCGGCCAACCCATCCTCCGATAGGCCACCCAAATGACGTACGAAAGAACGCGAAATCTTTAACCGATAAGGGACATTTTAAAAATCCTATTTATATATTTTTAATTTATTTCAGAGAAATATTAAAGTCTACTTAATTATTTAAATTGATTAGTAAACTTAAAATCCGTTTAATACATCCTATAAACTATCTCTGGGTCAAATTCTTTCCGACATCAAAGAATTCAGGTTAAATGGAATTTTAGTAGCTCTTGAGTTTCAAAAACTGAAATATTAAAGTTTATTATAGTTTACTTAATTGTTGAAGTTGATTAATTTACCTTAACTACACTTTAAGCTATGTTATAAACTGTTTTTCGGTCAAACTGTTTTCGATATCAAAAAATTTCGGTTGAAGCTGATTTTTGACTCTCTTAACCTTTCCAAACGGGACTATTGAAGTCTATTGAAGATTACTAAATCGCCCAAGTTGAATGACATGCATTTAAATTCACTTGGTACACCTTATAAACCATTTCCGGGACAAATAGCTTTCGACATCCAGAAAATTAGGTTAAAAGTTACTTTTTGTCTTTCGTATGGTTCTAAAACGGGAATATTAAGGTTTATTATAGTTTACATAGCTGACAAACTTGATTAATGTACTTATAATTCGCTTTACACATCTTATAGACTGTTTCTTGGACAAACTCTTTTCGGCATGAACTGTGCCTATAACTTTTGCTGTTTTTGACTTAACCAAACTTAATACTTTCCTTAAACTGGTATAGTGAGTAAAGAAAAGGTTCAAATACTTCTTTACAATCCAAATTTTACCTTCCAAACGCTTTCTGAAGCAAAAAAAAATCTACCGTAAACTTTGGGGTTATGTTGTAATTTAAATCAAGTTTTTACCTTACTCGCCGTATTTAGTCTCCATCAAATGGTTCAAATCAATCAAACAAAGGTTCCCGAGTATATTTAGAGCCGTATATAAGCCGACAAAACGCTTTTGGGTTAATTTTTAACCAAAATTTCTACGTGACCTACAACTCGATGTTTATTTGGCGTTTTTTAAGTAATTTCACTCTACTTGCCTTGATAAACGATCAAAATTAATGAAACAAACGTTCCTGAGTATATTTTAAGCCCCATCGAGGCCGATAAAGCGTTTTTGAACTCCTTTTTGAACGAAAAAATTTGACATGACAACTTAACCTGCAACTCGATGTTTGTTGACATTTTTCCAAGTAATTTAATGCTACTTGCCTTGATTAAACGGTTCAAATCAATAAAACAAAGGTTCCCGAGTACATTTTCAGCACCGTCGAGGCCGATAAAGCGTTTTTTTACTCCTTTTTAAACGAAAAAATTTGACACGGCATAACCTAACCTGCAACTGAAAGTTTGTTGACATTTTTTAAGATAATTTAACGCTACTTGCCTCCGTAAAATACTCCAAATCGACGAAACAAAGGTTCCCGAACGTGTTTTGAGCCCCGTCGTGGGGCCAAAGAGGTTTTTCGGCTCGTTTTCATCCAATTTTCGTGAGCTCGTCGGCCGACCGTCCGACCGGTGACGTGTATATACATTTTATGAACCGATAGCGGTATACTTTGCCCCGAGTACGCAATTGGTCGTCCAGAAACGGATTTTAAGACGTTTTGGTGACCGCTTCGGGGCCCCCGAAGCCCGTTTCCGTCCGTTTTTACAAAATTTACGCGAAAATTTTCGCGAACCTGTCAAATCGAACCTGTGACGTCACCCGGCGACTCTAGCAGTGGGTAAAGCGACGAACCCGACGTACAAAAATGATTTTCGTTCATAAAACGATAATTTTAGGTTTTTGAGGCCCTCGGACTGTTAAATCGTACGCAAATATCGTTTTTACAACCATTTTAATCGATACGCGGCTCGAGTAACTTAAAAAAGGTGATTTTTTTTCGTAAAATTCATTTAAAATTTAAATCGGTCAAAAGTGGCGGGAAACGATTTTGTCGATTGGCGGGAATGGCAGTCAGAGGTACTAAAAAAGGTAACGCGAGTTTGCCCCCTTGGGGGGCCTACGAAACTATACGCGCTATACGAATCTCTAAATTTTTCGATACGAAACGGTTTAAAAAAAACCGCGAGGCGCTACGCGCGGTAATAAAAAAGTTATTAATGATTGAAATTTTAAAAATAAATAGTGGCGGCGCTAGTAATCCAGGTGTCGCTGATTACTTACGTCTTTAGTATATATTGGTCGACTATACTTCATTTAATAACTAGGAGGAGTAAATCTCAAAACCCCATTTACATAGGAAAAAGTAACTAAAAAATACACTAAACATTTTTAGCGGCAAATTTGAATTCTAAACTTCAAACCAGTCACATTTATGCAACCAACAAAACACCAAGCGTTTGAGCGTAGTATTCTAGAACATACCAAATATCTCTATGGCCGTTTATCTACACGTACATTGTTCAAAATTTATCCAAAAGACGTTTCTTGTGTTGACGTATTATATCCAACAGATGACATCGTACCATACCTTCTTCGAACTTAATATTTTTTGATCGCAACCATTTGAGCACAACGAAAAAGCGAGAAACAAGTTGACAAATTAGGTAAAGCACCTAACCTCAAACGCCAAAAACAATAAACGACATAAACCAAATTTTTCGTCTTCGTAAACTTGACTGCGGAGCGACCAATAATAGCTCACTATTTTGGCGCGCAAAATTCAAATCACTCCTCCTAGTTATTAAATGAAGTATAGTGTAAAGTGGATCGCCTTTTTATACGGATCCTTGAAAAGATGTGAATCAGTGAAGAGTATAGGACAGTTGGTAAAAATCGTTTGGGTGCATGACTGGCGGCCTGCGGCCGCCCTGTCCTTGGAACCAAACGGACCAATCGGCTGCAAGCGTTCCGTGACGTAACCATGGCAACGGCGAACGCGCCGACGCGTTCCGTTGACGCAAAGGTGCGCGCGCGCGAACCCGGCCCGATTCAAATAAAATTTAAACCGTTTTTATTAGTTGGTACGTTGTCGAACGCTCCAAGGGTAGAGAGGGGGTACAAAAAAAGGTCCAAATTTACGAAGGGTTTGCGAACGGAAGTCAAAATTGACCGATATCATAGTACTTTTTTGGTAAACAGTTTTTGGTAGGCAACCCAAATTACATCGGCCAACCCATCCTCCGATAGGCAACCAAAATGACGTTCGAAAGTACGCGAAATTTTTAACCGATAAGGGCCATTTTAAAAATCCTATGTATTAATTTTTAATTTATTTCAGGGAAATATTAAAGTCTACTTAATTATTTAGATTGATTAGTAAACTTAAAATCCGTTTTATACATCTTATAAACTATCTCTGGGCCAAATTCTTTCGACATCAAAGAATTCAGGTTAAATGTAATTTTAGTAGCTCTTGAGTTTCAAAAACTGAAATATTAAAGTTTATTATAGTTTACTTAATTGTTGAAGTTGATTAATTTACCTTAACTACACTTTAAGCTATGTTATAAACTGTTTTTCGGTCAAACTGTTTTCGATATCAAAAAATTTCGGTTGAAGCTGATTTTCGATCCTCTTGACCTTTCAAAACGGGTATATTGAAGTTTATTAAAGTTTACTAAATCGTCCAAGTAAATTAAAATGCTTCCAATTCACTTGGTACATCTTATAAATCGTTTCGGGGTAAACCGTTTTCGACATCCAAATATTTCAGCTGAAGCCAACTTTTGACTCTCTTAACCTTTCCACACGGGACTATTGAAGTTTATTAAAGTTTACTTAATCATTTAAGTTGATTAGCATACTTTAAATTGACTTGGTACACCTTATAAAGCATTTCGGGGGCAAATAGTTTTCGACATCCAAAAATTTAGGTTAAATGGTACATTTTGTCTTTCTTATGATTCTAAAACGGGAATATTGAAGTTTATTAAAGTTTACATAGTTGACAAACTTGATTAATGTACTTATAATTCGCTGTACACATCTTATAGACTGTTTCTTGGACAAACTCTTTTCGGCATGAAGTGTGCCTATAACTTTTGCTGTTTTTGAATTAACCAAAGTTAATACTCTCCTAAAACTGGCATAGTGAGCATTGTAAAGATTCAAATACTTGTTTACAATCCAAATTTTACCGTCCAAACACTTCCTGAAGCAAAAACAATCCTACCGTAAACCTTGGGGTTATATTGTAATTTTAATCAAGGTTTTACCTTAGTCGCCGTATTTAGTCTCCATTAAACGGTTCAAATCAATCAAAGAAAAGTTCCTGAGTATATTTAGAGCCCTTTATAGGCCGACAAAACGCTTTTGGGTCCATTTTTAACAAAAATTTGGACGTGATCGGACCTAACCTACAATTCGATAACTGTTTGGGGTTTTTTAAGTAATTTCACCTTACTTGCCTTGACTAAACGATCCAAATTAATGAAACAAAGGTTCCCGAGTATGTTTAAAGCTCCATCGAGGCCGACAAAGCGTTTTTGAATTCCTTTTTGAACAAAAAAATTTGACATGACCGGACCGCACCTACAAACCAATGTTTATTTGGAGTTTTTTAATTAATTTAATGCTCCTTGCCTTGATTAAATGCTCTAAATCAATGAAATAAATAATCCTGAGTATATTTATAGCCGCGTGGAAGCCGACAAAGCGCTCTTTTACTCCTTTCTTAACGAAAAAATTTTACATGACAACCTAACCTGCAACTCGATATTTGTTGACATTTTTCCAAGTAATTTAACGCTTCTTGCCTTGATTATACGCTTTAAATCAATGAAACAAAGGTTCTCGAGTACGTTTTGAGCCTCGTCAAGGGGGACAAAGCGTTCTTTTACTCCTTTTTAAACGAAAAAATTTGACACGGCACAACCTAACCTACAACTGAAAGTTTGTTGACATTTTTTAAGATAATTTAACGCTACTTGCCTCCGTAAAGTACTCCAAATCGACGAAACAAAGGTTCCCGAACGTGTTTTGAGCCCCGTCGTGGGGCCAAAGAGGTTTTTCGGCTCGTTTTCATCCAATTTTCGGGAGCTTGTCGGCCGGTCGTCCGACCGGTGACGTTTATACACATTTTATGAACCGATATCGGTATACTTGCCCCCGAAGACGCAATTGGACGTCCGGAAACGGCTTTTAGGACGTTTTGGTGACCGCGTCGGGGCCCGCGAAGCCCGTTTTGGTCCGTTTTTCCGAAATTTACGTGAAATTTTTCGCGAACCTGTCAAATCGACCCTGTGACGTCACCCGGCGACTCCCGCAGTGCGTAAAGCGACGAACCCGACGTACAAAAATGATTTTCGTTCATAAAACGATAATTTTAGGTTTTTGGAGCCCTCGGACTGTTGAATCGTACGCAAATATCGTTTTTACAACCATTTTAATCGATATGCGGCTCGAGTAAGGTAAAAAAGGCGATTTTTTTTCGTAAATTTCATTTAAAATTTAAATCGGTCAAAAGTGGCGGGAAAGGATTTTGTCGATTGGCGGGAATGGCAATCAGAGGTACTAAAAGAAGTATCTCGAGTTGACCCCCTTGGGGGCCCTACGAAACTATACGCGCTATACGAATCTCTTAGTTTTTCGATACGAAACGGTTTAAAAAAAACCGCGAGGCGCTACGCGCGGTAATAAAAAAGATATTAATAAACGAAATTTTAAAAATAAATAGTGGCGGCGCTAGTAATCCAGGTGTCGCTGATTGCTTACGTCTTTAATATATATTGGGCTCGGACTAGTGTAAAGTGGATCGCCTTTTTATACGGATCCTTGAAAGGATGTGAATCAGTGAAGAGTAAAGGACAGTTGGCAAAAATCGTTTGGGGTGCATGACTGGCGGCCTGCGGCCGCCCTGTCGTTGGAACCAAACGGACCAATCGGCTGCAAGCGTTCCGCGACGTAACCACGGCAACGGCGAACGCGCAGACGCGATCCATTGACGCAAAGGTGCGCGCGCGAACCCAGATCGATTCAAATAAAATTTAAACCGTTTTTTATTTGTTGGTATGTTGTCCGAATGAAAAAGGAAAGTTTCTCCAACAGTTTTGAGTGGTATTCGGTAGTGGGTACGGAAAAAAGTCCAAATTCACGAAGGGTTCGCGAGCAAAATTCAAAATTGGTCGATATTGCAGTACCTTTTTGGCAAACAATTTTAGGTAGGCAACCCAAATTGCCAAATCGGCCAACCATTCCGAGTATGCAACCCAAATGACGCCCGACAGAACACGAAATTTTTAACCGATAAAGGACATTTTTAAAATCCTATTTATTAATTTTTAATTTATTTCATTGAAATATTAAAGTCTACTCAATTATTTAGATTGATTAGTGAACTTAAAATCCGTTTTATACAGCTTATAAGCTATCTCCGGGCCAAATTCTTTCTAACATCAAAGAATTCAGTTGAAATGGAATTTAAGTAACTCTTGAGTTTCAAAAACTGGAATATTAAAGTTTATTATAGTTTACTTAATTATTGAAGTTGATTAATTTACCTTAGATCTACTTTATGACATGTTATAAACAGTTTTTTGGACAAACTCTCTTTGGCATAAAAGAATTTTGGTTAAATATGATTTTTGATCTTCTTGGCATGTCAAAACGGGAATATTGAAGTTTATTAAAGTTCTGTTAATCATTTAAGTTGATTAACATGCTTTAAATTGACTTGGTAAACCTTATAAACCATTTCGGGGGCAAATAGTTTTCGACATCCAAAAATTTAGATTAAACGGTACTTTTTGTCTTTCGTATGGTTCTAAAACGGAAATATTAAAGTTTATTAAAGTTTACATAGTTGACAAACTTGATTAATGTACTTATAATTTGCTGTACACATCTTATAGACTGTTTCTTGGACAAACTCTTTTCGGCATGAAGGGAGCCTACAACTTTTACTGTTTTTGAATTAACCAAACTTTATACTCTCCTTAAACTGTCGTAGTGAGCATCGAAAAGATTCAAATACTTCTTTACAATCCAAATTTTATCGTCTAAATGCTTTCTGAAGCAAAAAAAAGTCCTACCGTAAACTTTGGGGTTATGTTGTAATTTTAATCAAGGTTTTACCTTACTCGCCGTATTTAGTCTCCATTAAACGGTTCAAATCAATCAAACAAAAGTTCCTGAGTACATTTAGAGCCTCGTCGAGGCCGATAAAGCGTTTTTGAGTTCCTTTTTAATAAAAATTTCGACATGACCGGATCGAACCTACAACCCAATGTTTATTTGGATTTTTTAAATTAATTTAATGCTATTTGCCTTGATTAAACGCTTCATATCAATGAAACAAAGGTTTCCGGGTATATTTTGAGCCACGTCAAGGGGGATAAAGCATTTTTTACTCTTGTTTTGACGAAAAAATTTGACATGGCATAACCTAACCCGCAACTCGATGTTTGTTGACATTTTTCCAAGTAATTTAATACCACTTGCCTTGATTAAACGATCCAAATTAATGAAACAAACGTCCCTGAGTATATTTTAAGCCCCATCGAGGCCGACAAAGCGTTTTTGAACTCATTTTTGAACGAAAAAATTTGACATGGCATAACCTAACCTGCAACTCGATGTTTGTTGACACTTTTCAAAGTAATTTAATGCTACTTGCTTTGATTAAACGCTCCAAATCAATTAAACAAAGGTTCCCGAGTACGTTTTTAGTCCCGTCAAGGGGGATAAAGCGTTTTTTTACTCCTTTTTGAACGAAAAAATTTGACACAGCATAACCTAACCTGCAACTCGAAGTTTGTTGACATTTTTTAAGATAATTTAACGCTACTTGCCTCCGTTAGACACTCCAAATCGACGAAAAAAAGGTTTTCGGACGTGTTTTGAGCCCTATCGGGAGCCAAGAGGGTATTTCGGCTCGTTTTCGTCCAATTTTCGTGAGCTCGTTGGCCGACCGTCCGACCGGTGACGTGTATACACATTTTATGAATTACGCAATTGGTCGTCCGGAAACGGATTTTAAGACGTTTTGGTGACCGCGTCGGGGCCCCCGAAGCCCGTTTCGGTCCGTTTTTCCGAAATTTACGCCGAAATTTTCGCGAACCTGTCAAATTGCACTTGTGACGTCACCCGGCGACTCTAACAGTGCGTAAAGCGACGAACCCGACGTACAAAAATGATTTTCGTTCATAAAACGATAATTTTAGGTTTTTGGGGCCCTCGGACTGTTGAATCGTACGCAAATATCGTTTTTACAACCATTTTAATCGATACGCGGCCCGAGTAAAGTAGAAAAAATTATATTTTTCGTAAATTTCATTTAAAATTTAAATCGGTCAAAAGTGGCGGGAAAGGATTTTGTCGATTGGCGGGAATGGCGGTCAGAGGTACTAAAAGAAGCATCTCGAGTTGATCCCCTTGGGGGCCCTACGAAACTATACGCGCTATACGAATCTCTAAATTTTTCGATACGAAACGGTTTAAAAAAAACCGCGAGGCGCTACGCGCAGTAATAAAAAAGTTATTAATAATTGAAATTTTAAAAATAAATAGTGGCGGCGCTAGTAATCCAGGTGTCGCTGATTGCTTACGTCTTTAATATATACTAGCAGCCCCGTTCTTAGAGGACGCCTCCGTCGACGAAAGGAGCGCGAGTCTGCGCGAGACTCGTCCGAGATTTTAGGTTAACTTTAATTTGTACTTTACGCGAACGGGCCCCACGTGCGGGCCCTGCGGGCCCGTCCGACGGCTTCGCCGTCTTCCGAACTTTTTTTTCGCGCCCCCCGAAATCGTCGGCGCGACCGTTTTAAGGTATTTTAAACGATTTTCTCCGAGAAGTGCATTAGTTACCTCCGTTTCGAACGGTTTTATAGGGGGCGTGACGATCTTTTAGCTTTAATATATTAGTAGTTGATTGGGCTCGGATTAAGACAAATTTTAAAGAAATTTGAACGAATTTGATAATACTGAGACGAATTAAGACGAATTTTGACAAAATTTATACAAATTATCTAAAATCAAGACGAATTATGGCGAATTTTTTAATAATTTGAATGAATTTTACAAAATTGAGACGAAATAAGACGAATTTTTAATAAAATTCGAACAAATTTTATAAAATCAAGACGAATTATCACGAATTTTTAAAAAATTTGAACGAATTTTACAAAACTAAGACGAATTTTGAAGAAATTTGAGCGAATTTCATCAAATTTAATCGAATTTTTAAAAACTTTGGATGAATTTTATAAAATTATTATATATTAAGACGAATTTTGACAAAATTTATACAAATTATCTAAAATCAAGACGAATTATGGCAAATTTTTAAAAAATTTGGACGAATTTTACAAAACTAAGACGAATTTTGAAGAAATTTGAGTGAATTTCATAAAATTTAATCGAATTTTTAAAAACTTTGGATGAATTTTATAAAATTAATCCAAAAATGAAAAGAAAATTCATCGTCTTAATATACAGGGTTTCTCACGCAACTGGTTCGTTAGAACTTTATTAGGTTCCACTATTAGTAGATTTTTGAAATTTTGTCAGTAGGGGTTGTTCATCCGGATCTTTTGATTTAAAATATTTTCAAGATGGCTGCCACTTCCGGTCGACCGGAAGTAGGATACAACTTCGTTATTTTAAATGGAATGGTATAATTTTTATTGCACATTTTAATTCTACCTACAAAAATAAGTGAACTTTGATATGGGTTGTTGGTACTTATCGCGTTTCGTTTTCGAGTTATTTTGATTTTAAGATTTTTTTGACAATTTTTAACCTGATGTTTAAAACCACATTTCTCAGTCACTGTTCAAGCAAGAAAGTTGATAACTGGTACGATCACTCTCCAGACATTGCCAAATAGAACGCCACTACCTCCACCCCTCTGTAATATACAGGCTGGTCACAAAGAAAGTTACCGTTCTTCCATATTCAATTACAAAAAAGTCGAAAATTTTAAATTGAACACCCTATATTTTATTAGCCTATCCGATAGAGAATTTAATTCTCTACAAATTTGCTATACATGTCCCTATACCCATCGGTTAAGGTTTCCAAGACATAAGGGAATTTGTCAAAATTGCGTATAAAATGTCAGAAGTTTTTCTTTTTTTTTATTAGTAGGCTATGGAACTTGATCGATTTTTTTACTTGACACGATAAGGAATTTAATTCTCTACCAACCTTGAATACACTTCCCTATACCTATCGATTAAAATTTTGAAGATATAAGGGAATTTATCAAAAAACTGTTCAAATTTCGTAGCCTACTAATAAAGAAAAACTTTTTCTGACATATTGCGCGCAAGTTTTATAAATTCGCTTACATCTTCAAATCTTTAACCAACAGGTATAGGGAAATGTATTGAAGATTGGTAAAGAATTAAATTTTCTGCCGTATCAAACGAAAAAACTTTTCAAGTTTCATAGCCTACTAATAAAAACAAGACTTCTTCCGACATTTTACACGCGATTTTGACAAATTCCTTTATATCTTGGAAACCTTAACCGATAGGTATAGGGACATGTATTGCAAATTTGTAAAGAATTAAATTCTCTATTGAATAGGTTAATAAAATATGGGGTGTTCCATTTAAAAATTTTGAGTTTTTTGCAATTGAATATGGAAGAGCGGTAATTCTCTTTATAACCACTCTGTATGTGAAAGAGGGGTAGGGGTAGTTGGGTTCTATTTGGCAATGTCTGGAGAGTAAACGTACGAGTTCTTAACTTTCTTGCTTGAACAGTGACTGAGAAATGTGGTTTCAAACATCAGGTTAAAAATTGTCAAAAAAATCTTGAAATCGAAATAACTCGAAAACGAAAAGTGATAAGTACCAACAACCCTGATGAAAGTTTACTTATTTTTGCATGTAGCATTAAAATACGCAATAAAAATTATATAATTCCATTTAAAATAACGAAGTTGTATCCTACTTCCGGTCGACCGGAAGTGGCAGCCATCTTGAAAATATTTTAAATCGAAAGATCCAGATGAACAACCCCTACTGGCAAAATCTCAACAATTTACTAATAGTGGAACCCAATAAAGTTCTAACGAACCAGTTGCGTGAGAAACCCTGTATAAGACGAATTTTAAAGAAATGTGAACGAATTTGATAATACTGAGACGAATTAAGACGAATTTTGACAAAATCTATACAAATTATCTAAAATCAAGACAAATTATGGCAAATTTTTTAATAATTTGAATGAATTTTATAAAATTGAGACGAAATAAGATGAATTTTTAACAAAATTTGAACAAATTTTATAAAATCAAGACGAATTATCACGAATTTTACAAAACTAAAATGAATTTTGAAGAAATTTGAGCGAATTTCATCAAATTTAATCGAATTTTTAAAAACTTTGGATGAATTTTATAAAATTATTATATATTAAGACGAATTTAAAAAAAAATCTAAATGAATTTGATAATACTGAGACGAATTAAGACGAATTTTGACAAAATTTATACAAATTATCTAAAATCAAGACGAATTATGGCAAATTTTTAAAAAATTTGAATGAATTTTATAAAACTAAGACGAATTTTAAAGAAATTTGGGCGAATTTAATAAAATTTAGACGAATTTTAAAAAAAATTTGGATGAATTTTATAAAATTAAGGCGAATGATGATGATTTTTAAACACATTTGGACGAATTTAAGAAAAATAAGACGAATTTTTAAGAAATTTGGGCGAATTTCATAAAATTTAGACGAATTTTTAAAAAATTTTAATAAATTTTATAAAATTAAGAAGAATTTTTAAACAATTTTAATAAATATTATAAAATCAAGACGAATTATGACGCATTTTTGAAGAATTTGGACGAATTTTATAAAATCAAGACTTATGATGAATTTTTAACGATTTTGGAAGAATTTTCTTAAAAATGTATACGAATTTTATAAAATCAAGACGAATTATGACGAATTTTATAAAATTAAGACAAATGATGATGATTTTTAAACAAATTTGGATGAATTTTAAAAAATTAAAACGAATTATGACGGGTTCTTGAGACATTTGGAGGAATTTCATAAAATTAAGGCGAATTAAAAAAAAAAAATGAACAAATTTTATAAAATCAAGACAAATTTTGACGAATTTTTAAAAAATTTGAATGAATTTTATAAAATTAAGGCGAACGATGACGATTTTTAAACAAATTTAGACGAATTTTAAAACATTAAGACGAATTTTTAATAAATTTGAAGCAATTTCATAAAATTAAGACTAATTTTAAAGAAATTTGGGCGAATTTCATAAAATTAAGAAGAATTTTTAATAAATTTGAACAAATTTTATAAAGTTAAGACAAATTTTTAAAAGATTTGGACAAATTTTATAAAACTAAGACGAATTTTAAAGAAATTTGGGCGAATTTAATAAAATTTAGACGAATTTTTAAAAAATTTGGATGAATTTTATAAAATTAAGGCAAATGATGATGATTTTTAAACACATTTAGGCGAATTTAAGAAAAATAAGATGAATTTTTAAGAAATTTGGGCGAATTTCATAAAATTTAGACGAATTTTTAAAAAATTTTAATAAATTTTATAAAATTAAGAATTTTTAAACAATTTTAATAAATATTAAAAAATCAAGACGAATTATGACGAATTTTTGAAAGATTTGGACGTATTTTGTAAAATCAAGACGAATTATAATGAATTTTTAACGAATTTGGACGAATTTTTTTAAAAATGTATACGAATTTTATAAAATCAAGACGAATTATGACGAATTTTATAAAATTAAGGCAAATGATGATTTTTAAACAAATTTGGATGAATTTTAAAAAATTAAGACGAATTATGACGAGTTTTTAAGACATTTGGAGGAATTTCATAAAATTAAGACGAATTTAAAAAAAAATTGAGCAAATTTTATAAAATCAAGACAAATTATGACGAATTTTTAAAAAAATTGAATGAATTTTATAAAATTAAGGCGAACGATGACGATTTTTAAACAAATTTAGACGAATTTTAAAACATTAAGACGAATTTTTAATAAATTTAAAGCAATTTCATAAAATTAAGACTAATTTTAAAGAAATTTGGGCGAATTTTATAAAATTAAGAAGAATTTTTAATAAATTTGAACAAATTTTATAAAGTTAAGACAAATTTTTAAAAAATTTGGACAAATTTTATAAAACTAAGACGAATTTTAAAGAAATTTGGGCGAATTTCATAAAATTCAGACGAAGTCCTAAAAAATTTGGATGAATTTTATAATATTAAGGCAAATGATGATGATTTTTAAACACATTTGGGTGAATTTAAGAAGAATAAGACGAATTTTTAAGAAATTTGGGCGAATTTCATAAAATTCAGACGAATTTTTAAAAAATTTTAATAAATTTTATAAAATTAAGAAGAATTTTTAAACAGTTTTAATAAATATTATAAATTCAAGACGAATTATGACGAATTTTTGAAGAATTTGGACGAATTTTATAAAATCAAGACGAATTATGATGAATTTTTAACGATTTTGGAAGAATTTTTTTAAAAATGTATACGAATTTTATAAAATCAAGACGAATTATGACGAATTTTATAAAATTAAGACAAATGATGATGATTTTTAAACAAATTTGGATGAATTTTAAAAAATTAAAACGAATTATGACGGGTTTTTGAGACATTTGGAGGAATTTCATAAAATTAAGGCGAATTAAAAAAAAAAAAATGAACAAATTTTATAAAATTAAGGCGAACGATGACGATTTTTAAACAAATTTAGACGAATTTTAAAACATTAGGACGAATTTTTAATAAATTTGAAGCAATTTCATAAAATTAAGACGAATTTTAAAGAAATTTGGGCGAATTTCATAAAATTAAGAAGAATTTTTAATAAATTTGAACAAATTTTATAAAGTTAAGACAAATTTTTAAAAAATTTGGACAAATTTTATAAAACTAAGACGAATTTTAAAGAAATTTGGGCGAATTTCATAAAATTCAGACGAATTCCTAAAAAATTTGGATGAATTTTATAATATTAAGGCAAATGATGATGATTTTTAAACACATTTGGGTGAATTTAAGAAAAATAAGACGAATTTTTAAGAAATTTGGGCGAATTTCATAAAATTTAGACGAATTTTTAAAAAATTTTAATAAATTTTATAAAATTAAAAAGAATTTTTAAACAATTTTAATAAATATTATAAAATCAAGACGAATTATGACGAATTTTTGAAGAATTTGGACGAATTTTATAAAATCAAGACAAATGATGATGATTTTTAAACAAATTTGGATGAATTTTAAAAAATTAAAACGAATTATGACGGGTTCTTGAGACATTTGGAGGAATTTCATAAAATTAAGGCGAATTAAAAAAAAAATGAACAAATTTTATAAAATCAAGACAAATTTTGACGAATTTTTAAAAAATTTGAATGAATTTTATAAAATTAAGGCGAACGATGACGATTTTTAAACAAATTTAGACGAATTTTAAAACATTAAGACGAATTTTTAATAAATTTGAAGCAATTTCATAAAATTAAGACTAATTTTAAAGAAATTTGGGCGAATTTCATAAAATTAAGAAGAATTTTTAATAAATTTGAACAAATTTTATAAGGTTAAGAAAAATTTTTAAAAAATTTGGACAAATTTTATAAAACTAAGACGAATTTTAAAGAAATTTGGGCGAATTTCATAAAATTCAGACGAATTCTTAAAAGATTTGGATGAATTTTATAATATTAAGGCAAATGATGACGATTTTTAAACACATTTGGGCGAATTTAAGAAAAATAAGACGAATTTTTAAGAAATTTGGGCGAATTTCATAAAATTAAGAAGAATTTTTAATAAATTTGAACAAATTTTATAAAGTTAAGACAAATTTTTAAAAAATTTTGACAAATTTTATAAAACTAAGACGAATTTTAAAGAAATTTGGGCGAATTTCATAAAATTCAGACAAATTCCTAAAAAATTTGGATGAATTTTATAATATTAAGGCAAATGATGATGATTTTTAAACATATTTGGGCGAATTTAAGAAAAATAAAACGAATTTTTAAGAAATTTGGGCGAATTTCATAAAATTTAGACCAATTTTTTAAAAATTTTAATAAATTTTATAAAATTATGAAGAATTTTTAAACAGTTTTAATAAATATTAAAAAATCAAGACGAATTATGACGAATTTTTGAAAGATTTGGACGTATTTTGTAAAATCAAGACGAATTATGATGAATTTTTAACGATTTTGGAAGAATTCTTTTAAAAATGTATACGAATTTTATAAAATCAAGACGAATTATGACGAATTTTATAAATTTAAGGCAAATGATGATGATTTTTAAACAAATTTGGGCGAATTTTATAAAACTAAGACGAATTTTTAAAAAATTTGGACAAATTTTATAAAACTAAGACGAATTTTAAAGAAATTTGGGCAAATTTCATAAAATTCAGACGAATTTCTAAAAAAATTTGGATGAATTTTATAAAATTAAGGCAAATGATGATGATTTTTAAACACATTTGGACGAATTTAAGAAAAATAAGACGAATTTTTAAGAAATTCAGGCGAATTTTATAAAATTATGACGAATTTTTAAAAAATTTTAATAAATATTATAAAATCAAGACGAATTATGACGAATTTTTGAAGAATTTGGACGAATTTTATAAAATCAAGACGAATTATGATGAATTTTTAACGAATTTGGACGAATTTTTTTAAAAATGTATACAAATTTTATAAAATCAAGACGAATTATGACGAATTTTATAAATTTAAAGCAAATGATGATGATTTTTAAATAAATTTGGGCGAATTTTATAAAACTAAGACGAATTTTTAAAAAATTTGAACAAATTTTATAAAATTAAGACGAATTTTAAAGAAATTTGGGCAAATTTCATAAAATTCAGACGAATTTCTAAAAAATTTGGATGAATTTTATAAAATTAAGGCAAATGATGATGATTTTTAAACACATTTGGACGAATTTAAGAAAAATAAGACGAATTTTTAAGAAATTCAGGCGAATTTCATAAAATTATGACGAATTTTTAAAAAATTTTAATAAATATTATAAAATCAAAACGAATTATGACGAATTTTTGAAAAAGATTTGGACGAATTTTATAAAATCAAGACGAATTATGATGAATTTTTAACGAATTTGGACGAATTTTTTTAAAAATGTATACGAATTTTATAAAATCAAGACGAATTATGACGAATTTTATAAAATTAAGGCAAATGATGATGATTTTTAAACAAATTTGGGCGAATTTTATAAAACTAAGACGAATTTTTTAAAAATTTGGACAAATTTTATAAAACTAAGACGAATTTTAAAGAAATTTGGACGAATTTTATAAAACTAAAACGAATTATCACGAATTTTTAACAAATTACAATAAACTTTTAAAGAATTTAATGAAATTTTTAGAAATTTTATAAAATCAATTCGAATTATAACCAATTTTTAAAAACCAACCCAAACTTTAATCATTAAATATTTCTATAAACTTCCAAATATGAATACAAACCTTTTAAAACGAATTCAAGATTACCTTATTTACTAAAAGATATATCAAAGTTTACACATCAAAGTCTACCTGTATCTACGTTTCATAAATACACATCTTTTGAATCTTCTCGGTGTAATAATTCCATATATTGCGGGCTTTAGGTTGAACATTTTTTTAGCTTTCTCTTTGCACATTTGTTAGGAACTCGGACCCAGTCATAAATTTGTGTAATAAATATGTCGACGATGTCACGTTCTCAAGTGTTTGAAATTGTTTTAGGAATTCTTAAGTTCAAGTAATGAATAAAGGACGAGGCGAACGTTAGGGAAGTTTAAAGGGTCTTTGAGTATTGTGTTTTTTTTTGAGCTTTTGGTAAAGAGCCGGGCATCTGGTTCACATATTTAGTTTCGAGATTTTTCTTAGAAAATAGCCGTCTTAGAAAACTCCGCCTCTGTGTGCGACATTGGTCAACAACAACCAATCGTTAGGAACGCCTAAAATGTTCATTAACCCCCTTCTCCAAGGGCGAAGTTACTTGGGGAGAATTCGCGTTTTGTAAAATCACTCTTCACAAGACTCTAAAACAAGACTCTTCACGAGACTCTAAACCAAGACTCTTCACGAGACTCTAAAACAAGACTCTTCATGAGACTCTTAACGAGATTTTTTAAGCGAGACACTTTTAATCTTCAATAGTAAAGTCATTTTGCGTGTGGGATTAACTTTTCTTTGAGTGGGCTCTTAGCAGACACTTAACGAAAAGTCGAGTAAAGTTCAGCTGGTTAACATTTTCCGATTAATTTCGGCGTTTATGTTCGTATGATCGAGATTGTGCGCGCTCTTCTCTAGTGATTATTCTACCGGAGACGTACTTTCAGCTGTGTACGACGAGCCCGTCTGCTGAGGACATAAACGCAACCAAACGGGTGTTTGGTGTGGTGAGTTTTTATTACATTCTTTTGACGCGACAATTAGGGTTCTCCCGTTAGGTAACCGCCCGTCGTAATTGCTAAGTCCCCGATCGTTTACTCGCGTGTTCAAAATACGTCGTTTTTTTTAATAAAGTTGTTTTGTTAATATTCGAATTTGTTTTTATTTCCTGCCCGAGTTTTCGTGCAAGTACCCACGGTTTCGGAAGGTTTGATTGGGTTAAAAACCTTGCCCTGGTGGCGGCGACGACTACCCCGATTTTTACATCGGAAAGAAATTTGAAAAGGATGCGTATTCATATTGAAAAGGATATTTACGCTTTGAGTAGAGTTAAAGCATATCAGAGATGAACGTATTTCCTTATTTCTCATTTTTATTTCTTTTTTAGTCTTTTGAAACTGATGGAAGGAGAGAAAATGAAATAAAAATTCTTGTATTAAATATAATTATAATCACTGTAAGGAAATAGATTTGAAATTTTGAAAAAACAGATATGGTGGGAAACCGTATGAAAATAGAAATTTTCCAAATTATTTTCCTTACTGTTAAAATTGTTTTTTATACTCTCAAATGTGAAGAAATAAATTCTTGACTTTAACAGTTCCTATTTTTCTTTCAAACTCAATTTGGAACAAAATATTAATGCTATAACAAAGTAAATTTAAGTAGTAGTGTTACAAAACATAAACAACAATTTAAATAAATTTACCAAATCAGCTTATTTAAAATTTATTAAAATTATAAAAAAAATATTCTTTAAAAAATCAATATCTACATAAAATTCAAAAACCCATAAAACCACATTTTCATCTTTGATAATATCAATCATATTTCACATACCACATTTTTAATTTTACCCAATTCATCAATTTTTTTAAAAGTATTGTCTAAAATACTTTGCAAATCTTCTTTAGTAATATTCATATATTTATCGTTGATTAATGATATGTGAAGTTTTCCTCCGAATGAAAATGAACACATTAGAAATTCTAAAAAAAATTTAATTAAAATAAGCATCTTAATTATTTTTTAATAAAAATAAAATAATACGTACTAGTTCCTCCGAATCCATTAAGAAATACAAACGGTTTTTTTACTGTTGAATTTCCAATTTTTCCCGAATCCGGTCCTGGAACGTTTGTAAATCCTAAAGATGTTTTTTTAGTAACACAAGTTAAAATTTCGGTGGATATTTTAGGAAGTAAGGTGGTAATTTTTCCTAAAAGATATACACTCTAAAAAAATTTTTTTAATTCTACTTTTAAATTTTTATTTTAAGTGATACTTGAAAATTTGCAGTTTCTCTTTGTTCTTTTAACACTTTACACCAAAGTTTCATTTTTAAATCAAGACTTCTTTCATCATCACACGAAAATTTATAACCTTCGACGAACGCATCGTTTCTAAGTTGACTCCAAACTGTACTTTTATCTTCAGTTAGATCTCTAGCGGTATTTCCGAGTAATATTTCATTTGGAACATCACCTTTCTAAAAAAAAAATTATATTAATATTTTATTAATTACCAATAGTTAAAAATCCATACCGATTTAAAATAATCCAAAATACTTTCGATACAAGCCGATAAAATAATATCGGTAAATGTACATTTAAATTCTCGACTTAATTTTCGAATTAATTGAAAATATTTCCTTTGATTTTCAATAAAAACCGCTAAATGTTGTGGGTAAATTTCGCGAGATTGAAAATAATTTATTTTAAAAGAATCTAAAAGAAGTTTTAAAATAGTGGATCGTTTTAACACTTCTTCAGATCTTCCCGATTTACTAACAGCATATTTAAATCGGCTTTCTTCAGTATTATTTAAAAAATATTTATTTTGAAAAGCTGTTAATCGTATTCCATCTCCTAAAATATGATGAACTCTTATAATAACTGGATAATATTTAGAATCATCCCAAAATATAGGTTTTTTAAACACTTCAACTGACCATAATTTTTTTTTACTGTTAAGATTATTAAAGTAATTTTTTTCGAGGTAATTTATAAAATCTTCTTTGTTTTTAACATCTTCATCGATTATAGATATAATATCTTGGAGATTTACCCGATTTTTTATGTAAAAATAAAAGATACGTTTTTGAACAATACTTGAAAATTTATAATTTGAATCGTATAATTTTTTTGTGGCTTTTTTTACACTTGTAAGTATTTCTTCATAAGATTTGTCACATTCTAGTAAATACACATACGAAGCGGTAATATTTAAACGTTCGAATAAAGTATCCGATCCTAAAAAACCTCCGAATTGATTTTTATATTGAAAATATAAATATATCCTTAAAAACATCATGAATAATAATGGTGGGATAAAAATTAATAATCCCAAAGTAAATAAAAGTATTGTAAGAAGTATGGTTAAAATATCCAGTAAAAAATTATTTTTTATTTTAAATATTAAAAAGATGATTTCCTAAAAAAATTGTGTGATAAAATGTAATATGATTTGATGTAAATTTACCTTTGATAAAGAATGAACGCATGGTATAATTCCGTGATAAAACACCATATTTAAAAATTTTAAGAATCAATCTTTGTAGATTGTTACATACGTTGCTTTTATAACAGGATATGTGTGTCAAATTAACATTAGTGTTATCATTGTCGTATGACCTCTTTTTTTTTTGATTTTAATTCACGTACTTAGCGTTAATATTTATATAACTCGAGGTTAATCAAGGTTTTAATCATTACGCTGTTCCAAAATTTACAATTTACCAATTCCTAAGATTATTTTAAATTTCTTATTAAAAAAATATATTATTAAATCTCTTATAGTTTCAGAGATAATTAGTGTTAAAGTCTACTTTTTTACTTATGTCAATTTCTATTTATATTAGGCAGTAGTTATACATCATCGTAATTTGCCCAAAGTTGAATCAAATTTCTATTAAGTTTGCTTACTCTTAAAATATCTCGATGATTTTTGCTCAACTTTCAATTTCGTTTGAAGAAAAATAATTAAATTGTAAGGTTTGATTTAGTGCTTAATTGATGATCTGCACGAAAGTTAATATTGACAAAATGAGCTTATCGTCGGTTATTTTAGTTTTTGGCTATTTGGAAGTAAACTTATACATTCATAAAAAAATGGGCACATTAACAAATTTTATTATATCTTGGTATTTCATTTCTTTGAACACGCATTTCGAATACGCGTTCAATAGGGCAGCAGTGAAAAGATCATAGACTAATACATGTAATTTCAAAAATGATTTCTAACTGCAGTTTGTCTTCAACTAACTGCGGTTCACAGACCATATACTATAAGACGATCCTAAGCCACACCATGGAGAGAAGGATGTAAGAGCACGGTTCTTCCCCATAACTTTACCGAGTAAGCCCGACAAGAATACAGTACAACGGAAGACCGGAGTATCAATGGGTCTTCACTAACGCATAGGTCTTCAGGCAAAAACGCTGTCGGAAACAGACCCACGGCACCTCGCTACTTTAACTTTTTCGGTCAGACTTTTGGCCCTTTTTCGAGTCTTACAGCAATTTGATGTTAACTTTCCGACCACAATTATTGGTTCTAGTTTTAATCAAATTTTATACACATTAGTTCACATCACAAATTCGTTTTCACTGCTACCAATTTATTATTCTGACCGAAAAAGTTAAAGTAGCGAGGTGCGGTGGGCCTGTTCCCGATAACGTTTTTGCCTAAAGCCCTTTGCGTTATTGTAGACCCGTTGATACTCCGGTCCTCCCTTCTACTCTATTCTTGTCGGGTCTACTCGGTAAAGTTACGGAGAGGAACCGCGCTCTTGCATCCTTCTCTCCGTGGTGTGCTTTAGGATCGTCTTAAGGCGCGGTTACACGGCGCGTGGTTCGCCGAACCACGAAACCACAAGCCAGTTCGGGATGGCTTGCGTTTTAACGAACCAGTAGTGACAACACGGTGCGCGGTTCGTCAGACTTTTAACGTGATTTGGTTCGTCCTAATGGTTCGTCTGTGGTTTGTTGAAAGTCTATTAGTCCTGAGTTGGAATCATGGATGATGCAGAAAATTATTCTGACTGCGTCATTGTGCGTTATTAACGCACATTTATTACGTATTTGTTTTCTAATCTAGCCCATGCCGTATGCACAATATTGCAGTCATGATGGCCCATGTCTTTGGGGTTTCATATTTCCGGGGCTTGTTCCAGGTCTTCAATGAATTCAAATATCCTTTCTGTGGACCACGCCATATTAACCCGAAGAAATTGAATGATGTACCTACTAGAGATGTCGAAAAAGTAACTATTCGTTACTAGAGTACTCGTTACTCGTGAAGATCCGAAGTACCGAATACTGACGGAGAAATCGTATCGTTACTCCCACTTTGATTACTTTTTCCCAAAGCTCGAGTATTCATATACAGCCGGCCCAAACCGTCTTGGCCTTCCGAGGTCACCTGCGCAATGACAAAGGTGGGGAGTTCTTAGAGAGCTCATTTGCGTAGTATACTCAACAGGGTACTGATCGTGTACAGATCAAAGCAAAAGTTTGTGTATAAGTGCGTGAGATAATATTTAAGTTCGAGATGGCGGAAAGTAAAGTGAAAAATAAAGTAAGTTCTTATTTATTTATTATTTTTGTTAATTGTTTTAGTAGATATTGCACTATTTGCAGCTTAAAATATGTTTGATTAATGGGTTTGTTAATTTAAAAATAACTTTTAAACTTAAAAGCCCTGAAAAATAAGCTACTACAAAGAAATTCATTATTAAAAATTTACCTGTTTAAAATTTACAATACAATACCTGTACATGTTTTTGTACAGGTCAACTTTTGCCGCGCTCTATACTTGCCGCTCCTATCTAACGAATACACCCATCTTTCTCCAACGATTTACTGTCGCACTCCTTCGTCTGCGCATTTTTCGTGACCTCAGAAGGCCAAGATGGTTTGGGCCGGTTGTACCTTATTGTGTTGGAATCCTATTTCGTACATATCTTGTGGAGGAGTTTTGTTATTGGTACAAAGATGGAGCTGAGCTACCAACAATGGTGGTGGAATCTGTAATTTTATTTTAAAATTGTATTTTTTAATACAGAAAAATAATATAATTAGTAAATCTCATTCTTTAATATTAAATGTTTTTTATATTTAAATTTTATCGTTACTCATTATCTCAAATTGTGATTAGTTTTTCCCTTACTTGTTTACTTTATTTCAGAATAAAATATTTTAAACTTTCTTAAATTAATGGATTAAATAATGAGAAGGAATATGAAAAGATGGTGGTAGATAACAGTTTCCTTCAGGTTCAGAAAGATTTAATTTGGGGCAATTTTGACAAAATGGTCAATGCCAAAAAGAATACCGATCCAAAAGCGATGGCTATAATTGAAGTCCGATCTTATTTATCGGAAAATTTTATACCTAGAAAGAATGGCCCTTTGGAATGGTGGAGCAAAAGAGCAACCATTTACCCTCATATCGCTCAACTGGCACAAAAACATTTGTGTATCATTGCAACATCCGTTCCATTTGAAAGGGTTTTCTCAAAAGCCGGCCAATTAATTTCGGACAGACGAAGCCGCCTAAAAAGAGATAATGTAAATAAAATTTTGTTTTTACATAATAATCACGAAACTTAATTTATTTTTTTATTTCTTTAAGTATTACGTTTTTGTTATTTTTGAAATGAGAAATATCATTACTTACAAACATCTGAATCGAATAATCAGTTACTAATGGTAAGGTTAGTAAATAATTTCTACCTGGGTTGCTATTTGTAACCGTTTACTCGCAAAAAATTCTTAAAACCTGTTGACTAATTCCGAAAAGTTCAAGTAATCAAAGTAATCAAAGTAACGAATACCACAAATGATTACTGGAAGTTCGGGTAACGAAATGTAACGAGTATTCAAAAGTACCAATAATCGACATCACTAGTACCTACGTTGTTTAACCTACAAAATCTGCAACGAAGTTCTTCTGTGACGTCGAGCCAACACGAGTCAACACGAGCCAACACAAACCATCACGAACCTTGCCCGAGCTCTCCTTTGATCTTTCCAAGTTTACCGACACTCGATGGGAATCAGCGAACCGCGCACCACGAACCACGGAACAATGCGAACCGGCTATGTCAGACGGCTTGTGGTTCGTAGTTCGTCCAGAGAGGTTCGGCGAACCACGTCCCTTTAACCACGCGCCTTTATAGTACCTATTAAGTGCGGTTCGTCTTCAACCGACTTCCTCCTGCCAGTCTCTTCTCTGTCGTCACTCCTTTCACCTTTTCACCCTCACCGGTCGTTTCATCGACGGATATCCCACATAGGGTAAACTGCGCAAATGTTGGCCTCTCTAAAAATACTTCTTAAAATCGGCCTTTCTATAAAAATCCATATAGAAAAACTGGAAGGGCCGACTTTAGGTGCATGGTCGAGATTTGGTAAGTTTACCCTACATGTACTTTTATTGATATGACTGAGCGCGATCGATGTCAATGCTAATCGTCGATTAAGCATTAAAACCAACCTAAAGGTACAGTATCAATCACTCTACTGCAACGTCCATAGCTGTGCGATTTGTAGTACATCTGCATCTACCTTATGAGTCGTCCATTTTCTTATTAGTTTTAGAAAAAAAAAAACGAGTGGCTGACGCAAAGTCGCCAGAGCCGCGCGACGATCGCCGCTGCAGTTGCGTGATTGACACTGCACATTTAGAGACTCTGGCGGTTAGATTGCTGTTGTTGCAGCTACATCGTCACAGTCGCCAAAACCGCAGTCGCGTTATCGACAACGTGTCCATATAATTCAATGCAAACCAGTGGCTGACGTAAAATTGCCTGAGTTGCGCGTTTGATGCCGTGCGACTATAGCCGTTGCAATTGCGTAAGGTGCGATTCCTATGTGACGACTAAAACGACTACAGCCGCGCAGCTGCAGCAGTATGCCACTCATATAATGTAAATAAATAGAGCCCTTTCCTATGGCGCGATTATAGTCGTATGATGAAAACGACTCTAAACAAGCGGCTAGGGCCGGACGACTCGACTGCTTCCTTGAGCAGTCTAGTCGTATCAGCCGCTTTGCTAGGAAATACACATTTTATTATTTTGTGCTTGAAAAATGGACGATTCCAAGTTAATTGAGCTATATTAAGAAATTGAAAAAATTGAGAAAACTACATTACCTTATTCTTTGGCGGCATTAAAAGTGGCACACAATTTCATTCTGGACAATCTGTCCTAGTTATTTATTTCATTTGCCAAGATACTGAACTAGCGTTATTGAAATAATGCGTAGAGCTTTCTCTCACTTCAAAGCCTTCAACATTTCCAAAGACACCCCTAGCAACTAAAGAAATCAAATTTTGGCTTGAGAGTTGGTCTGAATTTGAAATACCAAAAAAACATGTGTTGTTTTCTTCAAGAAACGCATCTCTGAGCATATTGTGCAGGCAACAGTCAGTCATTATTAAACAGTTTATAACCTGCGGATTAACAGCAATTGGAGTATAGAAAATACTTTCTAAATCTGATACCTTTCTTTCTAAAAATGGAACAAACCCACAACCTGCCAAAATGTAAAACATCTACCAAAAAAGCTGTTAATATAGCTGAACTATTTAAAACCAATTCTGATAATGGAGCAAAAGTACTATCAGCAATTCTCAGAAAGCAGGAAGAACAACATTCTATCGACATTTTTTTTCAAAAGCATAGCGGAATCTGTTAAAAAGATCCATCCAAAGAATCAAATTCGTGCAAAAATGCATGTTTGTAATATTGTGGGTCAACTCGAATTAGAAGAACTCTGTTCTCGTCCTTCATCATCTTCATCTTATGATCTACACACGCTCAGATCGACATCTCAGATCTCCCACCTTCAGCCTGACGATGAAAATCAATCCACAACAAACTTATCCAACAGTAACTTTTTTGAATTATAATGTAATTTGTAAAAAAAACTGTAATTTTTCCTTCAAAGTGCAATTTTACTTATTTTTGAAAATAAATTAGAAATCAAGAATAGGAGATTAAATTGCTTACCTAAGCGTTGGTCCCAGTTTTTCAGCAGGGCTTATAGGCTGTTTTACCTTCCCACACGATTGTCTTCTAAGGTTATTTTCAATTATAGACAACAAGTAAATAAATTTCTCGATATTCGGGCGAAAAAATTTTCTAAACATGGAGTCATTGTTTAATAGATACCTATGCACTAAAATATTTTGAAACCCCTCTTGGTCTCTTGTCATGAAGATGGGATTAGGGATATTTGATTTTAATTCATTTTCCACTAATAACATTTCTTTTTCTTCTTCTTCTTCTTCCTCCTCAAGACGAAGATATGCTGTTAAGGGAATTATATTATTCATTATGTACAAGACGAAACTGACTCGACAATGAAGCAGGTGAATTTCGCAAACGTAAATAATCGTCAGATAGGAAGTCAAGCAAGCGATTTTGATCGCGCGGCTATGATCGCTCGGCTCCAATTGAATCTAATCTCTCAGCTGTAGTCGTTTCGGTCGTCGCATAGGAATCGCACCTTAAAGGTGCTTTGTCAATCACGCGACTGCAGCGGCGATCGTCGCGCGGCTCTGGCGACTTTGCGTCAGCCACTCTTTTAAATTGAATTATATG
Organism: Digitonthophagus gazella; assembly: GCA_036711955.1. Taxonomy (NCBI): domain Eukaryota; kingdom Metazoa; phylum Arthropoda; class Insecta; order Coleoptera; family Scarabaeidae; genus Digitonthophagus; species Digitonthophagus gazella. The sequence goes on from JASCIT010000002.1 coordinate 32,238,359, forward strand.
GATACGTGAATGGATATATGGATAATCCGAAAGAGAAAAAACCGAAGGCGACTATTGTCGCACAATTGACACTTAATAAGGCGACTGTAGACGCGCTAGAAAAGTCGCGAGTCTGCTGATTGACAAAGCACCTTAATTCACACTGCACCTTTAAGGTGGGATTCCTATGATGCGGCTATCACAGTCCGTTAAACGTTTGCGACCAACGCATGTATTGGTGATTCTTACGACACGTCAGTCGTACGCCATCCACGGAAACGAAGACGCTGTAGTAACCATGACTGAACAAAATTTGTTATTGTATTTATTGTTAGAAGAAAATGAAGATGAAGAAATTCTACTCCATCAGTTGTCTCCTTGAAATTGAAGATGCTCATCATGCCTCTCTACCCAACGTGTCTCACAAATAAGGGCCTTCCCATCAGTTTTGACAGTTACGTCACTACTTACGTCTGGTCACGTGATCGCGCTGTTGTCAAGCGTTTAGTGTTTTGGTTGGAGGTACTATACTTCATTTAATAACTAGGAGGAGTGAATCTCAAAACCCCATTTACATAGGAAAAAGTAACTAAAAAATACACTAAACATTTTTAGCGGCAAATTTGAATTCTAAACTTCAAACCAGTGACATTTGTGCAACCAACAAAACACCAAGCGTTTGAGCGTAGTATTCTAGAACATAAAAAATATCTCTATGGCCGTTTATCTATACGTACATTGTTAAAATTTATCCAAAAGACGTTCCTTGTGTTGACGTATTATATCCAACAGATGACATCGTACCATACCTTCTTCGAACTTAATATTTTTTGATCGCAACCATTTGAGCACAACGAAAAAGCGAGAAACAAGTTGGCAAATTAGGTAAAGCACCTCACCTCAAACGTTAAAAACAATAAACGACAAAAACCAATTTTTTCGTCTTTGTAAACTTGACTGCGAAGCGACCAATAATAGTTCACTATTTTAGCGCCCAAAATTCAAATCACTCCTTCTAGTTATTAAATGAAGTATAGAACATAACCTTGCGACAATATGCGGCAACGGTGTAAACAGCTGTTTGGCTAAGGTTGGGTAACATTAAAACGCTAAATCATGTTAACTTTTTATTTCAGTTTAATACGAATTTTATTTTGAAATTTAGTTTTAATGAATATATTTTGTCACTTTATCGTCGTATAAATTATATTCTGTGAAAAGTGTATTTTAAAATAGTTTAATTATGAAAATAATTTATACCTTAATAATTATACCTTGCATGGCAGCTCAGAGTTCTATTTTAAAAATTTCATGACTCTTAGCGGATGCATTGGTAAATGTCACAACTTTTCTCATTGTGCCAGATGTATTGCGACAGAAAACTACTTTGGATGATCATGCCAATGAGTTATTGAGTACATGGTTGTTGCACGGGCAACGTTTAGCATGAATGGCTATTTTCATCAATTTTTGCACTGCACCTTTTGTATTTGATGCCATAACCGAGCAGCTGTCAGTTTCAATACTCACACACTAAAATAAATCTAAGTTAAGTTTGGTACACAGATTTTCAACGATTTTCGCCAATGCTACATCTGTCAATCGAGGCTCTATGTCACCTGAATTGTTGCCTTCACGTCTAAGAGCATCGTAGGTATCACAAAAAGTTACAGAATGGTCCTTAATAATACCATCATGCAAATATCGGAATGATAGGCTCAGATGTGAGATATGTGATATATCTGTTGTTTCATAAAATTGAAAAATATTTAGCTTCCCGCACATTCTGTAAAATGTTTTCTTGGATGATTTCTGCGCAAGCATCTATCAACTCATTTTGTACAGTCTTGCTGATGTACGTGGCGTTGGATGTTGCAGATTCTAAATGTTGTTGCAATGCAATATCGAAAGAATCAATGGGGAATTTTAAAAGGGTTCTAAAATTCCCTTAATCGGTTACTATGCTATCATAGTTCAACAATTTAACATCGTCGCGAAAAATAACGATATATTTTGATGTCCACAAAATATTATGGTCGCAAACGTTCTTTATTTCCATTTATTTATTCCTTCCTAAACGTTTGCCATCATACAAAGTTATTATATTAAATTAATTAAATATTGAAGGTTATATAAAATCTGTATGGTGACAAAATATATAAATAAAATCACATGTTCAATTAGTGGTCCACCTAAGTCCTGGAACCAGCTCAGGGGGAGGTAATGACCCCCATGATCACCCCCTTGAATCCACCGTTGAGTAAACCTAAGTAGTAATGTTACAATACATAAACAAAAATAGTTTAAATGAATTAATCAAATCAAATTTAAAATTTATTAAAATTTAAAAAAAAATGTTTAAAATATTAATATTTATATAAAATTCAAAAACTCATAACACCACTTTTTCCATTTAATATCATTTTTATTTCACACACCATTCATAAAATGAAGGTATATAAAATTCAAAAACCCATAAAACCACTTTTTCATATTTGATAATATTATATTTCACACACCACATTTTTAATTTTAACCAATTCATCAATTTTCTTAAAAGTATTTTCTAAAATACTTTGTAGATCTTCTTTAGTAATATTCATATATTTATCATTGATTAATGATACGTGAAGTTTTCCTTCGAATGAAAATAAACACATAACAAATTCTAAAAAAAAATTTTTAAATGAAATAAGCATCTTAATAATTATTTTTTAATAAAAATAAAATGTTACGTACTAGTTCCTCCGAATCCATTAACAAATATAAATGTTTTTTTTACTGTTGAATTTCCTATTTTTCCCAAATCCGGTCCTGGAATGTTTGTGAATCCGAAAGATGTTTTTTTAGTAACATAAGTTAAAAGTTCGGTGAATATTTTAGGAAGTAAAGTGGTAATTTTTCCTAAAAGATATGCAAGCTAAAAAGAAATTTGATTAATTAGTTAAAAGTCTAATTTTAGAAAAATGATACTTGAAAATTTGCAGTTTCTCTTTGCTCTTTTAATAATTTACACCAAAGTTTTATTTTTAAATCAAGACTTCTTTCATCGTCACACGAAAATTTGTAAAATTCAACGCTAGCATCGTTTCTAAGTTGACTCCAAATTGTATTTTTATCTTCGGATATTTCTCTGCAAGTATTTCCGAGTAATATTTCATTTGGAACATCACCTTTCTAAAAAAAAATGTATATTAATATTTTATTAATTACCAATAGTTAAAAATCCATACCGATTTAAAATAATCCAAAATACTTTCGGTACAAGCCGATAAAATAATATCGGTAAATGTACATTTAAATTCTCGACTTAATTTTTGAATTAATTGAAAATATTTCGTTTGATTTTCACTAAAAATTGCCAAATGTTGTGGATAAATTTCGCGAGATTGGAAATAATTTACTTTAAAAGAATCTAAAAGATGTTTTAAAATAGTGGATCGTTTTAACACTTCTTCAGACCTTCCCGATTTACTAACAGCATTTTTAAAGCGGTTTTCACCAGTATCATTTGAAAAATATTTATTTAAAAAAGCTGTTAATCGAACTCCATCTCCTAAACAATGATTAAATCTAATTATAATTGGGTAATATTTAGAATCATCCCAAAATATATGTTTTTTAAACACTTCAACTGACCATAATTTTTTTTTACTGTTAAGGTTATTAAAGTAATTTTTTTCGAGGTAATTTATAAGATCTTCTTTATTTTTAACATCTTCATCGATTATAGATATAATATCTTGGAGATTTACCCGATTTTTTATGTAAAAATAAAAGATACATTTTTTAATAATACTTGAAAATTTATAATTTGAATCGTATAATTTTTTTGTGGCTTTTTTTACACTTGTAAGTATTTCTTCATAAGATTTGTCACAGTCTAATAAATACACATACGAAATGGTAATATTTAAACGTTCTAATAAAGTATCCAACCCTAAAAAACCTCCGAATTGATTTTTATATTGAAAATATAAATATATCCTTAAAAACATCATCAATAATAACGGTGGGATAAAAATTAATAATCCGAAAATAAATAAAAGTATTGTAAGAAGTATGGTTAAAATATCCAGTAAAAAATTATTTTTTATTTTAAATATTAAAAAGATGATTTCCTAAAAAAATTGTGTGATAAAATGTAATATGATTTGATGTAAATTTACCTTTGATAAAGAATGAACGCATGGTATAATTCCATGATAAAACACCATATTTAAAAATTTTAAAAATCAATCTTTGTAGATTGTTACATACGTTGCTATTATAACAGGATATGTGCGTCAAATGAACATTAGTGTTGTCATAGTCGTATGACCTCTTTTTTTTGATTTTAATTCACGTACTTAGCGTTAATATTTATGTACTCGAGGTTAATCGAGGTTTTAATCATTAGGCTGTTCCAAAATTTACAATTTACCAATTCCTAAGATTATTTTAAATTTCTTATTAAAAAAATATATTATTAAATCTTTTATAGTTTCAGAGATAATTAGTGTTAAAGTCTACTTTTTTACTTATGTCAATTTCTATTTATTTTAGGCAGTAGTTAAACATCATCATAATTTGCCCAAAGTTGAATCAAATTTCTATTAAGTTTGCTTACTCTTAAAATATCTCGATGATTTTTGCTCAACTTTCAATTTCGTTTGAAGAAAAATAATTAAATTGTAAGGTTTGATTTAGTGCTTAATTGATGATCTGCACGAAAGTTAATATTGACAAAATGAGCTTATTGTCGGTTATTTGAGTTTTTGGCTATTTGACGGATGGAAGTAAACTTATACATTCATAAGAAAAATGGGCACATTAGCAAATTTTATTATATTTTGCTATTTCATTTCTTTGAATACGCATTTCGAACACGCGGTCAATAGGGCACCAGTGAAAAGACCATAGACTAATACATGTGATTTCAAAAATGATTTCTAACTGCAGTTCGTCTTTAACTAACTGCGGTTCACAGACCATATACTATAAGACGATCCTAAGCCACGCCATGGAGAGAAGGATGTAAAAGCGCGGTTCTTCCCCATAACTTTACCGAGTAACCCCGACAAGAATACAGTACAACGGAAGACCGGAGTATCAATGGGTCTTCACTAACGCATAGGTCTTCAAGCAAAAACGCTATCGGAAACAGGCCCACGGCACCTCGCTACTTTAACTTTTTCGGTCAGACTTTTGGCCCTTTTTCGAGTCTTACAGCAATTTAATGTTAACTCTCTAACCACAATTATTGGTTCTAGTTTTAATCAAATTTTATACACATTAGGATATGGCATCACAAATTCGCTTTCACTGCTACCAATTTATTATTCTGACCGAAAAAGTTAAAGTAGCGAGGTGCGGTGGGCCTGTTCCCGATAACGTTTTTGCCTAAAGCCCTTTGGGTTATTGTAGACCGGTTGATACTCCGGTCCTCCCTTCTACTGTATTCTTGTCGGGTCTACTCGGTAATGTAATCATCGGGGTAGTCATCGCCGCCACCAGGACAAGGTTTTTAACCCAATCAAACCTTCCGAAACCGTGGGAACTTGCACGAAGACTCGGGCAGGAAATAAAAACAAATTCGAATAATAACAAAACAACTTTATTAAAAGAATTACGAAGTACTTTAAAAAACGCGAGTAAGCAATCGGGGACTTAACGATTACGACGGGCGGTTACCTAGCGGGAGAACCCTAATTGTCGCGTCAAAAGAATGAAATAAAAACTCACCACACCAAACACTCGTTTATGTCCTCAGCAGACGGGCTCGTCGTACACAGCTGAAAGTACGTCTCCGGTAGAGTAATCACTAGAGAAGAGCGCCCACAATCTCGATCATACGAACATAAACGCCGAAATTAGTCGGAAAATGTTGACCAACTGAACTTTACTCGATTTTCGTTAAGTGTCTGCTAAGAGCCCACTCAAAAAAAAAAGTTAATCCCACACGTAAAATGACTTTAGAATTGAAGATTAAAACTGTCTCGCTTAAAAAATCTCGTTAAAAGTATATCTCGCTTAAAAGTCTCATTAAGTCTCATGAAGAGTGATTTTATAAAACGCGAATTCTCCCCAAGTAACTTCGCCCTTGAAGAAGGGGGTGAATGAACATTTTAGGCGTTCCTAACGATTGGTTGTTGTTAACCAATGTCGAACATAGAGGCGGAGTTTTCTAAAACGGCTATTTTCTAAGAAAAATCTCGAAACTAAATATGCGAACCAGATGCCCGGCTCTTTACCAAAAGCTCAAAAACACAATACTCAAAGACCCTTTAAAACTTTCCTAACGTTCGCCTCGCCCTTTATTCATTACTTTAACTTAAGAATTCTTAAAACAATTTCAAACACTTGAGAACGTGACATCGTCGACATATTTATTACACAAATAAAATGACTGGGTCCGAGTTCCTAACAAATGTGCAAAGAGAAAGCTAAAAAAATGTTTAACCTAAAGCCCGAAATATATGGAATTATTACAGTAAAATTACGGAGAGGAACCGCGCTCTTGCATCCTTCTCTCCGTGGTGTGCCTTAGGATCGTCTTGTAGTACCTATTAAATGCGGTTCGTCTTCAACCGTCTTCCTCCTGCCAGTCTCTTCTCTGTCGTCACTCCTTTCACCTTTTCACCCTCACCGATCGTTTCCATCGACGGATATCCCACATAGGGTAAACCGCTCAAATGTTGGCCTCTCTAAAAATGCTTCCTAAAGTTGGCCTTTCTATAAAAATCCATATAGAAAAATTGGAAGGGCCGACTTTAGGTGCATGGTCGAGTTTTGGTGAGTTTCCCTCCATGTATTTTATTGATATGACTGAGCGCGATCGATGTCAGTGCTGATCGTCGATTAAGCATTAAAACCAACCTAAAGGTACAGTATTAATCACTCTATTGCAACGGCTATAGCCACGCGATTTGTAGCACATCTGCATCTACCTTATGAGTCGTCCATTTTCTTATCAGTTTTAGAAAAAAACGTGGTTTTCGCAAATTGTCTTAAAGACTCTGGCGGTTAAATTGCTGTTGTTGCAGCCGCATATTTACAATCGCCAAAACTGCAGTCGCGTTATGGACAATGTGTCCATATAATTGAACGGCTTACAATTAGTGGGAAACAATGACAAGGCACAAATATAAAATTATTGGAAAATCGACTTTAAAATTTGTACAAAGTCTGTAAAATTAATGTTTCCGTCTTTTTACCTTTTGGGTTGTTTACATTAGTAACACCACTGTATATAACTATCCAGGATACTGAAATAATAAAAAAAATATATAGAAAACTATAAAAATAGAATTTTATTAGAAAAATTGTGACTTGTAACATTTTTGTACTAATAAACTACAATAAATAAGTCAATAACTGAAAAAAGAAATAATAGAAAATAAATATAAAGAAATAATAGAAAATAAATATAAAGAAATAATAGAAAATAAATATAAAGAAATAATGTTTAAACCAGTGTTTCTCAACCTTTTCGAGGGACCTGCCCACTTGATCAGGTTTGCTTCAATGATCGCCCCCTACACTTTTTGAATGAAAATTGCATGTCCAGTCAACTCAAAAAGTAAAATTGTGGATTTTTCACCCGGTACATTCCTCTATAGTACATATACGCTAGGTTTAATTAGTGTAAAAAAGTGAATTTAGAAACAAAAAGACGAGAAATAACTTTTACTTTTAACTTAAAAGATATAAAGAAGTACCTATATTAAATTTAGACTTTTAATGAGAACCTTGAGGTTGATGACTTTTACATAATTTCGTAATATTAGGTTCTAACTTATTGTTAGTGAGGTAGAGTCTCAAATTACCACATTCGTAGATTTTTAACCGGCTCCTTTGCTTTATTAGCGATTGTGTTACAGCGCTAAATCCTTTTTCTTCTAAATATAAAGTTGGAAATGCCATAATTAAAACTTTGATTTCTTTCCACAACGGCTGATACGTTTCACTGTTTTTTATCTAAAATTCAAATGTGATATTTTGCATTTTGAGCAATTATCCTTGAAATCTTGTAGGATACCTCCAATCCTTTACTTATATTTGAAGTTGTTGTTTTAAATACATCGGTTATTTTGTTTCTTTTGTCAAAATTAACTTTTAACCTTTTAAAGTAGTTAATATCTTTTTCTTTTTTATCAGGATGTTTTCAACCATTCACAATGGTTTCATTGCTTCATTTGAAAATACTTGATTACAAAGTAAACACAATGGTTGTTGCTGCTAAATAGCGAAGCAATGAAGCCGAATTTTATATACTCAGTAGAGTACTGTCAGCGCTTCTTTTTAACCAACATTGTTGATGGTTAAACTATTATAATTTAATTAAAACAGTTAATCAATCTTAGTAAAAATTATGAATTAACTTACCTCTGAACTACACAACGAATACATAGAAAACCAGGGCCGTGCCTGGGTATATGGCCGCCTGCGTGCCAGTCTGTATGGCCGCCCCCAGGATAACATTAAAAAAACTACTTTAACTTTTAATGTTTATTATTATACACAGGGCATCAAACCGGGAAAAAAATCAGTTTTTGGTTAACCGAAATCGAGAACGAAAAAAAATATTGGTTTTGTTCCCAAAACCGGTTTCTGAAAAGAAAAACCGGCTAAAAACCGGTTTTATGAGATTTATATGTTTGGATGAAATTTAAGAAAAAAAAAATGCACAAAATAAACATTTTTTATTTAAAATTTAAACAAAAATAATAACATGAAAAAAAGTAATTATGGTATTGGTATTATAATCACAGACAAAATTATCAAACATAAAGAACATAGGAATACGATAATTTAAAATCCTAGGTGTCGCTCAGTGACAATTTAAAATTATTTGATTTTAAAAAGTCAAATCTTACGTATTATTTGCTGAAATTGCTGAATCTTCACGAAGCAATTATTAAATAAAGTACATATTAAAAGTTAATCCTACGGGATTTTTTACTGACAAAATCGTCAATTGCTTCGTGAATATTTAAAGATTCAGCAATTTCACTTTCAATCGCGATAATTGAAAGATTGCTCATACGTTCTTGCGTCATGGAAGTACGTAGGTAATTTTTTATGATTTTCAATGATACAGGCATGGTCAATAATAGTTTTAAGCTTGTAGATACATTTGGAAATGAGTTTTGTAAATTGTGTTTGTACAAATACTTTAGGAGTTCTTCGGGTTGTTTCCTATCTTTTATAATTATTTTCAATGAAATTAACTCTTCGTATAATTCTGCTCCGTTTATGTCGCACGATTCGCCATCCTTGAATTTATTATGAAAGTCGAAGCAACTTTTTTTTATGTCGTCCTCTCCTATTTCAACAAATTTATATAAAAATCCGAAAGACTGTTCGAAATTGGATAATGTTTCAAATCGGGTAGTAACAGATGAAATGGCTGTATTCAATATTACATAGAAAAAATTAATTTTGAAATTTTCTTTAGCAGTTAACTGAATATCCTCATCTCCTTCATAGTCAAATTGTTTTCGCTTATGGCGTCGACGTAGATTAATTTCAACAGGAAATTCCGGTTGTATTTCAAGTGATTCACATAATTCATCAGCAATTTTCAAATACTTTTCGAAATTTTCATCATTTCTAATACTTTGGAAAAAAATTAAAATATTATTAATAGATTCAGCACATGAAGTAAGATTCCAAGAAACGGTCTGCATCATTTTACTAATAATATTTACTTTTTCTAAGATTTCGTACCATATTACTGTGGAACAAATAAATTTGTACGATTTAATTTTCATTGCCAAACATTTAGCTTCATGTTGACCTATTGGTGTTGAACATTCTTCCGCTAGTTCTATTAGGCTGTCATAAATTTCACCTAATTCATGACGCAGTGGTCTAATCGCCTTAATCCTTGATTCCCACCGGGTTACGCTAACTTGTTTTACTGTTAACGATTTTACATGTTTTTTTAAAATTTGCCATCGAAAAGGTGATCCGGAAAAGTAATTGTATATTGCTGACACATTACTAAAAAAATCCATAGTTGAAAAAGAAACTTTCGCTGCATCATTGACGACCAAATTTAATGTATGCGCGTTGCATGGCATAAACAAAGCTCGTGGATAATTGTCCAAAATTCGTTTCTGCAATCCAATATGTTTTCCAGCCATATTTGATCCATTATCATACCCCTGGCCTCTCATATCGTTAACATTTAATTTAAGAGAGCTTAATTTTTCAATTAAAAAGTCGTAAAAAGCTTCTCCAGTACTTTTTTGAGCTGGAGAAAAACCAACGAAATTTTCTCTCACTTCTACTTCGTCATTTTGAATATGCACATATCTCAAAATTATTGTAATTTGCTCGACATGTCCCATGTCCGGCGTACAATCCAAAATTACTGAAAAATATTTGGCTGACAAAATATATTTTTGAATTTGCGCTGCAAGGATACTAATTATTTCATTTTGGAAGCGATTTCCCGCATAATGTGGCATATGGTTCTTTAAAGCAACTGATTGTTGAATGCGATTTATGTGATCTGCCATAACATCATCAAATTTTCCTATCATTTCAATTGCTTTTAGAAAATTTCCATTATTGTTTTCATACAATCTGCTCGAGCTACCTCTAAACGCTAAACCCTGTACTGCCAGAAATTGTACCACAGATATCATGCGTACGACAATTTGATACCATCGTTTTTTCTCTGCGTCATAATACCGTTGCAAATTTTTATCAATTGTAGCTTTGTTTTTTAAATTTAATTCCAAATTTTTCCAATTGGTGCAATTTCCGATATGCAGCGATGTTTTTTCATGACGAGATAAATTATTAGATGTGTGTTGCCAATCATTGAAGCCTTCATTAACTAATTTTATTTCTTGTTTGCCAAATAATTTACAACAGAAGCAAAATATGGAATCCGTTTTTGGAGAATAGATTAACCACTCACGATTAAATTTTTCACCATTTGGCATTTTTCTATAGAAGTAAGTTGATGAAAATGATCTTCCCAATTCATTAATTGGATATGTAGATTGTTTATTTTGTATGGGTCCTTTTTCGATTAATATATCCAATATTTTAGTGGTAATTGTTAAAGGCCAGCAAGCTGGATCGTTTAAATCCATACACCTAGCAAAATATGCTTTATCAATTTCAGCGGTATCGGTATTGTATAGATCGATATCCTTATTATCTTCTGTTTCCATTTCGTCGGTACTACTAGTATTGTCATTAGCCTTTTCATTTTCGACAGATAATTCATTTTCATTTTTATCGCAAAACAAATCATCAATTGGATTTAATTGGCTACTACAACTACTTTCCGGTTCTGGCGATTTTACTAAAAACTTTGTTAATGAGCCAAACATTTTTTTAGCTTCATTTTGCTTTTCCTCTCGCTTTCTTTTATATTGCGCTCCAGACAATCTTTTCGTTTTCCTTTCAGACATTCGTAGGCCTTTAAAAATGTAAATGAACAGTGATATTAAATTTTAGGGTAGACTTTCAATTTTGGGGCCCGGGAAATTTTGGCGTGTCTTTTTGGAGGGAAAAGGCCTTTTAATATGAAATTCTTAAATAAATATTAAAAAATATTTAATAATATTAAAAAAAATTAAAAAAAAATTAAATAATAATTAAAATAAATAATAAAATAGTGCAATTTAATATTAAATTACTTAAAATCTTCCTTAATTTATACTAAAAAATGAATATCTTTCTCATTTTGAATGCATTTATATAATAATTAAAAGTTGTTTGTTTGCATACGAGATTCTCTGTTTAAATCGCTCACAACCCGCCGATGGAAAATCAAGCATTTGAACTTGTGTAGCCGTAAGCAACTCTTTAAATTAAGCTTATGATTCCTTTTTATAATAGCAATGTTATTGTTATTAAATGGAAGAAATTTACCTGACATTGAACTAGAAAACAGTTATATGTGGTTGAATTTTCCTCTCCGTTTTCATTTTCAAAATAAATCTTGACATATTTATGTTTAAAAATATGTTTTACTTAAAAAGCTTATAAATGATTTTCTTATCGTGTCATCCTATGCGCATTAAAATATACATTAATTATAGATTTTAAGTAATTTAATATTAAATTGCGCTATTTTATTATTTATTTTAATTATTATTTAATTTTTTTTAATATTATTAAATATTCTTTAATATTATTAAATATTTTTTAATATTTATTTAAGAATTTCATATCAAAAGGCCTTTTCCCTCCAAAAAGACCTGCCAAATTTTCCCGGGTCCCAAAAGTGAAAGTTTACCCAAATTTTACATTTTTTGTGTATTACCTTTTTCAGTCTTTGTCGAGTAAATAAACTTTTTATTAAATTTCACCACACGAACACACAACTAAAAGTTTTCAGGAATTAAGCAATTTATTTTTATTCGTTAAATTAAAGACTTTAATAATATCGGATCACACACAGGACACAAATAACGATTTATCCTCGCTAGTCTATAGACTAATACGACTAATAAGACGAATAAGACCGCTTACGCGACGCCGGTCAATTGAAAAAACTATTTCGGCTCGTCGCTCGTTGCTCGTGCAATGTTCGAAAAAATTCGGATTCGCTGCATGACTAGGTATATAAATACTACAACGACCTAATCAGTTTTTATACATTTCTTATTTCTGAGAAACTCTTTTTGGATAGATTAGATTAGAGAAACTGTTTTTACTTCGTATCTTAATGAAAACAAACCGATTGTATTTTTGCCCAGTAAACAACTTGTAACGATTTGGCCGCCTCTTAATTTCGGCCGCCTGCGTGCGGTGCACGCAATGAACGCCCGTCAGGCACGGCCCTGTAGAAAACTAAACAACGCATTGAATGATTGAATGTCAGCACCTGTTCTCAAGCGCAGAACAGATCTAGCAGAAAAAGGGGAATCACAGAAAATAACTGTCGGTTTCTTTAATTTTTTTACAGTTTTCTTTAAAATAAATGGATAATTGTACAAAGTGTTTGCGGCCTTATAAAGTAGTCATCGCCCCCCAAAAGTGATTAATGAAATAATCGCCCATAACAAATGTAGCATCGCCCCCAAGGGGGCGATATCGCCCACGTTGAGAAACACTGTTTTATATCATCGTTCTATATTGAAAAAGCAATACTAAACTATACTCTGTTTTTAAATTAGGAGGAGCATTTTAAATTTCTCACCAGATTGACCTTTTACGCGATTGGTTAAAAGCGAGGAAGGTTTACATACAGGCAATTTTTATTTCTTGTTGACGATTTGTATTTAATTCGAAGGTTAGGTTATTGATATTCGAACGATTCGTGTTACTACTGTCAATTTTGTGTTCTTAAACCTTTTTACGTGTAATACTTCAATTTAGTTGAGTGAAATCAGTTGTTTTTACAACAAAATATGAATCGTGAGCCTAATAATAGTTCACAACAACTTTCGCCTCCGAAAACGCGTAAATTGTTGGATTTGGGACACTTGGCTTTACCTGAAAAGCAAAGTATTCTAAATCTTCACAAGCAATACATTATAGGCGAAAACCCAATGAAAATGACTGCTATTGTTGATAAAATTGTGAAGGCTCCTGGTAAGCTAAACGTTTTAAAAATTATATCAAGGCAAATAACAATGTTTTATTTGTAGGGGTAGCAAAATCAACCGTATACCGTGTGGTGAAAGAATATAAGGAAACCGGAAAGGTTACGAGTCCCAAACAGCTTGGAGGGAGACCTGGAATTACTACGGAGTTTGATGATTTTGTTAAGGTTTCCATACGCCAAATTGTTCACAGTTTTTTTTTATAAAAACGAAATTCTAACTTTGAACAAAATTTTAAAGAAACTGCACAGTAATCCAGAGTTATCGAAATTATCTCGTTCGACACTACATAAAGTGATGAAAAAAATTAATTTCAGGTAACCACTGTGTTCAAACATCACATTTTAATAATTTTACGAACTTTGTAAGATTTATTTATAATGTTATTTTTTTATAGATACATGAAGAGAAATTGTAGAAGTATTCTCACTGAACGTGATGATATAATTGTTTGGCGACGACAGTATTTAAAGAGTATTAACAACTATTGCTGTGAAGGAAGAGCAATTTACTATTTAGATGAGACATGGGTTAATGAAGGTCATACAAAAGAGAAAGTGTGGGTAGATAAATCAATTCAGACCAAGAGGCAAGCATTTATCCAAGGGTTAACTACGGGACTTAAAAATCCATCAGGAAAAGGACGGAATTATAGACAAAGTTGTCGAACCATTATTAATTTGTGTAAATGGCGATAGTGATACCAGCATGGCTGAGACTTCAGATGAGGATGATATTTAGACCACAAAATTGGAATACTTAAGCTTTTCGTTTTGAAATTAATTTTATATATTTTATATTATATACTTTTGTAAAACTATATTTTAAAATAAATACACTCATAACTTCATTGTTAACCCTCTATGGGCCGAATTTTTGTTTTAAATCCAAAAAAAGTTACAGTTTGCACAGCATTTACTTTGTTATATCAGGTTAATGAGTCTGGCAACGGTCACAAATATTGATATTGATTGCATGGTAACGTTACAGAATTAAGATTTATGCGCAATCACATGAAACACTATAATTATTTGGTAAAATATCAATAAATTAAAATGTAACCTAAAAATTACACGGTCCAATAGAGGGTTAACTTGTATGTTTAGAGTTGATAATAACAATTAAACGATAAATAAATAAAATAAAATAATAAAATAAATAATAATAATTGTTAATTTAAATTTACCGCTAAAAATAACTAGGGATATTTTCTGGTGATATTTCCTAGTGTAAATCTGACTTTCAGATTCACTCCTCCTAGTTAAAAAACAGAGTATAGCCACCCATTGACAACCCAATTTGCATAGAATTGACAATGGCAATACAATAACATGCCTCATAAATAAAAAAAGTCATATTTGAAAAAAAAAATGTGACTTGTCATTGTTTCACACTAAGCCCTTCAATTCTTTACTTTAGCAGTTCCTATTTTTCTTTCAAACCCAATTTGAAACTAAACATCAATGCTATAACAAAGTAAACCTAAGTAGTAATGTTACAATATAGGGTCAATGCATTGGTTCTCGACCAGTTAACAAACAAATTGACTTTGAATGTATTTTACATGTCGAAAAATGATTCAAACTTTAGTACACCTAGACTTCAACGATTCCTCAATGAGTTCTTAACAGCGTGCAAGCATGCTTTTTCCTTTCTTTCAACAATATTTATTAAAATTTCAATAAAAATAAAAAAAAGTACAATATCACTATTTCTCGACCACTCCGCGGAGTTCTCGACCATTTTATATTAGTTTTCGACCGCCACAAATTGGACTAATTTCTAAGAAAATATATTTAGAACAATGGATTTCATTAGAGAAAAACATAAATTCAAACAATTTTAATATATGTATACATATATTTTTGACTAAACAGGCATAAACTGGAACTTACAAAAAATAGATTATTATTTTTTACTAATAAAGAAAGTGACATTAATCAATTTCCTTGTTGATGTGGTCGAGAACTAATTGATTTTCGACCACCCATAATAAGAATGTAAAAAAATAATACTTAGGTCTAATTTAATGGGCGCAAACTAAAACTTAAAAAGTAGGTATATAAATTAATTGAAGTATACACAAAATACAAACAATTCCTAAATAGATGATATTACCAAAACAATTAATTTTTTCAAAAGCTTACTGATTCTCGACCATTTTGGTCGAGAACTGAAAAAGGCAATTATTTTAATATTGGTTGGCGACCATCAAATATTAATCAAAAAACTTACTGTGAGCCTATTTTTTCTTAAAATATATAAGCAACTATAACTAATAATAGATATAAACCATAATATAATCACCTAACGTGTTTAATATCAAAATTATTTACTATTTTCTGGCCGGGTTCGCTTAACACTTTTTTTACACTATACATGAAACTATACTGTCATCGCGATAGACATGTATTTACTGATTTTTCACGGAATAACGCAGATTTTTAGTTCCATTTTGAGAACAATTTTAAAAGTGCTATAGAAGTACAAAACCAAATGTCCACACCCTTTTAAAGTATAGCGAATATATTTCTTATTATTTGACCTTAAATAACAAAATGGTCGAGATCCAGTGCCGGTCGGCTAACCAGTGCATTTACCCTATAAACAAGAATACTTTAAATAAATTAATCAAATCAAAGTTAAAATTTATTAAAATTAAAAGAAATTTTTAAAATATCAATATTTATATAAAATTCAAAAACCCATAACATCACTTCTTCCATTTAATATCATTTTTATTTCACACACCATTCATAAAATGAAGGTATATAAAATTCAAAAACCCATAAAACCACATTTTCATCTTTGATAATATCATATTTCACACACCACATTTTTAATTTTAACCAATTCATCAATTTTCTTAAAAGTATTTTCTAAAATACTTTGTAGATCTTCTTTAGTAATATTCATATATTTATCGTTGATTAATGATACGTGAAGTTTTCCTCCGAATGAAAATGAACACATAAGAAATTCTAAAAAAAAAATTTAATTGAAATAAACATCTTAATAATTATTTTTTAATAAAAATAAAATGTTACGTACTAGTTCCTCCGAATCCATTAACAAATGTAAATGATTTTTTTACTGTTGAATTTCCTATTTTTCCCGAATCCGGTCCTGGAACGTTTGTGAATCCGAAAGATGTTTTTTTAGTACCACAAGTTAAAAGTTCGGTGGATATTTTAGGAAGTAAGGTGGTAATTTTTCCTAAAAGATATCCAATCTAAAAAAAGATTTTAATTCTAACTTTTAAATTTAGATTTTTTAAGTGATACTTGAAAATTTGCAGTTTCTCTTTGTTCTTTTAACACTTTACACCAAAGTTTCATTTTTAAATCAAGACTTCTTTCATCATCACACGAAAATTTATAACCTTCGATGAACGCATCGTTTCTAAGAAGACTCCAAACTGTACTTTTATCTTCAGTTAGATCTCTAGCGGTATTTCCGAGTAGTATTTCATTTGGAACATCACCTTTCTAAAAAAAAATTATATTAATACTTTATTAATTACCAATAGTTAAAAATCCATACCGATTTAAAATAATCCAAAATACTTTCGATACAAGCCGATAAAATAATATCGGTAAATGTACATTTAAATTCTCGACTTAATTTTCGAATTAATTGAAAATATTTCGTTTGATTTTCAATAAAAACCGCTAAATGTTGTGGGTAAATTTCGCGAGATTGGTAATAATTTATTTTAAAAGAATCTAAAAGAAGTTTTAAAACAGTGGATCGTTTTAACACTTCTTCAGATCTTCCCGATTTACTAACAGCATATTTAAATCGGCTTTCTTCAGTATTATTTAAAAAATATTTATTTTGAAAAGCTGTTAATCGTATTCCATCTCCTAAAATATGATGAACTCTTATAATAACTGGATAATATTTAGAATCATCCCAAAATATAGGTTTTTTAAACACTTCAACTGACCATAATTTTTTTTTACTGTTAAGATTATTAAAGTGATTTTTTTCGAGGTAATTTATAAAATCTTCTTTGTTTTTAACATCTTCATCGATTATAGATATAATATCTTGGAGATTTACCCGATTTTTTATGTAAAAATAAAAGATACATTTTTTAATAATACTTGAAAATTTATAATTTGAATCGTATAATTTTTTTGTGGCTTTTTTTACACTTGTAAGTATTTCTTCATAAGATTTGTCACATTCTAGTAAATACACATACGAAGCGGTAATATTTAAACGTTCGAATAAAGTATCCGATCCTAAAAAACCTCCGAATTGATTTTTATATTGAAAATATAAATATATCCTTAAAAACATCATCAATAATAACGGTGGGATAAAAATTAATAATCCCAAAGTAAATAAAAGTATTGTAAGAAGTATGGTTAAAATATCCAGTAAAAAATTATTTTTTATTTTAAATATTAAAAAGATGATTTCCTAAAAAATTGTGTGATAAAATGTAATATGATTTGATGTAAATTTACCTTTGATAAAGAATGAACGCACGGTATAATTCCATGATAAAATACCATATTTAAAAGTTTTAAAAATCGATCTTTGTAGATGAGTACATACGTTGCTTTTATAACTGGATATTATGTGTGTAAGATGAACATTGATCTTATTGTTGGCGCATGATTTTTTTTTTTTTATTTTAATTACTATACATGCGTAAAAAGCTGGATTTTGTGCGAGAAATTAAATGCCCAGAAACAATAAATACTTTAATTGAATCGTTTATTTCAGAAAGGGACTAAGTAACATTTTTGTAGTTTTGAGAAAAACGACAAAAAAGGAAAATTTCCAATTTAAAGATTATTCATGGCATTTTTTTATTTTAAATTCTATGTTTAACTATCAGTACATGTTGTCTTGACACAATTTATTGTTCTTTTCAATTCCGATAGAGAAAAAAATCAAACTAAAAAAATTGTACTTAGTACCTTTCTGCAATAAACCTTATGTTTACAGATTTAGTTTATTCTGTGCTCTCATGTTAACATGACAAACAGTATCCAAGATGTTTCATTAACTAAAAAAAGGATTATAGATATTTACAAGAATATATTTCACTAAGTTTTTAAGAGAAAGAACGAAAATTAACACTAAGAAAACAATATTTTATTTATTTATTTATTTATTTTTTTTTTTCATTAATCCGCACTGTTATTTTCTTTCTTGGTTTTAGATGGCCATTTTAATATTTCCTGATAAAATTTCAAATATGGTTCTTCAATGTAAGGAAACTTTTTATTTAGATGTTCTATCTTGGATTTTAAAGTTTGAACTTTATTAGTATAAGTTTTGGTTATAGGCATTTTTATTGTAGTTTTACCAGAACTTTTTGGCGTATACAGATTAAATGTGTAAGATGTGAAACCATTTATGTACTTTGAAGCCACAACATACCCAGGTGTTTTATGTTCATGAAGAAAATAATGAAAGTGAGATATTGAAAATGGTTGTTTGTTAACTCGAACCACACCGGGTTTCATACTTTCAAGAGAGTTTGCAGTTTTCTTGTAGTATTTAGGCCACCAGTTCTTAAAATCGATTATGTTTAGAAGAAATTACGATGATACATAGTCCCTTTCTACAACAAACCAAAAATTCTGCCTCCGCAATAAAATGTTCCGAGCATATAAAGTATAAGCCTTTCTACTCAAAACGATCGGTCTACAGTCAGAGAGCACGAATATACATTTATCTAAAAATCGTCAAAAATGTTACTTAGTCCCTTTCTGAAATAAACGATTCAATTATAGAGTCTCAAAATAAACCCACTTTCAATGTTGTACACATGCAACTCATGTACAAAGTGGGTTAAATTGAACACTTTTAAAGGAAGACTCCTGTTTCTATAAAAGACAAAGGAAAATTGATATCGGTGTTTGATGCTCGATTTTGATAAGAAATTGAATACTCAAAACCACATACTATCTCTTACGATTCCAGAGATACAGGCTGTTCTTCGAAAAAGCGCATTTTTGAAGTCTTCATTCATAATGAAAAATTTGACGGTGTAGATTACAATTTTCTGTAAACAATAATTCAATAGTTAGAGGACATAAAAATGATTTTTTCAAATGAAACAGTCTGTATATTCAGCAACAGGCGATGTTGCTACTTAATGACATTTTACATACATATAATTAAATGATGTCTCTCATATTGGAGCAATCTGATATAGCAAATAAAGAGGTAGATGTCAGATTGATCCAATGTCTGCTTTAATTCTATATAAAATGTCATTAGGTAACAATATTGCTTGTTGTTGGTTGCTAGTTGCTTGTTGTCTCAGTGTGAGACATACCTTAGGCATACCAGCAACCCATTGAATTGATTTGAAGCACCGGATTCTTTTTTTCCGAAACTTGTACAGATTATTAATTGTATATTTTATGGCAACGTTGTTAAATCCCCGATATCGCTTAAACTTTTTCTCACGTGAAAACATATCCGTTAGAAGGCATACTATTTTTTGAAAGCACTTGGAAAAGACTTGGAAGAGAAATGATAAGATAAATATAAACACAAATATTCAGCAACTGTCCTCTACAACAGGTAAAAACTTGAATCGAAGTCATTTTTCGTTTTGGGACTGCTATAAAGCCATAGCCACATCTAGTAAGGCTGGTAATGACTGCAGTCCTAGAAATAGAGTAGCAATTTAACTGGACGGTTACTTGTCTGAGGAATTACTAATGAGAGAGCAAGTTCCATTTATTTAGTGGAAACAACATAGCTTGAAATTCTCAAAAATCAGCAAATTGGCAAAAGTGTACTTATCAGTCCCATCAAATACAGTTATCAGTAAGCGGCTACTCTCTGAATAGCTTATCATTTGTATGCTCATTCAATATATCTTTCGAATTTATTAAAACTTTCAACAGTTACATAGACAACCGAATATTCGGTAAATAAATTCAATATTCGGCCGAAAACCGAATATTGCAAATCAAGCCGAATACCGAATAATTATTCGGCTTCGGTCCCATCTCTAGTATATACCCTTATGTCCGTGTGTTAGCAAATGTGCGATTAAACGGATATCCAAAAGCGTCTATTTGTACCGAGACTATATTCTTAAACTCTGTAATACAATATCACGATTTGTTAGCTGATTAATGTACGTTAGGCGGAAGCGTTCGACTGATAGTCTTTATACACGCGTAGCTGTTCCACAGGGTAGCAGTGAAGAGACCATAGACTAATAAATACATGTGCTTTCAAAAACCGTAATGAGAATTTTTTCATAATATTTAATAACAGAAAAAATTACAAAAAAACACAATACCTTTTATTAATTAGAAGTCAACTTTTACGTGCTCTTCTACTAACTGCAGTTCGTCTTCAACTAACTGCGGTTTACAGACCACATACCTCGTTGTATTTCTTCTGACACCAGGGCAGTTGTGTTAAGGTACAAACTCCGTAAAACCTAAATAATATTTTAACGTTTATTTTCGATTAAATGTATAAAATTGAATAAGGTATAAAACGACGACGCGACGAAGACATCTTAAAGACTACTTGCTCGCAACTACTCTCTATTAAAGGATTATTCCGGCGCGCAATATCGCACTACCAGGAGAAACATTAATTAAACTAAGAAATGTAGGAAAAAAATTTAAATACAACCTGCCTCCCAGTCTCTATGC
This sequence comes from Digitonthophagus gazella, assembly GCA_036711955.1. Lineage (NCBI taxonomy): Eukaryota > Metazoa > Arthropoda > Insecta > Coleoptera > Scarabaeidae > Digitonthophagus > Digitonthophagus gazella. The sequence continues at coordinate 32,259,552 of JASCIT010000002.1, forward strand.
CGTCGTTACTCCCCTTCCTCTTTTCACCCTTACCGGTCGCTCCCATCGACAGATATCCCACATATCGTCGGCTAAGAGTGTTAACCTGCCAACTCCACTTTTTGAATTTTTTGAGTTTTTAGTGTAATTTACATCTACAAGGCCTTATGCACCAGTTAACAAAAGAAAATAGTTCATATAACATGTCAAAGTATTTAATTTGTCTGATGCGTAAAACTGTTATCCCCACGGTTACATCTAATTGCCGAATTACTGCTAACTCCCCTTTTCTACTTATCGCGCGACAGGTACTAACGCACAACGCGTCATCGGCTTTTAAATATAATGTAGCTAGACATTATCTCCATTTTTTTTGTAGAATTTGATAGTTTTTGTGGCAGTTGATAGAAAAGTAAGTATTTTTGTTTTATTATTTCACTTACACAAAGTGTCTGTAAAAGCTCTAAAAAAGCTTTTATAGCACGTATTTTTTAGACCAAAATTAATAATTTATTAGCAAATAAGATATTTTTTTCATATAGCTTATCATTCTTTTTAATAGATGTCTTCAATAGTCTTCACTTGTATAAGCACGCAAACAGATACAGTGATACAAAATTTGCAAGAGCCTGAATTTACTGAAGACCTATCAGAAACTGATGGGAACAGAGTTGTTCTATTACCATTCTCAGAACATTCAGATTCTGATGAGTCTGATGTACCTAAAAAAAGCCAAAAACGTAAAAAAACGTTTCCAGGTAAAAACAGACTCATGGTATGCTGACAAAAATAAGAATAGAAGAGAGATGGGAAAAAGATATTACGGAAGAAAAAAATTAAATGGGGAATGGAGGTATGAAATAGAAAAGAAAAATCGTGAAATGAAAAAACGATGTGGATGCAAAGGTAAAGAATCCAGCCTAATAAAATGCAAATCCATACCTGAATATGAAAGAAAAAAAATATTTGAGAAGTTTTGGAATCTTAATTGGGCTGAAAAGAAAATCTATTTAGACAACACGGTTACGGTTGTGTCTACAAGGAGACAGAGAGACTTGAAAAGTACTTTACAAGCCGATTATCACGAGTTCTACAATAATCTCCCTCACGAATGATAGCCTTTAATTTTTTTATTTTTAATGAAAATATTTAGAATGTACATGAAAATATTTCTGTTATTTTTGCATTAATTCTCACTTTAATTGAAAACAGTTGCTTTAAGAAAACCTGTTAACTCCGAAGTGACTACAAAGTCGTGTTCATTTACCTGCTATCTCCTTTAATCCCCCTTAAAAAATATTTTCACTCAATTCAAGTTGTATATTATGTTTAAAAAAGTTGTAGCACTGTCTTCTGAAAATAAAGTATTCGTTACCATTGAATAAAAATTTGCTTTAACAAATTTATACAGTTTTTATTGTGTCCTGTAAAGTTTTGTTTTGTGGAGTTAGCAGGTTAGCACTCTTAGCCGACAATATATAAATTTATTAGTCTATGGAATAGATTCATGCACATAGATTGATATAGCTAAGCGTTAGAAGCATTAAAACCAATTAGCTAAGCATTAAAACCAATCTAATAGGTCTATTTTGTAACTCTCAAAGACATTGTTATAAATAATTTGTTGTTCTTTGTTGGTTCTAACGACGTCGTTCTGCATCGACTTTTCAGTTAAGTTTGATCATTTTGTAAACGAACATCTCCTCAGTAGTTGTTTATGTGGCTATTAGAGCAAAAATGAATTTTAAAATAAGTTGTAAACGGAGGACAAAAATTACGAATGTTACATTTTATAGTATGTTAGCTTTGGGGTTTCGTTTGTGAAATAAAACTAATTTTGATCTTACCCAGAAATTATATTCGACTACCTCTAGTAAGTTACAAGACACAACTGATTCACTTTTAGGTAGATTTTATCATAAAAATAAACCGGAGCGTTACACAACAACTAGTTCTTACAATTAGTCACCCCCGAACAGAGAGTATAAAGGCTGACGTAATACCCCAGCTGGTAAAAACTAAACTCTCATGATAACACATATTTACTTTCAAAATTTATGGGATAATTTCTTAGCATTATCTCCTACAAAGTATCATGTTTATGAGTTCTTTTCAGACCTCGATAAATTAAAGCATATCAGCAACCCATTCAATTTATTTGAATTACCGGATTATTTTTTCTGAAATTTATACAGATTACTAGTAAATTTTGAGAACGATTTTTTCTTACAGTATGGTATTTTTATACTTGAGAGCTATCAAAAATCAGCAGAAACGAACAATCGTTGTTCATCGTCTCAATTTTTTAAAAATAAATTTATGGAAGGTATCAGTGATATAATAGTACAGACTTTTTCGGGGAAATAATTTGATTGATTAACAAAGTATGTTTTTTTCAAAAAGTCGTTTGAAGTTGAAGTCGTTATCCGGACAATGTCGTTGATAATTACAAAAAGAGCCTGTAAGAGGAAATAAACAGTACAAGAAAACAGGTAAATTATATTAAAATATATTAATTATAAACATTATTTAGTCCCACACTCTACCAACAAGGACACTTTTGTACTCCACATGATAAGAAATCTCAACTTTTGGACTTGTATTTTATTTTATTATAAGCATATAAATATACAATACTCATTATAAATCTATTTCTTCCTTCTTATCCTAAATCTTCTTAACGGTACTTTATTAATCTTCGGATTATTATTATTACTTTTCACTGCAATTAATCTAATCGATCTGCACACGTTAGCAACTTCCCGTAAAAAATAACCAATTCCTTCTGCTATTGGGTCGCATAAATCCCGCAAAGAAGTAAGTATATTAAAAAAGAATATCGCCGGCGGTTGAATCACCGCGTTAAAAATAACCGTTAAACACGGTTTGAAGAAATAATCAGAGGTAAGTTGAAGTAATCCGATTGTTAGCGGACGAACTAAACTTTGAAGAAGAAATCTAGTCATATGAAAAGTCATTAAAGAAAAATTTTATTAAAAAAGTAATTGTAATAAACTTACTTTAAAAGTTGTAAAATAAACGTTGTAGCGAAAGCGAAGAAAATATGAATCGTACCGAAGATTTCCGCCCAAAATTTCGTCGTGTAAGCTTCAGTTTTTTCAGCTATTAATTCCGAGGCGAGGTTTGGAACTACATCTGTTGTTTTTAAATAACTAAAAATTAATAAAATTTAATAGAAATATTTGTTTAATTTTTATCATTTAACAGATATTTAATATTTTTACCAAGAATTTCCATGATCAAAATAATAAACATCCACTCGAGTTGGATTATCTTTTAAAAATCCTTGTCTAGCAGATTGACTTTTTATATTAGCATCAACTTGAGCTGAATGAACGGAAGGACCTTGAACCGGTTGAGATGATTGAATAACTCTTGGATAATTCATCGGTGAGTTAATAAGAAGTTTTGAAGTGTTTGTAGCAACCGTGGTCATATCTGGTTTTGGGATGTCATGTATTAAATCAAAAGTTAGTTTCTATAATAAAGGGGAAAATTAAAAATATGTACAAAGTATCTCCAAAATGCGTGTATAACGTAAGATCACAAATTCGTCGAAATAGGTCGATTTAAGTTAACTTATAGTTTCTAAATTAATAATTCAGAAAAAAAAATAATAGAAAATTATACAGAATAGTTAAAAAGATTTGAATTTGTTCCATAGAAAGCTATAGCTTGGTGACACAAAGACATAATCAAAAAATGAATAAAATCTAGACCTATTTCGAGCTAAGGAAAAGGTTTTACATTTGGTATATTTTGATTATCATCTTGTTGAATATTTATCCTATATAATTCAAGTGGTTCTTTAGATGCATCCCTTTCTTGTCGACGAAATTTTAATAAATTTAAAAAACTAAAACGTTCTTTATTTTTATTAACCCCAATAATTTTTTGTAGATTTAATTTTTCGTACGTTTGGAATTTTTGGGAAGGTTTTGCGTCTATAAAAATAAATATATAACGTAAGTATACTTTTTAAAAATTAATATTTTTTAAAATAAAATTTAACTTTGTGAAAAGTTATTAATCACGTTAATATATTCTCGATATGGACACTGATCCACGTTGTGATTGAAATTAAGGTTTGTATTTTCTGTGTTTGTAGGATCGCTTATATCTATTGGAAGAGCTGACATTTCTGATATATCTCGAGGTGTATCGGCGGAAATTAATTTTGAAATTTGGTTTTCTTTACGAGATGTTGCTTTTACCTAAAAGAATAAAAAAGAATTTTTTTTAAACTAATTTGGGGTTGATTCTAATAAGTGTTTAAAAATGATTGTAAAGTGTTTTGATTATTATTTTGGTTATCTTGCATAACAAAGCCATAGCCAGATTTATTCTTTTCAGTATTGAGGGTATACGTACACACATTCATAATTATTGAAGATCAGATATCACTCATAGTGACATACTGCAGTCATGTTGCAGAGTGTACAACATCGCAATAGTCGACAGTATTTGAAGCAAAATTCGACAGAATGTAAATTTAGTTACAAATACATAAGTATATTAACGACAATTATTACGATTAATCTAATACTAGAAGAGTGAGAAGTCGAGTAAGTATTTGAACTTGACGGGTGAATATTTGATGTTGGATGAGTATTCGATGAAGTCGGATAAGTATTTGATGTTGACGGATAAGTATTTGAACTTGACAGATAAGAATTAGAATTTATCGGATAAGTATTTGATGTTGACGGATAATTATTTGAAGTCGGATAAGAATTTGAACTTGACGGATAAGAATTAGAACTTATCGGATAAGTATTTGATGTTGACGGATAATTATTTGAAGTCGGATGTGTATTTGAAGTTGACGGATAAAAATTTGAACTTGACGGATAAGAATTAGAACTTATCGGATAAATATTTGATGTTGACAAATAATTATTTGAAGTCGGATGAGTATTTGAAGTTGACAAATAAGAATTTGAACTTGACGGATAAGAATTAGAACTTATCGGATAACTATTTGATGTTGACGGATAATTATTTGAAGTCGGATGAGTATTTGAAGTTGACAGATAAGAATTTGAACTTGACGGATAAGAATTAAAACTTATCGGATAAGTATTTGATGTTGACGGATAATTATTTGAAGTCGGATGAGTATTTGAATTTGACAGATAAGCATTTGAACTTGACGGATAAGAATTTGAACTTATTGGATAAGTATTTGATGTTGACAAATAATTATTTGAAGTCGGATGAGTATTTGAAGTTGATGGATAAGAATTAGAACTTATCGGATAAGTATTTGATGTTGACGGATAATTATTTGAAGTCGGATGAGTATTTGAAGTTGACGGATAAGAATTTAAACTTGACGGATAAGAATTAGAACCTATTGGATAAGTATTTCATGTTGACGGATAATTATTTGAAGTCGGATGAGTATTTGAAGTTGACGGATAAGAATTTGAACTTGACGGATAAGAATTAGAACTTCTCAGATAAGTATTTGATGTTGACGGATAATTATTTGAAGTCAGATGAGTATTTGATGTTGACGGATAATTATTAGAAGTCAGATGAGTATTTGAAGTTGACAGATAAGAATTTGAACTTGACGGATAAGAATTAAAACTTATCGGATAAGTATTTGATGTTGACGGATAATTATTTGAATTCGGATGAGTATTTGAATTTGACAGATAAGAATTTGAACTTGACGGATAAGAATTTGAACTTATTGGATAAGTATTTGATGTTGACAAATAATTATTTGAAGTCGGATGAGTATTTGAAGTTGATGGATAAGAATTAGAACTTATCGGATAAGTATTTGATGTTGACGGATAATTATTTGAAGTCGGATGAGTATTTGAAGTTGACGGATAAGAATTTGAACTTGACAGATAAGAATTTAAACTTGACAGATAAGAATTAGAACTTATCGGATAAGTATTTGATGTTGATGGATGAGTATTTGAAGTTGACGGATAAGAATTTGAACTTGACAGATAAGAATTTAAACTTGACAGATAAGAATTAGAACTTATTGGATAAGTATTTGATGTTGACGGATAATTATTTGAAGTCGGATGAGTATTTGAAGTTGACGGATAAGAATTTGAACTTGACGGATAAGAATTAGAACTTCTCAGATAAGTATTTGATGTTGACGGATAATTATTTGAAGTCAGATGAGTATTTGATGTTGACGGATAATTATTAGAAGTCAGATGAGTATTTGAAGTTGACAGATAAGAATTTGAACTTGACGGATAAGAATTAAAACTTATCGGATAAGTATTTGATGTTGACGGATAATTATTTGAATTCGGATGAGTATTTGAATTTGACAGATAAGAATTTGAACTTGACGGATAAGAATTTGAACTTATTGGATAAGTATTTGATGTTGACAAATAATTATTTGAAGTCGGATGAGTATTTGAAGTTGATGGATAAGAATTAGAACTTATCGGATAAGTATTTGATGTTGACGGATAATTATTTGAAGTCGGATGAGTATTTGAAGTTGACGGATAAGAATTTGAACTTGACAGATAAGAATTTAAACTTGACAGATAAGAATTAGAACTTATTGGATAAGTATTTGATGTTGACAAATAATTATTTGAAGTCGGATGAGTATTTGAAGTTGATGGATAAGAATTAGAACTTATCGGATAAGTATTTGATGTTGACGGATAATTATTTGAAGTCGGATGAGTATTTGAAGTTGACGGATAAGAATTTGAACTTGACGGATAAGAATTAGAACTTATTGGATAAGTATTTCATGTTGACGGATAATTATTTGAAGTCGGATGAGTATTTGAAGTTGACGGATAAGAATTTGAACTTGACGGATAAGAATTAGAACTTATCAGATAAGTATTTGATGTTGACGGATAATTATTTGAAGTCAGATGAGTATTTGATGTTGACGGATAATTATTTGAAGTCAGATGAGTATTTGAAGTTGACGGATAAGAATTTGAACTTGACAGATAAGAATTTAAACTTGACAGATAAGAATTAGAACTTATTGGATAAGTATTTGATGTTGACGGATAATTATTTGAAGTCGGATGAGTATTTGAAGTTGACGGATAAGAATTTGAACTTGACGGATAAGAATTAGAACTTATTGGATAAGTATTTCATGTTGACGGATAATTATTTGAAGTCGGATGAGTATTTGAAGTTGACGGATAAGAATTTGAACTTGACGGATAAGAATTAGAACTTATTGGATAAGTATTTCATGTTGACGGATAATTATTTGAAGTCGGATGAGTATTTGAAGTTGACGGATAAGAATTTGAACTTGACGGATAAGAATTAGAACTTATCAGATAAGTATTTGATGTTGACGGATAATTATTTGAAGTCAGATGAGTATTTGATGTTGACGGATAATTATTTGAAGTCAGATGAGTATTTGAAGTTGACGGATAAGAATTTGAACTTGACGGATAAGAATTAGAACTTATCGGATAAGCATTTGATGTTGACGGATAATTATTTGAAGTCGGATGAGTATTTGAAGTTGACGGATAAGAATTTGAACTTGACAGATAAGAATTAGAACTTATCGGATAAGTGTTTCATGTTAACAGATAATTATTTGAAGTCGGATGAGTATTTGAAGTTGACAGATAAGAATTTGAACTTGACGGATAAGAATTAGAACTTATCGGATAAGTATTTGATGTTGACAGATAATTATTTGAAGTCGGATGAGTATTTGAAGTTGACGGATAAGAATTTTAACTTGACGGATAAGAATTTGAACTTATCGGATAAGTATTTGATGTTGACGGACAATTATTTGAAGTCGGATGAGTATTTGAAGTTGACGGATAAGAATTTGAACTTGACGGATAAGAATTAGAACTTATCAGATAAGTATTTGATGTTGACGGATAATTATTTGAAGTCAGATGAGTATTTGATGTTGACGGATAATTATTTGAAGTCAGATGAGTATTTGAAGTTGACGGATAAGAATTTGAACTTGACGGATAAGAATTAGAACTTATCGGATAAGCATTTGATGTTGACGGATAATTATTTGAAGTCGGATGAGTATTTGAAGTTGACGGATAAGAATTTGAACTTGACAGATAAGAATTAGAACTTATCGGATAAGTGTTTCATGTTAACAGATAATTATTTGAAGTCGGATGAGTATTTGAAGTTGACAGATAAGAATTAGAACTTATCGGATAAGTGTTTCATGTTAACAGATAATTATTTGAAGTCGGATGAGTATTTGAAGTTGACAGATAAGAATTAGAACTTATCGGATAAGTGTTTCATGTTAACAGATAATTATTTGAAGTCGGATGAGTATTTGAAGTTGACAGATAAGAATTTGAACTTGACGGATAAGAATTAGAACTTATCGGATAAGTATTTGATGTTGACAGATAATTATTTGAAGTCGGATGAGTATTTGAAGTTGACGGATAAGAATTTTAACTTGACGGATAAGAATTTGAACTTATCGGATAAGTATTTGATGTTGACGGACAATTATTTGAAGTCGGATGAGTATTTGAAGTTGACGGATAAGAATTTGAACTTGACGGATAAGAATTAGAACTTATCGGATAAGTATTTGAAGTTGACGGATAAGAATTTGAACTTAACGGATAAGAATTAGAACTTATCGGATAAGTATTTGATGTTGACGGATAATTATTTGAAGTCGGATGGGTATTTGAAGTTGACGGATAAGAATTTGAACTTGACAGATGACTATTTGATGAAATCGGATGACTATTTAGACTTGATGGATAATTATTTGATGATATTGGATACGTATAAGTTGGATAACCCCCAGACCCCAAAGGAACCCTTTCAGTTGGATTAACTTTATAATCAAAACTCTTCGACTTGTTGTTGTTCATCCCTCCATTGATCATTTCTTTGCGAATAACTTGGACATCTATTTTCATTATGATAATTAATATTTTCAATACATTTCGTCCTTGTCTTACATCAGGAAGTCCTACTGAACTGTACTAACTTATGGAATTTGCTATGTTGCGAGAAAAAATTGTTATACGGTATATCAATAAAATTAATAAAATACCTCTCTTTTGGGGTTCTTTTGACAGCTTTTAATATTTTCCATGACACAAGTCTATGAAATATGATTAACATTATTGTGTCAAATGGTTTACAATCATTTATAAACGTTCGGTAGATTAAAACTGACAATTTAATTACTGTTTTTTTTATTAAAAACATTTTTTTCTTCACTGGATAAAATTTAAGATAAAAAAATCATATATTTACCTCAACTACTGAACTGTAAATTGAAGTTGTTAAAAACTCATCATTTTCTTTACTAGTAGTAGAACTTAAATGAGGTGTATTTGGACCCATTAGTTCGATAACATTAGTTAATTCTTCTTTGATATCTTGAAGACCGAGTGTTGCTAAAAATTAAAAAAATAATAATAACAAACAATAAAAAAATATAATATTTATTAATAAAAAAAAAATTACCAGCTATATCTCTCCAAGTAGCCGTAACTCCCTTATTCGAAGTATTTTCCTTCATGTCTTACAAAACACTTTAAGAATAATCTTAAAGATAAACACGATTACAATAGCTATAAGTAAATTATGGTAAACACTAAAGACAAGTTGTGTAAATTTCATGTTGACAAATTTTATTTCATTTCATTTTATTTAAATTTTGTTTAATGTTTACAAGCCAGCTTTACATTAAAAAAAAGGGAAAAATTTTACGGTAAAACTATATTATATACACAGATTTAAAAAGTTTTACAAATAGCATCGCAAATTTGAATTTTAAAATACATCGATATACCATTTATTTTTCTTGTGCAGAGTTGTACTTAATATTACGTTAGATAATTTTAAAAAAGTAAGCGTTTAATCATCAATTTTTATCTCGATGTCTTTTACTGGGAGAATATTAAAAATTTAAGTAAGTACATTTTTGCACTTTTATAATGCACTTTTTGATGCACTATTATAATGCACTTTTTGATGCATTTTTATTATGCACTTTTATAATGCATTTTTATGATGTATTTTTATAATGCATTTTTAAGATGCACTTTTATAATGCACTTTACATTGATTTTCATAATGTAGTGACTAGATTTTTTTTTAATTACATACGATAATTAGAAAAACACGTTTGCGTCTTAAATTTAAATTGGAATGACACATTTCGAATTATCCGAAAATTAATTTCGATTTATCCGAATATTAATTTGTTCTTAAATATACAAATAAAGTCATAAAATCAGTTCTTATTGTCTGTACAAAAAGAAAATAAAAATAAAGAATTGTTCTTATTATTAAATTGAATTAAAGGCGAAAATTCGTCTTTTTTATACGTATTGGTAGTTGTCTTTGTTTCTTAAAAGTGGTTGGTGTTCGATGTTTTTATCCAAATCGAAACTGGTTACCCAATCTTTTACCTGAGGTTTTACCATGCCGAAGCAGCTACATTCGAAAAATTCGGCTGCGTTCATTATGGGACCTTTTGAAAACGGACTCTTTCCGGAATTTGATATAAAATGGTTGTATCGTCCTCTATTCATTCTTTCGTTAGTTGTCATACCAAGGCAAATAATCTAAAAAATTATTTTAATTAAATACGTTTAATAAAATATATCGAGCGTTTATAAATAATGTGTTTGAATTTGGCTTATTTAATGATTTTAGACGCTTTTATGATACAATTTTGTTTGTTAACGATTTCTAAAAAAAATTTTCTTTAAAATTCTTAAATATTCTTAAAATTCATTAAAAATCCTTTAATTTGAGTACAAACACGACCTATCTACGATTAAAAATAACAAAGTTAGATTAATTTTTAAATTTTCAAGATGACGGTTTAAAAAAATTACAGTTTTTATTAAAAATTGTTAAAGTTTATTAAAAATCCTTTAATTTGATACCAAACACAACTAGGTTTGGATAAAAAATAAAAAAATTAGGTCAGTTTAAAAAATTTCAAGATGGCCGACTTCCGGTTGCCATTAAAATTAAAAATTTCGGTAACTTTTGATCTATTAAAGCTAGATAAGTCGTGTTTGTACTCATACTAAAGGAAATTGAATTTTCTATCGATTTTTAATAAAAATTTCTTTCTAAAATTATTTTTGACATTTCTTTTTTTGAAATTTTTAACTTTTATTTGATATTTTTAATATTTTTGTTTTTTTTTTAAGAAATTTTTTTAAAGTTTTTGTTATTTCTTAGAAAATTTAATCTTATTTTTAAAAATTTTAACTTTTTCTTTTAAAAAATTTTGACTTTTTTTAGAAAATTTTGCCTTTTTTGAAAATTTTGCCATATTTTTTGAAAAATTTGATATTTGTACTAAAAATTCTTAAAGTTTATTAAAAATCCTTTAATTTGATACCAAACACGACTATATTCCGATAAAAAACAAAGAAGTTATCTTGACTTCAAAAAATTTAAGATGGCCGACTTCCGGTTGTCATTAAAATTAAAAATGTTGATGACTTTTTTATTTTTAATCATAGATATATCGTGTTTGTACTTAAATTAAAGGAAATTGAACTTCCTAATAATTTATGATCAAATTTTAAAGATGGATGACTTCCGGTTGTTATTAAAATTTAAAAAATTCGATAACTTTTGACCTATTAAAGATAGATAGGTCGTGTTTGTACTCAAATTAAAGGAAATTTAATTTCCTATCGATTTTTAATAAAAATTTCATTCTAAAATTATTTCTAAAATTTTTATTTTTGAGAAATTAGGTTTTAAATTCGCCGGATGAAAAAAATACGTATATATTTTTCAATATACGATAATTTTGCGTTAAATACTGTAATTTGAAGCAATCAGTGCGATAATTTCTTTACCAAGGATTCAATTCAAACCTTGAACAAACCAAATTCAAATACTTTGAGCATTTATGAACGACTTTATACAAAATACTTGAAAATAATTTCTCTTACTTGATATAATTGACATATTAATAACATTAAAACCCAACCAAAATGTAAAAGGGCGTTCGCTCCAACCCAAGCGACCCAAGGTTCACACCGGGCGATCGTTAAAAACCCAGTCCAATAACTGGGAGCTTGATCGACTCGGCACGACTCCTGGCTCCTCCAAAACAACATGATTCCGTACATCATCTGTCCGCACATAACCACTAAACTCGCTACAAAGCCCATAAAGTATTTATGGTTCTTTGCGCCGATGCAATTCGCCACCCAGGGACAATGATGGTCAAATCTGGCGATGCAACAGTTACAAACCGAGCAGTGTTTTGATCGGACGGGTCTTAAAACGAGACAGGTTGAACAAAATGTCGTTGGTTCGAAACCGGAAATGCCTCTTCGTTCCGCTAAATCCGTAATAGTCTAAAAATTAAAAAATAAAAATAAATAAAATATTAAAAATAAATAAAATATTTAAAAAAAAATTAAATACATAAAAAAAAATCGTGAAAATCATCCTTTATTTGTCAAAGTAACTGATATTAACCAACCTATTTTGTAATTTTCAATAACATCATTATAAAACGTAATTGGTTTGATTATTATTATTGGGTTAGGTTCTTAGTTTAATAGCTTGAATGTAGCTGCCGAGCTGAGTACTAAACCCAACAACTTAGTCGATGTGTTGAAATTTGATGGACAGTTGCGACTTAGAAGACTTACAATTAATGCAAAATGGCCAACAAGTGCAAGTGAACAAAATCGTATTTTGTAATGTCTGACGACATAGTTCTTCATCGATTTTCAGGTCGTTTGATGAACAACACCTTCCTAGCAGACGTTTATACATCAAAAACTGATTAAAAATTTTCAAAAATCTTTAGGACTTAACACTAAAACTCTCTAACTTACTCGAAATCTGAGATCTTGTGATGTTGGAACGACGCCGGCATCTCCCAGCCAGGATTTGAGGAAACAGTACCACAGCACGCCGCTGCTCGTGAAGAAGACGAGGTTGAGAAGGACGCTCGCGTTCGGCAAGACGTAAATGAACCAGGTGAAGTAGAACCAGATTTTCGTCGCTAGATAAATGCTTAGCGGTAAGAGGGACATAAGGCGTTCGTCATACAATACTTGTCCGGCCGCGTTTAGCACTAGGTATAGGCAAAGGAGGAGGAACAGTTTTATCAGGATTAAGATATTTGCTCCGAGGATTACGCCCGCTATGTAAAAGGCAACGAACGGAGTTCCTACCATACACCACCATCTTATTCTCTGAAATAATAAATATCATACAATGTATAAATTCATTATACAAGAAATTTGACGTTTCAAACGTTAAATAGACAGTTTTTTTGACAGTTTTCGACGTTTCAAACGTCAAACTGACAATTTTTGACGTTTTCTGTATATTTTTAACGACTTTTAACGTTTGAAACATAAATATATCAAATTTCTGTTAGGTTTTTTTATAGCTTTTGACGTTTCAAACGTCAAATTGACAATTTTTAACGTTTTCGAAAAAATATTAGACGATTTTTGACATTTAAAACATGAATTTCTCAAATTTCTGACGTTTTAAACATCAAATTGACAATTTTTTACGTTTTCAACAATTTTCCTAACGTTTTAAATGCAAATTTAAAGTTTCTTAACGTTTCAAACGTCAAATTGACAATTTTTGACGTTTTCTGTGTATTTTTAACGACTTTTAACGTTTGAAACATAAATATGTCAAATTTTTGTTAGTTTTTATATAGCTTTTGACGTTTCAAACGTCAAATTGACAATTTTTGACGTTTTCGAAAAATATCAGACGATTTTTGACATTTAAAACATGAATTTGTCAAATTTCTGACGTTTTAAACATCAAATTGACAATTTTTTACGTTTTTAACAATTTTCCTTACGTTTTAAATACAAATTTAAAGTTTCTTAACGTTTCAAACGTCAAATTGACAATTTTTAACGTTTTCTGTGTATTTTTAACGACTTTTAACGTTTGAAACACAAATATGTCAAATTTCTGTTAGTTTTTATATAGCTTTTGACGTTTCAAACGTCAAATTGACAATTTTTGACGTTTTCGAAAAAATATTAGACGATTTTTGACATTTAAAACATGAATTTCTCAAATTTATAACGTTTTAAACATCAAATTGACAATTTTTTAAGTTTTTAACAATTTTCCTAACGTTTTAAATGCAAATTTAAAGTTTCTTAATGTTTCAAACGTCAAATTGACAATTTTTGACGTTTTCTGTGTATTTTTAACGACTTTTAACGTTTGAAACATAAATATGTCAAATTTCTGTTAGTTTTTTTTTATAGCTTTTGACGTTTCAAACGTCAAATTGACAATTTTTGACGTTTTCGAAAAAATATTAGACGATTTTTGACATTTAAAACATGAATTTGTCAAATTTCTGACGTTTTCAATACAAATTCGACATTTTTTGATGTTTCAAACATAATATAGATCATTTTTGATAGTTTTAGTGAGAGTTTTATGATTTTTCATATGTTAAACTGACAATTTTTGTCGTTTTCGTCGAATTTTTAACAAATTTTGCCGTTAATGAAATAATTTATCAAAAAAATACCCAAAAAATAATTCTCATTCATATACACTTTCATTATCTTTTGCATTATGTCATTGATAACACCCCAAAAAGATAAAACCCAACACTCGTAACTCGATACTATTGCAATAATAATTACTCTGCGTACACATCCATTAAATAACAAAGCATACATTACCTTATCTTTCGCTATCCTAAATAAAATATTCCTAGATCGACTTGTACTCATACTCTCTTTAACTTTTTCCGAGACCTTCGAACCCAACCAAAGCGCTCCTAATTGCGTCTGTAGCAGTGATAACGGTGTATCACCTCTATGATTTGGTATATTTAAATTAGCATGACCCTAAAATACATTAAAAATATGTCAAAATATCTAATTAGGATTATTAAAGGTGTGGTGGAAATACTTGAAGTACTAAAGTTGATATGGCTGTGGTATTCCGAGTTAAAATCGCCCAATGCAAAGCGGTATTTCCTTGATTTGCATCGGTTAAGCTAGGATTAGCTCCTAATGTTAATAATAATCTCGTCGGGTCTAAATTACAAACTTTCCAACACGACCACATTAACGGTGTCATTCCGCTACGATCTACTAAGTCGGGACTAACTCCTCTAGCTACGAAATAAGCCACCAAAGCCGTGTGACCAAATTGAGCAGCTAGGTGAATACAAGACGCTCCTTCGGCGTCTCTAAGAGTTGGATCAGCTCCGGCATTCATTAAAATAACCGCTGCGTCTAAGTGACCCTGTCTCGTCGCCCAATGTAAAGGGGTTGCATTTAATTCTCCTCCAACAGCGTCCACTTCGGCTCCTTTATCAATAAAATATCTCATAATTTCTTTTCTGTTGTTTATTGCTGCCCAATGAAGGAGGGTTACTGTTTCGCTATCACGTTGGTTTACATTGTAACCGGCTTCTACGAGACTTTTAACTCGGGCGAATGCACCATACTATATATAAAATACAATAAATAAAACAATTATAATATATAAAAAACTTCAATTTAATAAAAAAAAACTTCAATTTAATAAAAAAAAAACTTAAATCTAATAAAAAAAACAATAATAAATGTAAAAAGTATTTTATTGATTTTAGAAATGTGTTTTTAAAAAATTATTTTTACAATTATCCTTTTCTACCTGAAATACTGAAAATAATGAAGCCATAATAATAGGGATGAGTCAGTAATGAAGTGTTCGGTATGGAAATATACGCAATTGGGTATAATAAGTACCTGAGTGGCTTTAACAATATCAAATCCGCTATAATCGTGCTCAACTGCGGGGACCGCTGGTTCTCTCGGTACCAAACTGTGGCAGTCTCGGTCCGTTTCGACGCACCCTCCTGCGGAGGCGGCCGCCCCACAAGAGTTCTGATACATTTTTAACTTATTTTTACCGTAATTAATGACATTTATGGTACAGGTTAGCTGCACACCACTTTTGATTGACAAATATTGAACAATCCGATAGCTAGGGATATTTAATTTTTACTAAAATGTCAAATATTTTTACTAAAGAATTTTTATTTTTATTTTATTTTTATATAAAATATAATAATTTATCTTTCATAATTATTTATTCTTTTAATTTTCTAAATTATTTATTAATAAATGTTTATTAAAAATTAAATTTAAATAATAAAATATGTTGGTAGAATTGACCTGTCAAAATAACCCAAAATAACCGCGAAATGTCATTTGAGGTTATGTCTTGTCTTTTGAATTAAGTTATTTTGTGTTAAGTTATGTTAAAAATGGCAAATACTGGACAAAGCCCGTCTAAAAAAGCGAAGTATAATCGTTTAATTATTTCTATAAAGCAAAAAAATAATGAATTCAACTTGATTTTGTAGAATAATTTCATTTGAACGACCTCCACTACCTAAAATAAACCCAAATGAAGATGCTTTACTCTTTCAACAAATCGAGGTTGAGCATTACATTGGAAATTGTTATCCGGGAATGCCGGGGGCTCAAACCGGACCAGTACCTATCATGCGCATGTTTGGTATAACAGAAAACGGAAACAGTGTTTGTTGTCACGTTCATGGTTTTACACCGTATTTTTATGCATCTTTACCCGATAATTTCACAATTACGGACTTGCATACATTTAAAGTAAATATTATATTATTAAAGCTATAATCAAACCAATATTACTTTTTAAGTTACTGATATTTAAAACGTCAACTTGACGTTTCAATCAATCTGACATCTAAAATGTCACTTTGACGTTTGAATCAATCTGACGTTTAAAATGTCACTTTGACGTTTTAAATATCAACTTGACGTTTGGATTGTATTTAAAATTGTTTGGTTTTAGACAAAACTTAACGATGTGGTTATCGCTGATATGCGTTCTAATAAAAGTAACTTAACCGAGGCTGTTTTAATGGTTGAGTTAGTTTACGGTAAAAGTTTGTGTGATTATACCGGAGATGAGGATAAAAAATTTGCTAAAATATCTGTCGCTTTACCAAAATTAGTCGCTGCGGCAAAGAGATTATTAAAGACGGCTCCGGGAATGTGTCCGACGGAACAATATCATCAGTTTTCTATTTTTGAATCGAATGTTGATATAGAAACTAGGTTTTTAGTAGATACAAACATATTAGGTTGTTGTTGGATTGAATTACCGGTGAAAAAATATTACATTCGTACAAAAACTTCTTCTTTTGCTATTACAACAAGATGCCAATTAGAAGTAGATGTTTCCGTTTCTGATTTTATCTCACATACTCCGGAAGGAGAGTGGTCTCGCGTGGCCCCTTTTAGAATACTTAGTTTTGATATAGAATGTGCGGGAAGGAAGGGAATTTTCCCCGAACCCAATGTCGATCCGGTAATTCAAATTGCAAACGTGCTTAAGTTACACGGAAGTAATGATGTCATCGGAAGGGTTGTTATGACTTTGGATACTTGTGCTCCAATCGGACATGCAGAGGTGTTTATTTAATAATAAATACAGAGTGTTTTTGAAATGCATGTACCATGTATTTTAAATTTTTAAAAAAATATCAAATTTGACACATACAATTAGGTTATGTCAGAAATTTTGGTAATCTTTGAGATTTTTTTTTAATCTTTTTGATGAATATTTGAACCAAAGTGATTATTTTATCGAAAAATATAGATCTTAATCTATCATTTTACAAAAAATCTTTTCTTTATTTTTACAAATAAGATCTGTACGATTTTTTAAAAAAGTATCAAATTTGATTATTAGGTTATGTCGGAAATTTTAGTTATCTTTGAGAATTTTTTAAATTTTTTTGATAGATATTCGAACCAAAGTGATTATTTTATCGAAAATTATAGATCTTAATCTAAAAAATCTTCTCTTTATTTTCACAAATAAGATCTGTACGATTTTTTTTTTTAATATCAAATTTGACAGTTAACTTAATTTAGGTTAGAAATTTTAGTTATCTTTGAGAATTTTTTTAATTTTTTTGATGATACTTCGAATGAAGTGATTATTTTATCGAAAATTATAGATCTTAATCTATCATTTTCCAAAAAATCTTTTCTTTATTTTCACAAATAAAATCTGTACGATTTTTTTAAAAATATCAAATCTTTCTAGCGGCTAAACTAAATTTTGCATATAGATAAGTTAAATCGACCTATTTCAAATTCAAAAATTTAATGTCTTGGGTTGTACACACATTTCAAAGACAGTCTGTATATAATATATAAAAATTAAATTAAAAAAATAAGTAAAAATTATTAATTATTGTTTTATTTATTTAGGTTCAAAGTTTCAAAACAGAAAAAGAACTTTTATCAGCTTGGTCAGCTTTTGTACGTAAAGTAGACCCAGATCTCTTAACCGGATATAATATAAACAATTTCGATCTTGCTTTTTTAATCGACAGAGCGAGACATTTAAAAATAAAAGATTTTAGTTACTTAGGGAGACTTATTGATACTCCTTCGATTGTAAAAGAAGTCGTGAATCAAACTAAATTTGGTAAAAGAACGTTTAAAACTATTAATTTTGAAGGGAGGATTGCTTACGATATGTTGGTTGCGATAAAAAGGGATTTTAAATTGAGGTCTTATACGTTGAATAATGTTTCGCAAGAAATTTTGGGGGAACAAAAGGAGGATGTTCATTATAGTATTATTACTGATTTACAAAACGGGGATGAACAAACACGAAGGAGATTGGCTGTTTATTGTATTAAAGATGCTGATTTACCGTTGAAGTTAATGGATCATGTTAAGAGTTTTACGAATGATGTGGAAATGGCTCGTGTAACCGGTGTTCCGATAACGAGTTTGTTGAGTAAAGGGGAGCAAGTTAAAGTTATTGCTCAATTATTAAGACATGTAAATAATTTCTTTTTAATTTTAATAGAATTTGTTTTATATTTAATTTTTGTTACTATTTTTTTTAATAAAATAGGCTAGAAAAGCAGGATATTTTATGCCAATACACGAAGGTGCACCATCATCTGACCAATATGAAGGAGCTACAGTCATCGAACCTAAACGAGGATATTATAAAGATCCAATTGCCACACTTGATTTTAGTTCTTTGTACCCGAGTATTATGATTGCTCATAATTTATGTTATACTACTTTATTACGGAAAAATATGAAAGATAATTTAGGGTATTGATTAATTAATTATATTTTTTAATCGAAAAGAAATAAATAAATTGTTTAGATTGACACCGGATAAAATAACAACTACACCGAATGAACATCTTTTTGTGAAAACTACGGTGCGTAAAGGTTTACTACCGCAGATTTTAGAACAGTTGTTAGCTGCTAGGAAGAAAGCGAAAGCTATGTTGAAGGAGGAAAAAGATCCTGTAATGAGGGCTGTGTTAGACGGTCGACAGTTGGCTTTAAAAATTTCTGCTAACTCGGTTTATGGGTTTACGGGAGCTCAAAATGGAAAATTACCTTGTTTGGAAATTTCAGGGGTAAGTTTTTATTTTAATACGAGTTATTAGACGTTTCGAAGTGTCAAAAATCTCTCATCCATAATTTTGGGTTGTGATCGGTGGATATTTAATAAAAATATTTATACAAAATGTGTTTTTTATTAAGTATGATTAAAATTCTTAGTTTTAAAACTGAATTTTAATGAATTAGTTAATTTATTTTATTGTTTTTTTTTCCAAAGAGTGTAACAGCTTATGGAAGATCGATGATTCACCAAACGAAAGAAGAAGTAGAACAATATTACTGCATGAAAAATAATTTCCACGCGGACGCCGAAGTTATTTACGGTGATACAGATTCTGTGATGGTTAATTTCAAAGTAAAATCTTTAGAAGAAGCTATGGAATTAGGAAGACAAGCTGCCGAACATATTAGCGATAAATTTATTAAACCTATTAAATTAGAATTTGAAAAAGTAATTCATTTTTCCTAACTTTATCAATTTTTTTCTTTATTAACTTTCTAATTTAATAAAAAACCATTTTTAGGTTTATTATCCTTATTTACTAATTAATAAAAAAAGATACGCAGGTTTGTATTTTACACGAACTGATAGATATGATAAAATGGATTGTAAAGGTATCGAAACTGTCCGAAGAGATAATTGTACTTTAGTTGTTGATGTTATAAATACTTGTCTTCAAAAATTACTCATACACAAGTAAATAAATTCAAATGTTCAATTATTTTTTATTTTTTTTTAGTAGTTTTTACTAATTTTTTTAATTTTTGTTTGTGTTATAGAGATCCTGAAGGAGCTGTAGCTTACGCTAAACAAGTAATATCCGATTTACTACAAAACAACGTCGATATTTCTCAATTAGTAATCACCAAAGAATTAACTAAAGAAGATTACGCAGCAAAACAAGCTCACGTTGAGTTATCTAAAAAGATAACTAAAAGAGATCCCGGAAACGCCCCAAAATTGGGTGATCGTATTCCTTATGTTATTATAGCGGCTGCTAAAAATACTCCGGCGTTTCAAAAAGCCGAAGTAAAGACAAAATAGAATTAATTTTTGTTTTGTAGTGTAATTTATTTTGATTTTAGGATCCAATTTACGTTTTAGAAAATAGTATTCCAATAGATACGGTTTATTATTTAGAAAATCAACTTTCGAAGCCTTTAATAAGAATATTTGAACCGATTTTAGGTCCAAATGCTGAATCTGATTTATTAAGTAAGATAAAAAAAAAAATAGTAAAATTTGACTGTTTATTTTTTTATGTATTATCAAATTTACTTATTTATTTTTTATTTATTATTAAATTTATTTTTTGATGTTTAGGAGGTGAACACACCAGAAAAAAGACTGTAGTAACTTCTAAAGTAAGCGCTTTGGCGAAATTCGCCCAGAAAAAAGAAACTTGTCTCGGTTGTCGAGTGGTTTTAAAAGAAGGTTACGAAAAAGAAGCTTTGTGTCAACATTGTAAGCCGAAAGAAATGTCCTTGTATATAAAAGAATTGGATCACCATCGGCAATTAGAAAGTCGGTTTTCGGCTTTATATACGGAGTGTCAACGTTGTCAAGGTTCTTTGCACGAAGAGGTTCTTTGTACGAATAGGGATTGTCCCATTTTTTATATTCGTAAGAAAGTTCAGATGGAATTGGAAACGACAAAGATGAAAATTTGTCGTTTTGGGGAGTTGGAAGAAGATTTTTAACTTTTGTATGTTAAATAAAGATATTTTCACGATTTCTGTTTTTAATTGTTATGTAAATTTTGTAAAATGGAGTGAATTCATTATTTATTAAGTCCTTTCCTTTTCCTTTAAGTCTTTTTAAGTCCTAGTCCTTTTCCGAGATTAAGTTCCACCAAAAAAATGATTTTTTTTTATTTCTTAATAATTAGAATAAATCTAGTGAATGTACTAAAAAGTACACATTTTACTTTATTCTATTTTTATATTTCTTTCTTTGAATGGGCTCTTAGCAGACACTTAACAAAAAGTCAGGTAAAGTTTAGCTGGTCAATCATTATTTTTTCGATTAATTTCGACGTTTGTGTTGTAGCAAGGCCCGGGCTCGCTAATCTGTACGTTTTGCTAACTTGTACAAAATTCACAAGACGCGAGCCCCAAACCTAACTCTCAAGAGAGTCGACGGGAGCTCGTGGTGGTACCGAACAGTCAACGTAAGATACAGGATAACCTTGCGGTATTTACTGGTGATGTATGGAACCCTCTACAGTAGAAGCCTGGCCTTAAAGCAGCCCTCCACCCTAAGAACAAGTTGTGAGTCGATCGTCGTGTTACGGTAGGATTTAATTGTACATATTTTTATATTATCTTTTATGTTAAATTGATGATAGTTTTGTTACTTGATAATCGTCGTGTTTGTCATTTTATTCCGCATCAATAGACCTAGTTAACGAGAGTTAACTTGGAGTTTTCCTTAAATTCCTCCTCTGTAAGCACAGCCTGTAGGCAAGAATCGCGCCTGTTTTATTTAAAGTCAACCCCAATATTTAGGTTGAAGGATAAGAGGAATAGGAACTGTATTAGTAATTTTCCCTCGTATATCGAGGGTGGTGGCAGTAGTAACAAACACTACCCGCGGTACAGAGGTAAGACTCATAAAAAGGGGTAAAAAAGTTATTCGTCCTGTTTGCCACCAAACCTCCCGTACCTTTCGGCCAACCTTTTACAGTGTTTATATGATCGAGACTGTGCGCGCTCTTTTCTAGTGATTACTCTACCAGAGACGTATCTCCAGTGAATCTCCAGCAATACGACGAACCGCCCATTAAAGACGTAAATGCAACCAAACGGGAGTTTGGTGTGGTGAGTTTTAAATTTCGTTATTTCTTTGCGACAATTAGGGTTATTGCGTTCAGTAACCGCCTGTCGTAACTGTTAAATCACCGCTCGTCCACCCGCGTGTTTAAAATTTGTCATATCTGCTAATAAAGTTGTTTTATTTTAGTTCGAATTTATTTTATTTCCTTCCCGAGTCTTATTGTTAGTAGAAGGACCCACGGTTTTCGGAAGGTTTGACCGGGTTAAAAACCTTGCCCTGGTAGCGGCCACGTCTGCCCCTATTATTACAACTTATTTGTATAGTAAGTTTTGAGACTCTTATTTTTGGATTTATTTTTACTTGTATTATTCATAATGGCTAAAAATCCATTGGTAAAGACACGGTTTGAATCTCTGAATTGAAGTTTTGGTGAAAAAATTTCGTAGAGAGATATCAAACAGCTCTAATATTTGTAATCATCAATCGTGTATGATATATCATGCTTGTAAACACAACTAATCTGGTTTTTGTAGCTTTGGACGGAGAAAATAAACGTTTTCAAATTGGTTTGTACCAATTTTAATGGGCTTTGGAGGAATTTTAACTTAGAATTGATGAAATATTAACGAAATGTCATGAACGTTTTATTTACTGATAGTTTCTAACTTAAATTGTACTGTCAACGTTATGAAACAGGGTGAACAGGACTCTTTAAAATCGTCCAAAAGAGCTTTATTTGACCGACTTGTGCCGATAAAAGACTTAATATTTAAAAAATAAACATAATTCCAATGATTTTTGTATCAACATGTAGAGCAACAAAGATTACAAAGTCAAAAAAAGCAAGAAAAGATGCGGTTCGTTTGACATTTAGAAACGTCAAAAATGACTCATCGGAAATTCTATGCTGTGATTGATCGATTTTCGTTAAATCATTAATTACATTTTTATAATAATTTTAACCAAACTTAATACAACTCAACAAATTCTTAAGCAACTTTTAAAAATAAAACATCATTTACATTAGTTAGGAACTGTTCAAAAAACTTAAAAATTTCATAAGGCCGGTTTTAGTGCTCAACCGACGGTCGGTACCGACGTCGGTCGCGCGTAGCTTATCAACGTATTTATATGTAGCTGTTCAGTGCTGCACTGATGAACCCTACGCGCGTACGGTACGCGGCGCGTATGACAACTGTCGGTCGAACGCGTCCGTATGTACGTCAGCCAACTGACAGACTGCTGTACAGTCATCGTGAAATAATGAGCATAGACACAGAACGATTAATAACCGAAGTCTGGTTGCATCCGGAATTATGGGACTTGTCTCATAATTTATACAGGGTGTTTAAAAAATACGTTCGAATATTTGGCCCACTTATAGATCTCATCAGTACAAACAAAAAAGTCAAAATAAACATAAGTCCAAAAATCAGCCGTTTCCTAATTACAGCCTGTTTTTCAAATTAAAATAATTTACACTCAAATATCAGTATAAATACATTTTAATTATTACAAATTAATGATTCTTAAAGAAGATGTTCAAAATGAAGGACATAATGAATATGAATAATGAATATAAGGACCGTGATGCACGGTTAAAGAATTACAGAACAATGAAATACCCAAGTATCGTACAATTTGTTAATACGTCCATTTTTCGTGAGACTGTACAAACTGACGGTCAGCGCGTTTTGACAGATCTGTCAGTCAGCTAAGCACTGAACAACACAAACCGACGGTCAGTACCGACCGTCGGTTGAGCACTAAAACCAGCCTAAAGGAAAATTATGACATATTGCTGGTTGTCATTGGAAACTTTCCTCGTTTCCTTGACAACCCGTAGTCGGCCATCATTATTTTATCTTAACCGAATGAAGTTAGATTTGAATCGTCAGCAGTTTTAATAATGTACCGGGTGGCCAACTAAGAATGATCGCCGGCCATATCTCAATGACGGATCATCCTACTTTAATGAAACAAAAAATTGTATAAGGAAAGTGGCCATAAAAAATCGCTGGAAAATATTTTCAACTTTCTTAAATGGCCGCTAGGGGGCGTAACCTAAATGTCTTAACAGAAAATCATGATTTTTTTCATTTTCTTCAAAATAAAGGGGTACTGAAAATAAATTAATTTGAAAGATAAATGAATTTCGACTAATATGTATGCAACACTTTTCGTCGTATCTCCAAAAATAATGTGGTGGGGATGAGTTGAAAATGTTCATTTTCGATGGCCGATTACTCCAGTCATACTGAACAGAATTTAACAAACTTAATCTCGTTGGAAAGGGTTTTTCGTGGTCTACTAACGGCTCCTTACGCTGTTTTGATATGAATATTCGTTTCGCCGCCAGAGGGCGATATCTAGAATTTTGACAAATATTACAGCTTTTCTTAAAAAATTTAAATGGAACGGTATGTTCATTTTTACACGATAAAATAAAGAATTAAAAGCTCAACATGACGTTGAAAACCCGAGCTCGCTATCTTGCTTCTAACCGTAGATATTAGACCAAAAGCTATAGCTTTTACCCCTTACTTTAAAGACGAATAATAACAAAACTACCCCGCGGAAAAAAACGAAATCGGTGTCGTTTTTAGCGTGATTTAACTCTGTATTATCAGTAGAAACTTCAAATTTTGTCTCCCACTCGTATAATAATTATGACAGGTTTAATAAAAAAAAATGTACCCAGTTTCGGGCTCTCGGCGCAGTATCTCAATTTTGCGATTTTTTTACACGGGAATAGCTTGTCGAAAAAATTTGAAATTTCAACAACACCTTGCCTTAAGTGTCCTAAACATGTTGGTAATTTTTATTTTTAATTTTCCTCTCACGTGTTTAAATAACAGCACATTATGTGAAATAGCAATATCTCGATAAGCCGTTATTGTAAAAGTTTGAAACTGGCACTATTTTAACAGTCATATTAAATTGAATCAAAATTTACTATGCGTTATAAACCTCGTATAAAAAAAATAAATGCGAAATAGTTTTAGTGGGTGTGATGAGTTTGGCGGAAGCGCAGGCGAAGTCGAACGATCGGTTGGGTCGGCTAGCATATAAGTTGATATCAAATATCAAGTAAGTTGTGGAAATCAGACGCTAAAAAAACGTATGTCAAACATATGTCAACAATGTAACATCGGTCAACTAGATCTTATAATGCTACAGTTTTTGCCTTTTGGCTAATATCTACCGTTAGAAGCAAGATAGTGAGCTCAGATTTTCAGCGTCATGTTAAGCTTTTAATTTTTTATTTTATCGTGCAGAAATGAACATACCGTTCCATTTAAATTTTTTAAGAAAAGCTGTAATATTTGTCAAAATTCTAGATATCGCCCTCTGGCGGCGAAACGAATATTCATATCAAAACAGCGTAAGGAGCCGTTAGTAGACCACGAAAAACCCTTTCCAACGAGATTAAGTTTGTTAAATTCTGTTCAGTATGACTGGAGTAATCGGCCATCGAAAATGAACATTTTCAACTCATCCCCACCACATTATTTTTGGAGATACGACGAAAAGTGTTGCATACATATTAGTCGAAATTCATTTGTCTTTCAAATTAATTTATTTTCAATACCCCTTAATTTTGAAGAAAATGAAAAAAATCGTGATTTTCTGTTCAGTCATTTAGGTTACGCCCCTAGCGGCCATTTAAGAAAGTTGAAAATATTTTCCAGCGATTTTTTACGGCCACTTTCCTTATAAAATTTTTTGTTTCATTAAAATAGGATGATCCGCCATTGAGATATGGCCGGTGATCATTCTTAGTTGGCCACCCGGTACCTAATTTAATAAAAAAAAAACACATTTTAATTTTCAAATCTCTTTTTAATACTCATGTAAGTTTTACAAAATGTAGTGAAACTCGCTTCATGCTTCAATCTCAAACAAAAATCTATACACACCAAGGCGGAGAAGAAGAAGTGAGAGAACAAACTTGGAATGAACGAAATTATACGAAAATTAAAAATAATAAATATACTAAAATACATTTCTTTTAAATTCAAATTGTTTATATTAACTCTCAAACTCGGTTTTTTATAAACCGAGATAAAAAGAGTTAAGGCATTTTGTTACTTCCTGTTTGTGTTAAAATAAGCGTTTTTTTATGAATTTTGCACATAAATATAGATTTACAATTATTGGAAAAGTTCAATAAACAAAGACTAGAACGTAATTTATAAAATGCTGTGTTATTTTTTATTTTGTAACGCGTTCGCCAGCCAATCCATCGCTTGATCCAAACCTTCACCTTTCGTAGCGGAAGTTTTAAAAATTTGGAATGTCCTATTTTTTAATGCTTCTAGTCCTAACGCTTGGTGTACTTCCGCTACGGTCATACAACCTGCCATATCTTGTTTATTTGCTAATACAACTAAGATTGCGTCTGTTAATTCTTCTTCCTAAAATTTAACAATAAATAAATTCATTTTAATTAAAAAAGAGTAAATTTTCGTACTCTTAACATATGAAATAATTCTTCTTTTGATATTCCTATTCGTTCTCTATCGGCAGAATCCACAACATAAATAATAGCATCTGTATTACTATAATAACACCTCCAGTAAGGTCTGATACTGGTTTGTCCTCCCAAATCCCAAACTTGAAACTTTAAGTTCTTGTATTGAACTTGTTCGACGTTAAATCCTATCGTAGGGATTGTTGTTACGACTTCTCCGACTTGAAGTCTGTATAAAATGGTCGTTTTTCCGGCCCCGTCTAATCCGAGAATCAATATTCTCATCTCCCTGGCGCCGAGTAGTCCCCGAAAATAGCTCCATAATCCACCTAGTTAATAACATAACCTCAAATTTACACAAAAAAGTTCAAATTTAGAGCTTTGTGAACGAGTTACCCATTATTGTTGCTTGTAAAAACTAAGTTACGTTTGCCGTTTGATCGTTTTACGTGGTTTTGTCTAGAATAATTCCATATTTTTTACATAAACCGATCTCTAAAATAACATTTAACCGAAATTGACGTTTGACGTGTACAGTCCTAACTGTCATTATTTAATGCCAACTGTCAACAGATGAGAGATAAAATTCGTTTTTATAAATATGGTTTGGTTTTTTTAATTTGATTTTAATTGATATATTTGTTTTCTAAACTATTAAATTAACCTATTTAGAAAGAATTGTATTTTAATTCATCTTATTTATTAAATTTATAAAGAACTTTTTGTGGTGCCATCTAAAAATTTTTTGAGGAATTTTATTCTTATAAAATTAAATTCAATTTGTATTAAAATTAATGTTTAAATTTATTTTTAATTGATATATTCGTTTTCTAAACTATTAAATTAACTTATTTATAAAGAATTTTATTTTAATTCGTTTTATTTAAATTTTTTTTTTTACATTTCAATAAATAAAGTTCATCGAAAATTTAACGAATTAAAATAATTTTTTTTTCTAAATAAGTTAATTTAATAATCAAGAAAATAAATATATTAACAAAAATCAAATTTAAAAATGGATTTAAAGATAAATTGAGTTTAAATTTATAGGAATAAAGTTCAATGAAAATCTTTTAGATGGCGCCATATTGATTTAATTTAATTTAAATCAATCAAAAAAATAAATAAATAATTAAAAAAAAAGTATATTTATTTTAAGTTTTGATACATAAATGTTTTATTTCTTGTATTTATCAAGAAAATAGTTTGGATCTGACTCTTTATAGTAATTAATTTCTTCATTTTTCTTTAATAGCATGTAATCCATAAAATATAGAAGTATTTTTTGAGAATGAAAAAGAATCTGTGATAAAATTATATCGAACTCCTTGTATTTTCTTTATGTAGCATGAATCTAAAAAAGAAATGGTTGTAAATGTTCGTTTTTATTATCGTCATCTTAAAACCAGATTATTTTGGTTTGAAACATAAAAAGTGTTAAAAATTTTTACCATCTTTGAAAATTTTTTTAATTTTTTTGACAACATTTAGAACAAATCGGTCTTTTTTATTTAAAACTAGAATGTTTTAAGTTTCATTTAGAAAAAAAATCAAATCAAAATGGTTAAAAACGATTTTTTTATGAATTTTTTAAAAAATTATTTTCTAACAAAAATTTTTTACCAACTTTGAAAATTTTTTTAATTTTTTTGACAACACTTGGAATAATACAGTCTTTTTTAATTAAAATTAGAATGTTTTAAGTTTCATCTAGAAAAAAAATCAGATCAAAATGGTTAAAAATGAATTTTGGATGAATTTTTTAAAAAACTGTTAATTTTCTAATCTAAAAAATTTTTTACCAACTTTGAAAATTTTTTAAATTTTTTTGACAACACTTGGAATAAGACGGTCTTTTTTAATTAAAATTAGAATGTTTTAAGTTTCATCTAGAAAAAATCAAATCAAAATGGTTAAAAACGAATTTTTTATGAATTTTTTAAAAAATTATTTTCTAACTAAAAATTTTTACCAACTTTGAAAATTTTTTTAAATTTTTTTGACAACATTTAGAATAAAGCGGTCTTTTTTAATTAAAATTAGACTGTTTTAAATTTCATCTAGAAGAAAAATCAAATCAAAATGGTTAAAAAGTGAATTTTTGATGAATTTTTTAAAAAATTGTTAATTTTCTAACCTAAAAATTTTTTTACCAACTTTGAAAATTTTTTTAATTATTTTGACAACACTTGGAATAAAACGGTCTTTTTTAATTAAAATTATAATGTTTTAAGTTTCATATAGAAAAAAAATCAAATCAAAATCTTTAAAAATAAATTTTTTAAAAAATGCTTAATTTTTTAACCTAAAAAATTTTTTACCAACTTTGAAAATTTTTTTAATTTTTTTAACAACAATTAGAACAAATCGGTCTTTTTTATTTCAAACTAGAATGTTTTAAGTTTCATTTAAAAAAAGAACCAAATTAAAATCTTTAAAAATGAATTTTTGTCGAATTTTTAAAGTTGGTCAATTTTTTTAAAATTAGGTTACAAGTGTCAAAAATGTTTACCATCTTTGAAAATTTTTTTAATTTTTTTGACAACATTTAGAATAAAACGGTCTTTTTTAATTAAGATTAGAATGTTTTAAGTTTCATCTAGAAAAAAAATCAAATCAAAATGTTTAAAAATGAATTTTTTATGAATTTTTTAAAAAATTGTTAATTTTCTAACCTAAAAAAATTTTTACCAACTTTGAAAATTTTTTTAATTTTTTTGACAACATTTAGAATAAAACGGTCTTTTTTATTTAAAATTAGAATATCTTAAGTTTCATTTAGAAAAAAAATCAAATCAAAATGTTTAAAAATGAATTTTTTATAAATTTTTTAAAAAATTGTTAATTTTCTAACCTAAAAAAATTTTTACCAACTTTGAAAATTCTTTTAATTTTTTTAACAATATTTAGAATAAAACGGTCTTTTTTAGTTAAAATTAGAATGTTTTAAGTTTCATCTAGAAGAAGAATCAAATCAAAATGGTTAAAAACGAATTTTTTATGAATTTTTTAAAAAATTATTTTCTAACAAAAAATTTTTACCAACTTTGAAAATTTTTTTAATTTTTTTGACAACACTTGGAATAAAACGGTCTTTTTTAATTAAAATTAGAATGTTTTAAGTTTCATCTAGAAAAAAAAATCAAATCAAAATGGTTAAAAACGAATTTTTTATGAATTTTTTAAAAAATTATTTTCTACCAAAAAATTTTTACCAACTTTGAAAATTTTTTTAATTTTTTTAACAACACTTGGAACAAAACGGTCTTTCTTTAATTAAAATTAGAATGTTTTAAGTTTCATTTAGAAAAAAAATTAAATCAAAATGTTAAAAACGAATTTTTTATGAATTTTTTAAAAAATTATTTTCTAACCAAAAATTTTTACCAACTTTGAAAATTTTTTTAATTTTTTTGAAAACACTTGGAATAAAACGGTCTTTTTTAATTGAAATTAGAATGTTTTAGGTTTCATTTAGAAAAACAATCAGATCAAAATCTTTAAAAATGAATTTTTGATGAATTTTTAAAGTTGATCAATTTTTTAGAAAAAAAATGAGACAAAATAAACTGGTTTTAAAGCGACGATATAATAAATTAAATTTTATACTTTTCTCTAAAATGGTTTTTAACAGAGATGGTGAAACTAATTTTTCATAAGTGTGCGTTCCACGGGGAATAATTTTTAATCCTTCCAACAATAAAATAGCATAAACTTTCGCTAGAAAAGTTTTATTTATTGTGGTTATGATTAAAGAACCTCCTGGTTTTAATCCTTTTAATGTTTCGTTAAGAAAATATTCAAGATTAGAAACGTGTTCGACTAATTCTGATGCGACAAGAACATCAAAATGATTTTTATGATTATTGCAAAAGTCTTCTGCTTTTGTATAAACGTAGGATAAATTTTTTAATTTATCGTTGTTTAAAGCGTGATTTTGAGCGATTTTTATTAGATCTTCTGCCATGTCTATTCCTGTAACTTGCATTTTTAATCCGGCTAAAGCTTCAGATAAAACTCCTCCTAAAATTATTAATTAAATAGTTACATATAACAAAGTTCAAAGTTTTAAACGTTAGATTTTAATGTAATTTTAATAAAATTCCGTTTTTAAAACGTAACTTAATTTTTAGAATGTAAATTTTAATTAAAGACTTTACATTATCTCTTCTGAGGGAAAAACTAAAAGAGCTAAGGAATTCAAATTTGGTAAAAATAAATACTAAGTTTTAATCTAAATCGTCATAAAATTTCAAGTCTCAAAGATAATTAGTTTTTTAGATATGAATTTTTAAAAATTGATAAATTTTAATCAACATGTTAATTAAGTTAGGTTAGATTTTTCCACCTGAGAGAAAAACTAAAAGTCGTAGAAAATTCATTTTTGGTAAAAATAAAGATTACATTTTAGTATAAATCCTGATAAAATTTCAAGTCTCAATAACAATTAGTTTTTTAGATATGAATTTTTAAAAATTGATAAATTTTATTCGACTTGAAGATACATTTTTTCCTCTGAGAGAAAAACTAAAAATCGTAGAAAATTCATCTTTGGTAAAAATAAAGATTAAGTTTCAATCTAAATCCTCATAAAATTTCAAGTCTCTATAACAATTACTTTTTGAGATATGAATTTTTAAAAATTGACTAAATAATTAAAATTACCTCCACATCCGATTTCTAAAAGTTTTACATCTTCCAATCTCTTTGGAAAATTCGAATTGGTAGAATTTTTCATTGCATATTCAATCCGTTCTTTTATAAAAGGTACTCGAACTTTATTCATTAAAAGAAGAAGTCTCGTTGGACCGTTAGGATCCCACCAAGTTGATGTAAATTGGGAAAAATGTTGTATCTCATTATTATCAATTGATGTGCTTGTTAATAGAATAAAATAAATTAAAAATTGAAAATAATTAGTGAAAAAAATAGTTTAATACTTACCTATAATTTAAACGAGATGGTTTTGAAATAATTTTAAAGATTACTCGTCGAAACATGTTTAATTAAAATTTGTAACTAGAATTCACACTATTTCGTGGTAATATCTTTTTAAATACCTTTGTATTTAACGTAGATTAACCACACTTAAAAAATTTTATTGGAGTTTTATCAAGTTGAAAATAATGAGCACTAAAATGCTTTGTAATACGTTTTATCTCCAAGTTTGTTGAACTAAAAGTAGTAAATTTGTTGAAATAAAAATGATACGAGTGCGAATGTAATAAAAAAACACACGTGGCTCTATTTAAGTAACGTTACTTTTATATAAAGAATTTTAAGGTCGAGGAAACATCTGGTATTCGGATTACTTAAATTTTACTTTCCAATTGTAAATTATACAATGAAAAAATGTAATTTTTAAACGTTAAGTTTAGTTTAATTTAAAGAAATTTCCATTTTTACAACCTAACTTAATTTATAGGTTGTTAAAAAATTTCAATTAAGGACATTAAATTACATTTTTTCTTCTGAGGGAAAAACTAAAAGTAGTAGAAAATTCATCTTTGGCAAAAATAAAGATAAGGTTTTAATCTAAATCCTGATAAAAATTTAAATCTCAACAACAATTAGTTTGTTAGATATGAATTTTTAAAAATTGAGAAATTTTAACAAATGTGTTAATTAGGTTAGGTTAGATTTTTCTCCTCTGAGGGAAAACTAGAACTCGTAGAAAATTTATCTTTGGTGAAAATAAAGACTAAATTGCAGTCTAAATACTGATAAAGTTTTAAATCTGAACAAAAATTGGTTTTTTAAATATGAATTTTTAAAAATTGACAAATTTTAGTCGGCGTTCAATTACATTTTCACTGCTGAGGAAAAAACTAAAAATCGTAGGAAATTCATCTTTGACAAAAATAAAGTTAATGTTTTAATCTAAATCGTCATGAAATTTCAAGTCTTTACAATAATTAGTTTGTTAGATATGAATTTTCAAAAATTGAGAAATTTTAACAAATGTGTTAATTAGGTTAGGTTAGATTTTTCTCCTCTGAGGGAAAACTAGAACTCGTAGAAAATTTATCTTTGGTGAAAATAAAGATTACATTTCAGTCTAAATACTGATAAAGTTTTAAATCTGAACAAAAATTGGTTTTTTAAATATGAATTTTTAAAAATTGACAAATTTTAGTCGGCGTTCAATTACATTTTCACTGCTGAGGAAAAAACTAAAAATCGTAGAAAATTCATCTTTGAAAAAAATAAAGATAATGTTTTAATCTAAATCGTCATGAAATTTCAAGTCTTTACAATAATTAGTTTTTAAGTTAGTTTAGTTTTTCAAGCGATAGAAAAATTTATTGAAAATCTTAAAATTTCATCTCAAAAACTGATATTAACAATTAAAAATTTGTGAGAAGATTTATGGAAATTCAAAAATGATTTCTAGATTAAATTAAATCTTAGTAATTCTACGTTTATTAGAAAAAAAGTTAAATTCGTTTTCAATAATTCGCCAAAGAATAAAAAGGAAATGTTAAAAGGGTGATCTACCTCAAGGGGTTTTAATTTTGAAAATATAATAAAATTTATCTGTAGTAGGTTTGGTTGCCTAACCGGTGGAACTTAAAAATAAAAATTCTACAAAATAAGGAAGAAATTAAACAATTCTTGTTTAAACAACTTTGTTACAATAGTTTTTTTTTATAAAAAGGAAAATGTAAACTAACTTATTTTACATGACTCTTAAAATTTGTTAATTTTAAAAAATTCATATCTAATAAACTAATTGTTGAGACTTGAAATTTTATGAGGATTTAGATTGAAGCTTAAAACGACGAAGATATCCCTCTCAAAGCAGGTAAACGCTGTTGAACACAAAGTATCGGTGAGAAGTTTGTGTAAAATTTGACGTTTAAAATGTCAAAATCGACAATTTTATGTAAAATTTGACGTTTAAGATGTCAAACTTGACAGTTTTATATAAAATTTGACGTTTAAGATGTCAAAATTGGCAGTTTTATATAAAACTAGCGTGGTGCATCAGTTGAGAGTACGGATATTATGAATAGGTAAAATTTAGTGGACTTTCGGGAAATTTAAATCCACCAATGGCGTTCAACAATTTCCTAAACGTGCAACGCGATTGATTAATTTAAATTCCTTAGCCTTATCAATATTTTAAATTTGAAATCATTGCTTTGCTGTCTTAAATAAGTTTACTTAACTATATAAACAACCTGTAAACACGATCTAGAGAATTTGAATCAATGTGGTTGGTTAATCTTAATTCAGAGCTTTGTCCATGTTTTAAATTTGAAATATTGCTTTGGACGTTTTTTAGTTCTCAAAGGTATATAATTTGGTATTGATATTAAGGCAAATCGTATTCCGCGATTTTTACTTTTTTCCGGTGATCTTTAGTGGTAACTGTTAATTATTTCATAGGCCATCGTTCAATTACAGTGCGGAAAGAAAAAATTAGAATCTCTTCATGATACTTTTGGTTTGTCCCATACCGAGCGAATTATTCCAGAAACGTTAATTACGATGGGCAAACTGTTTTAAGAACTGCACTGGTCAAAAATAATTTAAAGTACTTTTTCGATGTTCGTCTTTTCGTGTTGACAAAAAAAAGAATCATAAGTTGCTTGTAATCAAATAAAACATAGAAAAGGATTCGTTGCTTACAAAACTGTTCTCTAATGATCCCATTAAGTTAACATATTGTTGAAACCAACATCAAGTGATTTTGTTAGCTTCGAAAACACACTTATACATTGTTCTGGCATCGCAATTTCTTTCCCCTAATTAAGTTTTTTAATGGCTTTGCAGATTTGTCTCCATTTTCTCCAAATTTCGGTTTATAATAATCAAATATTTGTTTTATCCATTTATTAATGCTATTTCATTTCAATTTCGAAAATGTAGATTTTTTTGATTTTTACTTAAAATTTATTTTCGTATTTTTTTTCTTTTTATTCGATAGGCTTTTCTTTCCCTTTTAACTTGTTCATTAGTAGAACGATATCTTCTTTAAAATTTCATTATTCCTTTTGAAGTTTCCTGTTGTTTTTTTCTTATTAAATATCTATAAATTTAACATATCGTTAATATCCCGTGATTTTTCTATCGAAAGTATCATTTCTTTTTGGCCACATTTGATCTAACAAAGCTGCAGCATAGTACTCCTTCCCCTGAACAACTTTTTTAGATGTTTCTGCAATTGATTATTAACATAATACATTGTTCTTGCTCGTTTTTGGCATTGATAATTCTTCATAGAAGTTTCAAAACAACTTCTTCTTGATTGTCTTAAGGTTTCACGTCGCAATCAAGCTTATTAATTTATGTAAGTGATAAACTTTTCATTTTGTATCATTTTTATATTGAAAAACTTTGTAAATTCAGATTCAAGTCAAAAATTACAAAAACTCCAGAAAAGAGACGCTCCTCTTCGAAAAACTCCGGTTGTGTTCAAAAGATAACAAAAGTACACTTGCAATACCATTAATAATCTGTTTTAATGTCTCCAAGTATAAAAGTAGTTTAAAATAAACACCATCGCCTACATTTGTTGATAGATAATCGAATCTTTGGACATTTTCAGTAGATTTTTTTCATGACTAAAAGGTTAGATTCTAATTTTAAAATTTTTTTAAATAATGAACACTTGTGAAAGTAGCTAACCTGTTTAGATATTTCCAAACCGAAAGGGTAAACGTTTTCGGGACCGTCGTATACAATTTTTAAGGATTTTCGGCTAATTTGCGCTTTAAATCAGTGCATATTGGAGAAAACTGCCAAACGTCAAAAACGAAATGTCATTCTTGGTTGACCCTTGTATTCGTAGAGGGTTATTTTTTAACTTTTTCCAGACAGTTTTTTCGAAAAACGGATACAAAAACGTGTTTGTTTTACTCCATTTTTATGATTTTGAACAATTTAGTACATAAGAAAATGCGATTTTACCCGTTTTCGATGAAAAATTTATTGTTCGAAAAACGGTCAATAGAAATTGTACCCGCCCTAATGGCACAAAATTGGCTTCGGGAAAAAACGTTTGGAAAGGCGCTATTTAACCGATTTAGGCTCAACAATGGCCCGAAACCTATAAAATAGGCTGTATTCTAACATTTTCTCCATCAACATGAACGCCAGCTAAGGCGGCAAGGTCGGAAAAGCCCGGAAAAAAAGGGCCAGTTTGACGTTTAAGAGCGTAACGAACGGAAAAATGGTCGACTGCCGGCGTTAGTTCCGAAAAATTTTAACACTTCTTTTGCATTTTTCTCCCTTAAAAAACGTCGTACGGGCCCCATACTCGCTTATGGAAAATGCCCATATAGAATCAGGTCACAGTAGTACCCCCCAAAACTGTCGGAGAGCTCGTTTTCACGGAGAAAAAAGTGAAAAACCTCGAAAAGATGGCGCTGATTGTTTACTACTTTAATATATATAACTTGGCGTTTAAGATGTGATATTTGACAGTTTTAGATAAAATTTGACGTTTAAAATGCCAAAATTGACAATTTTGTATAAAACTTCCGTTTAAAAATGTGATAATTGACAGTTTTAGATAAAATTTGACGTTTAAAATGCCAAAATTGACAATTTTATGTAAAATTTTACGTTTAAAATGTCAAAATTGGCAGTTTTATATCAAACTTGGCGTTTAAGATATGATATTTGACAGTTTTAGATAAAACTTGATGTTTAAAATGTCAAAATTAGTAATTTTGTATAAAATTTTACGTTTAAAATGTCAAAATTGACAATTTTGTATAAAACTTCCGTTTAAAAATGTGATAATTGACAGTTTTAGATAAAATTTGACGTTTAAGATCTCAAACTTGACAGTTCTATATAAAACATGACGTTTAAGATGTCAAAATTGGCAGTTTTATATAAAACTTGACGTTTAAGATGTCAAAATTGGCAGTTTTATATAAAACTTGGCGTTTAAAATATGATATTTGACAGTTTTACATAAAACTTGATGTTTAAAATGTCAAAATTAGTAATTTTGTATAAAATTTTACGTTTAAAATGTCAAAATTGACAATTTTGTATAAAACTTCCGTTTAAAAATGTGATAATTGACAGTTTTAGATAAACTTTGACGTTTAAGATGTCAAACTTGACAGTTCTATATAAAACTTGACGTTTAAAATGTCAAAATTGTCAGTTTTATATAAAACTTGACGTTTAAAATATGATATTTGACAGTTTTACATAAAACTTGATGTTTAAAATGACAAAATTAGTAATTTTGTATAAAATTTTACGTTTAAAATGTCAACATTGACAATTTTGTATAAAACTTCCGTTTAAAAATGTGATAATTGACAGTTTTAGATAAAATTTGACGTTTAAGATCTCAAAATTGACAGTTCTATATAAGACTTGACGTTTAAGATGTCTAAATTGGCAGTTTTATATAAAACTTGACGTTTAAGATATGATATTTGACAGTTTTACATAAAACTTGATGTTTAAAATGTCAAAATTAGTAACTTTATATAAAATTTTACGTTTAAAATGTCAAAATTGACAATTCTGTATAAAACTTCCGTTTAAAAATGTGATAATTGACAGTTTTAGATAAAATTTGACGTTTAAGATCTCAAACTTTACAGTTCTATATAAAATTTGACGTTTAAGATGTCAAAATTGGCAGTTTTATATAAAACTTGATGTTTAAAATGTCAAAATTAGTAATTTTCTATAAGATTTTACGATTAAAATGTCAAAATTGACAATTTTGTATAAAACTTCCGTTTAAAAATGTGATAATTAATAATTTTTTGATAAAATTTGACGTTTAAGATCTCAAAATTGACAATTCTATATAAAACTTGACGTTTAAGATGTTAAAATTGGTAGTTCTATATAAAATTTGACGTTTAAGATGTGATATTTGATAGTTTTAGATAAAATTTGCCCTTTAAGATATGAATACCAACAATTCTAAATAAAACTTGTCATTTACGATAATAAAATTGACAGTTTTAGATAAAATTTGACATTTAAAATGTCAAAATCGACAATTTTATGTAAAATTTGACGTTTAAAATGTCAACATTGACAATTCTGTATAAAACTTCCGTTTAAAAATGTGATAATTGACAGTTTTAGATAAAATTTGACGTTTAAGATCTCAAAATTTACAGTTCTATATAAAACTTGACGTTTAAGATGTCAAAATAGGCAGTTTTATATAAAACTTGGCGTTTAAGATGTGATATTTAACAGTTTTAGATAAAACTTGACGTTTAAAATGTAAAAATTGACAATTTTATGTAAAACTTGACGTTTAAAATGTCAAAATTGACAATTCTGTATAAAACTTGACGTCTAAGATGTCAAAATTGACAATTTTATATGAAATTTAACCTTTAAGGCGTTAAAATTGACAATTTTAAATCAACTTTGCCTTTTTAGATATTGAAATTGACAGTTTTAGAGAAAACTTTACATTTTTTAAATTACAAAATAAAAAAGTCAATTTTTAAGTTAACCTAACTTTTTTTGAAAATTTGATTTTGACCAAATTTAAAAAATCGTAGAGATTTTATTTTTTTTAATTAAGAAATAAAATTTGTATTAATTGAAAGCTAAGGTTTTCTATTTTGTAATAAAAAAGTCAATTTTTCTCTAAATATTACCCAAAAAATTAAAAAAATTCATAAAGTTAACTAAAATTTTTTTAACCTAACTTTTAAAAAATTTTGACCAAATTTAAAAAATCATGGAGACTTTATTTTTTTAAATTAAGAAATGAAATTTGTATTAATTAAAAGCTAAAATATTCTATTTTGTATTAAAAAAGTCAATTTTGTTCTAATTATTACTCAAAAAATTTAAAAAATTCATAAAATTAACTAACACTTTTTTAACCTAACTTTTAAAAAATTTTGACCAACTTTAAAAAATCGTGGAGACTTTATTTTTTCAAATTAAGAAATGAAATTTTTATTAATTGAAAGCTAAAATATTATATTTTGTAATAAAAAAGTCAATTTTCTTCTAATTATTATCCAAAAAATTAAAAAAATTCATAAAATTGACTAACATTTTTTTAAACCTTAAAAAATATTGACCAAATTTAAAAAATGGTGGAAACTTTATTTTTTTAAATTAAGAAATAAAATTTGTATTATTTGAAAGCTAAAGCTTTCTATTTTGTAATAAAAGAGTCAATTTTGTTCTAATTATTACTCAAAAAATTAAAAAAATTCATAAAATTGATTAAAATTTTTTTAACCTCACTTTTTTAAAAATTTTTGACCAAATTTAAAAAATCGTGGAGACTTTATTTTTTTTAATTAAGAAATAAAATTTGTATTAATTGAAAGCTAAAGCTTTCTATTTTGTAATAAAAAGGTCAATTTTTCTCTAAATATTACCCAAAAAATTAAAAAAAATCATAAAATTAACTAAAATTTTTTTAACCTAACTTTTAAAAAATTTTGACCAAATTTAAAAAATCGTGGTGATTTTATTTTTTTTAATTAAGAAATGAAATTTGTATTAATTAAAAGCTAAAATATTCTATTTTGTTATAAAAAAGTCAATTTTCTTCTAATTATTATCCAAAAAATTTAAAAAAATCATAAAGTTGACTAACATTTTTTTTAACCTTAAAAAATTTTGACCTAATTTAAAAAATCGTGGAAAATTTATTTTTTTTAATTAAGAAATGAAATTTTTATTAATTGAAAGCTAAAATATTCTATTTTGCAATAAAAAAGTCAATTTTCTTCTAAATATTACCCAAAAAATTAAAAAAAATCATAAAATTAAATAAAATTCTTTTAACCTCACTTTTTTAAAAATTTTTGACCAAATTTAAAAAATCGTGGAGACTTTATTTTTTTAAATTAAGGAATGAAAGTAGTATTAATTGAAAGCTAAAATATTCTATTTTGTAATAAAAAAGTCAATTTTGTTCTAAATATTACCCAAAAAATTAAAAAAATTCATAAAGTTGACTAAAATTTTTCCTAACCTTAAAAATTTTGACCAAAATTAAAAAATCGTGGAGACCTTATTTTTTCAAATTAAGAAATGAAATTTATATTAATTGAAAGCTAAATTATTCTATTTTGTAATAAAAAAGTCAATTTTCTTCTAATTATTACCCAAAAAATTAAAAAAATTCATAAAGGCGACTAAAATTGATCAAAATTTTTTACAGTTTTAATCTTTTCTTTTATACTTGTTTCTTATTATTGATAAGAAGTAAAAATTACGATATAACTTAAAATTCCATTAAAATAAAAACATATTATGAATCATATTGACCTTTGTTTAAATCGATATTGATAACAAATAGTTTTAACTCATCATAATATATAGTTAAGTAAACAATAACTTGATTATCAGATGTGATACTCATTATCAAAGGAAAAATGTATTCGCAAAATGAATCAATACACATTTCAATGAAAAATAACTACAATTATTATAAATAAAGATGATGATTTCTTGTTGAATTATTATATCGATAATTCCCAAACTATACAACTAAAATAAATTAACGAGAGATAACTCGAGCGATAATAATAACAATAATAGGAAAAGCGTTTAATATCGATATTTATTGAATGAGTCTATTGTTGAATTCGACTGCGTTCGATAACATTTAGAATATTAAGTCAGCTTGTTTGAATTCTTTAGGTGAGTAATTTTCGATTAACTTTTCGATTAACCGCGTGATGTCAGCCGGTTTGTAACAATTATGATTTAGAAAGTGGGCAGCTAGGAACCTCATTCGTGAGTTTTTTTTTTGCATTTACAATGAGTGGGAATACTGTTAATGAGAAGAAAACGCCCTATCAAGGTAGTAGACGGTGTTTTGGTATGTTTAAATGTCCGGAATGTGAGAAGGTTTGGACTTCTGGAAACTCTTGGGCTAATAAAGGACAAGAATGTAATGAGTGTTATATAAATGTGTATCCACATAAACAGGTAAATAAGTAAACAAGTTTTGGTCAATGTTGGTTGTGTGTTTTTTTAATAGAAAGTTTTATAAATTAGTTTATCTAATTATGAAAAAATTTAGGTGTTTAAGGAGTAATATATTGTTAATATTTTTCTTTTAGTGGCGTCTTAAAAGAAAGAGATCGAAAAAATCTACACCTGCACATCCAAAAGACCTTTGTGAAAAGTGTAAAGATATTGGAGAACCTTGTACTGGTTATATAACAGATCCCCAAAGAAAATCCAATCGAAACCAACCCAGATAACAATTTATTTAAACTTAATAACAGCTTGTTTTCCTCATGATTTAGTTTAATGTCAATATTATATATAATAAAGTTGTAAATTTGTCTTTTTTGTACATACACATTTAGTACTAAAGTAATGAACGAAAAATTCAAATTTTTTAAATAAAATTAGACGAAATTCAATCATTTTAGACAATTTTATGTAAAATTGAACGAAATTTTATACGAAATTCGATAATTTTAAAGAATTTAAGACGAAATTTCACAATTTTAAGCTAAATTAAATTATTTTTTTGACGAAATTCGAAAATTTTAGATGAAATTTAACGGAATTTAATAATTTTAGACAATTTTACACGAAATTTGATGAAATTTTTGGCGAAATTCGACGATTTTAAGAAATTTTTGGACGAAATTTCACAATTATAAGCTGTTATTTTTTTAATGAAATTCGACAAATTTGAAGTAATTAAATCATTTTAGTTTTATACAAAAATTTGAATAAAATTACATGATTTCAGAAGAAACTTTGAAATTTTTTTTTAATTTTTTTGGTAACAATTAGAAAAAAAATATATCTCTTTTAATTGAAAATAGAATCCTTTACTTTTAATTTAAACCAAAAATCAATCTCTAATTCCAAAAAATAAAGTCTTGGTGATTTTTTAAAGTTGGTCGATTTTTTAAAAAAAGTTGGGTTAAAAATGTTTACCAACTTTGGGAATTTTTTTAATTTTTTTGGTAATAATTATAAAAAATCTGCCTTTTTTAAATCAAAATAGAATCTTTTCTCTTTCATTTAAACCAAAAATCATTCCTTAATCTTCAAAAATAAAGTCTGGACGATTTTTTAAAAATTTTCGATTTTTTTTAAAGTTAGGTTAGTCACCTGTCAAAAATTTTCCAAATTTAAGAATTTTTTAAAATTTTTTTGATGATAATTAGAACTAATCTGTCTTTTTTAATTCAAAACAGAATCTTTGAAGTTTCATTTAAACCAAAAATTTTTCCTTAATCTTCATAAATAAAGTCTGGGTGATTTTTTAAAGTTGGGTGATTTTTTAAAAAAGTTTGGTTAGAACTATCAAAAATTTTCACCAACTTTAAATTTTTTTTTAATTTTTTTGGTAAGAATTAGGAAAGACCTGTCTTTTTTAATTCAAAATAGAATCTTTTATCTTTCATTTAAACCAAAAATCATTCCTTAATTCTCAAAAACAAAGTCTGGACGATTTTTTAAAAATTTTCGATTTTTTTTAAAGTTAGTTTAG
Source organism: Digitonthophagus gazella (assembly GCA_036711955.1). Lineage (NCBI taxonomy): Eukaryota > Metazoa > Arthropoda > Insecta > Coleoptera > Scarabaeidae > Digitonthophagus > Digitonthophagus gazella. Next base: position 32,301,689 of record JASCIT010000002.1, read on the forward strand.
TCACCTGTCAAAAATTTTCCAAATTTAAGAATTTTTTTAAATTTTTTTGATGATAATTAGAACTAATCTGTCTTTTTTAATTCAAAACAGAATCTTTGAAGTTTCATTTAAACCAAAAATCTTTCCTTAATCTTCATAAATAAAGTCTGGGTGATTTTTTAAAGTTGGGTGATTTTTTAAAAAAGTTTGGTTAGAACTGTCAAAAATTTTCACCAACTTTAAATTTTTTTTAAATTTTTTTGGTAAGAATTAGGAAAGATCTGTATTTTTTAATTCAAAATAGAATCTTTTATCTTTCATTTAAACCAAAAATCATTCCTTAATCTTCAAAAATAAAGTCTGGATGATTTTTTAAAGTTGGTCGATTTTTTTTAAAGTTAGGTTAGTCACCTGTCAAAAAATTTTCCAAATTTAAGAATTTGTTTTAATTTTTTTGATAATAATTAGAACTAATCTGTCTTTTTTAATTCAAAACAGAATCTTTGTAGTTTCATTTAAACCAAAAATCTTTCCTTAATCTTCATAAATAAAGTCTGGGTGATTTTTTAAAAAAGTTTGGTTAGAACTGTCAAAAATTTTCACCAACTTTAAATTTTTTTTTAATTTTTTTGGTAAGAATTAGGAAAGATCTGTCTTTTTTAATTCAAAATAGAATCTTTTATCTTTCATTTAAACCAAAAATCATTCCTTAATTTTCAAGAACAAAGTCTGGACGATTTTTTAAAAATTTTCGATTTTTTTTTAAAGTTAGGTTAGTCACTTGTCAAAAATTTTCCAAATTTAAGAATTTTTAAAAATTTTTTTAATAATAATTGGAACTAATCTGTCTTTTTAAATTCAAAACAGAATCTTTGAAGTTTCATTTAAACCAAAAATCTTTCCTTAATCTTCATAAATAAAGTCTGGGTGATTTTTTAAAGTTGGGTGTTTTTTAAAAAAGTTTGGTTAGAACTGTCAAAAATTTTCACCAACTTTAAATTTTTTTTAAATTTTTTTGGTAAGAATTAGGAAAGATCTGTCTTTTTTAATTCAAAATAGAATCTTTTATCTTTCATTTAAACCAAAAATCATTCCTTAATCTTCAAAAATAAAGTCTGGACGATTTTTTAAAGTTGGTCGATTTTTCTTTAAAGTTAGGTTAGTCACCTGTCAAAAATTTTCCAAATTTAAGAATTTTTTAAAATTTTTTTAATAATAATTGGAACTAATCTGTCTTTTTAAATTCAAAACAGAATCTTTGAAGTTTCATTTAAAATAAAAATCTTTCCTTAATCTTCATAAATAAAGTCTGGGTGATTTTTTAAAGTTGGGTGATTTTTTAAAAAAGTTTGGTTAGAACTGTCAAAAATTTTCACCAACTTTAAATTTTTTTTTTAATTTTTTTGGTAAGAATTAGGAAAGATCTGTCTTTTTTAATTCAAAATAGAATCTTTTATCTTTCATTTAAACCAAAAATCATTCTTTAATTTTCAAAAACAAAGTCTGGACGATTTTTTAAAAATTTTCGATTTTTTTTAAAGTTAGGTTAGTCACCTGTCAAAAATTTTCCAAATTTAAGAATTTTTTAAAATTTTTTTGATGATAATTAGAACTAATCTGTCTTTTTTAATTCAAAACAGAATCTTTGAAGTTTCATTTAAACCAAAAATCTTTCCTTAATCTTCATAAATAAAGTCTGGGTGATTTTTTAAAGTTGGGTGATTTTTTAAAAAAGTTTGGTTAGAACTGTCAAAAATTTTCACCAACTTAAAATTTTTTTTTTAATTTTTTTGGTAAGAATTAGGAAAGATCTGTCTTTTTTAATTCAAAATAGAATCTTTTATCTTTCATTTAAACCAAAAATCATTCCTTAATTTTCAAAAACAAAGTCTGGGCGATTTTTTAAAAATTTTCGATTTTTTTAAAGTTAGGTTAGTCACCTGTCAAAAATTTTCCAAATTTAAGATTTTTTTTAAATTTTTTTGATGATAATTAGAACTAATCTGTCTTTTTTAATTCAATACAGAATCTTTGAAGTTTCATTTAAACCAAAAATCTTTCCTTAATCTTCATAAATAAAGTCTGGGTGATTTTTTAAAGTTGGGTGATTTTTTAAAAAAGTTTGGTTAGAACTGTCAAAAATTTTCACCAACTTTAAATTTTTTTTTAATTTTTTTGGTATGAATTAGGAAAGATCTGTCTTTTTTAATTCAAAATAGAATCTTTTATCTTTCATTTAAACCAAAAATCATTCCTTAATCTTCAAAAATAAAGTCTGGACGATTTTTTAAAAATTTTCGATTTTTTTTTAAAGTTAGGTTAGTCACTTGTAAAAAATTTTCCAAATTTAAGAATTTTTTAAAATTTTTTTTATGATAATTAGAACTAATCTGTCTTTTTTAATTCAAAACAGAATCTTTGAAGTTTTATTTAAAACAAAAATCTTTCCTTAATCTTCATAAATAAAGTCTGGGTGATTTTTTAAAGTTGGGTAAAAGTTATTTATCAAAAATTTTAGTTTTAAGAATTAATCACACAGTTTGTATCAAGTAAATTATTTAATTTCCAAAAAAAAAATACAAATGGTGAAACATAAATATAAAGATATAAATTAAGAAAAAAATAAAAATAAAACAAGAAAAAAAAAATACAGTGCTTTCAAAACTAATTAATACATATTGCACCGTAAAACACGGAATAACAAATAAAAAAAACTACATCAAAGCTTATTTACAATATGTTCTCAGTCCAAATTTGTAATCAAAATACGATTTAAATTACTTATTCAAAACGCTCGATTGCATTTTGGTATTTTGACCCCTTCGATTTTGTATACGATTTTGTAACGTGTGAAGTAACCCAGCTAAAACGTCGTGATTCGGTAATTTCTTAGCGAATAATAATCTTTTAACTGAGTCGTCGTAAGTGAGTAAAGCGACCATGTTTTGTAATAAAAATCCTTGGCAGTATTCTAAAAGTTGCATCGCATTGTATACTTTTGCGTGGATGTACATTGAAACGACGTTATCTAAAGCTAACATAGCAGCACAACGACTTTCACAATATCTTAATAGTCCGTCTAATTGGAAGAAATTTGCTGCTGCCATTAATTCTAAAATGTCTTCGGGAGCTGGTTCTAAAGTTTGGCAACCACCTTGGTATAAAAATTGCATTACAACCTAAAATACAAAAAGAGAAATAAAATAATTTAAATTATTTTGAAGATAAATATTTACTTGAAAGATATGATATCGAATATCGTTAATTTGGACGGTTGGAAGTCCACCTTCACATAATTTTGAACTAAGCATTGCTCGTAATCTTGGACTTGCGGTTACTAAAACGATTTTATGCGCGTAGAATAATCTTCCTTCTACTCGAAATGTAACGTCGCTTAATTCGGGGTTGTTTACGTATTTTGGGTCTATTCTTGAACCGGAAGGGTTTGAAAGTGTGCATTCTTTTATGGGTTTAATTGGTTCCCATCCAAAACATGTTGAGAAGATGTCAGCTAGTAATAAAGTTGTTCCTTCCTTCTATAACAAATTTATTTTTTAAGAATAAAATGTTAAAGAAATTTGTTTCATAATAAGTGAGTTATTTAAAACTTGGTAAAATTTTTGACAGTTAACTAACCTAATTTTTTTATAAATTTGACCAACTTAAAAAAATCCCCCAGAGTTTATTTGTTAAGATTAAGAAATGATTTTTGTTTTAAATTAAACATAAAAGATTCTATTTTTAATTATAAAGGTTAAATTTTTCCTAATTATTGTCAAAAAAATTTAAAAAAATTCTAAAACTTGGTAAAAATTTTTGATACTTAACCAAATTTTTTAACAAATTTGACCAATTTTAAAAAATCGCCCAGACTTTATTTATTAAGATTAAGAGATAATTTTTGTTTTAAATTAAACCTAAAAATATCTATTTTTAATTAAAAAAGTCATAATTGCTTTAATTATTACCAAAAAATTAAAAAAAATTTTAAAACTTGGTAAAAATTTTTGACGGATAATTAACCTAATTTTTTAATAAATTTGACCAATTTTAAAAAATCACCCAGACTTTATTTATTAAGATTAAGAGATGATTTTTGTTTTAAATTGAAGTTAAAAGATTCTATTTTTAATTAAAAAAGTCAGATTCTTGCTAATTATTACCCAAAAAATTAAAAAAAAATTTAAAGTTGGGTAAAAATTTTTGACAGGTAATTAACCTAATTTTTTAATAAATTTGACCAATTTTAAAAAATCACCTAGACTTTATTTATTCAGATTAAGAAATGATTTTTGTTTTAAATGAAAAATAAAAGATTCTATTTTTAATTAAAAAAGTCAGATTTTTCCTAATTATTGTCAAAAAAATTAAAAAAAAATTTAAAGTTGGGTAAAATTTTTGACAGGTGGCTAACCTAACTTTTTAATAAATTTGACCAATTTTAAAAAATCGCCCAGAGTTTATTTATTAAGATTAAGAAATGATTTTTGTTTTAAATGAAAAATAAAAGATTCTAGTTTTAATTAAAAAAGTCGGATTTTTCCTGATTATTACCAAAAAAATTAAAAAAATTTCGAAAGTTGGTAAAAAATTTTTGACAGGTAGATAACCTAACTTTTTAATAAATTTGACCAATTTTAAAAAATCCCCCAGAGTTTATTTATTAAGATTAAGAGATGATTTTTGAACTAATTGAAAGATAAAAGATTCTATTTTTAATTAAAAAAGTCAGATTTTTCCTAATTATTACCAAAAAAATTAAAAAAATTTTTAAAGTTAGTAAAAATTTTTGACGAATAACTAACCTAACTTTTTAAAAAATTTGACCAAATTTTAAAAAATCACCCAGACTTTATTTATTAAGATTAAGAGATAATTTTTGTTTTAAATTAAACTTAAAAGATTCTATTTTTAATTAAAAAAGTTGGATTTTTCCTAATTATTACCAAAAAAATTAAAAAAATTTTTAAAGTTAGTAAAAATTTTTGACGAATAACTAACCTAATTTTTTAATAAATTTGTCCCATTTTAAAAAATCACCCAGACTTTATTTATTAAGATTAAGAAATGATTTTTACTTTAAATTAAAGATAAAAGATTCTATTTTTAATTAAAAACGTCAAATTTTTCCTAATTTTTACCAGAAAATTAAAAAAAATTCCTAAAATTTGGTAAAATATTTGACAGGTAAATAACCTAACTTTTTAATAAATTTTAACCAAGTTTAAAAAATCGCCCAGACTTTATTTATTAAGATTAAGAGATGATTTTTATTTTAAATTGAACTTAAAAGATTGTATTTTTAATTAAAAAAGTCAAATTTTTTCTAATTATTACCAAAAAAATTAAAAAAATTCCCAAACTTGGTAAAAATTTTTGACGGATAACTAACCTAACTTTTTAATAAATTTAACCAATTTTAAAAAATTACCCAAACTTTATTTATTAAGATTAAGAAATAATTTTTGATTTAAATTAAATTTAAAAGATTCTATTTTAAATTAAAAAAGTCAATTTTTTTGTAAATGTTACCAAAAAAATTAAGAAAATGTTTAAAGTTGGTAAAAAATTTTTTAGGTTAGAAAATTAACAATTTTTTAAAAATTCATCAAAAATTCATTTTTAAAGATTTTAATTTAATTCTTTTTCTAAATGAAACTTAAAACACTCTAGTTTTCATTTAAAAAGACCGTTTTATTCTAAATGTTGTTAAAAAAATTTTCAAAGTTGGTAAAAAATTTTTAGGTTAGAAAATTAACAATTTTTTAAAAAATTCATCAAAAATTCATTTTTAAAGATTTTTATTTGATTTTTCTTCTAGATGAAACCTAAAACATTCTAATTTTAATTAAAAAAGATCGTTTTATTCAGTGTTGTCAAAAAAATTAAAAAAATTTTCAAACTTGGTAAAAATTTTTTAGGTTAGAAAATTAACAATTTTTTAAAAAATTCATCAAAAATTCATTTTTAAAGATTTTAATTTGATTCTTTTTCTAAACGAAACTTAAAACATTCTGATTTTAACTAAAAAAGACCGTTTTATTCCAAGTGTTGTCAAAAAAATTAAAAAAATTTTCAAAGTTAGTAGAAATTTTTTGTTAGAAAAAAATTTTTGACAGGTAGATAACCTAACTTTTTAATAAATTTGACCAATTTTAAGAAATCGCCCAGACTTTATTTATTAAGATTAAGAAATGATTTTTATTTTAAATTGAAGCTAAAAGATTCTATTTTTGATTATAAAAGTCAATTTTTTCCTAATTATTACCAAAAAAATAAAAAAAAATTTTAAGTTGGGTAAAAATTTTTGACGGATAACTAACCTAAGTTTTTAATAAATTTGATCAATTTTAAGAAATCGCCCAGACTTTATTTATTAAGATTGAGAAATGATTTTTGATTTAAATGAAAGATAAAAGATTCTATTTTTGATTATAAAAGTCAAATTTTTCCTAATTATTACCAAAAAAATTAAAAAAATTTTTAAAGTTGGGTAAAATTTTTGATGGATAACTAACCTAATTTTTTAATAAATTTAATCAATTTTAAAAAATCGCCCAGACTTTATTTATTAAGATTAAGAAATGATTTTTATTTTAAATTGTAATTAAAAGATTCTATTTTTAATTAAAAAAGTCAAATCTTTCCTAATTATTACCAAAAAAATTAAAAAAATTCGTAAAGTTGGGTAAAATTTTTGATGGATAACTAACCTAACTTTTTAATAAATTTGACCGAACTTTAAAAAATCACCCAGATTTTATTTATTAAGATTAAGAAATGATTTTTGTTTTAAATGAAGGATAAAAGATTCTATTTTTAATTAAAAAAGTCAAATTTTTCCTAATTATTATCAAAAAAATTAAAATTTTTAAATTTGGGTAAAATTTTTTGATAGTTAACCTAACTTTTTTGAAATTTTGACCAATTTTAAAAAATCGCCGAGACTTTATTTATTAAGATTAAGAAATGATTTTTGTTTTAAATTAAAGCTAAGAGATTCTATTTTCAATTAAAAAAGTCAAATTTTTCCTAATTATTAGCCAAAAAATTAAAAAAATTCCCAAACTTGGTGAAAATTTTTGACAGATAACTAACCTAATTTTTTAATAAATCTGACCAATTTTAAAAAATCGTCCAGACTTTATTTATTAAGATTAAGAAATGATTTTTGTTTTAAATTAAACTTAAAAGATTCTATTTTTAATTAAAAAAGTCAAATTTTTTTTAATTATTACCAAAAAAATTAAAAAAATTCCTAAACTTGATAAAAAATTTTTGACAGGTAGATAACCTAACTTTTTAATAAATTTGACCAATTTTAAAAAATCCCCCAGAGTTTATTTATTAAGATTAAGAAATGGTTTTTGAACTAATTGAAAGATAAAAGATTCTATTTTTAATTAAAAAAGTCGGATTTTTTCTGATTATTACCAAAAAAATTAAAAAAATTTCTAAACTTGGTAAAAAATTTTTGACAGGTAGATAACCTAACTTTTTAATAAATTTGACCAATTTTAAAAAATCTCCCAGAGTTTATTTATTAAGATTAAGAAATGGTTTTTGAACTAATTGAAAGATAAAAGATTCTATTTTTAATTAAAAAAGTCAGATTTTTTCTAATTATTACCAAAAAAATTAAAAAAATTTTTAAAGTTGGGCAAAATTTTTGACGGATAACTAACCTAAGTTTTTAATAAATTTGACCAATTTTAAAAAATCGCCTACACTTTATTTATCAACATTAAGGGATGATTTTTGTTTTAAATTGAAGTGACAAGATTCTATTTTTAATTAAAAAAGTCAAATTTTTTCTAATTATTACCAAAAAAATTAAGAAAATTTCTAAAACTTGGTAAAATTTTTTAAGTTGGGTAAAATTTTTGTCAGATAATTAACCTAATTTTTTAATAAATTTGACCAATTTTTAAAAATTGCCCAGGCTTTATTTATTAAGATTAAGAGATAATTTTTGTTTTAAATTAAACTTAAAAGATTCTATTTTTGATTAAGAAAGTCAAATTTTTCCTAATTATTACCAAAAAAATTAAAAAAAATTTTAAAGTTGGGTAAAAGTTTTTGACTGTTAACTAACCTAATTTTTTAATAAATTTGACCAATTTTAAAAAATCGCCCAGACTTTATTTATTAAGATTAAGAAATGATTTTTGTTTTAAATTAAACTAAAAAGAGTCTATTTTTAATTAAGAAAGTTAAATTTTTCCTAATTATTACCCAAAAAATTAAAAAAAAATTTAAAGTTCGGTAAAAATTTTTGACAGTTAACTAACCTAACTTTAAAAAATTTCACCAACTTTAAAAAATCGCCCAGACTTTATTTATGCACATTAAGGGATGATTTTTGTTTTAAATTAAATTTAAAAGATTCTATTTTTAATTAAAAAAGTTAGATTTTTCCTAATTATTACCAAAAAAATTAAAAAAATTCTCAAACTTGGTGAAAATTTTTAACCATTGACTCACTTATTATGAAACGAGTAATAACATTTCTACTTACTTTACTGTATCTAAATATATTAAAAAGTAATGGTAAACATTCCTGAACGAATTGCGAGCTATAATCGTCAGGACAAACTTGTAAAAAATCCTGCAAAAGTTGATCAATAACACAATCTAATCTAGCTTCGTGAGCTGCGCTTAAAGAATGCATCCAACAATGTAAAGTCCATGGAATTCCCAAAGATCTAATTTCAACGGTTATATCAAGGTGATTATTTTCTGCGCTATGGTACATAGCTTCTTGTAAAGATTTAATTTGCATTTTACTAAATTGAGGGGTTGAATTGGAAGGGCTTGAACGATTCGTAGCAGCTCCTTCTGCTAACATTTCTTCTAATGATAAAACTTCCTTGTTGACGGAAGTCATCGGTTGGGATAATAGTTTTTGAAGTAAACTTCTTTGACCGTGAGCTGCAGCCACAGATATGGCACTGTAACAACCTCTTTGAGCTGATTGGGAATAACATAAACTGTCTTTTAGTTGGGTTGATAAGAAGGGGTGTGCTCCGTTGATTAAAAGAAGGGAGACGAGGTCGTTACTTCCACTACTACAAGCAAGCTAAAAAATAAATTTGGATTATTAGTCAATTAATTTGTATCAAAGGAAGTAAATTGAAAATAGAGACAATTACTTGTAAAGGAGTTAAAGTACATTTATCTTCTGATAATTGAGCTCCACCTTCAACACTTGCTCCTCTTTCTAGTAATAATCTCGCGCATCGAACGTGTCCTTTCGCTGCTGCGTACGAAAGAGCCGTCCAATGTTGGGTTTCTCCGTTTATTGCTGAAAAACCTGGTGTTCCACTTGGAGGAGTTTCTGTATCTACTGAAGCACCAGCGTCTAATAATGCCTGTTTAAGAAAATCGATCAATTTTAAAAATTCATCAAAAATTCATTTTTAAAGATTTTGATTTGATTTTTTTTCTAAATGAAACCTAAAACATTCTAGTTTTGATTTAAAAAGACCGTTTTATTCCAAGTGTTGTCAAAAAAATTAAAAAAATTTTCAAAGTTGGCAAAAAAATTTTGACACTTTTTTAACTTAAGAAAATTAATTTTAAAAATTCATCAAAAATTCATTTTTAAAGATTTTAATTTGATTTTTTTTCTAAATGAAACCTAAAACATTCTAGTTTTGATTTAAAAAGACCGTTTTATTCCAAGTGTTGTAAAAAAAATTAAAAAAATTTTCAAAGTTGGTAAAAATTTTTTTAGGTTGGAAAATTAACAACTTTTTAAAAAATTCATTAAAAATCCATTTTTAAAGATTTTGATTTGATTTTTTTTCTAAATGAAACCTAAAATATTCTACTTTTGATTGAAAAAGACTGTTTTATTCTAAATGTTGTCAAAAAAATTAAAAAAATTTTCAAAGTTGGTAAAAATTTTTTTAGGTTAGAAAATTAACAATTTTTTAAAAAATTCATCAAAAATTCATTTTTAAAGATTTCGATTTGACTTTTTTTCTAAATGAAACCTAAAACATTCTAGTTTTGATCTAAAAAAATCGTTTTATTCTAAATGTTGTCAAAAAAAATTAAAAAAATTTTCAAAGTTGGTAAAAATTTTTTTAGGTTAGAAAATTAACAATTTTTTTAAAAATTCATCAAAAATTCATTTTTAAAGATTTTGATTTGATTTTTGTTCTAAATGAAACCTAAAATATTCTAATTTTAATTAAAAAAGACCGTTTTATTCCAAGTGTTTTCAAAAAAATTTAAAAAGATTTTCAAAGTTGGTAAAAAATTTTTTAGGTTAGAAAATTAACAATTTTTTAAAAAAATCATTAAAAATCCATTTTTAAAGATTTCGAATCGATTTTTTTTTCTAAATGAAACTTAAAACATTGTAGTTTTGATTTAAAAAAAATCGTTTTATTCTAAATGTTGTCAAAAAAATTAAAAAAATTTCAAAGTTGGTAAAAATTTTTTTAGGTTAGAAAATTAACATTTTTTTAAAAAAATCATCAAAAATTCATTTCTAAAGATTTCGATTTGATTTTTTTTCTAAATGAAACCTAAAACATTCTAGTTTTGATCTAAAAAAATCGTTTGATTCTAAACGTTGTCAAAAAAATTAAAAAAAATTTCAAAGTTGGTAAAAATCTTTTTAGGTTAGAAAATTAACAATTCTCTAAAAAAATTCATCAAAAATTCATTTTTAAAGATTTTGATTTGATCTTTTTTTCTAAATGAAACTTAAAACATTCTTGTTTTGATCTAAAAAAATCGTTTTATTCTAAATGTTGTCAAAAAAATTAACAAAATTTTCAAAGTTGGTAAAAATTTTTTGTTAGAAAATATTTTTTTAAAAAATTCATAAAAAATTCGTTTTTAACCATTTTGATTTGATTTTTTTTCTAGATGAAACTTAAAACATTCTAATTTTTATTTTAAAAAACCGTTTTATTCTAAATGTTGTTAAAAAAATTTAAAAAATTTTCAAAGCTGGTAAAAAATTTATTTATCTTTCTTACCGTTAAAGTAATATCATCGTTATTTAAAGTAGCAAGCATTAAAGCTGTGTGTCCTTGTTGATCTAACGTATCAAGTCTAGTTGAAGAAGGTAATAAAGGTATGGCTTGTTGGATGAGTTCGGGTCGTCCGGTTAACATTAATCTAAAAGCTAATTCAACCTAAAAATTAAATATTTACAAATTGAAACTTCCCTTAAGATTATTATAGTTATTATTAATTACGTGTATTTGTCTTGTTGCTTCAATATGATCATCTTCACATCCGGTTAAACGTCTAACTCTAACGGCTTCTTCTCCGAAAGGTCTAACCGGACAATCAACTCCCGGAAGGAGTAATCGAGCTGCTTGCATTATATCATCTTTGTCTAAAATAGCTGCAAATCTATGTTCTCCGTGAGCTGTGGCTACTCTTAACCATTCAACTAAAGGGGGAAGTACTACGTATGCTCTTTCGTAACATAATTCCTAAAATTTTTGTTTATTTAATAATCATTAGTCATTTCAATAAGTTTATTAAATTGATTTAATGTTTTGAAAATTACCTGAACTGTGCTTCCACCTTGTTCTCCATGTTCAAGTTGGGAACATCTCATAAAATAAAATAAAGCTCGTACGGCTCGGGGACATAATGGAATTCTAGGTTGCATTCTGCTGATGAGGTCTTGAAGTTCGTTTAATGAACCGACGCAGGTTGTCATTAAAGATGGTTCTGGAGGACCGGAACTTCTGCCTGAATCTCTACTTGAGCCTACGCTTGATACTGAAGCCCATCGTGGTAAAGCCAAAGCACCTAAAATGGAATCATTTATAAAGGGGGTAAATAACACAAGGAAACAGCATTTCTGCTGCATGAAATGTTATGACTAATATTATATTATTAATATAATATTAATATTAAATAATATAATATAATATTATTCTATATTTTATCAAAAAATTTTCTTTTATAAGATTTTCTTGCTTGACTTGGTTCACGAGGGCTGTTTTTAATGCTCCAACAATAGTCTCCCATCATGTGAGCATTCCTTGGTAACGTTCCTTCATAGTTCGAATGTCTTGATGGAACCATTCCCCTTGTTCTTCACTCAGATCACCAAGATTTACAGAGAAACGGTCCAAATGACTGTGGAGGAAGTGTACCTTGATGCTCATATTACATCCAAGCTGCTGGAAGTGTAACAACATCAGCTCAATATGCTCCGCATAGCTTGCGTCCTTTTTATTTCCCAGAAAATTTTGTGCAGTCCAAATGAATTCATTCCAGGCATTTTTTTCAATATCATTCATGTAACTATTAAAGTTTTCATCCTTTATCAACCTTCTTATTTGAGGACCATTAAAAATTCCGGCTTTAAGTTTCTCTGTGAAGCTACAGTAGCATATTTTTCTTTAACTGTACCTAAATGTGCAATCGGTATCGAACCCAGTTTATTGCCGTTATGCATAAGTACACGTTTTAGGCTACGTTTTGAAGAATCAATAAATAAACGCCATTCATTTGAATTATACTTCTCTACTCCCATTGCTTTCAACAAACGAGGAACATCTGAACAAAAAGCAAAGTCGTCATCTTTAACAAAGAATGAAAGCAATTCTGTCTTTTGGTTGCGATAGTATGAAATTCTTCTTCTTCTACAAGATTTCTCTACTTTAATCGAGAAGTTAGAATCTCCGATGCTTTTTTAGAAAGACCAAGGTCTCTAACTAATGCACTGAGGTCTTCCTGATTAAAGGGCTGGGGTTCAGAAGAAATTGGGTTTTAGCTAGCTGTATCGCAAAAACTAGAGCTGCTAGAGAAAAAGGGTGGGTAGATTTGAAATCAGCGACCTTTGATTAGTAAAGAACAGGCATTCTTGTATATTTACTTAGGTTGGCCATTTCGAAAAAGGAGTATATAGAAAGATGTGATTAGTTAATTTTAAAAATTCATGCTTAAGAAACTAATTGTTGTTCAAAGTCGAAATTTAACAAGGATTTAGATTGAAACTTAATCTTTATGTTTACCAAAGGTAAACTTTCTACGATTCTTGGTTTTTCTCTCAGAGGAGAAGATGTAAGTTAATGTCGATTAAAATTAGTCAATTTTTAAAAATTCATATCTAAAAGACTAATTGTTATTAACACTTGATATTTCATCACAATTTAGTATGCTATTTAGTTTTTATTTTTACCAAATATGAACTTTCTACGGTTTTTAGTTTTTTCTCTACAAAAAAAAATCTAACCTAACTTAATTTACATGTTCCTTAAAATTTGTCAATTTTTAAAAATTCATATCTAAAAAACTAATTGTTCTAGAGGCTTGAAATTTTATTACGATTTAGACTGAAATTCAATCTTTATTTTTACCAAAAATAAACTTTCTATGATTTTTAGTTTTTCTCTCAGAAAAAAAAATGTAAATTAATGTCGATTAAAATTTTTCAATTTTTAAAAATTCATATCTTACAAACTAATTATTGTTGAGATTTGAAATTTTATCATGATATAATTTGAAATTTAATCTTTATTTTTACCAAAGATAAATTTTCTACGACTTTTAGTTTTTCCCTGAGAAGAGAAAAATCTAACCTAACTTAATTTACATGTTCGTTAAAATTTGTCAATTTTTAAAAATTCATATTTAAAAAACTAATTGTTGTAGAGACTTGAAATTTTATTACGAGTTAGACTGATATTAATATTTATTTTTACCAAATATGAACTTTCTAGGATTTTTAGTTTTTCTCTCAGACGAGAAAATGTAAATTAATGTCGATTAAAACTAGTCAATTTTTAAAAATTCATATCTAACAAACTAATTGTTCTTGAGATTTGAAATTTTATCACAATATAATTTGAAATTTAATCTTTATTTTTACCAAGGATAAATTTTCTACGACTTTTAGTTTTTCCCCAAGAAGAGAAAAATCTAACCTAACTTAATTTACATGTTCGTTAAAACTTGTCAATTTTTAAAAATTCATATCTAAAAAACTAATTGTTCTAGAGGCTTGAAATTTTATTACGATTTAGACTGAAATTTAATCTTTATTTTTACCAAAGAAAAACTTTCTACGATTTTTAGTTTTTCTCTCAGAAGAGAAAATGTAAATTAATGTCGATTAAAATTAGTCAATTTTTAAAAATTCATATCTAACAAACTAATTGTTTTTGAGATTTGAAATTTTATCACGATTTAATATGAAATTTAAGCTTTATTTTTACCAAGGATAAATTTTCTACGACTTTTAGTTTTTCCCCGAGAAGAAAAAAATCTAACCTAACTTACTTTACATGTTCGTTAAAATTTGTCAATTTTTAAAAATTCATATTTGAAAAACTAATTGTTGTAGAAACTTGAAATTTTATTACGACTTAGATTGAAATTTAATCTTTATTTTTACCAAAGATGAACTTTCTATGATTTTTAGTTTTTCTCTCAGAAGAGAAAATGTAAATTAATGTCGATTAAAATTAGTCAATTTTTAAAAATTCATATCTAACAAACTAATTGTTTTTAAGATTTGAAATTTTATCACTATTTAGATTGAAATTTAATCTTTATTTTTACCAAAGATAAAATTTCTATGACTTTCAGTTTTTCCCTGAGAAGAGAAAAATCTAACCTAACTTACTTTACATGTTCTTTAAAATTTGTCAATTTTTAAAAATTCATATCTAAAAAACTAATTATAGTAGAAACTTGAAATTTTATTACGATTTAAACTGAAACTTTATCTTTATTTTTACCAAAGATAAACTTTCTATGATTTTTAGTTTTTCTCTCAGACGAGAAAATGTAAATTAAAGCCGATTAAAATTTTTTAATTTTTAAAAATTCATATCTAACAAACTAATTGTTGTTGAGATTTGAAATTTTATTACGATTTAGATTGAAATTTAATCTTTATTTTTAATAAAGATAAATTTTCTACGATTTTTAGTTTTTTCCTGAGAAAAGAAAAATCTAACCTAACTTAATTTACATGTTTCTTAAAATTTGTCAATTTTTAAAAATTCATATCTAAAAAATTAATTTTTTTTGAGACTTTAAATTTTATTATGTTTTTGATTAATATTTAGTCTTTATTTTTACCAAAAATGAATTTTCTACGACTCTTAGTTTTTCTTTCAGACCAAAAAATGTGAATTAATGTCGATTAAAATTAGTCAATTTTTAAAAACTCATATCTAACAAACTAATTGTTCTTGAGATTTGAAATTTTATCACAATATAATTTGAAATTTAATCTTTTTAATGAAATGAAATTTAATTTTTACCAAGGATACATTTTCTACGACTTTTAGTTTTGCCTGAGAAGAGAAAAATCTAACCTAACTTAATTTACATGTTCGTTAAAATTTGTCAATTTTTAAAAATTCATATCTAAAAAACTAATTGTTGTAAAGACTTGAAATTTTATTACGATTTAGACTGAAACTTAGTCTTTATTTTTACCAAAGATGAACTTTCTATGATTTTTAGTTTTTCTCTCAGACGAGAAAATGTAAATTAATATCGATTAAAATTAATCAATTTTCAAAAATTCATATCTAAAAAACTAATTGTTATTAAGACTTGATATTTCATCATAATTTAGTATGGTATTTAGTTTTTATTTTTACCAAATATGAACTCTCTACGATTTTTAGTTTTTCTCTCAGAAGAAAAAATGTAACTTAATGTCGTTAATTGCAATTTTTAAATATTCTAAAAATTAGGTGGCATTCTAAAATCGGAATTATCTTTAGATTACATTGAAATTTGACTTTTGGAAGGTTCAACTTTATTGTATATAATTATATTAGCCAAAAGGAAGAATCACTGCTAATTTGTTTCCGTTAATCAATTTAGAGATGTTGGTGTTTATAGAAGGTGAGTTGGAAAGATGAAAAGACACATGAAATTAACTTGGAAAAACTTAAATATGATTATTTAAGTTTCATTTCATTTCAAAATTAATTTACTCATTCTCTTTCACTAACCGGTAGGAAGAGATTTCGAATTTGTTAGGTTTTTTCTTTGGTACTTTAAAAATGAGCCATCACCTTTCAAAAATGTTCCATTTTCCAAATAACTAATAAAACTATGGTCTTGTTGACATCTTACATGGTGATACACGATTCTTTCTTATTTGAAAGACGTGAATAGAGATATTATGAAACAGAATTTCATCGATAAAGTGATTAATTTTTACTTTACCTGATGCAATTCTCCCTGCGTTTAAATGCGCGTACGGTTGTAATAATCCCCATAAATCCCCATTATTAGCTATAGCATGTTCTAGAAGCGTTGCAGTTAGGGTAACATCAGCGTCAGATGGTAAACACTGCATGAGAATCTCTTCTAGAAGATTTTCTAATCCAGCACACAGATAAACTGCTGCATATCTAAAATTTACCATTTAAAAATTTTATTTTACATTTTATTTATAAATTAAAAAAAATTGTATCAATACATACTCATGAATAAACCTAGCTAATTTAACATCGGTCATCCATCGATGAAACCTCCCAACGTGCATTTGTAAACCCGCCCTTGAAGATTTACTCTGCCTCAAAGTACAATCTCCAGACATAGCTAACATAGCAGCAGCTCTTAAACAAGCTTTAATGCAAGAATCAGCTAAAGGTGGACATAAAACGATTCTAAACGATAAAGTAATATCGTGTTTTGTACATATCCCTAAATTCGAAGATAATCTTTGCGTTTCTCTTCCAATTCTCACCAAAGCTCTTTGTAGTAAATAAGATAATCTCGGGATGGTTTCGACGCTAACTCTAGACATGTGATCGCGACATCTTCCAGTTTGTAAAACCCTCAATATGCAATGATTCGTCCAAGGTAGGTGTTGAAGCTCAACGAGTCTATTATGGGAATCAACCCAAACGAATTCATCCGCGTTTGTTATATTGGTGTTTATCGTTTCTAATGAGGAATGTCTCATGAGTCGTCTCATTGCTGGTTCTGAAGATTCCGAACCTGCGCTTACGCTTGAATATGTGCTTGTGGAGGTGTGTGAGCGCATTGTTAGTTGTTGGAGGGCTAATTTTATGTCTTCTAAACCTCCGTTTCCGGTCCATGGTACTTGAAGCTAAAATAAGAGACAATGTAAAAATGAATTTTTAAATTGGGGATAATAACAACATCTAGTAGTAATATTTTTGTAGTTTTTCGTTTTTAGTAGTAAGAAAGTTTAATTTTAAAAAATTAAAAAGAGAGAAAAATTAAGAAAAAAATTAATTTTTTAAAATTAAAATTTTTTACTACTAAAAATGTTAAAAACTGTAAAAAATTTTAGTCAATTTTATGAATTTTTTAAATTTTTTGGGTAATATTTAGAGAAAAATTGACTTTTTTATTACAAAATAGAATATTTTAGCTTTCAATTAATACAAATTTCATTTCTTAATTTAAAAAAATAAAGTCAGGATTTTTTAAATTTGATCAAAATTTTTTAAAAGTTAGGTTAAAAAAAAATTTTAGCCAATTTTAAGAATTTTTTTAATTTTTTGGGTGATATTTAGAGAAAAATTGACTTTTTCTTTACAAAATAGAATATTCTAGCTTTCAATTTATACAAATTTCATTTCTTAATTTAAATAAATAAAGTCTGTACGATTTTTTAAATTTGGTAAGAATTTTTTTAAAGTTAGGTTAAAAAAATTTTAGTCATCTTTATGAATTTTTTTAATTTTTTGGGTAATATTTAGAGAAAAATTGACTTTTTTGTTACAAAATAGAATATTTTAGATTTCAATTAATACAACTTTCATTTCTTAATTTAAAAAAATAAAGTTTCCACGATTTTTTAAAGTTTGCCAAAATTTTTAGGTTAAGTTGGAAAAATTCGATCATCTTTTAGAATTTTTTTAAAAATTTTTTCCGATAGATAGAACAAATTTGTCTATTTCGATGTAAACTAGACATTTTAAATTATCTTTAGATGAAAAATTTTTCATTATTTTTAAAAATAAAGTCTGTACGATTTTTTAAATTTTACTAAAATTTTTCGGTTAAGTTGGAAAAAAATCAATGATCTTTTAGATTTTTTTAAAATTCTTTCCGGATAAATAGCATAAATTGTTCTATTTTGGTATAAATTAGACATTTTAAACTATCTTTAGATGAAAAATTTTTTCATTATTTTCAAAAATAAAGTCTGTACGATTTTTTAAAAGTTATCAAAATTTTTAGGTTAAGTTAGAAAAAATCGATCATCTTTTAGATTTTTTTTTTTAATTTTTTTCTCGTTAAATAGAACAAATTTGTCTATTTTGATGTAAACTAGACATATTAAATTATCTTTAGATGAAAAATTTTGTCATTATTTTTAAAAATAAAGTCTTTACGATTTTTTAAAGTTACCAAAAATTTTAGGTTAGGTTAGAAAAAATTCATGATCTTTTAGATTTTTTTTTTAATTTTTTCCGGATAGTTAGAACAAATTTGTCTATTTTGATATAAACTAGACATATTAAATTATCTTTAGATAAAAAATCTTTACATAATTTTCAAAAATAAAGTCTGTACGATTTTTTAAAAGTTACCAACATTTTTAGGTTAAGTTAGAAAATATCGATGATCTTTTAAGATTTTTCTTAAATTTTTTCCGGATAATTAAATCAAATTTGCCTGTTTTGATATAAACTAGACATTTTAAATTATCTTTAGATAAAATTTTTTTTCATTATTTTCAAAAATAAAGTCTATACGATTTTTTCAATTTTAGTAAAATTTCTGGGTTATGTTGGAAAAAAATAAATGATTTTTAGATTTTTTTTAAATTTTTTCTCTATAGATAGAACAAATTTGTCTATTTTGATGTAAACTAGACATTTTAAATAATCTTTAGGTAAAAAATTTTTAGGTTAAATTGAAAAAAATCAATGATTTTTAAGATTTTTTTTTTTAATTTTTTTTCGGATAATTAGAACAAATTTGTCTGTTTTAATGTAAACTAGATATTTTAAATTATCTTTAGACGAAAAATCTTTTCATTATTTTCAAAAATAAAGTCTGTGTGATTTTTTCAATTTTAGTAAAATTTCTTGGTTAAGTTGGAAAAAATTGATGATTTTTTAGATTTTTTTTTTTAATTTCTTCCCGATAGATAGAACAAATCTGTCTGTATTGATGTAAACTAGAGATTTTAAGTTATCATTAGATGAAAAATCTTTACATAATTTTCAAAAATAAAGTTTGTATGATTTTTTCAATTTTAGTAAAATTTTTTGGTTAAGTTGGAAAAAATCGATGATCTTTTAATTTTTTTTTTAATTTTTTCCCGATAGATAGAACAAATTTGTCTGTTTTAATGTAAACTAGACATCTTAAATTATCTTTAGATAAGAAATCTTTACATAATTTTCAAAAATAAAGTCTATATGATTTTTTCAATTTTGGTAAAATTTCTTTGTTAGGTTAGAAAAAAATTGATGATTTTTTAGATTTTTTTTTTATTTTTTTTCTGAATAATTAGAACAAATTTGTCTCTTTTGATGTAAACTAGATATTTTAAACTATCTTTATATGAAAAATTTTTTCATTATTTTCAAAAATAAAGTCTGTACGATTTTTTAAAAGTTGTCAATATTTTTAGGTTCAAAAATCTCACAGACTATTTATTGAAATCGAGAAATGGTTTTTCAGTCTAACATAGATTAAAATATCTATTTTATATTAAATAAATCAGATTTGTTCCAATTATAATTAAAAAAATTCCTAAAGATATCAATCACATTTTTGATATAACCTTAAAAATTTCGGATAACTTTAAAAAATCGTACAGACTTTATTTATTGAAATAAAGAAATGATTTTTCAGTCTAACATAGATTAAAATATCTATTTTATATTAAATAAATCAGATTTGTTCCAATTATAATCAAAAAAATTAAAAAAATTCCTAAAGACATCAATCACATTTTTGATATAATCTTAAAAATTTCGGACAACTTTAAAAAATCGTACAGACTTTATTTATTGAAATAAAGAGATGATTTTTCAATTTAAGATAGGTTAAAATATTTAATTTGTATTAAATAAATCAGATTTGTTCCAAATATAACCAAAAAAATTAAAAAAAATTTAAAGATATCAATCACATTTTTGATATAACCTTAAAAATTTCGGACAACTTTAAAAAATCGTACAGACTTTATTTATTGAAATAAAGAAATGATTTTTTAATCTAAGATAGGTTAAAGTATCTAATTTATATGAAATAAATCAGATTTGTTCCAAATATAACCAAAAAATTAAAAAAATGTTTAGATTAAGTTGGAAAAAATCGATGATTTAAAATTTTTTTTTTTAATTTTTTCGTTATAGATAGAACAAATTTCTCTATTTTAGTGTAAACTAGATATTTTAAATTATCTTTAGATAAAAAATCTTTACAAAATTTTCAAAAATAAAGTCTATATGATTTTTTAAAAGTAACCAAAATTTTTAGGTTAAGTTAGAAAAAATCGATGATCTTTAACATTTTTTTTTCAATCCTTTCTGGATAATTAGAAAAAAATTTTCTGTTTTAATGTAAGCTAGACATTTCAAATTATCTTTAGATAAAAAATCTTTATGTAATTTTTAAAAATAAAGTCTGTATGATTTTTTAAAAATTACCAAAATTTTTAGGTTAAGTTGAAAAAAATCGATGATTTTTTATTTTTTTTTTTTTAATTTTTCCGAATAATTAGAACAAATTTGTCTGTTTTGATGTAAACTAGACATATTAAATTATCTTTAGATGAAATTTTTTTTTATTATTTTCAAAAATAAAGTTTGTACGATTTTTTCAATTTTAGTAAAATTTTTTGGTTAAGTTGGAAAAAATCGATTATCTTTTAGATTTTTTTAAATTTTTTTCCTTATAAATAGCATAAATTGTTCTATTTTGGTATAAATTAGACATTTTAAACTATCTTTAGATGAAAAATTTTTTCATTATTTTCAAAAATAAAGTCTACGATTTTTTAAAAGTTATCAAAATTTTTAGGTTAAGTTAGAAAAAATCGATCATCTTTTAGATTTTTTTTAAATTTTTTTCTCATTAAATAGAACAAATTTGGCTGTTTTGATGTAAACTAGACATTTTAAATTATCTTTAGATAAAATTTTTTTTCATTATTTTCAAAAATAAAGTCTGTACGATATTTTTAATTTTAGTAAAATATCTTGGTTAGGTTAGAAAAAATAGATGATCTTTTAGAACTTTTTTAAATTTTTTCCGTATAAATAGAATAAATCTGTCTATTTTGATGTAAACTAGACATTTCAAGTTATCTTTAAGTAAAAAATTTTTTCATTATTTTTAAAAATAAAGTCTGTACGATTTTTTAAAAGTTACCAAAATTTTTAGGTTAAGTTGTAAAAAATCAATGACCTTAAGATTTTTTTTGAATTTTTTCCGGATAGATAGAACAAATTTGTCTGTTTTTAATATAAACTAGACATCTTAAATTATCATTAGATGAAAAATCTTTACATAATTTTCAAAAATAAAGTCTGTACGATTTTTTCAATTTTAGTAAAATTTTTAGGTTAAGTTAGAAAAAAAAACGATGATCTTTTAGAATTATTTTAAATTTTTTCTGGATAATTAGAACAAATTTGTCTATTTTGATGTAAACTAGATATCTTAAGTTATCTTTAAGTGAAAAATCTTTTCTCCATTTTCAAAAATAAAGTCTCCACGATTTTTTAAACTTTACCAAAATTTTTAGGTTAAGTTAGAAAAATTAGATGGTCTTTTAGATTTTTTTTAAATTTTTTACAATAAATAGAGCAAATTTGTCTGTTTTAATGTAAACTAGATATTTCAAATTATCTATAGATAAAAATCTTTACATAATTTTTAAAAATAAAGTCCGTGTGATTTTTTCAATTTTAGTAAAATTTTTTTGTTATGTTAGAAAAAATCGATTATTTTTAAAATTTTTTTAAATTTTTTCCGGATAATTAGAACAAATTTGTCTATTTTAATGTAAACTAGACATTTTAAACTATTTTTAGATAAAAAAATCTTTTCTTCATTTTCAAAAATAAAGTCTATATGATTTTTTCAATTTTAGTAAAATTTTTAGGTTAAGTTAGAAAAAATCGATGATTTAAAAAATTTATTTTTTAATTTTTTCCGGATAATTAGAAAAAATTTGTTTGTTTTAATGTAAACTAGACATTTTAAATTATCCTTAGGTAAAAAATTTTTACATAATTTTCAAAAATAAAGTTTGTACGATTTTTTAAAAGTTATCAAAATTTTTAAGTTAAGTTGGAAAAAATCGATGATTTAAAATTTTTTTTTTTTAATTTTTTCCCTATAGATAGAACAAATTTGTCTATTTTCATGTAAACTAGACATTTTAAACTATCTTTAGATAAAAAATCTTTTCTTCATTTTCAAAAATAAAGTCTATATGATTTTTTCAATTTTAGTAAAATTTTTAGGTTAAGTTAGAAAATATCGATGATTTTAAAAATTTTTTTTTAAATTTTTTCCGGATAATTAGAACAAATTTGTTTATTTTTATATAAACTAGATATTTTAAATTATCTTTAGATGAAAAATCTTTTCTCCATTTGCAAAAATAAACTCTACACGATTTTTTAAAGATTGCTAAAATTTCTTAGTTTGTTTTACGTTAATAATCTTGATTAAAACACCAAAAAAAAATTTTAAAAACTAAAATTTTTTAAAAATATTACTCCTAGATGTTTAATATTGAATTATCTAATAAACTAGATGAATTAGTAATACTTTTGCTGGTGTTGCTCGATGTCTCGACCGATTATGCTGAGCATTAGTTCTTGTACGAACAGGCTTTTGTACAACCCCACTATTTAACCTTTCGGGACAATTAGGAACACCTTTCGGCGACCCATTACTCGCATCCGACATAGAAGCGTGCCCAGAAGATCGATTCTCATCCGAAGAGCTATTACATTGAGCTCTTTGTAGTCTAAGTTCTTGAACGCTGACGTGATGATGCGGTCGAGCTACAACAAGTCTGTGGTTGCTTGCAATAACATTAGGTTCAACTTTAGGACCGGTATCTCGTTCAGGAACCATATTTCCCGAACTATTTCCATAATGAGAGTCAATAAGACACTTTGTAGTTGTATTTTTATCGTTTTGTTCGCTGAATGAAGACGTTTTAACGTTATTAGCCACGTAGAGGTGTGGAAAGTGGTCTAATTTTCTTTTCGGGGACACCATTCTTTCCGGAGAACTGTGGTTATCGTGAGAGGAGATTTTATTCGCATTTAGTTGATTATTTTGATTGTCTTGAGGTGTTTCTGGATGTTCGCTTTTAGAGTTGTTTGATAATCTGAAATTTGAAAATATAAATTAGTGATTAATTTATTTTTTTTGGGTTTTTTTTTTGTTTAAAATTATCTACCGTTTAAAAGTAATTTTATTATAAATGTACGCTTCAATTCCCAATGGGAAGTCATCGGAATTTGTATCGCTGTAACAATCCGGAAATTGCACCTCGTTTAGGAGTTGCGTGGCGAAACTGTAACTATTTTTAAAAAGCACGTTTATTATGTTGCTATTTTGAACTGAGGTTAAGCTAGTTTCTTGGTCGATGAGTTCGTTTTTGATGACTTTTTCGGAATTTTCTTGGTCGTCGACGTAGATTATGGATTTATGGAGGTTTGAAATCACTTCACTGACTTTTTTTTCTTCACTTATATAGGGTTTGATTAGTTCTTCTTGGTGTTTAACTTCTTGGTGTTTTTCTTGGTTTTTAATTTCTGGATTTTTAATTTCTTGGTTTTTAATTATTTGGTTTTTAATTTCTTGGTTTTTAATAACTTGGTTTTTAATAACTTGGTTTTTAATAACTTGGTTTTTAACTACCTGGTTTTTATCTTCAATTTGTATTGGATTTTCCATACCGAAGAACGTATAACTTTTGGCTTCTGCTTGCTTGGGTGATAGAATGAAATTGTCGTCGTGTTTCTGGTCGAGTATGTTCGCCTCGCAACCAGTCAACTCTAAACACAGGATGCAGGAACAATTTTTGTGGCAACGCATCGTTTGGTGCGAGGATAACGAGCGACGAGCAGAAACTGGGCAGAAAAACTGCTGCCAACTGAATGAAAAGCTGGCGAAGAGTACGTCGAGGCTCCGGACAATGGGATATGGGTACATTTCCCATTATTGTTTCGACGGTTTCGTTTTCTAAACTGCGCGCGCGAACTGTCACGGTCAAAGGCACCGTTTCTTAAGAGATTAGAATGGATCTATTTAGACGTTTTAAATGCTAAATGAAAATTTAATTTTAACCTAAATAATCATAAAAATTTCAATCTTTAATAATAATTAGTTTCTTAGATATGAATTTTTAAAATTTGGCACATTTTAATCGACATTAAGTTACATTTTCCCTCCTGAGGGAAAAACTAAAAGTCGTAGAAAATTTATCTTTGGTAAAATTAAAGACTAAGATTCAAACTAAATCCTCATAAAATTTCAAGTCTCAATAATAACTAGTTTTTTAGAAATGAATTTTTAAAGTTCGACATTTTTTAAAAAGTTAGGTTAAAAAATTTTAGTCAACTTTAAGAATTTTTTTAATTTTTTGGGTAATAAATAGAGAAAAATTGACTTTTTTATTACAAAATAGAATATTTTAGCTTTCAATTAATACAAGTTTCATTTCTTAATTTAAAAAAATAAAGTCTCCCCGATTTTTTAAATTTGGACAAAATTTTTTAAAAGTTAGGTTAAAAAAATTTTAGTCAATTTTATGAATTTTTTTAATTTTTTCGGTAATAATTAGAGTAACTTTGACTTTTTTATTACAAAACAGAATATTTTAGCTTTCAATTAGTAAAAATTTCATTTCTTAATTTAAAAAAATAAAGTCTCCACGATTTTTTAAAGTTGACTCAATTTTCTAAAAAAATTAAGTTATAAAGTGTCAAAAACTTTCACCAACTTTGGGAATTTTTTAAATTTTTTTGATAAAACTTAGAATAAATCCGTCTTTTTTAATTAAATTTACAATCTTCTAACTTTCATTTTCCAAAAAAATATTTCTTAATTTTAAAAAATAAATTTTAGACGATTTTTTAAAGTTGACTCAATTTTCTATAAAAATTAGGTTATAAAGTGTTAAAAATTTTCACAAAGTTTGGGAATTTTTTTAATTTTTTTGGTAACATTTAGAAAAAATCCGTGTTTTTTAATTAAATTTACAATCTTTTAACTTTCATTTTCTAAAAAATTATTTCTTAGTTTTTAAAAATAAATTTTTTACGATTTTTTAAAGTTAACTCAATTTTCTAAAAAAGTTATGTTATAAAGTGGACAAAAATTTTCACCAACTTTGGAAATTTTTTTAATTTTTTGGGTAATATTTAGAAAAAAATTGACTTTTTTATTAGAAAATAGAATATTTTAGCTTTCAATTAGTACAAATTTCATTTCTTAATTTTAAAAAATAAAGTCTCCACGATTTTTTAAACTTTACCAAAATTTTTAGGTTAAGTTGGAAAAAATCGGTGTTCTTTTAAATTTTTTTTTTTATTTTTCCCAATAAATAGAACAAATTTGTCTATTTTAATGTAAACTAGACATTTCAAGTTATCTTTAGATGAAAAATTTTTTCATTATTTTCAAAAATAAAGTTTGTACGATTTTTTAAAGTTTACCAAAATTTTTACGTTAAGTTGGAAAAAATCAATGATCCTTTAGATTTTTTTTTAAATTTTTTCCGGATAATTAGAACAAATTTGTTTATTTTAAAGTAAACTAGGCATTTCAAGTTATCTTTAGATCAAAAACCTTTTCATTATTTTCAAAAATAAAGTCTGTACGATTTTTTAAAAGTTACCAAAATTTTTAGGTTAAGTTGTAAAAAATCGATGATCTTTAAAATTTTTTTTTAAATTTTTTCCTGATAATTAGAACAAATTTGTCTATTTTAATGTAAACTAAATATTTCAAGCTATCTCTAGATGAAAAATCTTTTCAATATTTTCAAAAATAAAGTCTGTACGATTTTTTAAAAGTTACCAAAATTTTTAGGTTAAGTTGGAATAACTCGATGGTCTTTTAAATTTTTTTTTAATTTTTTCCGGATAATTAGAACAAATTTGTCTGTTTTAATGTAAACTAGACATTTTCAATTATCTTTAGATGAAAAATCTTTACATAATTTTCAAAAATAAAGTCTGTACGATTTTTTAAAAGTTACCAAAATTTTTAGGTTAAGTTTAAAAAAATCGATAATCTTTAAAAAATTTTTCGGATAATTAGAACAAATTTGTCTATTTTAATGTAAACTAGACAATTTAAATTATCTTCAGATGAAAATTTTTTTCGTTATTTTCAAAAATAAAATCTGTACGGTTTTTTAAAAGTTACCAAAATTTTTAGGTTAAGTTGGAAAAAATGTTTACTCAATTTTAAGAATTTTTTTAATTTTTTGGGTAATAATTAGAGAAAAATGGACTTTTTTATTACAAAATAGAATATTTTAGGTTTCAATTAATACAAATATCATTTCTTTATTTAAAAAAATAAAGTGTCTACGATTTTTTAAATTCGACAAATTTTTTTAAAAGTTAGGTTAGGAAAATTTTTACTCATCTTTAAAAATTTTTTTAATTTTTTAAGTAATAATTAGAACAAAACTGACTTTTTTATTATAAAATAGAATATTTTAGCTTTCAATTAGTACAAATTTCATTTCTTAATTTAAAAAAATAAAGTCTCTACGATTTTTTAAATTTGATCAACATTTTTTAAAAGTTAGGTTAGAAAAATTTTTACTCAACTTTAAAAATTTTTAAAATTTTTTAGGTAATATTTAGAACAAAATTGACTTTTTTATTACAAAATAGAATATTTTAGTTTTCAATTAGTACAAATTTCATTTCTTAATTTACAAAAATAAAGTCTCCAGGATTTTTTAAATTTGGACAAAATTTTTTGTTAGGTTAAAAAATTTTTACTCAACTTTAAGAATTTTTTTAATTTTTTGGGTAATAATTAGAACAAAACTGACTTTTTCATTACAAAATAGAATATTTTAGCTTTCAATTAATACAAATTTCATTTCTTAATTTTAAAAAATAAAGTCTTCAATTAAAGTCAAAGAAAATTCCACTTTTAGAACATGTTAAGGACATTACATTACATTTTCTCCTCTGAGAGAAAAACTAAAAATCGTATAAATTTTTTGTTTGGTGAAAATAAAGATTAAACATTAATCAAAAACCTAATAAAATTTCAACTTTCCCCAACAATTAATTTTTTAGAAATGAATTTTTAAGAAATTGATAAGTTTTAACTGACATTTAGTTACATTTTCTCTTCTCAAGAAAAAAACTAGAAATCGTAGAAATTTTATCTTTAGCAAAAATGAAAACTAAGATTCAATCTAAATCATCATAAAATTTCAAGTCTCAATATTAATTAGTTTTTTAGATACGAATTTTTAAATAAATTGACAAATTTTATTTGACATTAAGTTACATTTTCTCATCTGAGAGAAAAACTAAAAGTCGTAGAAAAATTTCCTTTGGTAAAAATTAAGATTAAGATTCAATCTAAATCTTAGTACAATTTCAAGTCTCAATAACAATTAGTTTTTTAGATATGATTTTTTTT
Source organism: Digitonthophagus gazella (assembly GCA_036711955.1). NCBI lineage: Eukaryota > Metazoa > Arthropoda > Insecta > Coleoptera > Scarabaeidae > Digitonthophagus > Digitonthophagus gazella. The sequence continues at coordinate 32,329,277 of JASCIT010000002.1, forward strand.
TAAATTGCCTAATTTTAATGAACATGGAAATTAAGTTAGGTTAGGATTTTATTTCTCTAGAAAGAACTAAAAGTCGTAGCAAGTTCATTTTTGGTACAAATAAAGATCAAACTTCAATTTAAATTGACAAATTTTATTCGACATTAAGTTACATTTTCTCATCTGAAAGAAAAACTAAAAGTCGTAGAAAAATTTCCTTTGGTAAAAATTAAGATTAAGATTCAATCTAAATCTTAGTACAATTTCAAGTCTCAATAACAATTAGTTTTTTAGATATGATTTTTTTTAAATTGCCTAGTTTTAATGAACATGGAGATTAAGTTAGGTTAGAATTTTATTTCTCTAGAAAAAACTAAAAGTCGTAGCAAGTTCATTTTTGGTACAAATAAAGATCAAACTTCTATTTAAATTGTAATAAAATTTCAAGTCTCAGTAACAATTAGTTTTTTAGATACGAATTTTTAAAAAATTGACAAATTTTATTCGACATTAAGTTACATTTTCTCTTCTGTGAGAAAAACTAAAAGTCGTAGAAAAATTTTCTTTGGTAAAAATTAAGATTAAGATTCAATCTAAATCTTAGTACAATTTCAAGTCTCAATAACAATTAGTTTTTTAGATATGAATTTTTAAAGATTGCCTAATTTTAATGAACATGGAAATTAAGTTAGGTTAGGATTTTATTTCTCTAGAAAAAACTAAAAGTCGTAGCAAGTTCATTTTTGGTACAAATAAAGATCAAACTTCAATTTAAATTGTAATAAAATTTCAAGTCTCAGTAACAATTAGTTTTTTAGATACGAATTTTTAAAAAATTGACAAATTTTATTCGACATTAAGTTACATTTTCTCCTCTGATTATGAGAGAAAAACTAAAAATCGTATAAATTTCATGTTTGGTGAAAATAAAGATTTTTTTACATTGATCAAAATTTTCAAAGTGTAATTTATTGAAATATCATTAATTTTTCCGTATTTATATTGCAATAATTCCGCATTTATATTCCAATAAACATCTTTTACCACCATATAAAAACACACTATAATAATCTAACTAAAATGTCATGAGTCAACGGTATTCAACACCAAAAGACTTTAACTATAAACCATCCTAAGTAAACCTTGGCCTGTGACACAGTTTGCGGTAGGTAAAAGCAAATAAAATAAAATAAAATAAAAAATAAAATAAAATAAGGTAATTATTAACTGTATTTTGCTTATCTCTGCTCGATGATGGGTTTATGTTAATCTCCGGGATGTTTAAAAGAGGACTTTTCGCACACTTTCTTCGGGCTCGGGCGTTTTACTTTCTACGCCACTCCTCTATGCGTTTCAGTTCTCATATTATATCCCGTGCACTAAAGAGATATCGGAAAGACAATGCCGAGTTAAGCGCTGATGAGGTCGGGAAAACAATAACTATTAGAAAATTAACTCAAGAAGATGGTAATTGTGTCGTGTGGACGAAAAAAAAAGTTATATGTATACTTAAGACGTATAAAAAGAGATTTATACCTTCTGGGTTTTGGTCTTAAGATTTCGTGGTTCGCGTCGGTGATGCACAGGGGGTTTAAAGGTCCCGAGAGGTGATCAACCCCCGTCCAATGCTCCTTGGGAGAGGTTGACTCCCACCCAGAAGGGGTTGACCTGCTTTGATGGGCCATTCTTCACATTCTTCCTGGCCACTGGAACTCAATAACGACACGAGAGGCGCGTACGCGACGTGCTGTTGCGTTTTTCGGGCATTTCTCCGCGTTTCTATGTCACTTTCTGTCAGAAAGACACGCACGCACGAAGAGGACGAACGTTGGTAAACACGAGGGAATGGAGAAGTAAAAACAACGGTTGAGAGACGAAGAAGGCGCCTGCACTTGGTGAGCCAATGCCGAGAGCCGCAAACAGGTTTTTGTGTGCTCAACAGGTAGTTTCGAGTCCTCCGAAAAATGACTCCGCTATCGAAACTCGCTGACGTCGAGTACGTTTGTTGAGGTTGGGATGCACAGGTGTTTTCCATTAAATAAATCATTATTATTAAAAAAATACATCTTTTAAGTTTAATTTAAAATAAAAATCATCTCTTAATCTTAATAAATAAAGTCTGGGCGATTTTTTAAAATTGTTCAAATTTATTAAAATTTAGGTTAGTTAAATGTCAAAAATTTTACCCAACTTTAAAAATTTTTTTAATTTTTTTGGTAATAATTAGGAACAATCTGACTTTTTTAATTAAAAATAGAATCTTTTAGCTTCAATTTAAAACAAAAATCATCTCTTAATCTTAAAAAATAAACTCTGGGCGATTTTTTAAAATTGATCCAATTTATTAAAAAGTTAGGTTAACTACCTGTCAAAAATTTTACCCAACTTTAAAAATTTCTTTAATTTTTTTGGTAATAATTAGGAAAAATTTGACTTTTTTAATTAAAAATAGAATCTTTTAGCTTCAATTTAAAATAAAAATCATTTCTTAATCTTAATAAATAAAGTCTGGGTGATTTTTTAAAATTGGTAAAATTTATTAAAAAATTAGGTTAGTTATCTGTCAAAAATCTTTACCCAAGTTTAAAATTTTTTTAACTTTTTTGGTAATAATTAGGAATAATCTGATTTTTTTAATTAAAAATATAATCTTTTAGCTTCAATTTAAAATAAAAATCATTTCTTAATCTTAATAAATAAAGTCTGGGCGATTTTTTAAAATTGGTTAAAATTTATTAAAAAATTAGGTTAGTTATTTGTCAAAAATTTTTACCAAGTTTAAAAATTTTACTCAACTTTAAAATTTTTTTTAATTTTTTTGGTAATAATTAGGAACAATCTGACTTTTTTAATTAAAAATAGAATCTTTTAACTTCAATTTAAAACAAAAATCATTTCTTAATCTTAATAAATAAAGTCTGGGCGATTTTTTAAAATTGGTCAAATTTATTAAAAAGTTAGGTTAGTTATCTGTCAAACATTTTTACCAAGTTTAAGGATTTTTTTAATTTTTTTAGTAACAATTAGGAAAAATCCGATTTTTTTAATTAAAAATAGAATCTTTTAGCTTTAATTTAAAACAAAAATCATTTCTTAATCTTAATAAATAAAGTCTGGGTGATTTTTTAAAATTTATCAAATTTATTAAAAAAATTAGATTAGTTATCTGTCAAAAATTTTTACCAAGTTTAAAAATTCACGAGATCGCTTTTTAAATCCATATCGAAGTTAAATTCTTGTATATCCAGGTATTCGTTACTCGGACCTTGCAAGTTTTTCGTTAATAACCTTTTCAATTCGCCCTTTACAGCTTTAAATCGTTTTAGTATGGCATGTTTTTGCTTTTCGCATTTTTTATATTCATCGCCGTACCGTTTTAATTCTTCTATTTCCAACCAGGTTTTTTCAGCAAAATCACCTAAACAGTAAACGATATTTTCAAACGTCAAATCGGACAGTTCGAGGTTATTTTTGATGACTTAAATGTCAAATTTGACAGTTCGGGGTTATTTGTGACATCTTAAACGTCAAATTTGACAGTTCGAGGTTATTTGTGACATATTAAACGTCAAATTTGACAATTGAAAATTATTTTTAAGATTTCAAACATCAATTTAAATCCAATTTCACAGTTGGAGGTTATTCTTAACATCTTAAATGTAAAAAATGACATATTGAGGTTATTTTTTACGCTTTAAACGTTAAGTTTGATAATTTGAGATTATTTTTGACGTTTTAAAGGTAAAATTTGACATTTTAAGATTATTTTTAATGTTTTAAACATTAATTTTAATAATTAGCGAATATTTTTGACATTTTAAACGTCAAATTTGACATTTTAAGAACACATTTGACAGTTGGAAGTTATTTTCAGCATACTAAATGTCAAATTTGATAGTTTCAGATTTTTTTGACGTTTTAAAAATAAAATTTAACATTTTAAGGTTATTTTTAACGTTTTAAACATTAATTTTAATAATTAGTGAATATTTTTGACATGTTAAACGTCAAATTTGACATTTTAAGATTAAATTTGATAGTTGGAAGTTGTTTTTAGCATCGTAAATGTCAAATTTGATAATTTGAGATTATTTTTGACGTTTTAAAAGTAAAATTTCACATTTTAAGGTTATTTTTAGCGTTTTAAACGTCAATTTTAACAATTGGAAGAGTTTTTTGACGTTTCAAACGTTAAATTTGACAGTTATAAATTATTTTTAACATTTTAAATGTCAAATTTGATAGTTTGAGATTACTTTTGACGTTTTAAAAGAAAAGACTTCACATTTTAAGATTATTTTTGACGTTTCGAACATCAGTTTTAACAGTTAGAGGACAGTTTTGATATTTTAAACATCAAATTTGACATTTTAAGAATACATTTGACAGCTGGAAGTTAATTTTAGCATCGTAAATGTCAAATTTGATAGTTTGGGTTTATCTTTGACGTTTTAGAAGATATTTTTGATATTTTGAAATTACTTTTGACGTTTTAAAAGTAATATTTGGCATTTTAAGATTATTTTTCATGTTTCAAACATCAATTTTAACAATTAGAGGATATTTTTAATATTTTAAACGTCAAATTTGACATTTTAATAATAAATTTGACAGCTGGAAGTTATTTTTAGCAGCGTAAAAGTCAAATCTGATAGTTTGGGTTTATTTTTGACGTTTCAAACGTTAATCTTAACAATTGGAAGGAATTTTTGACGTTTTAGAAGCTATTTTTGATATTTTCAACGTCAAATTTGACAATCTAAGAATAAATTTGACAGTTGGAAGTAATTTTTAGGGTATTAAATGTCAAATTTGAGAGTTTGGGTTTATTTTTGACGTTTCAAACGTTAATTTTAACAATCGAAGGGAATTTTTGACGTATTAGAAGCTATTTCTGATATTTTGAACGTCAAATTTGACAGTCTAAGAATAAATTTGACAGTTGGAAGTAATTTTTAGGGTATTAAATGTCAAATTTGACAGTTGGGTTTATTTTTGACGTTTCAAACGTTAATTTTAACAATTGGAAGGAATTTTTGACGTTTTAGAAGCTATTTTTGATATTTTAAACTTCAAATTTGACAATCTAAGAATAAATTTGACAGTTGGAAGTAATTCCTAGGGTATTAAATGTCAAATTTGACGGTTTGGGTTTATTTTTGACGTTTCAAACGTTAATTTTAACAATTGGAAGGAATTTTTGACGTTTTAGAAGCTATTTTTGATATTTTAAAGGTCAAATTTAACAATCTAAGAATAAATTTGACAGTTGGAAGTAATTTTTGGGGTAATAAATGTCAAATTTGACAGTTTGGGTTTATTTTTGACGTTTCAAACGTTAATTTTAACAATTGAAACGAATTTTTGACGTTTTAGAAGCTATTTTTGATATTTTGAACGTCAAATTTGACAATCTAAGAATAAATTTGACAGTTGGAAGTAATTTTTAGGGTATTAAATGTCAAATTTGACGGTTTGGATTTATTTTTGACGTTTCAAACGTTAATTTTAACAATTGAAAGGAATTTTGGACGTTTTAGAAGCTATTTTTGATATTTTGAACGTCAAATTTGACAATCTAAGAATAAATTTGACAGTTGGAAGTAATTTTTAGGGTATTAAATGTCAAATTTGACAGTTTGGGTTTATTTTTGACGTTTGAAACGTTAATTTTAACAATTGGAAGGAATTTTTGACGTTTTAGAAGCTATTTTTGATATTCTAAACGTCAAATTTGACAATCTAAGAATAAATTTGACAGTTGGAAGTAATTTTTAGGATATTAAATTTCAAATTTGACAGTTTGGGTTTATTTTTGACGTTTCAAACGTTAATTTTAACAATTGGAAGGAATTTTTGCCGTTTTAGAAGCTATTTTTGATATTTTAAACGTCAAATTTGACAATCTAAGAATAAATTTGATAGTTGGAAGTAATTCTTATGGTATTAAATGTCAAGTTTGACAGTTTGGGTTTATTTTTGACGTTTCAAACGTTAATTTTAACAGTTGAAAGGAATTTTTGACGTTTTAGAAGCTATTTTTGATATTTTAAACGTCATATTTGACAATCTAAGAATAAATTTGACAGTTGGATGTAATTTTTAGGGTATTAAATGTCAAATTTGACAGTTTGGGTTTATTTTTGACGTTTTTAAAGTAAAATTTGACATTTTAAGATTATTTTTAACGTTTGAGACGTGATTTTTAACAATTGGAAGAAATTTTTGACGTTTAAAACGTAAAATTTAAAAGTTGGAAGTTATTTTTAGCATATTAAACGTCAAATTTGATAGTTTTGGTTTATTTTTGACGTTTTAAAAGTAAAATTTGACGTTTTAAGACTATTTTTAACGTTTGAAACGTGATTTTTAACAATTAGAAGAAATTTTTGACGTTTAAAACGTCAAATTTGAAAGTTTGAAGTTATTTTTAGCATATTAAACGCCAAATTTGATTGTTTGGGTTTATTTTTGACGTTTTAAAAGTAAAATTTGGCGTTTTAAGACTATTTTTAACGTTTGAAACGTGATTTTTAACAATTGGAAGAAATTTTTGACGGTTAAAACGTCAAATTTGAAAGTTGGAAGTTATTTTTAGCATATTAAACGTCAAATTTGATAATTTGGGTTTATTTTTGACGTTTTAAAAGTAAAATTTGACATTTTAAGATTATTTTTAACGTTTGAAACGTGATTTTTAACAATTTGAAGAAATTTTTTACGTTTGAAACGTCAAATTTGAAAGTTGGAAGTTATTTTTAGCATATTAAACGTCAAATTTGATAGTTTGGGTTTATTTTTGACGTTTTAAAAGTAAAATTTGACATTTTAAGATTATTTTTAACGTTTGAAACGTGATTTTTAACAATTGGAAGAAATTTTTGACGTTTAAAACGTCAAATTTGAAAGTTGGAAGTTATTTTTAGCGTATTAAACGTCAAATTTGATAGTTTGGGTTTATTTTTGACGTTTTTAAAGTAAAATTTAACATTTTAAGATTATTTTTAACGTTTGAAACGTGATTTTTAACAATTGGAAGAAATTTTTAGCATATTAAACGTCAAATTTGATAGTTTGGGTTTATTTTTGACGTTTTTAAAGTAAAATTTGACATTTTAAGATTATTTTTAACGTCTGAAACGTGATTTTTAACAATTGGAAGAAATTTTTGACGTTTAAAACGTCAAATTTGAAAGTTGGAAGTTATTTTTAGCATATTAAACGTCAAATTTGATAGTTTTGGTTTATTTTTGACGTTTTTAATGTAAAATTTGACATTTTAAGATTATTTTTAACGTTTCAAATGTCAATTTTCACAATTGTATCAAGTTATTGACGTTTTAAATGTTAAATATCTAAAAAATTAATTTAAGACTTCAAATTTTATGGTGATTTAGATGGATGTTTTATCTTCTTTTTTAACAAAGATGAATTTTCTACGACTTTTAGTTTTTCCCTCAGAAGAGAAAATGTAATTTAATGTCTTTAATTGAAATGTTTTAACATTCTAAAAATTAGGCTACTAATTAGGCTATTAATCTAAAAGTGGAATTTTCTTTAGATTTAAATATAAACAACAAAATTTTAATGTGCAAGGATTTATTAATGTTTTTCAAACCCCCATTTGGAAACAAATTAATCAATCATTTTTTAAAATATATTTTTAATGACGGTGCATGCGTTTGTGGGACTTGTGATGACGTGTCTTGTCGCAATTCCCTTTTCCATTAGCATTACCATTTGCTTGGTCTGGTAAACAACCGTTTTTTCGTGTTGTTGTTGAAGTTGATGGGGTGGTAGCTTCTATGCTAGTTTCCTGATTTGTGGATGAACTACTGCTTTCACCTCCTTCAACTGGTGTTTCCGATGAAGGAGAGTTCTCGCTTACTGTATCTATTTAGAATAATACAAATAAATATCAGTTATTAATTTATATATTTTATAGATTGTTGTAATTAAATTACCTTCAGTGGGGTTGTTATCTTCAGTATTTGTTTGTGAGGATGTATCAGTGTTATCACCTCCATTGGTTGGAGTTTCCGTTGAAGAAGTGTTTATTGCAGTATCTATTTGGAATAATGATAAATGGGAATTATTAATTTGTGTATTTTTATAAATGGTTGGAATTAAATTACCTTCAGTGGGGTTGTTTTCTCCATCAGTTGGTGGGTTGCTGTTATCAGTGTTGTTATCACCATTGTCACTTCCTCCATCAACTGGTGAGTCCGGTGAAGAGGGAGTATTGCTTCCAGTTTCTATTTAACATAATGCAAATAAACAAAGATTATTAATTTACGTACTTTTTTATAGATTTTTGTATTTAAATTACCTTCAGTGGGGTTGTTTTCTCCATCAGTTGGTGGGTTGCTGTTATCAGTGTTGTTATCACCATTGTCACTTCCTCCATCAACTGGTGAGTCCGGTGAAGAGGGAGTATTGTCTCCAGTTCCTATTTAACATAATGCAAATAAACAAAGATTATTAATTTACGTATTTTTTTATCAATTTTTGTATTTAAATTACCTTCAGTGGGGTTGTTTTCTCCATCAGTTGGTGGGTTGCTGTTATCAGTGTTGTTATCACCATTGTCACTTCCTCCATCAACTGATGATTCCGGTGAAGAGGGAGTATTGTCTCCAGTTCCTATTTAACATAATGCAAATAAACAAAGATTATTAATTTACGTACTTTTTATTGATTTTTGTATTTAAATTACCTTCTGTGGGGTTGGTTTCTTCACCAGTTGTTGGACTGCTGTTATCAGTGTTGTTATCACTATTGTTGTTATTACCTCCGTCAGTTGGTGATTGCGGTGAAGAGCTCGAACTACCACCTGTTGAAAACAAGGAATTGTATATTTTTTAAATTTTTATTGATGACTAGCCAATTTTTAAAAATTCATATCTAAAAAACTAATCGTTGTTGAGACTTGAAATTTTATTACGATTTAGATTGAAGTTCGATCTTTATTTGTACCCAAAAAGAATTTTCTACGAGTTTTAGTTTTTTGTAGAGAAATAAAACTCTAACCTAACTTAATTTACATGTTCATTAAAATTAGACAATTTTTAAAAAATCATATCTAAAAAACTAATTGCTATTGAGATTTGAAATTTTACCATTATTTAGATGGAAACTTAATCTTTATTTTTACCAAAGGAAATTTTTCTACGACTTTTAGTTTTTCTCTCCGAAGAGAAAATGTAACTTAATGTCGAATAAAATTTGTCAATTTTTAAAAATTCGTATTTAAAAAACTAGTTGTTACTGAGACTTGGAATTTTATTACCATTTAGATTGAAACTTAATCTTTATTTTTACCCAAAATTAATTTTCTACGACTTTTAGTTTTTTCTAGAGAAATGAAATTCTAACCTAACTTAATTTACATGTTCATTAAAATTAGGCAATTTAAAAAAAATCATATCTAAAAAACTAATTGCTATTGAGATTTGAAATTTTACCATTATTTAGATGGAAACTTAATCTTTATTTTTACCAAAGGAAATTCTTCTACGACTTTTAGTTTTTCTCTCCGAAGAGAAAATGTAACTTAATGTCGAATAAAATTTGTCAATTTTTTAAAAATTCGTATCTAAAAAACTAATTAGTGTTGAGACTTGAAATTTTATAATTATTTAGATTGAAACTTAATCTTTATTTTTACCCAAAATGAATTTTCTACGACTTTTAGTTTTTTCTAGAGAAATGAAATTCTAACCTAACTTAATTTACATGTTCATTAAAATTAGGCAATTTTTAAAAAATCATATCTAAAAAACTAATTGTTATTGAGACTTGAAATTTTATCAGTATTTAGATTGAATCTTAATCTTAATTTTTACCAAAGGAAATTTTTCTATGACTTTTAGTTTTTCTCTCCGAGGAGAAAATGTAACTTAATGTCGAATAAAATTTGTCAATTTTTAAAAATTCGTATTTAAAAAACTAATTGTTACTGAGACTTGAAATTTTATTATGATTTAGATTGAAACATTATCTTTATTTTTACCTAAAATGAATTTTCTACGACTTTTAGTTTTTTCTAGAGAAATGAAACTCTAACCTAACTTAATTTACATGTTCATTAAAATTAGGCAATTTAAAAAAATTCATATCTAAAAAACTAATTGTTATTGAGACTTGAAATTTTACTAAGATTTAGATTAAATCTTAATCTTAATTTTTACCAAAGGAAATTTTTCTATGACTTTTAGTTTTTCTCTCCGAGGAGAAAATGTAACTTAATGTCGAATAAAATTTGTCAATTTTTTAAAAATTCATACCTAAGAAACTAGTTAGTGTTGAGACTTGAAATTTTATTACGATTTAGATTGAAACTTAATCTTTATTTTTACCCAAAAAGAATTTCCCACGATTTTTAGTTTTTTCTAGAGAAATGAAATTCTAACCTAACTTAATTTACACGTTCATTAAAACTAGGTAATTTTTTAAAAAATCATATCTAAAAAACTAATTGCTATTGAGAGTTAAAATTTTATCAGTATTTAGATGGAAACTTAGTCTTTATTTTTACCAAAGGAAATTTTTTTACGACTTTTAGTTTTTCTCTCAGAAGAGAAAATGTAACTTAATGTCGAATAAAATTTGTCAATTTTTTAAAAATTCATATCTAAAAAACTAATTGTTGTTAAGACTTGAAATTTTATCACGATTTAGATTGAAACTTAATCTTTATTTTTACCCAAAATGAATTTTCTACGACTTTTAGTTTTTTCTAGAGAAATGAAATTCTAACCTAACTTAATTTACATGTTCATTAAAATTAGGCATTTTTTAAAAAAATCATATCTAAAAAACTAATTGTTATTGAGACTTGAAATTTTACTAAGATTTAGATTGAATCTTAATTTTAATTTTTACCAAAGGAAATTTTTCTACGACTTTTAGTTTTTCTCTCCAAAGAGAAAATGTAACTTAATGTCGAATAAAATTTGTCAATTTTTTAAAAATTCGTATCTAAAAAACTAATTGTTGTTGAGATTTGAAATTTTATTACGATTTAGATTGAATCTTAATCTTTATCTTTACCCAAAAAGAATTTTCCACTACTTTTAGTTTTTTCTAGAGAAATGAAATTCTAACCTAACTTAATTTACATGTTCATTAAAATTAGGCAATTTAAAAAAAAATCATATCTAAAAAACTAATTGTTATTGAGACTTGAAATTTTACTAAGATTTAGATTGAATCTTAATCTTAATTTTTACCGAAGGAAATTTTTCTACGACATTTAGTTTTTCTCTCCGAAGAGAAAATGTAACTTAATGTCGAATAAAATTTGTCAATTTTTAAAAATTCGTATTTAAAAAACTAATTGTTACTGAGACTTGAAATTTTATTAAGATTTAGATTGAAACTTAATCTTTATTTTTACCCAAAATGAATTTTCTACGATTTTTAGTTTTTTCTAGAGAAATGAAATTCTAACCTAACTTAATTTATATGTTTATTAAAATTAGGCAATTTTTAAAAAATCATATCTAAAAAACTAATTGCTATTGAGACTTGAAATTTTATCAGTATTTAGATGGAAACTTAATTTTTATTTTTACCAAAGGAAATTTTTCTACGACTTTTAGTTTTTCTCTCCGAAGAGAAAATGTAACTTAATGTTGAATAAAATTTATCAATTTTTAAAAAATTCGTATCTAAAAAACTAATTGTTGTTGAGACTTGAAATTTTATCACGATTTATATTGAAACTTAATCTTTATTTGTACCCAAAAAGAATTTTCCACGACTTTTAGTTTTTTCTAGAGAAATGAAATTCTAACCTAACTTAATTTACAGGTTCATTAAAATTAGGCAATTTTTAAAAAATCATATCTAAAAAACTAATTGTCATTGAGACTTGAAATTTTACTAAGATTTAGATTGAATCTTAACCTTAATTTTTACCAAAGGAAATTTTTTTACGACTTCTAGTTTTTCTCTCAGAAGAGAAAATGTAACTTAATGTCGAATAAAATTTGTCAATTTTTTAAAAATTCGTATCTAAAAAACTAATTATCGTAGAGATTTGAAATTTTATCACGATTTATATTGAAACTTAATCTTTATTTTTGCCCAAAATTAATTTTCTACGACTTTTAGTTTTTTCTAGAGAAATGAAATTCTAACCTAACTTAATTTACATGTTTATTAAAATTAGGCAATTTTTAAAAAATCATATCTAAAAAACTAATTGCTATTGAGACTGGAAATTTTATCAGTATTTAGATGGAAACTTAATCTTTATTTTTACCAAAGGAAATTTTTCTACGACTTTTAGTTTTTCTCTCAGAAGAGAAAATGTAACTTAATGTCGAATAAAATTTGTCAATTTTTTGAAAATTCGTATTTAAAAAACTAATTATCGTAGAGATTTGATATTTTATCACGATTTATATTGAAACTTAATCTTTATTTTTACCCAAAATGAATTTTCTACGACTTTTAGTTTCTTCTAGAGAAATGAAATTCTAACCTAACTTAATTTACATGTTCATTAAAACTAGGTAATTTAAAAAAAAAATCATATCTAAAAAACTAATTGTTATTGAGACTTGAAATTTTATCAGTATTTAGATGGAAACATATTCTTTATTTTTACCAAAGGAAATTTTTCTACGACTTTTAGATTTTCTCTCAGAAGAGAAAACGTAACTTAATGTCGAATGAAATTTGTCAATTTTTTAAAAATTCGTATCTAAAAAACTAATTAGTGTTGAGCCTTGAAATTTTATGATGATTTAGATTGAATCTTAATCTTCATTTTTGCCAAAGATAAAATTTCCACGATTTCTAGTTTTTTCTTGAGAAGAGAAAATGTAACTTAATGTCAATTAAAATTTGTCAATTTTTTTAAAAATTCGTATCTAAAAAACTAATTGTTGTGGAAACTTGAAATTTTATTATGTTTTTGATTAATATTTAATCTTTATTTTCACCAAACAAAAAGTTTATACGATTTTTAGTTTTTCTCTCAGAGGAGAAAATGTAATGTAATGTTCTTAACATGTTCTAAAAGTAGAGTTTTTTTTGACTTTAATTGAAAACTTTATTTTTTTAAATGAAGAAATGAAATTTGTATTAATTAAAAGTTAAAGTGTTCTATTTTGTAATAAAACAATCAAATTTTCTCCAAATATTACCCAAAAAATTAAAAAAATTCATAAAATTGACTAAAATTTTTTCTAACCTAACTTTTAAAAAATTTTGATCAAATTTAAAAAATCGTGGAGACTTTATTTTTTTAAATTAAGAAATTAAATTTGTATAAATTGAAAGCTAAAATATTCTATTTTGTAATAAAAAAGTCAATTTTTCTCTAAAGATTACCCAAAAAATTAAAAAAATTCCCAAAGTTGGTAAAAATTATTGCCCACTTTATAACCTAACTTTTTTAGAAAAAATGAGTTAACTTTAAAAAATCGTCAAAAATTTATTTTTAAAAACTAAGAAATAATTTTTTAGGAAATGAAAGTTAAAAGATTGTAAATTTAATTAAAAAAGACGGATTTTTTCTAAGTGTTCTCAAAAAAATTAAAAAAATTCCCAAACTTGGTGAAAATTTTTGACACTTTATAACCTAACTTTTTTAGAAAATTGAATCAACTTTAAAAAATCGTCTAAAATTTATTTTTAAAAACTAAGAAATAATTTTTTAGAAAATGAAAGTTAAAAGATTGTAAATTTGATTAAAAAAGGCGGATTTTTTCTAAGTGTTATCAAAAAAATTAAAAAAATTCCCAAAGTTGGTGAAAATTTTTGACACTTTATAACCTAATTTTTTTAGAAAATTGAATCAACTTTAAAAAATCGTCTAAAATTTATTTTTAAAAACTAAGAAATAATTTTTTGGAAAATGAAAGTTAAAAGACTGTAAATTTAAATAAAAAAGGCGGATTTTTTCTAAGTGCTATCAAAAAAATTAAAAAAATTCCCAAAGTTGGTGAAAATTTTTGACACTTTATAACCTAACTTTTTTAGAAAATTGAGTCAACTTTAAAAAATCGTGGAGACTTTATTTTTTTAAATGAAGAAATAAAATTTGTATTAATTGAAAGCTAAAATATTCTATTTTGTAATAAGAAAGTTAATTTTGTTCTAAATATTACCCAAAAAATTAAAAAAATTCATAAAATTGATTAAAAATTTTTATAACCTAACTTTTTAAAAATTTTTATCAATTTTAAAAAATCGTGGAGACTTTATTTTTTTAAATGAAGAAATGAAATTTGTATTAATTGAAAGTTAAAATATTCTATTTTGTAATGAAAAAGTCAATTTTTCTCTAAATATTATCCAAAAAATTTAAAAAAATCATAAAATTGACTAACATTTTTTTTAACCTAACTTTTAAAAAATGTTGACCAAATTTAAAAAATCGTGGAGACTTTATTTTTTTAAATTAAGAAATGAAATTTTTACTAATTGAAAGCTAAAATATTCTATTTTGTAATAAAAAAGTCAATTTTTCTTTAAATATTACCCAAAAAATTCAAAAAATTCATAAAATTGATTAAAAATTTTTATAACCTAACTTTTTAAAAATTTTTATCAATTTTAAAAAATCGTGGAGACTTTATTTTTTTAAATGAAGAAATGAAATTTGTATTAATTGAAAGCTAAAATATTTTATTTTGTAATAAAAAAGTCAAATTTTCTCTAAATATTACCCAAAAAATTAAAAAAATTCATAAAATTGATTAAAAATTTTTATAACCTAACTTTTTAAAAATTTTGACCAAATTTAAAAACTCGTGGAGACTTTATTTTTTTAAATGAAGAAATGAAATTTGTATTAATTGAAAGCTAAAATATTTTATTTTGTAATAAAAAAGTCAATTTTTCTCGAAATATTACCCAAAAAATTAAAAAAAGTCATAAAGTTGACAAATTTTTTTTATAACCTAACTTTTAAGAAATTTTGATCAAATTTAAAAAATCCTGACTTTATTTTTTTTAATTAAGAAATGAAATTTGTGTTAATTGAAAGCTAAAATATTCTATTTTGTAATAAAAAAGTCAAATTTTCTCTATATATTACCCAAAAAATTAAAAAAAATTATAAAATTGACTAAAATTTTTTATAACCTAACTTTTAAAAAATGTTGATCAAATTTTAAAAATTCTGACTTTATTTTTTTAATTAAGAAATGAAATTTGTATTAGTTGAAAGCTAAAATATTCTATTTTGTAATAAAAAAGTCAAATTTTCTCTAAATATTATCCAAAAAATTAAAAAAATTCTTAAAGTTGAGTAAACATTTTTTTAACCTAACTTTTTAAAAATTTTGATCAAATTTTAAAAATCCTGACTTTATTTTTTTTAATTAAGAAATGAAATTTGTATTAATTGAAAGCTGAAATATTCTATTTTGCAATAAAACAGTCAAATTTGCTTTAAGTATTACCCAAAGAATTAACGTTTAAAAATGATAACTTTGTTATGCATGTATAAAAATCATTAAAAAATGTATACTTACAGTTAGTTAAGGAAACTTCTAATTTGGCAATACGGGTACTAAATGACTTCACTAAAAAAAAATAATAAGAGTAATAATAATTATTTTTATGATTATAACTTACAATTAGGCGTAACTTAAATATACATACCTTCGGCAATAAATGAGTTGTAACATACTGGTAGCATTAGCTTCATTCCTAATTCGTAAGTACGGAAAGCGGTAATTGAAACATTTAAAAGATCTACTGCCGTTGCCACAAATCCTTTGAATATGGGCACGGAGAAACTGGTACTGAATGAGATCTCACAGATATGTTCCAAAATATAAGTTCTTGCAATGTTGTAACTATTTAGAGCTGCAACGGAAGAAATATATTAACAAATGTAATATTTAATAAAACATGCTTATGTCTTACCCGATGTGGCAAGTGGTAAACTACAGGTAGAGACAGAGATTTTGCGTACGTCTTCGCAAAACAAATTCAATTCGAGGGAGAAGTCACACTCCGTAAAAGAGATTCTTTTGGCTTCGTGATGATGTCTTAATAAGTGATGATGTCTAGCTGCTTGGGGATGCTTGGCTAAATGATGGTGTTTTTTATGGTGGTGTTTCACAACATGATGCTTTTTATGATGACCTGATTTTTTAAAATAAAAAAGTAGTATTAAATTAAAATTGTATTAAAAGTTAAATTATACGGACCACTAGCTAAAGCATCAGCTAGGAAAACTACCAAAAGAAGGAGGGCGAAAATACACTTCATGATTGACTTCTTTACCTGGTCTTTAGAGAGGTAAAACTGAAGTTATTCTCTGTATAAACGCCCGTTCTTTTTATATGCGAATTTCGACATGTTTTCCATTTAGTTTTAATTAATTGTATTTTTGACATAAGTATTTGAGTGTTTTAGACGGCTTATGTTGATAAAGAAAGATAAAGTGAAATGTTTTAGTTAAGTAAGTTGTTAGTTATTTGACGAATCATTTTTTATACTTGTTTTTTTGTATTTTTCTTTTACACTTTGTTGGAAAATGTTGATAATGTGTTTTGAAAGACATGAACGATTAATCTTGAGAGTTTCTATTTATTCATAATAATTTATCAATAGTTTAATATTATGCATTTTATTTTCTGTTTCATTGCATTTCTGTTTCTTAAATTATGTTCACTTTCAACTGGTGTTGCATAAACAAGCGACTTTAGATGTCCCCAAAAGAAGTAGTCTAACGGATTAATGTTTGGAGATTGTGGTGATTACGGCTGAGGTCCTCCCCGACTTATCCATCGCTAATTGTGAGTAAAAGTGTCATTAAGATGTTAGCAAACAGCAAGATTGAAATAAGCATTAACGTCGTGCATAAACAACATGTCAGTTGGTTTATAGTGATACATCATCTAACAAACCAGGCAATATATCATCTAGAAATTGTCTGTAAGTCTCACCATTTAGTTGAGGAGGAAGAAAATGCAGTCCAATGATCACCAAGAACTCCAGCTCATTGACCGAAAACTGCAGCTGCATGTTCTTCAATAATATGGGGATTTTCATACTCCCAAAAATGATTATTGTGGAAGTTTCGCATCATGTGAAAAACTTGCCTCATCTGTGAGGAATGAATAGAATTTTAGACGTAAAGTTGGGATTTTGCATAGTTTTTTAAAGAAACCACAATAATCAAACCATGGAAGAAAATCCCTTGGCAACAGTGGTTGCTAAAAATGTGGCATACCACATTTTTATCCATAGATAAAGTAAATTTTTGTGCAAAACCCTCCAAACACTTTGATGACTGATCTTAAACTGTGCAGATAATTTTCGCGTACTACTTGAGAGATTAGCTTCCATTTCTTGTAAGATTGCTTCTTCTAGTTAGGGTGTCATTATTGTTCTCGGTCTACCAATACGTTCAACGTGAGTATTTACAGATCCAGTTTTGCACAGTCTAGTATGTAGCCTTGTAACGGTTTTATTTTTCGTCTTTAATTAAATTTAAATTATTTGGTTTGGGCCATCTGTTGGAAAGTGTCATTTTTAGATCTCTTGGTTTTATATTTCGCAATATATTGGTTGGTTTATCAGATTAGTGTGGTCAGAAGTAGTGGGGAAATAGTTCTTTCAAGCGTTGTAATTTAGATTATTTCGTCCTCTTCCTTTTCGATCCTTGGAAGAGCGTGGTTGATGTTTGGCTCCGATAGAAATTTTAGAATTTGCCGGATTAGCTTCTCACTCCACAGATTTTGGGCACCTGTTTATGCTTTGTCGAATTTGGTTCCGGATTATTGGGTTTTTATCAGCCAACACGCAGAGCCGATTAACATCGTAAGGTATGTTTTACGTTTGCTGAGGACTTGAAAGTTTGCGCTGCAGCCTTATGAAAATTCTTCCTGTTGGAAATGGTCTATTAGGATATCGTTCCTGATAAAGTCGACAGGCTTCTGCAGCATTTCTGTTAGCCCATAAATGAAATGTATTTCAGCAAATTCAACGTTATTCATTAACCGCTCTTTCCGACCTCGACGCCTTAGGTGTCGTTCATGTTGACAAATAAAACGTTAAAATACAACTTGATTTATAAGTTTGATGTCATTTCTAGACCCAAATTGGTTAAATAGCGCCTTTTCGAACGTCCTTTTCTGGGTCAGATTTCTGAACATTAGAATCGCGATATCTAGGTTTATCAAACATGATAAACCTAGATTTTAAACCTAGGCAGATTTTATAAAAATGCTACTTAGGTACTTCTTGCACTCCACCCTTCAATTAAATCAATTTAGGTAGTTTTCTACAAAATCTGACAAAAAGTTTAATAAAATTCGATGATTTCAGAAGAAACTTTGAAATTTTTTTTTGGTAACAATAGGAAAAAAATCTCTTTTAATTGAAAATAGAATCTTTTAGCTTTAATTTAAATCAAAAATCAATCTCTAATTCCAAAAAATAAAGTCTCAGTGATTTTTTAAAGTTGGTGGATTTTTAAAAAAAAAATTGGGTTGAAACCGTTAAAAATTTTTACCAACTTTGGGAATTTTTTTAATTTTTTTGGTAATAATTATAAAAAATCTGCCTTTTTTAAATCAAAACAGAATCTTTTATTTTTCATTTAAACCAAAAATCAGTTCTTAATTTTCAGAAATGAAGTCTGGACGATTTTTTAAAGTTTGTCGATTTTTTTTTAAGTTAGGTTAGTCACCTGTCAGAAAATGTTTTCAACTTTAAGATTTTTTTTTTAATTTTTTTTGATAATAATTAGAATTAACCTGTCTTTTTTAATTCAAAACAGAATCTTTGAAGTTTCATTTAAACCAAAAATCTTTCCTTAATCTTCATAAATAAAGTCTAGGTGATTTTTTAAAATTGGGTGATTTTTTAAAAAAGTTTGGTTAGAACTGTGAAAAATTTTCACCAACTTTAAAATTTTTTTGGTAAGAATTGGGAAAGATCTGTAATTTTTAGTTCAAAACAGAATCTTTAATCTTTCATTTAAACCAAAAATCATTCCTTAATCTTCAAAAATAAAGTCTGGACGATTTTTTAAAGTTGGTTGATTTTCTTTTAAAGTTAGGTTAGTCACCTGTCAAAAAATGTTTCCAACTTTAAGATTTTTTTTAATTTCTTTTTGATAATAATTAGAACTAACCTGTCTTTTTTAATTCAAAACAGAATCTTTGATGTTTCATTTAAACCAAAAATCTTTCCTTAATCTTCATAAATAAAGTCTGGGTGATTTTTTAAAATTGGGTGATTTTTTTTTTTAAAGTTTGGTTAGAACTGTCAAAAAGTTTCACCGACTTTAAATTTTTTTTTAATTTTTTTGGTAAGAATTAAGAAAGATCTGTATTTTTTAATTCAAAACAGAATCCTTTATCTTTCATTTAAACCAAAAATCATTCCTTAATCTTCAAAAATAAAGCCTGGACGATTTCTTAAAATTGGCGGATTTTTTTTAAGTTAGGTTAGTCACGTGTCAAAAAAATTTTCCAACTTTAAGAATTTTTTAAAATTTTTTGATAATAATTAGAACTAATCTGTCTTTTTCAATTCAAAACAGAATCTTTGAAACTTCATTTAAACCAAAAATCTTTCCTTAATCTTCATAAATAAAGTTTGGGTGATTTTTTAAAATTGGGTGATTTTTTTTTAAAGTTTGGTTAGAAGTGTCAAAAATTTTCACCAACTTTAAAATTTTTTTTAATTTTTTTGGTAAGGATTAGGAAAGATCTGTCCTTTTTAATTCAAAACAGAATCTTTTATCTTTCATTTAAACCAAAAATTATTCTTTAATTCCAATAAATAAGATCTGGGTGATTTTTTAAGAAAGTTAGGTTAGTCACTTATAATTTATTAAAGTGCAAAAACGTGTTCTAACTTTTCAATATAATTGCAACTTGTACATCCTTTTTTGGTTGCTTTTCGTTCTTTGTATTTATTAATCCATATTAACTTTTTGAGCCTGCTGTAGTCATATAAATACAATATTAAAAAAGTTGTTAGATGTATTTTTAAAGTAAATGAATCTTTAGTTTTAAAGTTAGGAGCTAAAATGTGTTGAAGTGTTTATAGACTTTATGTATCATAGTTCCTTTACAACAAATATTAATTGATTGATCTATTAATACCCGAAATCTGGTCTTTTAATCACCAGAAAAATGAGTAATTAATTGAGTGAAAAAATGAGTTAATTTTTTAACTTAAAATTTCAAAAAAAAAAAAAAAATGGTGGAGGCGCTAGGAAGTGAAAATCATTTTTTAATATAACTTGAAAATAAAGTTAGATAGAAAAATTTTTTTCAAATAAAAATTATAGCTTATTTAAAAATAAATATTTTTTTATCTGAAGAATTTTTTTATATTATTATTAGTTTTTTAGTTACTAATTTTTAAAGTTAAATTTTCTCAAAGTGGTGGAGTTGAAAAGTGGGGTTCATTTTTTTTTAAATAACTTAAAAACTAAACTAGATAGAAAACTTGTTTTCAAATTAAAATTATAGCTTATTTAAAAACAAACATTTTTTATTTGAAGAATTTTTTTGTATCGTTTTGAATTTTTCAGTTATTAATTTTTGAAATTAAAATTTCTAAAAATGGCGGAGACGCCAGTAAGTGGTGATCATTTTTTGAATATAACTTAAAAACTAAGCTAGATAGAAAAATTATTTTCAAATAAAAATTATAGCTTATTTAAAAACAAACGTTTTTTATTTAAAAGATTTGTTTGTATCTCTTTTAATTTTTAAGGTATTAATTTTTAAAGTCATATTTTTACAAAATGGTGGAGGTGCCAGAATGTAAAGTTCATTTTTTCAAAACATTTCAAAAACGAAGCTAGATAGAAAAATTTTTTTCAATTAAAAATTATAGCTTATTAAAAGATAAACATTTTTTATTTGAAGAATTTTTTTATATTTTTATTAGTTTTTTAGTTACTAATTTTTAAAGTAAATTTTCTCAAAGTGGTGGAGGAGTTAAAAAGTGGGATTCATTTTTTTAAAATAACTCAAAAACTAAACTAGATAGAAAAATTGTTTTCAAATAAAAATTATAGCTTATTTAAAAATAAACATTTTTTATTTGAAAAATTGTTTTGTATCTTTTTAAATTTTTCAGTTATTACTTTTTGAATTTGAAATTTCAAAAAATCGCGGAGGCGCCAGTAAGTGGAGATCGTTTTTTTTTATATAACTTGAAAATAAAGCTAGATAGAAAAATTATTTTCAAATAAAAATTATAGCTTATTTAAAGGCAAACATTTTTTATTTGAAAAATTTTTTTGTATCGTTTTTAATTTTTCAGTTATTAATTTTTGAAGTTAAAATTTCGAAAAATGGCGGAGGCGCTAGTAAGTGGTGCTCATTTTTTTAATATAACTTGAAAATAAAGCTAGATAGAAAAATTATTTTCAAATAGAAATTATAGCTTATTTAAAAACAAACATTTTTTATTTGAAAGATTTTTTTGTATCGTTTTTAATTTTTTAGTTATTACTTTTTTAAAATTAAAATTTCAAAAAATGTCGGAGGCGCCAGTAAGTGGTGATCATTTTTTTTATATAATTTGAAAATAAATCTAGATAGAAAAATTTTTTTCAAATAAAAATTATAGATTATTTAAAAGTAAACATTTTTTATTTGAAAATTTTTTTGTATCGTTTTAAATTTTTCAGTTGTTAATTTTTAAAGTTAGTATTTCAAAAAATGGTGGAGGCGCAAGTAAGTGGAGATCATTTCTTTTTTTAATATAACTTGAAAATAAAGCTTGTTAGAATTTTTTTTTTCAAATAAAAATTATAACTTATTAAAAGATAAACATTTTTTATTTGAAGAATTTTTTTATATTTTTATTAGTTTTTTAGTTATTAATTGTTAAAGTTAAATTTTCTCAAAGTTGTGGAGTTGAAAAGTGGGGATTCATTTTTTAAAAATAACTCAAAAACTAAACTAGATAGAAAAATTGTTTTCAAATAAAAATTATAGTTTATTTGTAGATAAACATTTTTTATTTGAAAAATTTTTTTATATCGTTTTTAATTTTTCAGTTATTAAGTCTTGAAATTAAAATTTCTAAAAATGGCGGAGGCGCCAGTAAGTGGTAATCATTTTTTCAAAGTAACATTAAAAATAAGCTAGATAGAAAAAATATTTTCAAATAAAAATTATAGCTTATTTAAAGACAAACGTTTTTTATTTGATGATTTTTTTTGTATCTTTTTTAATTTTTAAGGTATTAATTTTTAGTCATATTTTTACAAAATGGTGGGGGTGCCGGTATGTAAAGTTCATTTTTTCAAAACATTTTAAAAACGAAGTTAGATAGAAAAAATGTTTTCAAATAAAAATTATAGCTTATTTAAAAATAAACATTTTTTATTTGAAGAATTTTCTTATATTTTTATTTGTTTTTTAGTTACTAATTCTTAAAGTTGAATTTTCTCAAAGTGGTGGAGGCATTGAAAAGTAGGGTTCATTTTTTTAAAATAACTCAAAAACTAAATTAGATAGAAAAATTCTTTTCAAATAAAAATTATAACTTATTTAAAAATCAACATTTTTTATTTGAAGAATTTTTTTATATTTTTATTAGTTTTTTAGTTATTAATTTTTAAGATTCAATTTTCTCAAAGTGGTGGAGGCGTCGAAAAGTGGAGTTCATTTTTTAAAAATAACTCAAAAACTAAATTAGATAGAAAAATTCTTTTCAAATAAAAATTATAGCTTATTTAAATACAAACAATTTTTATTTGAAAAATTTTTTTGTATCGTTTTTAATTTTTCAATTATTAATTTTTAAAGTTAAAATTTCAAAAAATTGCTAAGGCGTCTGTATGTAGAGATCATTTTTTCAAAATAACATGAAAACTAACCTAGATAGAAAAATTATTTTCAAATAAAAATTATAGCTTATTTAAAAATAAACATTTTTTATTTGAAGAATTTTTTTATATTTTTATTAGTTTTTTAGCTACTAATTTTTAAAGTTAAATTTTCTCAAAGTTGGAGAGGCGTGAAAAGTGGGGTTCATTTTTTTTTAAATAACTCAAAAACTAAACTAAATAGAAAAATTCTTTTCAAATAAAAATTATAGCTTATTTAAAGATAAACATTTTTTATTTGAAAATTTTTTTTGTATCGTTTTAAATTTTTCAGTTATTATTTTTTGAATTTTAAATTTCAAAAAATGACAGAGGCGCTAGTAAGTGGTGATCATTTCTTGAATATGTCTTAAAAACTAAGCTAGATAGAAAAATTATTTTCAAATAAAAATTATAGCTTACTTAAAAACAAACATTTTTTATTTGAAAAATTTTTTTGTGTCATTTAAAATTTTTCAGTTATTAATTTTTAAAGTTAAAATTTCAAAAAATGGTGGAGGTGCCAGTAAGTGGTAATCATTTCTTGAATATAACTTAAAAACTAAGCTAGATAGAAAAATTATTTTCAAATAAAAATTATAGCTTATTTAAAAACAAACATTTTTTATTTGAAGATTTTTTTTGTATCTCTTTTAATTTTTAAGATATTAATTTTTAAAGTCATGTTGTTACAAAATGGTGGGGGTGATGGAATGTAAAGTTCATTTTTTCAAAACATTTCAAAAACGAAGCTAAAGAGAAAAATTATTTTCAAGTAAAAATTATAGCTTATTAAAAGGTAAACAGTTTTTATTTGAAGAATTTTTTTATATTTTTATTAGTTTTTTAGTTACTAATTTTTAAAGTTAAATTTTCTCAAAGTGGTGGAAGAGTTGAAAAGTGGGGTTCATTTTTTTAAAATAACTCAAAAACTAAACTAGATAGAAAAATTGTTTTCAAATAAAAATTATAGCTTATTTAAAAATAAACATTTTTTATTTGAAGAATTTTTTTATATTTTTATTAGTTTTTTAGTTATTAATTGTTAAAGCTAAATTTTCTCAAAGTGGTTGAGGCGTTGAAAAGTGGGGTTCATTTTTTTAAAATAACTCAAAAACTAAACTAGATAGAAAAATTGTTTTCAAATAAAAATTATAGCTTATTTAAAAATAAACATTTTTTATTTGAAGAATTTTTTTATATTTTTGTTAGTTTTTTAGTTACTAATTTTTAAAGTTAAATTTTCTCAAAGTAGTGGAGGCGTCGAAAAGTGGGGTTTATTCTTTTAAAATAACTCAAAAACTAAACTAGATAGAAAAATTGTTATTAAATAAAAATTATAGATTATTTAAAGACAAACATTTTTTATTTGAAAATTTTTTTTTGTATTTTTGTTCGTTTTTATATTATTAATTTTTAAAGTTTAATTTTCAGTATAACTTTAAAACTAAACTTATTATTTCAGTATTTAGATGTAAGAAATACAAAAGAAATTATTTTTATTTTATTTATTTTCACAATCGCATTTACAAACACCAATGTACATTAATTTTTAGTGCTTAGCGTGTTTGTGGGTTTTGTGGGCTTTGTGCAACTTATGTCCAGAATGACGTTGTGACACGTGATGACGTGTCTTCCCATTTTGGCATTTATCAGGTTTACCATTTGCGTGCGATGGAATGCAGTTTTGGTTGGACTTTTGAGTTGTAGTGCTGGTATTATCCCCGGTATTTGTTGCTTGGGTAGTGGGTGTAGTTACGCCCCCTTCACCTCCCTCAGTTTGTGGTTTAGCGGTATCAGTATTGTCTGAATCATCTATTACAAATAAATATTAATAGATTTATAAATTTTTATTGGTGGTTTGAATTTTATTTTTACCTGTTGACTGGGTGGTTGAAGTAGTATCAGGTTCGGGACTTGGATTTTCTTCAACTGGTTTTTCTGATGGAGTGTTAACAGCTATTATAAATAAATATTAGTTGATTTATAAATTTTTATTGGTGGTTTGAGTCTTATTTTTACCTGTTGATTGGGTGGTTGAAGTAGTATCAGGTTCGGGACTTGGATTTTCTTCAACTGGTTTTTCTGATGGAGTGTTAACAGCTATTATAAATAAATATTAGTTGATTTATAAATTTTTATTGGTGGTTTGAGTTTTATTTTTACCTGTTGATTGGGTGGTTGAAGTAGTATCAGGTTCGGGACTTGGGTTTTCTTCAATTGGTTTTTCTGATGGAGTGTTAACAGCTATTATAAATAAATATTAGTTGATTTATGAAGTTTTATTAATTAAGTTTTATAAATTTTACCTGTTGATTCTGTTGTTGAAGAAGAACTAGTATTTTCACCTTGTTGATTTTCATCAATTGGGTTTGCTGAAGTGGTAGTGCTACTACTTCCGCCTA
Organism: Digitonthophagus gazella; assembly: GCA_036711955.1. NCBI lineage: Eukaryota > Metazoa > Arthropoda > Insecta > Coleoptera > Scarabaeidae > Digitonthophagus > Digitonthophagus gazella. The sequence goes on from JASCIT010000002.1 coordinate 32,354,483, forward strand.
CATCACCTGTTAAAAGCATTAAATCGATTTATAGATTGTTACTGACCGTTGGAGTTTTATAACTCTTACCTGTTGATACGGTTGGGGTAGAATTTTGATCAATTCCGCTGTTATCACCTCCATTCTCATCACCTCCATTGTCATTACCTCCATTCTCATCTCCTTCATGCTCATCACCTCCATGCTCATCACCTCCATGCTCATCACTTCCATTTTCATCACCTATTACGAACAAATATTAATTAATTGAAATAACAGTAAGTGTTTTTATTAATTTGTGTATTTTCATTGAAGGTTACCGAAAGTTTTAATATATTTACCTTCGCAGCTATTTAATGTAGTTTGAAAAGTAGCAAGAATACTGCTGTATTTTGATACTAAAAAAATAATAATTTATTTTACCATATAAATATTGGACAAATGAAATGTAAGTATACGTACATGAGGAAATGTATTTCTCGAGACATTGAGCCGAACTTGATTTCTCAAATTTTTCTATTGCGTCGTCTATTTTTTCTTTTGCTCCGTCTACAATTCGTTTATACACTGGGACGTTGATTTTAAAATCATAACGGCATAGTTCATTTAGTTGAAGTTGTGCAAGCCAGTAAGCTAAAATATAAATAGTATGTTAAGAAAATCAATTTTTAATAAAGGGTTCTTACTATTTACCTGAGCTGAAAGTAACTGGCACATAGCACCTCCAATCTACATCGATAGTAGGTAGTGGCTGGCAAAGGACACCAAGTTCCAAAGAGACTTTACATGTTTCAAAGAATAAAGATCTTTTCTCAGCGTGGTGGTGTCTTAATGAGTGATGGTGTCTAGCTGCTTGGGGATGTTTAGCCAGATGATGTTTTACAGCATGGTGTTTTTTATTATGATGGTTTTTATTATGATGTTGACCTAAATTTTAAAAGTAAAAATAACCAAACACTAGTACAAATTGTGTTTAAATAATATAATTAAATTAAAATATAAAAAGAATGATTTAAAATTGTATTAAAATATAGGTAAATTATACTTACTAGTAGCTAAAGCATTAGCTAAGAAAGCCACGAAAAGAAGAATAGCAAAGTTGAATCTCATGGTTGACCGCTTTACCTGATCCTTGGAGAGGTAAATTCGAAGTTGTTGTGTAGATGAACGGTCGTCCTTATATACGAGAAAATGAAAATTTTCGGCATTGTTTCGGCTTTAGAGAATTCTTAAGTTCGCCGAGTTTGAAATTTTTACAATTCATCTGTGATAAAGTTTCAGATATTTTCCAAAACTGTACTTTTTTTTTTTTAGAAGATAAGTTTAAAGTATTTTGTTTATAATTATACCTTTGGAATAAGTTTAAAGATGTTTGAGATGGTTTGTGATAAGATAAAGAGGAATGTTTCAGTTAATTATTCTTAGCTATTCGTGAAAACTTTTTTTTTAGATATTTTTTTTATATACGTAAAGAAAGTTGAAAATGTATAAAAAATTAAATTAAATTTTCTATTTTTTAAATGATATCTGAAAAAATATGAAAGATAAATATGATATAATAAAATATTTTTCTTGGTATATTCCTTTAATATTTGCTCTCTTTCTTACATTTAGATCTCTTTGCTTTCTGCGCATCCCACACGCAAAACTTATAAGTTAAACGAACTCTAATATAAAATTTAAAATGAATTAAAATGAACTGAATTGGACTATAATAGACGTTTTTTCTTCCAAACACTGTGGAAATTTTATTTAATGTGACCGTAACTTTTGATAAAATGGTTATTCGATGTATAATTTTTGCTGCTGTCGATTTAAGAATACCATCAATGTCTGGAATTGTTACATATAAGAATTCCTGTTGTAAAAAATCATAACGATAAGAGTAAAAAAATGAAGTGTTGGAGTAGTTCTGTTCTTACATAATTACAGTGAAATTCCCTTTCGCGGACACCCCTCTTGAACGGACACCCCCCTTGAATGGACAGTTTCTGATGAAACCGTCCGATTCTCATATACCGTATTCATTCGAATATAAGTCGCACCTGAAACTAAGCCGCACTTTATTTCTGTGAATGATTAGTAAAAAAAAGTTTCTTAGAATAAAGTTGGTAAATAAGTAAATCGTAATATGTACCCATAATTATGAAAGTGGTCTAAGTCATATATTTTTTGTTTCGAGATATTTAATGAATTGTATTTGAACGAATTAAAAAATATTTTCACGTTATACGACATATTAATTTATAATTTTATTAGTCTTGATTAATGGAAATTTATTATGAATATGAAATTCTGTGTTAATTTCATACTAAAATGTTATTTTTAAAGCTTGAATTGACTTACAATTAGACCATTTTCAAAATTAACTGAATGTCCAATAAATGACTTAGAGCAGGAAAGAACTATAAGTTTCATTTAAAACAATAACTTTAATAAAATAATTTATGAATATTTATTAATTAAAAAGCAATCCATTTTTATCATTCCGAGATTTTAAGATTTTTAAAATGTTCTTGAAAATGTGGAGCGGTGTATGGTAGTAAACATAAAATATCTTTATGTCTTTCTTCTGTTGCTGGTCTAATTGAGGTGTATAATAGAAGTAAAGTAATATTTCCGTATATTTTTGGTCTTCCTCTTTTAGGTGAAAGATCCAAAACGTGGAATTCAGAATAATTTAAAGAAGTTTATAAAATATTTTATAAAGTTCATTTTTCAAGAATCTCATCCATTGAATTTGTAGCCAAGAGACAGATTCGCTTGAGGTATTTTTTACTCTTCTTGTTGATGATTCTTCTAGTGATTTCATTGAAATTACATCCGACTGTGACATTCGTTTCATCGAAAATGTATTTCTTCTTCTAAACATTTCTATCAATTTATAATGCTCAGGGTTGTATACGAAATTTGATTTTTTTATTTTCGTTTCTATTAAACCATAATCACTGTCATATGGTAGAAAAGAATGACCCGATACCAAAAATTTATGGTTTAGCGTTTCAATATTATTTTTCAATATACAGGGTTTCTCACGCAACTGGTTCGTTAGAACTTTATTGGGTTCCACTATTAGTAGATTTTTGACATTTTGCCAGTAGGGGTTGTTCATCTGGATCTTTCGATTTAAAATATTTTCAAGATGGCTGCCACTTCCGGTCGACCGGAAGTAGGATACAACTTCGTTATTTTAAATGGAATGGTATAACTTTTATTGCATATTTTAATTCTACGTACAAAAATAAGTACACTTTCATAAGGATTGTTGGTACTTATCGCTTTTCGTATTCGAGTTATTTTGATTTTAAGATTCTTTTAACAATTTTTAACATGCTGTTAAAAACCACATTTCTCAGTCACTGTTCAAGCAAGAAAGTTTATAATTGGTACGTTTACTCTCCACACATTGCCAAATAGAATCCCACTACCCCTACCCCTCTTTCACATACAGGGTGGTCACAAAGAGAATTACCGCTCTTTCATATTCAATTGCAAAAAAAGTCGAAAATTTTAAATGGAACACCCCATATTTTATTAACCTATTCGATAGAGAATTTAATTCTCTACAAATTTGCAATACATGTCCCTATACCTATCGGTTAAGGTTTCCAAGATATAAGGGAATTTGTCAAAATCGCGTATAAAATGTCAGAAGAAGTCTTGTTTTTATTAGTAGACTATGAAACTATAACAGTTTCTTCGCTTGATATGGTAGAAAATTTAATTCTTTACCAATCTTCAATACATTTCCCCATACCTGTTGGTTAAAGTTTTGAAGGTATAAGCGAATTTATAAAACTTGCGCGTAATATGTCAAGAAAAGTTCTTCTTTATTAGTAGGCTACGAAATTTGAGCAGTTTTTTGATAAATTCCCTTATATCGTCAAAACTAATCGATAGGTATAGGGAAGTGTATTGAAGGTTGGTAGAGAATTAAATTCCCTATCGTATCAAGCAAACAAATCGACCAAGTTCCATAGCCTACTAATAAAAAGAAGAAAAACTTCTGACATTTTATACGCGATTTTGACAAATTCCCTTATATCTTGAAAACCTTAACCGATAGGTATAGGGATATGTATTGCAAATTTGTAGAGAATTAAATTCTCTATCGAATAGGCTAATAAAATATATGGTGTTCCATTTAAAATTTTCTACTTTTTTGCAATTGAATATGGAAGAACGGTAACTCTCTTTGTGACCAGCCTGTATATTAAAGAGGGGTGAAGGTAGTGGCGTTCTATTTGGTAATGTCTGGAGGGTAACCGTATGAGTTATCAACTTTCTTGCTTGAACAGTGACCGAGAAATGTGGTTTTAGAGAACAGGTTGAAAATTGTCAAAAAATCTTAAAATCAAAATAACTCGAATACGAAAAGCGATAGAATTAAAATATGCAATAAAAATTGTACCATTCCATTTAAAATAACGAAGTTGTATCCTACTTCCGGTCGACCGGTAGTGGCAGCCATCTTGAAAATATTTTAAATCGAAAGATCCAGATAAACAACCCCTAATGACAAAATCTCAAAAATATACCAATAGTGGAACCTAATAAAGTTCTAACGAACCAGTTCCGTGAGAAACCCTGTATAAATTTGATGATTTTTGAGTTAGACCACTTTCATAATTAACACTAAATGAATTCCGTATAACGTTGAAATTACAACCACTGCCTAAAGGTTCATTTTTATCGATATCGCAAAAATTACATTCAATAAATTTAGTTTAGAATAATGTAGTGTGAAATACGTGATAAACTCATTTTTTAAAAATTTTGACAGACCACTTTCATAATTATGGGCACATATTACGATAAAATTTTTTTATTAGGTATTTTATATTTTTGAATTAGGTTCGAATCTAAGCCGCACCCGATTCTAAGTCGCACCCCAATTTTATGAACGATTATACAGCAAAAATAGTGCGCCTTAGATTCAAACGAATATGATAATCACTTCGCATTTCTCTTAAGCGGACACCCCTCTTGGGCGGAAACTTTTGGTGAGCCTCGTTGGTATCCGCACAAGGGTGATTTCACTGTATTTCTATTATATGAGTGAAAATCTAAAACTTCTTCTATATCAGTGATGGCGAACCTTTTTGAGAAGTGGGTAAAATTTTGTTGATTGTATTTTTTTAGTGCTTCCTCGTGGGTCACTAATTTCAAATGACTTGCAAAAGAAGAAGGTGTTCTAGGATTAAAAGAACCTTGTGGGTCACTTAAAAAGTTTGTGTGGGTCAGTGTCTGACCAACGGATCATAGGTTCGCCATCATTGTTTTATACCGGGTGTCCCAACGGTCCGAAAAAGCTCCATAACTTATTTATTATTGAAGATATTGGCCTTTTCCTTTTTTTAAGTTATAGCTGCAATGGTACTACACATTTTTAAAATATTGCGACTTGTATACAGGTGTCCCAAAATTACAAAACATACCAAAGTTAGGATTTTTTAATTGGAATGTACCCGATTTTAATTTATTTTTGGATTCTATGCTGCAGTACGATTCACTTTTATACAGGTCGTTTTTCTCTAAACTGCCGCTAATTTGATTTATAACACTTTTTTTGTCAGAATTTCCAAATGCAGTAGTCTGTTAAAAAATTCTTATTTTCAATATCCTTGCCTTGTTGTCAAATTAATTGACTCGGTTTGAATGTTGAATGTTTGTTGGATTTTTAAAAAGTTTACTCAACGATCCGTTTAGTCGCATTTGTCTACTGCGATTTTTAAGAATGATAAATTTAAAATATCGAAAACTCATTAGTTTTTAAATGGTAACCCCTATTTGTTATTATATTGGTCAAAAATTATTCTGACATGCTTATTTTACCTTATTATGAATAAAAAGTTTGTCTGATTAATTTTTGATCACTACAATAATAAATCGGTACAATAATTTGACTCATCATGTTTAAAAAATCTCACTAGACAAATGCGACTAAGCAGGTTATTGAGTAAACATTTAAAAGATGCAGCAAACATTTAGCAATTAAACAACGTCACCTACTGTAAGGTTAAGCCAAAAATTTTAGAACACACCACTGCATTTCGAAATTCTGGCAAATAAACTGTTATAAATCAAATTTCCTGACAATTTAGGTAAAAATGACCTCTATAGAAGTGAATTGTATTTTACCATAGAATTCAAAAATAAAATAAAATCGGTTACATTCCATTTAAAAAATAGCAACTTTGGTATTTTTTGTAATTTAGGGACACCTGTATGTAAGCCACAATATTTTAAAAGTGTGTAGTAGCATGACAGCTATAACCCAAAAAAAGAAAATGGTCAATATCTCCAATAATAAAGAAGTTATGGAGCTTTTTTGGACCGTTGGGACACCCGGTATCTATGCAGAGTACCCAGATATTAGACTCATATGCTTTCAGCGCATTCTACATTCAAAATAAAAATAAAATCCCAAAAACATATTGGTCGAAAAATGCTTCCTAAAGAAGCTACAGTTCCTTGAAGCAAAAACTTGATGGCAAAATAGACCATCTTAGAATTTTGTCAGTTATATGGATACTCAATTCAGTCATAAGTCAAAATCCTAACTATAACGACATATTGCGTTGCTAAAGCGTTTAGGAAATTCTTAGCAAAAAAAAAACTATTTACAATTGGTTCAAAAATGAGATTAGTCGGTCTTCAAAGACGATTTACTCGAAAACGGTTGCAGTTATGTAATTGTAACAAGACGATTATTCTTACGTAGAAAGGTCTAATTGTAAGATATCTAAATTTAAAGTCAGGATAGTAAAAGGTTGACGTGTAAAAGTGTTAGATAAACAACTAACCAAGTCACCCCTTTACACACACGCCGCTGATGACTTTCATACAAAATCGATTCCGCTATCTAATTTCATTTGGAATATTAAGCTAGTACACCCATTTTTGTTGACTTAACCCAAACCATTCTGAAGATATTTCTGAAAAATCGTTTTTCTGCTGCCCTTTTCAAGAGTCTGTAACAACGGTGGGCATCCTCCAGCTACGGGCTAACTCCGGTCCGCGTGATCTGACAAACGAGACCTTTAGAAAGAATAATAAATCATTTTTGTTTACAAAATTATTACTTTTTAAATCAGAGAATAAATTAACGAAAGGTTTTTACCACTAATGCGTGAGAGAAAAAAAAGTCTCATTACTACCCCAGAATTCGAACCCAAATTTTCTGTTTTCTGGGAAGTTGTTGTACCAAGGAAAGTAGGACATCTGAGAGATCTAATAACTAATTTTACGAAAAATAAACCGTAATCCGGCTCTCACTCTATAAAAAGTTGCCCACCCCTGGTCTGTAGCTTTCTTATGAAGCGTTTTTGATCAATGTTTTTTTGCGCTTTTATTCTTATTTTTGAACATTCAATACGCTGGTAGCATATGGTCGTCTAAGTTCGAGACCACCTCTATATACCTCTTCGTATAAAATCTTATATTTGAGCCAATATTAATTCAATTAAATTAATATTTTGTTCGTTCAAATTATTAAACTGATCTGTTTGGGACATTGTATTTATATTTTCATAGTAATTCAGCCTGTGTTAATTCGTGGTCTTGAACACCGGGGGGCGTCGTGAATTTCAAATTTTATTTCGTTCCCATTCAGTCTAAAGTTACGTAGTAAACCTAAATAAAGCAGATTTGGGCTATATTTGTGCAAATGCTTTATTATACGACTTAAAAGTTGGTGAAAACTTTATAAAAGCAGAATTTTAGAATAGCTCCCTGGTGTTCAATACCACGAATTAACAGAGGTTGTTCTACTATAAGAATGTAAATACAATGGTTTGGGAACATACAGTGTAAGTACATAAGACAGCTTCAGTTAATGATATCAACAATTTCCATCAAATCTCGTTCTAATAATTCATCAAAATTTTCAATAATATCTATTACTTTTGGTTTTTAATCTATTCCAAACCAAAAACATCTTTTTACTCTAACTCAATGAGTAATGTAAAATTTTATTAGTAGGTTAAAATAACTTATGTTATTTGTGACATAGAGTCTCTTATAAGGTAGATAATAATTATTCAGAGAAACGGTAAATTAGACGGTGTATATTTGTATTTATTTATTAATTTATTATGTATGTATATAATGTGTGTTAATAAACCTATCGAAAATTATTCAATTTTGAATTTTTTTTTGTTCGAAGTTTTAGTGAAAAAATTTTTTAACTTTGACGGTTGGTTAAATAAAAACTAATGAAGATAAAGTCATTCGGTTTTTTGGATTTTAAACTTTAAAGTATTGTTTATAAATGTTGTAAGTTTGAATTTAATCAAAAAATTATTTTTGGAGTTATGAATTTTTTATTTTTAGGTTGCAAAAATTTTTAGTGAAATTTTTTTAATTTTGGCGCTTCGTGAAATAAAAACTAATAAAAATAAAATCAATCTGTTTTTTGGATTTTAAACTTTAAAGTGTTGTTTATAAATGTTGAAAGTTTGGATTTAATAAAAAAAAATATTTTGGAAGTTATGAATTTTTTAGTTCTAGATTGTTAAAATTTTTAGAGAAAAAATTTTTTTTAACTTTGGCGCTTCGTCAAATAAAAACTAATAAAGATAAAATCAATCTGTTTTTTGGATTTTAAATCTTAAAGTGTTCTTTATAAACGTGGCAAGTTTGAATTTAATCAAAAAATTATTTTGGAAATTATGAATTTTTTGTTTTTAAGTTGAAAAAAATTTTAGTAAAAAATTTTTGTTTAACTTTTGACGTTTCGCCAAATAAAAACCAATAAAGATAAAATTAATCTGTTTTTTGGATTTTAAATCTCAAAGTGTTTTTTATAAATCCTGTAAGTTTGAATTTAATAAAAAAAGTATTTTGGAAATTATGATTTTTTTAATTTTAGGTGATTTTTAATGAAAATTTTTCTAAACTTTGACGCTTTGCCAAATGAGAACCAATGAAGATAAATTGAATGGGTTTTTTGGATTTTAAATCTTAAAGTGTTTTTTATAAATATAGAAAGTTTAAAGTTAGTCCGAAAAGTATTTTGGAAATTATGAATTTTTTAGTTTTAGGTTGTTAAAATTCTTAGTGAAAATTTTTATTTAATTTTGACGCTTCGCCAAATAAAAACTAATAAAGATAAAATCAATCGGTTTTTTGGATTTTAAACCTTAAAGTATTCTTTATAAACGATGACAGTTTGAATTTAATAAAAAAAATATTTTATTAGCTATGATTTTTTTAATTTTGGGTTGTTCAAATTTTGAGTGAAAAAATTACTAAACTTTGACGTTTCCTCAAATAAAAACTAATAAAGATAAAATCAATAGGTTTTTTGAATTTTATATCCTAAAGTGTTCTTTACAAATGTAGAAATTTTGAATTCAATCAAAAAATTATTTTTGACGTTATGAATTTTTTTTTTGAATTGCAAAAATGTTTAGTAAAAAAATTTTTTTTTTAACTTTGACGCTTCGCCAAATAGAAACTAATAAAGATAAATTGAATCGGTTTTTTGGATTTTAAATCTCAAAGTATTCTCTATAAATATAGAAAGTTTAAAGTTAGCCCGAAAAATATTTTTGAAATTATGAATTTTTTAGTTTTAGGTTGTTAAAATTTTTAGTGAAAAATTTTTATTGAACTTTGATGCTTTGTCAAATAAAAACTAATAAAGATAAAATCAATCAGTTTTTTGGATTTTAAACCTTAAAATGTTGTTTATAAATCTTGTTAAACTTATATAGTAAATTAGTTTTGCTCCGTGCATTGTACACTCAGTGCACTGTGCAACATGCACTTTACTTCCTTGAAGAAATCCCGCTTCCACTTGTTATTAGGCGATAAATTGTAACCCAGCAACAAGTTGATATTTAATATTTGATGTTTGATTTATTTTCATTAGGGCTTTTATAAACTATTTTCGAGATTCAAAACCTTACATTTTTATGTAACGATCAAAATCAAATTATAAAAGTCAAATTGTAAATTATAAAGTATTTATTTATAAATTTTGTTCACTTATTACAATATAGAATTACAGATATAACCCAAAAAATGAAAGGGTGACTTGTAATTTTTTCAAACTATTAGGAAATAAGAAAACAGGACATATTTATGAAATTTTTATTAAAAATACATCGACTTAAAATAATTCAAAAAGAAAAGAATAAATTTAAATGAAATAATTTATGTATATTTAACATAATACATCGTATTTAACAATAATTATTAGAGACGTAGTAATTCCAACCACGTGTTACTCACCAGCTACATTTCGAATATTTAAAATATGCTGCTGACAGTAATGACATAGAAATATTTATAGTTTGTGCACAATTTCTACGTTTAACGTCACAAACAGATGAGGAATTTAACCGATAATACGAATATTTAAGATGTGGTGAATTCTTGAAACAGCTGTCGTGTAAAATATCTCTTAATTATCTCTATTTATACATGTGCCATAAATAAGTTTTATTTTTGTGCAATTAAAATCTTCCTTGATGATTATTTTCGTATATTTAAGAGTAAAGTAAAATAAGAATATGCAGAACTTAACACCTGTCAAAAAAAATAATAATAAATAATTACTATTCAATTTCTTTAAAGTATTTGAAACTTTCAAATACTTTAACAAGAAATACAAGAAAAAAAAATCACCCAGTCTTTATTTTTAAAGATAAAGAAATGACTTTTATACTAAATTTCATTTAAAATTTTAAAATTTCATTTAAAAAATGACTTAATTTAGCTTAAAATTGTGAAATTTAATCTAAAATTTTCTAAAATTGTCGAATTTCATCTAAAATTTCATCAAATTTCGTATAAAATTGTCTAAAATTACTAATTTTCGTCAAATTTCATCTAAAATTTTCAAATTTCAATAAAAAAATAACTTAATTTAGCTTAAAATTGTGAAATTTGATCTAAAATTTTCTGAAATCTCCAAATTTTGTCAAAAATTTCACCAAATTTCATATAAAATTGTCTAAAATTACTAAATTTCGTCAAATTTCATCTAAAATTTTTAAATTTCATTTAAAAAATGACTTAATTTAGCTTAAAATTGTGAAATTTGATCTAAAATTTTCTAAAATTGTCGAATTTCGTCTAATTTTACCCAGGATATGTGAATTTCATCAAAAAATTAACTAAATTTAGCTTAAAATTGCGAAATTTTGTCTAAAATTTCGTCCAATTTCATACTAACTTCTCCAAAATGATGAAATTTAATCTAATTTCACCCAAAATTCTCAGATTTCATTACATTAGTATATTTGGTTGCCTATCCTACATGAACAATTTAAATTCAAGCAATTATTCAATTGTATATTTGGTTGCCTATATTCAAAATATTTCCAATTGCAGTAACTATGAAAAATATTAGATTAAAGATGAATAAACCGGCCCTTGGTATAATAAAAATAAATCTTACTTGTTGAACTTAAAAGATTGTATTTTCGATTTAAAAAGTTAAATTTATTCCAATTGTTACCAAAAAAATTAAAAAAAATCTTAAACTTGGGTAAAAATTTTTGACAGTTAACTAACCTAACTTTTTAAAAAAATTACCAATTTTAAAAGAATCACCCAGACTTTATTTATTAAGATTAGGAGATGATTTTTGTTTTAAATTAAACTTAAAAGATTTTATTTTTAATTCAAAAAGTCAAATTTTTCCAAATTATTACCAAAAAAATTAAAAAAATTCTTAAAGTTGGGTAAAATTTTTGACAGTTAACTAACCTAATTTTTTAATAAATTTGACCAAATTTGAAAAATTGCTCAGACTTTATTTATTAAGATTAAAAAATGATTTTTGTTTTAAATTGGACTTAAAAGATTCTATTTTTAATTAAAAAAGTCAAAATTTCTCTAATTATTACCAAAAAAATTAAAAAAATTCTTAAAGTTGGTGAAAATTTTTGACAATTATCTAACCTAACTTTAAAAAATTTACCAACTTTAAAAAATCGCCCAGACTTTATTTATTAAGATTAAGAAATGATTTTTGTTTTAAATTGAAGTGAAAGAATTCTATTTTTAATTAAAAAGGTCAAATTTTTCTTAATTATTACCAAAGAAATTAAAAAAATTTTTAAAGTTGGGTAAAATTTTTGACGGATAACTAACCCAACTTTTTAATAAATTTGACCAATTTTAAAAAATCACCCAGACTTTATTTATTAAGATTAAGAAATGGTTTTTGTTTTAAATTGAACTTTAAAGACTCTATTTTTAATTAAAAGAATCAGATTTTTTCCTAATTATTACCCAAAAAATTAAAAAAATTCTTAAAGTTGGGTAAAAATTTTTGACGGTTAACTAACCTAACTTTTTAAAAAATTTACCAACTTTAAAAAAACTCCCAGTCTTTATTTTTAAAGATAAAGAAATGATTTTTACTCTAAATTGAACTTAAAAGATTGTATTTTAGATTTAAAGCCACTAAAAAGCTATCCGTACGACTTAAAGATTTAAAAATACCTTCAAAAACGTTCCAACAGTCATTGATCCTAAATACATAGCCTTTAAAGTTAAAGGTTTATGAGATCTAGCTATAATCAAACGAATATCTTTTTGTATGTCTGTTCTTGTTGTATACCAAAGACCACCATAAGCAGCATCAGCAACTTTAAATCCCTATAAAATATAAATTTAATAAAAACAAAAAGTACATAATTTATTTTATTTTTAATAATTAACTTCATCCATAACTCGTTGTCCATAATGACTTAAAAGATAAAGTAAAACCACCCAACCGCATAAATGTAAAGTATATCGTAAAGATTCCGGTATATTACCAACCATAAGTATTTCAAATCCCAAAACGCTAATCACAAAAGACGTTAGAGTGAAATGAAGAACAACTTGACTACCAAAAGCTTCATTAATTCGATTTAAATACTCGATGATTTCGATGTGGTATCTTATAGCGAATTTAACACGTTTTTGGGTTTCTTCAAAATCGTTTTTAACCACCATTTCTATCATAAATTTATGTAAATGTTGTAGTTGATTGACGACGTGCATCATTATGCCACAAATTAAAAGTGTTATAGTTACGATAAGTATGGAAGTCATGCTACCGATGTAAAATTGGTACATGAAGATGATTTGATGCATTGGCCAGCTGTCGAATCGAAAAGGTAATCGAAAACGAACTATCATAGAGCATGGTACTCCGTATTGTTCCATGCTTCTTGGTTTGTGTTGTTCGCAGTAATCGACGACGATTAGAGGAGCGATTGCGTAAATTATCATTCCGGCTATTGAGTAAGCGATTATGGTTTTTGCGTAGAAGTTTGTTTCTTGGTCGATTTCTATGGCGTTTACTCCGGAGAATTTTTCAAATTTTGGGATGTCGTCTACTAAGGTTTTTATTTTGTCTCTGTTGTTTATGAAGCAAATTGCTATGTATAGCATTCCTAAGACGCAAACGAATGCTAAAACACTTTGGATTTGGATTATTATGTTTACGTCGTCTTCTAAAAAAGAAAAAAAATCTGTTAAGTAGACTAAATTAAATTAATAAATAAGTATTTAAGATATTAAGATAAGGGTTGATTAAAAAAATGATTTAAAATGCAATAATATGCCTTATTAATTTGAAATAAAATTTTTAAGAAATAATAAAATTTTGGATTTTGTTAAAATATAAAATTTAATTTAATACAAGTTTAATAAAAATTAGTTCAATAAAAAATAGTTCAATAGAAAATAACTTCCACCTAAAAATCTTAACTAGATATACTTAGAAATTTCTTCAGATTGAATTTATATTCTCTTCAAATGACAAAAATTGCAACATACTAAAAAATTAAATGATTTCTTGAATGTTCCTTGTAATTTTCTTGACTTCAATCGAGTGATTTTTCATGCAAATAAGGTGGTATTAAATCTGGGTTGATTGACGCTTACAATTAAAGTAAATACATTTTGGATAGTTTGAGATTTGATTGATATGGTAAATTCGATTTGTTGGGTTTAAATTATTGGGTCGTTTCGAAGTGGTTAATTTATAATTAGAGATCTATATCAGTTAATAACATCCTTTGTTTCCCTTGGTATTAATTAATTAGTAAGGAACCAACCTTCTTAGAACGGTTGATTAAATATTAAAGGGTCTTTAAAACACTCCTCCTACTTTTAAATAATTGGGAGAGTTGGGAAAGTTTATTTGTGTGAATTGAAATTTATAGAATAAATTAAAAAAGAAATACTAATAATAATAATAATGAAATCCAATTTTTTTTGAATAATTCAGTAATTTTCTAACTTAAATTTTTTTTTGCCAACTTTGAAAATTTTTTTAATTTTTTTGGTAAAATTTAGAACAAAGCGCTCTGTTTTTATTAAAACTAGAATGTTTTTAGTTTCATTTAGAAAAAAAATCAGGTCAAAATATTTAAAATTCAATTTTTTACGAATTTTTAAAAAAAATATTGATTTCCTAACTTAAAAAATTTTTTTGCTAACTTTGAACATTTTTTTAATTTTTTTGATAAAATTTAGAACAAAACGGTCTTTTTATATTAAAACTAGAATATTTTTAGTTTTATTTAGAAAAAGAATCAGATTAAACTCTTTAAAATTAAATTTTTTATGAATTTTTTAAAGAAGAATAATTTTTTTAGTTAGATTAAAATTGTTAAAAATTTTAACCAATTTTGAAAATTTTTTTAATTTTTTTGGAAAAATTTCGTACAAAGCGGTCTTTTTAAATTAAAACTAGAATGTTTTTGGATTCATTTAGATAAGAAATCAGATTAAGACCTTTAAAATTCAATTTTTTACGAATTTTTAAAAAATTATTGATTTTCTAACCTAAAAAATTTTTGGCCAACTTTGAAAATTTTTTTCGTTTTTTTGGTAAAATTTAGAACAAAACGGTCTTTTTATATTAAAACTAGAATGTTTTTAGATTCATTTAGAAAAAAATCAGATCAAAATATTTAAAATTAAATTTTTTACGAATTTTTAAAAAATTATTGATTTTCTAACCTAAAAATTTTTTGCCAACTTTGAAAATTTTTTTAATTTTTTTTGTAAACTATAGAATAAAATAGTCTTTTTAAATTAAAACTAGAATGTCTTTAGTTTCATTAAAAAAAAAAATCAGGTTAAGATCTTTAAAAGTAAATTTTTTATGAATTTCTTAAAGAAGAACAATTTTTTTAGTTAGGTTAAAATTGTTAAAAATTTTTACCAATTTTGAAAACTTTTAATTTTTTTGGTAAAATTTAGTACAATACGGTCTTTTTAAATTAAAACTAGAATGTCTTTAGTTTCATTTAGGAGAAAATCAGGTCAAAATTTTTAAAATTGAATTTTTTATGAATTTTTAAAAAATTATTAATTTTCTAACTTAGAAATTTCTTTGCCAACTTTGAAATTTTTTTAAATTTTTTGTTAAACTTGAGAACAAAGCGGTCTTTTTAAATTAAAACTAGAATGTTTTTAGATTCATTTAGAAAAGAAATCAGATCAAAATCTTTAAAATTTAATTTTTTATGAATTTTTAAAAAAATATTGATTTTCTAACCTAAAAAATTTTTTGCCAACTTTGAAAATTTTTTTAATTTTTTTGGTAAAATTTAGAACAAAACGATCTTCTTAAATTAAAATTAGAATGTTTTTAGTTTTATTTAGAAAAAAAATCAGGTTAAAATCTTTAAAAAATAAATTTTTTATGAATTTTTAAAAAAGAACGATTTTTTTTATAAGGTTAAGATTGTCAAAAATTTTTGCTAACTTTGAAATTTTTTTAAATTTTTTTGGTAAAATTTCGTACAAAATAGTCTTTTTAAATTAAAACTAGAATGTTTTTAGATTCATTTAGAAAAAAAATCAGATCAAAATCTTTAAAATTCAATTTTTTACGAATTTTTAAAAAATTATTGATTTTCTAATCTAAATAATTTTTTGCCAACTTTGAAAATTTTTTTAATTTTTTTGGTAAAATTTAGAATAAAACGGTCTTTTTATATTAAAACTACAATGTTTTCAGTTTTATTTAAAAAGAGAATCAGATCAATATCTTTAAAATTCTATTTTTTATGAATTTTTAAAGAAGAATTATTTTTTTTTGTAAAATTACGATTGTCAAAAATTTTTTGTCAACTTTGAAAATTCTTTTAATTTTTTTGGTAAAATTTAGAACAAAACGGTCTTTTTTTATTAAAACTAGAGTGTTTTTAGTTTCATTTTAGAAAAAAGAAATCAGCTCAAAATCTTTAAAATTTAATTTTTTACGAATTTTTAAAAAGTTATTGATATTCTAACCTAAAAAATTTTTTGCTAACTTTGAAAATTTTTTTAATTTTTTTTTGGTAAAATTTAGAACAAAGCGGTCTTTTTAAATTAAAACTTGAATGTTTTTAGTTTTATTTAGAAAAAAAAAATCAGGTTAAAATCTTTAAAATTAAATTTTTTATGAATTTTTTTAAAGAGGAACAATTTT
Organism: Digitonthophagus gazella; assembly: GCA_036711955.1. Lineage (NCBI taxonomy): Eukaryota > Metazoa > Arthropoda > Insecta > Coleoptera > Scarabaeidae > Digitonthophagus > Digitonthophagus gazella. The sequence goes on from JASCIT010000002.1 coordinate 32,370,900, forward strand.
TTAGTTAGGTTGAAATTGTCAAAAATTTTTACCAATTTTGAAATTTTCTTTTTATTTTTTTGTTAATATTTAGAACAAAACGGTCTTTTTTTTATTAAAACTAGAATGTTTTTAGATTCATTTAGAAAAGAAGTCAGATCAAAAACTTTAAAATTCAATTTTTTACGAATTTTTTAAAAATTATTGATTTTTTAACCTAAAAAATTTTTTGCCAACTTTGAAAATTTTTTTAATTTTTTTGGTAAAATTTAGAACAAAGCGGTTTTTATATTAAAACTAGAATGTTTTTAGGTTAATTTAGAAAAACAATCAGGTTAAAATCTTTAAAATTCAATTTTTTACGAATTTTTTAAAAATTATTCATTTCCTAACTTAAAAGAATTTTTTGCTAATTTTGAAATTTTTTTTAATTTTTTTGGTGAAATTTAGAACAACACTGTCTTTTTAAATTAAAACTAGAATATTTTTAGATTCATTTAGAAAAGAAATCAGATCAAAATCTTTAAAAATCAATTTTTTACGATTTTTTAAAAAATTATTGATTTTCTAACGTAGAAATTCTTTTGCCAACTTTGAAAATTTTTTTAATTTTTTTGGTAAAATTTAGAACAAAGCGGTCTTTTTAAATTAAAACTAGAATGTTTTTAGATTCATTTAGAAAAAAAATCAGATGAAAATTTTTAAAATTCAATTTTTTGCGAATTTTTAAAAAATTATTGATTTTCTAACGTAGAAATTTTTTTGCCAACTTTGAAAATAAATGAAATTATTTTCCGAACAACCCAATAATACCCAAATAATACCTTAGAAATTAACATAACGAATGCCATCCAGCAGTTTCAATCAGTTCTATGCGACAAAATCATCAAAAATTACCCAACAAAACTACAGGTGTAATTTTAACGATTTTAAATAACATACTTATTGCCATAAAGTGTTCTTTCAAACAGAAAAAGAAATGAGTAAATACCACGTGTAGAACTTATTTTATTTACATTTAAAAATAGGACATTTTTATTGAAGACCCTGTACATTATAATTTTTTTTTAATTTTCTTGTGAAATTTTCTTCACTCATTATAGAAAATATTTATCTATTATTTGCCTTAATCAGGATAGTTTATTTCCCAGAATAAAGACTCCCAGAGTTTTCTTTCCTTGTCTAAACCCATAGCTATAAATCGGCGCATCCACCATTTATCACTTAACGATACTTTGAAATCGTGTATAGTTTGAAATTCACTGAAAAAGTTAAAAACATTCAGATTTGAGATCATAATAAACATACATGTTGTTTAAACTGTTCCATTCACGGTTTAGTTACGTCCTCTTGAGGCCATAGAATTTTGGCCACTTTCTGAAAATAGACGTGCGTGTAAAATAAGCTTTAGAGATTTTTGGTTAAAAGGTTAGAAACACTTATTAACGAATTTATTAACCCTTTGAGCGCTGAGTTGCCCGACGTTAAGTGTATGCCGTGGACTGCCCATTCCGTATCGAAAAGCCATCCATGGGCTATGTACTTTTTATAAAAAAGATACAATTTGAGCAGACTTCATTACGCAGTCTAAATAACATAAATCAAACGGTTTTTTGAAAACGCATATATGGGTTCGTAGCCAAAATCGAATGGTTGTGTGAGAAATTTTTCATGGAAGTTTTTAAGAGTACAATATAATTACTAATGTAACATAAAAGTTCAGATTACTTTTAAATTCTATTTTTATCCTTAATAGAATAGTCACCACTTTATAAATATTTTGCTATATTTCCTCGGCAACACAGCTTTTTCACAGGTAATAAATTATTAATAAGTCACCATCGTCCGAAACACTAATTAAATAATAATTGCCCCAACTTCGCCAATAATGAAGTCTTTAAAGAATCGGAAACGCCAATTACAAGTCTTATTTCCAATAAGAACATCATCATAGAAAGATAAGACGATAAAAGGAATTATGTTATTTCGTAAATATCCAAATGAAAAACCACAAAACTACTTTAAAGTACAACGCACGGTATTAAAGATATTCGGAGTTTCTTTCGATGGTTATCAAAATTACACTTATGCTGTTTATTCAGCTTTGTGGCTTTCTTCTATTTTGATAACTTATACTGTTATTGAATTGTATGAAGTTTACGTTTATATTAATGATATTGATACTGTTGTTAATATTTTAAGTTATATGGGAACTGATGTTTTGGGTGAGTTTTTTATTTTCATTTTGGAGGAGTTTTTAGTTTTGATTTTTTAATTTAATTAAATTGAATTGATTTGAATTGAATTGAATTGAATTTTATTGAATTTAATTTTTAATTTAATTTATTAGGTGTTATTAAAATAGCTATTATTTTATACTACGCTAAAGAGATTCGTGAGATGTTAGATGGATTAGAAAAAGGAGTTTTTTATCCAAATTTTAAAAGAGGTGGAAAAATTGAAGAAGATTTAGTTAAAAGATGTGTTTTAATAAGTAACAGACAAACGTTTATTTATTATTTAACAGTAGTTGCTGTTTGTGGAATAGGAAGTATTGGAACGATGATAACTCGAGTATTTTTCGGCCATAAAGAGCTACCTTTTATGCCGTTTTCTTGGTTTGATACTTCAAAATCACCCTATTTTGAAATCGTCTGGTTTTATCAAAGTTATTGGAGGACTTCGTACGCTTTAATGGTTAGCTCAACGGATTCTTTAATAGCTGGGATTTTATTACATATTAGCACTCAATGTAAAATTTTACAAAATGCTATAAGGCGAGTTATAAACAATGCTTATGATGAGGCTTTTGGGATTGATTCTGCTTCAAATAAAATAGAAATTGACCCATCGAAAATTCCTTGGAAAATTCTTGATAACCACATAAAATTAATTATTGATTATCATGATAATGTTATTGGATTGGCGATGAAATTTGAGAAGCTTTTTAGTTTGTTGCTACTTTGTGTGTTTTTAGCCACTCTTTTTATACTGTGTTTTATTATGTATCATGCTTCATTGGTAAGTATTTTTCTCTTATTTTATTTGATATACTAATTGAAAGTTTGTTGTCGAAAAAATTTAAAAAATTCATAAAAGTGACTAAATTTTTTTAGAAATTTTGACTTTGAGCTCGCGTAACTCAGCTGTCGGTTGTCCGATTATCGTACGGTTTGTTTTAAACGATTCTTTATTCAATTCTGAATAAAACTCTAGATTGTCGTCGTACAAGTCTTGAAAAATTTTAGACGAATTTTTTTTCCAAACTACATTTCAAATTCGGAAATCTTTCTCGCCATTTTTTTGGAAAACCAAAGGACTTACTGTGAAACGGATTTTACCATTGTTTTTCTCGTCTTCGAATTATATAAAAACATGACTTTTAATAAAATCTGAGTTCTTTTAATTTTTGAAAAAAATTCCATATAAACCCCTTTCAATTTTTACCGTTTTTATTTTAGAAATTTTGACTTTGAGCTCATATTACTCAGCTATCGCTCGTCTGATTTTCATACGGTTTATTTTAAACGATTCTTTATTCAATTCTGAATAAAATCCTAGAAGATTGTCGTCGTACCACTCCTGAAAAATTTTAGACGATTTTTTTTCCAAACTTCTGCACCTCAAATTTGGAAATCTTTCTCGCCAATTTTTTGGAAAACCAAAGGACTTACGGTGAAACGGATTTTACCATTATTTTTCTCATCTTCGAATTATATAAAAACGTGACTTTTAGCAAAATCTGAGTTCTTTCGGTTTTTGAAAAAAATTCCATGTAAACCCCTTTCGATTTTTACCGATTTTATTTTAGAAATTTTGACTTTGAGCTCATATTACTCAGCTATCGCTCGTCTGATTTTCATACGGTTTATTTTAAACGATTCTTTATTCAATTCTGAATAAAACTCTAGAAAATTGTCGTTGTACCAGTCCTGAAAAATTCTACACGAATTTTTTTTTCAAACTTATCTCAAATTCAGAAATCTTTCTCGCCAATTTTTTGGAAAACCAAAGTACTTACTGTGAAACGGATTTTACCATTGTTTTTCTTGTTTTCGAATTATATAAAAACGTGACTTTTAGTAAAATCTGAGTTCTTTCGGTTTTTGATAAAAATTCCATGTAAACCCCTTTCGATTTTTACCGATTTCGACCATTTTAGAAGTTTTGACTTTGAGCTCGCGTAACTCAGCTGTCGGTCGTCTGATTTTCATACGGTTTGTTTCAAACGATTCTCCGTTCAATTTTGAATAATATTCTAGAAGGGCGTCATTGTACACGATCCGGAAAATTCCTGACGAAAGATTTTCCATACCTCTACATTGAAAAATCAGACGAAAATTTTGAAAAATTTTTTTTTCATTTTATAGTAAAATCCTACTATTTGAAGTATTTCAAATCATTTGAAAAGCACTTATCTATATGACAAAATCATTCCTTTAGTCAGAAATTACACTATCAAGGTATGAAATCAGTTCACTGGAAATTTGTTATTTTTTGTCGATTTTCTGGAAGAACTAAAGAACTTACGGTAAAACGGATTTCAGCATCGTTTTCCCCGTCATTGAATTATATAAAAATATAAGGTAAAAACTTTTAGTGAAATTCGGGGCGTTTTGATTTTTTTGGATTTTCACTGTTTTAAAAATTTAGACTTTGAGTTCGCGTAACTCAGCTGTCGGTTGTCCGATTATCATACGGTTTGTTTTAAACGATTCTTTATTCAATTCTGAATAAAACTCTAGAAGATTGTCGTCGTACGAGTCTTGAAAAATTTTAGACGAATTTTTTTCCAAACTTCTGCACCTCAAATTTGGAAATCTTTCCCGAAGATTTTTTGGGAAAGCCAAAAAACTTACGGTGAAACGGATTTCATCATTACTTTTCTAGTCATTGAATTATAATTCATGACTTTATATATAAAGTCATGACTTTTAGCAAAATCTAAGATCTTTCGGTTTTTGACAAAAATTCTAATTTTGGAAATTTTGACTTTGAGCTCGTATAACCTGACCGATAATCGTCTGATTTTCGTGCGGTTTGTTTTAAATGATTCTCCCTTCAATTCTAAATAAGATTCTAGAAGAGTACCATTGTATCAATCCCGAAAAATTCTAGACGAATTTTTTTCCAAACCTCTGCATCTGAAATTCAGATATACTTCCCACCAGTTTTCTGGAAAAAATCAAAGGACTTACTCCGAAATGGATTTCACCATCGTTTTCCCCATCATCGAATTATATAAAAGCATGACTTTTAATAAAATCCAAGCTCTTTAAATTTTTGATAAAAATTCCATAAAAACCCCTTTCGATTTTTACCGATTTCGACCATTTTAGAAATTTTGACTTTGAGCTCGCGTAACTTAGCTATCGCTCGTCTAATTTTCATACGGTTTATTTTAAACGATTCTCCATTCAATTTTGAATAAGATTCTAGAAGGGCGTCGTCCTGCACAACCCTGAAAATTCTTGACGAAAGATTTTCCATACCTCTACATTGAAGAATCAGCAAAAAATTTGGAAAAAAAAAATTATTTTCTTTAATTAAAAATGAAATTTGTATTAGTTGAAAGTTAAAATATTCTATTTTGTAATAAAAACGTCTATTTTGTTCTAATTATTACCCCAAAAAGTAAAAAAATTCATAAAGTTGAGTAAAAATTTTTTTAACCTAACAAAAAATTTTGACCAAATTTAAAAAATCGTGGAGACTTTATTTTTTTTAATTAAGAAATGAAATTTATATTAATTGAAAGCTAAAATGTTCTATTTTGTAATAAAAAAGACCGTTTTATTCTAAATGTTGTGAAAAAAATTAAAAAAATTTTCAAAATTGATAAAAAATTTTTTAGGTTAGAAAATTAACAATTTTTTAAAAATTCATCAAAAATTCATTTTTAAAGATTTTGATTTGATTTTTTTTCTAAATGAAACTTAAAACATTCTAATTTTAATTAAAAAAGACCGTTTTATTCCAAGTGTTGTCAAAAAAATTTAAAAAATTTTCAAAATTAGAAAAAATTTTTGACACTTTTTTAACTTAAGAAAATTAACTTTAAAAATTCATCAAAAACTCATTTTTAAAGACTTTGAATTGATTTTTTTTCTAAATGAAACTTAAAACATTCTAATTTTAATTAAAGAAGACCGTTTTATTCCAAGTGTTGTCAAAAAAATTAAAAAAATTTTTGACACTTTTTTAACTTAAGAAAATTAACTTTAAAAATTCATCAAAAATTCATTTTTAAAGATTTCGATTTGATTCTTTTTTCTAAATGAAACTTAAAACATTCTAATTTTAATTAAAAAGGACCGTTTTATTCCAAGTGTTGTCAAAAAAATTAAAAAAATTTTTAAAGTTGGTAAAAAAATTTTTAGGTTAAAAAATTAACAACTTTTTAAAAAATTCACCAAAAATTCATTTTTAAAGATTTTGATTTGATTTTTTTTCTAAATGAAACTTAAAACATTCTAATTTTAATTAAAAAAGACCGTTTTATTCCAAGTGTTGTCAAAAAAATTTAAAAAATTTTCAAAATTAGAAAAAATTTTTGACACTTTTTTAACTTAAGAAAATTAACTTTAAAAATTCATCAAAAACTCATTTTTAAAGACTTTGAATTGATTTTTTTTCTAAATGAAACTTAAAACATTCTAATTTTAATTAAAGAAGACCGTTTTATTCCAAGTGTTGTCAAAAAAATTAAAAAAAATTTTGACACTTTTTTAACTTAAGAAAATTAACTTTAAAAATTCATCAAAAATTCATTTTTAAAGATTTCGATTTGATTCTTTTTTCTAAATGAAACTTAAAACATTCTAATTTTAATTAAAAAGGACCGTTTTATTCCAAGTGTTGTCAAAAAAATTAAAAAAATTTTTAAAGTTGGTAAAAAAATTTTTAGGTTAAAAAATTAACAACTTTTTAAAAAATTCACCAAAAATTCATTTTTAAAGATTTTGATTTGATTTTTTTTCTAGATGAAACTTAAAACATTCTTATTTTAATTAAAAAAGATCGCTTTATTCCAATTGTTGTCAAAAAAAATTAAAAAAATTTTCAAGGTTTGTAAAAATTTTTTTAAATTAGAAAATTAACCATTTTTTAAAAAATTCATCAAAAATTCATTTTTAAAGATTTTGATTTGATTCTTTTTCTAAATGAAACTTAAAACATTCTAATTTTAATTAAAAAAGACTGTTTTATTCCAAGTGTTGTCAAAAAAATTAAAAAAGTTTTCAAAGTTGGTAAAAATTTTTTTAAATTAGAAAATTAACCATTTTTTAAAAAATTCATCAAAAATTCATTTTTAAAGATTTTGATTTGATTTTTTTTGTAGATGAAACTTAAAACATTCTAATTTTAATTAAAAAAGACCGTTTTATTCCAATCGTTGTCAAAAGAATAAAAAAAATTTTCAAAGTTGGTAAAAATTTTTTTAAATTAGAAAATTAACCATCTTTTAAAAAATTCATAAAAAATTCATTTTTAAAGATTTTGATTTGATTTTTTTTCTAGATGAAACTTAAAACATTCTAATTTTAATTAAAAAAGACCGTTTTATTCTAAGTGTTATCAAAAAAAATTAAAAAAATTTTCAAAGTTGGTAAAAAAATTTTTAGGTTAAGAAATTAACAATTTTTTAAAAAATTCACCAAAAATTCATTTTTAAAAATTTTTGATTTGATTTTTTTTTCTAAATGAAACCTAAAACATTCTAATTTTAATTTAAAAAGATCGTTTTATTCCAAGTGTTGTCAAAAAAATTTAAAAAAAATTTCAAAGTTAGTAAAATTTTTTTTAGGTTAAAAAATGAACCATTTTCTAAAAAATTCATTTTTTAAGATTTTGATTTGATTTTTTTTGTAGATGAAATTTAAAACATTCTAATTTTAACTAAAAGAGTCCGTTTTATTCCAAGTGTTGTCAAAAAAATTAAAAAAATTTTCAAAGTTGGCAAACATTTTTTTAAATTAGAAAATTAAACATTTTTTAAAAAATTCATCAAAAATTCATTTTTAAAGATTTTGATTTGATTTTTTTTCTAAATGAAACTTAAAACATTCTAATTTTAATTAAAAATGACCGTTTTATTCCAATTGTTGTCAAAAAAATTAAAAAAATTTTCAAAGTTGGTAAAAAAATTTTTAGGTTAAAAAATTAACAATTTTTTAAGAAATTCACCAAAAATTCATTTTTAAAGATTTTGATTTGATTTTTTTTCTAAATGAAACTTAAAACATTCTAATTTCAATTAAAAAAGACCGTTTTATTCCGTGTTGTCAAAAAAATTAAAAAAATTTTCAAAGTTGAAAACGAATTTTTAGGTTAAAAAATCAATCATTTTTAGAAATTCATATCTTAAAAACTAATTATCAATGAGACTTGAAATTTGATGAAAATTTAGGTTAAGACCTAATCTTTATTTTTACTAAAGATGAATTTCCTACGATTTTTATTTTTTCCCTCAGGAGGGAAAATGTAGTAAATATCATTAAAATTTTTTCTTTCTTTATTTTAGTTCGATTTAATTAGTATGAGAGCAGCTCAAGATTTTTCTTACGTCGGCGTCGTCACCGTACAGCTTTTTCTTTATTGCTTTTGGGGAAATGAAGTTCGAGATGAAAGCGTACGAATAGCGGATGCATGTTGGGAAGCTAATTTTGTCGGAACTGATGTACGTTTCCAAAAAGCTCTTATTTTTATTATAAGAAGGAGTCAAAAACCCATCGTTATTACAGCGGGGAAGTTTAGTGATTTGTCTTTGAAGAGCTACGTTTGGGTAAAAATAATTTAAAAAATTTTTTTTATTTTTTTTATTAAAATTTAAAGAATAATTTATTATTTTTTAGTTAATTAGAGCTTCGTACTCTTATTATATGGTTCTTGGGAATCGTCAGAAGGAACACGAAATCACTTCATAAATATCTCAATCACTGCTTCGTTAATTTATGAATAATTCATGTTTAAGATAAATTATAGGCTAAAAAAATGTTATATAAATCACTCAAGAGAAAAAAATTAATTCTAGAATAAAAGTAAAAGAGTATAAACATAAAAAATAAGAGTACAAAATACAAAAAAAAGTTAGACTACAAAATACAAAAAAATATGAAGCCACCAAAAGATTATTTTAAACACCAAAAAGATTTACTTAAAATATTAGGAATATCTTTACAAAACACCAAAGAAAAAAGAAGTATTTATTATAAAACGTACTCATTTTTTGTAATTTCAATCCTAATTATTTGGTATGGAATTTTGGAAGTTTACGAAGCTGTACATAATTTTTCAAACGTGGACGTTTTCGTTCGAGTTGTTAGTTTCTTAGCAACTGATCTTCTCGGTTTAATCAAATTGTTTATTTTGGTTTATTATCGAAAAGAAATTTCGGAGATGTTAGATTCATTCGAAGCAGGATGCTTTTTACCTGATTTAAACAGAGGAGGTGAATATGAAATTAAAATTTTGAAGAAATATGTTTCTTTTTCAAATTACCAGGTAATAAAATAATGTTTTTTAATGTTAATTAGATTATTATTGGTTTTATTGTTATTATAATCAAGTTTACAATCAAAAAAATTTTATAATTAATTTTAGTCGATTTTTAAAAAATCATATCTCAAAAACTAATCGTCATTGAGACTTGAAATTTTGTCAGGATTTAGATTAACATCTAATCTGTATTTTTACCAAAAATAAATTTTCTAAGATTTTTAGTTTTTCCCTCAGAACAGAAAATTTAACTTAATGTCGATTAAAATTTGATAATTTTAAAAAATTCATATCTAAAAAACTAATTGTTGTTGAAATTTGAAATTTCATCAGGGTTTATATAGAAACTTAATCTTTATTTTTACCAAAAATAAATTTTCTACGACTTTTAGTTTTTTCTACAAGAACGAAAACCTAACCTAACTCAATTTCCATGTTGGTTAAAATTAGTCAATTTTTAAAAATTCATATCTCAAAAACTAATCGTCGTTGAGACTTGAAATTTTATCAGGATTTGGATTAATACCTAGTCTTTATTTCTACCAAAAATAAATTTTCCACAATTTTTAGTTTTTCCCTCAGAAGAGAAAATGTAACTTGATGTCGATTAAAATTTGATAATTTTTAAAAATTCATATTTAAAAAAATAATTGTTATTGAAATTTGAAATTTCATCAGGGTTTATATAAAAACTTAATCTTTATTTTTACCAAAAATAAATTTTCTACGACTTTTAGTTTTTCCTACAAGAACGAAAACCTAACCTAACTTAATTTCCATGTTGGTTAAAATTAGTCAATTTTTAAAAATTCATATCTCAAAAACTAATCGTCGTTGAGAATTGAAATTTTATCAGGATTTAGATCAATACTTAATCTTTATTTCTACCAAAAATAAATTTTCCACGATTTTTAGTTTTTCCCTCGGAAGAGAAAATGTAACTTAATGTCGATTAAAATTTGATAATTTTAAAAAATTCATATCTAAAAAACTAATTGTTATTGAAATTTGAAATTCCATCAGGATTTATATAGAAACTTAATCTTTATTTTTACCAAAAATAAATTTTCTATGATTTTTAGTTTTTCCCTCAGAAGAAAAAATGTAACTTAATGTCGATTAAAATTTGATAATTTTTAAAAATTCATATCTAAAAAACTAATTATTATTGAAATTTGAAATTTTATCAGGGTTTATATAGAAACTTAATCTTTATTTTTACCAAAAATAAATTTTCTACGACTTTTAGTTTTTCCTACAAGAACGATAACCTAACCTAACTTAATTTCCATGTTGGTTAAAATTAGTCAATTTTTAAAAATTCATATCTCAAAAACTAATCGTCGTTGAGACTTGAAATTTTATCAGGATTTAGACTAATACTTAATCTTTATTTCTACCAAAAATAAATTTTCCACGATTTTTAGTTTTTCCCTCAGAAGAGAAAATGTAACTTAATGTCGATTAAAATTTGATAATTTTTAAAAATTCATATCTAAAAAACTAATTGTTATTGAAATTTGAAATTTCATCAGGGTTTATATAGAAACTTAATCTTTATTTTTACCAAAAATAAATTTTCTACGACTTTTAGTTTTTCCTACAAGAATGAAAACCTAACCTAACTTAATTTCCATGTTGGTTAAAATTAGTCAATTTTTAAAAATTCATATCTCAAAAACTAATTTTTATTGAGACTTGAAATTTTATGATGATTTAGACTAATATTTAATCTTTATTTTTACCAAAGCTGAAGTTTCTATGATTTTTCCTTTTTCCCTCAGAAGAGAAAATGTACCTTAATTGATATTTTTTTAGAACCTCCTAAAAATAAGACTATGTTCTAAAAGTGGATTTTTATTAAACAATTAGATTAAAAAGAAACCTTTTTTAATTTAAAATATTGAAAGTTTTCGTAAAAATCTTCATTAAGTTAAAAGAAAATCATATTTATGAAAACTGTACCTAACCTAACTTTTAAAATGATTAACTAACTTTAAAAAATCGTCTAAATTTTATTTGTTGGAATTAGGAAATGATTTATATATAATTTTAAAGTTAAAGCATTTCTTTTTAATTTAAAACAATAATATTAATCGTAAAGTTTATTAAAAAAATTAGAAAAAAAAATTTTTTTATGAAATGAAAATTTTCAATTTTACAAAAATTGACTAACTTAGGAAAATCACATAGAGTTTATTTATGAAACTTAAGAAATGACTTATTTATTTATAATTTCTCCAAAAAATTTTTTCTTAGTTCTTGTAAATAAAGCCCGGGTGATTTTTTAAATTTTGGCGATTTTAAATTAGGTGAAAATGTAAAGGTTTAGAAAAAATTTTTTTTCTGGAATTTTTTTTAATTTAATCTAAATTCCTATATGTTATATTAAAAAAGACACTTTTATTTATAATTTCTCCAAAAAATTTTTTCTTAGTTCTTATAAATAAAGTCTGGGTGATTTTTTAAACTTTGGCGATTTTAAATTAGGTGAAAATGTAAAGGTTTAGAAAAAAAATTTTTTCTGGAAATGTTTTTAATTTAATCTAAATTCCTATATGTTATATTAAAGAAGACACTTTTATTTATAATTCCCCCAAAAATTTTTTTCTTAGTTCTTATAAATAAAGTCTGGGTGATTTTTTAAAATTTAACTGACGATTTTTGGTTAGGTGAAAATGTAAAGGTTTAGAAAAAAATTTTTTTCTCAAAATTTTATTTATCTAATGTAAATTTCTATATGTTATATTAAAGAAGACACTTTTATTTATAATTTCTCCAAAAAATTTTTTCTTAGTTCTTATAAATAAAGTCTGGGTGATTTTTTAAAGTTTGACTTTGACGATTTTAGGTTAGGTGAAAATGTAGAGGTTTAGAAAAAAATTTTTTTCTCAAAATTTTATTAATCTAATGTACATGTCTATATGTTATATTAAAGAAGACATTTTTATTTATAATTTCTCCAAAAAATTTTTTCTTAGTTCTTATAAATAAAGTCTGGATGATTTTTTAAAATTTGACTTTGACGATTTTAGGTTAGGTGAAAATGTAGAGGTTTAGATAAAATTTTTTTCTCAAAATTTTATTAATCTAATGTAAATTTCTATACGTTATATTAAAGAAGACACTTTTATTTATAGTTTCTCCAAAAAATTTTTTCTTAGTTCTTATAAATAAAGTCTGGGTGATTTTTTAAAGTTTGACTTTGACGATTTTAGGTTAGGTGAAAATGTAGAGGTTTAGATAAAAAAAAATTTCTCAAAATTTTATTAATCTCATACAAATTTTTATATGTTATATTAAAGAAGACACTTTTATTTATAATTTCTCCAAAAAATTCTTTCTTAGTTCCTATAAATAAAGTCTGGGTGATTTTTTAAACTTTGGCGATTTTAAATTAGGTGAAAATGTAAAGGTTTAGAAAAAAATTTTTTTCTGGAAATGTTTTTAATTTAATCTAAATTCCTATATGTTATATTAAAGAAGACATTTTTATTTATAATTTCTCCAAAAATTTTTTTCTTAGTTCTTATAAATAAAGTCTGGGTGATTTTTTAAAGTTTGACTTTGGCGATTTTAGGTTAGGTAAAAATGTAGAGGTTTAGAAAAAAAATTTTTTCTCAAAATTTTATTAATCTAATGTAAATCTCCATACGTTATATTAAAGAAGACACTTTTATTTATAATTTCTCCAAAAATTTTTTTCTTAGTTCTTATAAATAAAGTCTGGGTGATTTTTTAAAATTTGACTTTGACCATTTTTTTTTAATTTGAAACTAATTTTTTTTAGGCGTATATTTATGAAATTTTATGTATGATGGTAATTCTATCAGGAATGTTTGGAACAATTTCCGAAAGAATTTCAAACCCAAACGATTCAACAAAATGGACAATGCCGTTTCTTTCATTTTCCTTATTTCAAATCGATCGAAGTCCTAATTACGAAATAGCTTGGTTCGTTCAAAGCACTTTAAGGATAATCTTTTCTGGAATCGTCAGCGCTTTAGATACTTTATTAGGAGCTATTTTAGCGAATATAACTGCACAATGTTTAATATTACAAAATAACATAAGGAGAATTACAATTAATACAAATGAAAATGAAGTTTTTTTCAAGTTAAAACATGTTGTACATTACCATTGGGAGATTTTAAACCTTGCTAAAAAATTCGACCATTTTTTTAGTTATTTACTTTTAAGTGAATTCTTTGCCACTTTGGGAATACTTTGTCTTACGATGTATCACGCTTCTTTGGTAAGAAAATACATTTTTGATTATACTTTTTGATTATACTCACATAAAAATTAATTATTAATTTTTAGTCTGATTTATTTAGTAGAAAAGCAGCTCAAGACTTTTCCTATGTTGTTACAATTTCAATGCAGATATTTTTGTGTTGTTATTGGGGAAATGAAGTTACTGTGGAAAGTGAAAATATAGCTATAGCTTGTACAGAAGCTGATTTTGTCGGTGGTGATGTTAGATTTCAAAAAAGTTTAGTTTTTTTGATACAAAATTGTCAAAAGCCTATTATATTAACTGCTGGGAATTTTACAAAGTTGTCTTTAAAGACTTTTGTATGGGTAAGTTACATTTTTATAAATATACATTAATATACTCATTTAATAATTAATTTTATTTGTTATAATTAGATTTTAAGAGCTTCATATTCATACTACATGGTTCTAAGAAGCACTAATTATAATTAATTATATAAAACTTTAATGTAATTGTACACTTTAATAAAAGCAATTTGAGAATTATTTATTGGGATTTTTTTATTTTCTTTTTTTAAATAAATACTAGTTAATTTTTAAAAATTCATATTTAAAAAACTAATTGTTATAGAGATTTGAAATTTTATCTGGATTTAGATTGAAACTTAATCTTTCTGTTTACCAAAAATGAATTTTCTACGACTTTTAGTTTTTTCTAGAGAAATGAAATTCTAACCTAACTTAATTTACATGTTCATTAAAATTATGCAATTTAAAAAAAATCATATCTAAAAAACTAATTGTTATTGAGAGTTGAAATTTTACCAAGATTTAGATTGAATCTTAGTCCTAATTCTTACCAAAGGAAATTTTTCTACGACTTTTAGTTTTTCTCTCAGAAGAGAAAATGTAACTTAATGTCTATTAAAATTTGTCAATTTTTTAAAAATTCATATCTAAAAAACTAATTGTTGTTGAGACTTGAAATTTTATCACGATTTATATTGAAACTTAATCTATATTCTTATCCAAAATGAATTTTCTACGACTTTTAGTTTTTTCTAGAGAAATGAAAGTCTAACCTAACTTAATTTACATGTTCATTAAAATTAGGTATTTTTTAAAAAATCATATCTAAAAAACTAATTGCTATTGAGACTTGAAATGTTATCAGTATTTAGATGGAAACTTAATCTTTATTTTTACCAAAGGAAATTTTTCTACGACTTTTAGTTTTTCTCTCAGAAGAGAAAATGTAACTTAATGTCGAATAAAATTTGTCAATTTTTAAAAATTCGTATTTAAAAAACTAATTATCGTAGAGACTTGAAATTTTATCACGATTTAGATTGAAACTTAATCTTTATTTTTACCCAAAATAAATTTTCTACGATTTCTAGTTTTTCCTTGAGAAGAGAAAATGTAACTTAATGTCAATTAAAACTTGTCAATTTTTTAAAGATTCATTTCAAAAAAACTAATTATTGTGGAAACTTGAAATTTTATTAGATTTTAGATTAATATTTAGTCTTTATTTTTACCAAACTAGAAGTTTATACGACTTTTAGTTTTTCTCTCAGAAGAGAAAATGTAACTTAATTTCAAATAAAATTTATCAATTTTTTAAAAATTCATATTTAAAAAACTAGTTATTGTTGAGACTTGAAATTTTATTATGATTTAGATTGAAACTTAGTCTTTATTTTTACCAAAGATAAATTTTCTACGACTTTTAGTTTTTCCCTCAGAAGAGAAAATGTAATTTAATGACCTTAATTTTAATTTTTTTAACATTCAAAAATTAAGCTACCTTCTAAAAATGGAATTTTCTTTGAATTAGTTTAAAATTTAACTCTCTTATGTATAATTATCATAAATATTATTCTATTATAATAGAATAATTAATTTATTATAAAAAATATTATTTCAAATAAAAATTAATAAAACATTCCATCTCTTTTTAACATTCAACTCAAATTAATTTTTCATCCTTTTTCACCATACTTATAATCTATCCCTATAGATATTTTTAAATCCATGATCGTAACGCAAGTGTCAAATGTCACAGCTGTGATAGCTGTCAAAAAATTATGGCTGCGGTTATTTTTAATAAAGCTCATTTATCTCGTAAGTTTAACAATACCCTCATATAAACCTCCCTTTAAACTTTTATTTCAACCCTATAAAATAAATTTACAATCATCTGTTTGGTTGTACATTCGATTTATTGAAGTCTTACATAACTTAACCTCACTTTTTTATAGGGTCCCTCAATCAGGTTCCAATAATCGCTATTGTGAGCCATAAAAAGTACAGTGATGAAGCCAAAGTGTACAATTTATCTCAATTAAAACGGGGAACCGGAGGTAGATCGAGTTTTAGTGGAATTGTTGCTACTGTGTTTGGAGCTTCGGGTTTTGTGGGTCGATATGTTGTTAATCGACTTGGAAAGATTGGTTCTCAAGTAAATTAAGTAAATTTTGGAATGTATATATAAATATAGTTTTTTAAAATTGTAGATTATTATCCCATATAGAGGGGAAGCTTTCGATATTCGTCACTTAAAAGTAGCCGGCGATTTAGGTCAAGTTTTATTCTGTCCGTTCTTTTTAAAAGATGAAGAATCCCTCGAGAAGGTTATGAAGTACTCAAATGTAGTTATTAATCTAATCGGGAGGGATTATCCGACAAAAACGTTTACTTTCGATGATGTTCATGTAAAAGGAGCGGCTGCTATCGCTAAAGTAGCTAAGAGACTCGGGGTTGAACGTCTTATTCATGTTTCGGCTTTAAACGCTACACCTAATCCAACACCTATCGTTATGAGTAAACCTTCGCAGTTTTATAGCTCTAAATTTCGGGGGGAAGAAGCGGTTAAGAATGAATTTCCGGAAGTTACTATTTTTAGACCTTCCGATATTTACGGACAAGAGGATAGATTTTTAAGGTTAAATAAATAAAATAATTGTGTGTTTTTGTGTTTTTAATTTTTTTATTTAATGATTTTATTTAATTTTTTGATTTAATATTTTTATTTAATGATTTTATTTAATATTTTTATTTAATTTTTTGATTAATTTTTTTATTTAATGATTTTTAATGTTTTTATTTAATTTTTTGATTTAATATTTTTATTTAATGATTTTATTTAATATTTTTATTTAATTTTTTTATTTAATATTTTGATTTAATGATTTTATTTAATGTTTTTATTTAATTTTTTGATTTAATTTTTTTATTTAATGATTTGATTTAATTTTTTGATTTAATGATTTTTAATGTTTTTATTTAATTTTTTTATAAAATGTTTAATTTTTTTTTATGTAATAAAAATAGATACTATGCTAGCGCTTGGCGTCGACAATTTGGTGCAATGCCTTTATGGAAAAAAGGTGAAGCTACGATTAAACAACCTCTTTACGTTGGAGATCTTGCTTCGGCAATAATCGCAGCTATTAAAGATCCGGATTCAGCCGGAAAAGTTTATCAAGCCGTTGGGTAAAACATTAACAACAAACAATTTTTTTATTTTCTAAAGAAATAAATGATTTTAGTCCTAAACGTTATTATTTATCGGATTTAGTCGATTGGATGTACGCTTTAATGCGTAAAACGGATGATACTCGTGGTTATTTCCGTTACGATATGCGATTTGATCCTTCCTTCGCTATGAAAGTCACAATGACTAATATGGTGAGTCCGAGCTGGCCGCTTGCTAACCTTCACTGGGATAGGGTCGAACGGGAGTTTGTGACGGATGTTGTTGAGCATGGGGTGCCTACTTTGGAGGATTTGGGGGTTACTTTAACCAGTTTGGAGAATCAAGGACCTTGGGAATTGAGGCCGTATATGGCTGGGCTTTATTACGGTTTGGCTGCCGATGAACCGTTACCGCAACCTCCACCACCTAAAACTGTACAACAAGTGTAATTTGGTGGGAGTTAGGGTGGATTAGAAGAGTATCGGAAAATATAAAGAGTAACAAAAGAGATAAAAAGTAACAAAAAAGATAAAAAGTAACAAAAAATAAAAAATATCAATGGCTAATAGTCGATTTATAAATAAAAGTTTTAATGTATTATGGTTGGAATAAAAGTATTAATTAATTTTGTCATTTTATTGTGTTCCTTTAGAACTTTAGACTAATAGCTATTGATGGGATTTAAATTGCAAATTCGAGTGCTATTATTTATTTTTTCGTATGTGATTTTAATATTTTTGGATTTTATAAAGATTATCTTTAAATAGAATTTTTTTTTCTGTTTTACATAAAATAAAATGTTTTAAAATAATATAGCACTTTGTATTTTACAATTTTACAATAATTTGTTTTTGTTAAACATTACATCTAAATAATTCTTGTACAGAATAAAAGATAATTGTTCGATTTACTTGAATTTATTTTTAAAACCTTATTTTCTATTTTGTTATTGTAAAACTGAAACCAAAAATTTATAATTAGAGATTGATTCTAACTATACAGTGAAATTCCCCTTCGCGGACACCCCTCTTGAACGGACACATTGGTGAATCCTGTTGGTGTCCGTACAAGGGAGATTTCATTGTATATTCCATTTCCTTTCCATATCATTATTAAAAACTGTTGATGTCTCTGTAGGTCAGTGTTTCCCAACGTGGGGCGCACGCCCTACAGGGGGGCAATTTGATTGTTAAGGGGGGCAATCTCGGTTTAAATAATATGTTTAAAAAATGTACTGTGTTAACAATTTCTTAGTCATTTCTTCTAAAAACGTATTCTTATGTGAATAATTATTACTTTATAAACGTGTGACTTTTTTTTTTTTTAGGCATCGATTGTGTTTCATCACATTTTCTAAAAACGTTGAATGTATTATGGATCGCATTTAAATGCTCAGTATTTTTATAATTTATTGCTCAGTAAAAAATACTAAACGCTCAGTATTTAATTTTAAACATGTTAAGTATAAAAACAAAAAATGCTCAATAAAATATTTGAAATGTTAAACATATAAAGCATAGTATGAAATTCAATATCTCCCAGTAAAGAATTACGATTGCTTAATGGGTATCAAGTAGATCAGTAAATGTGAGGCGCTGCTTTAACTGGTTGGCAACACTGACATCGCAGATCACCATTTACAGTGCTCGCCGTGTGTTCATCTAACCTCAAAATTGTTCATCAAAATTTTAGATTAAAAATGAATGAAATATCTCATTACGAGAGTGATGAAAGAGAAAGTGAACAAGAAGAAACTGTCTTTTTGTTCAGGCAGAAATTATCGATGACTGGGAATTTTAAAATTTTTTTTTGGGAATAACTACAATTAATTTGATTTTTTTAACATAAAATAGATACTTCAATGTATTTCTATTCAAAAAATCTTTTCAAAATTTTCATAAATAAACTTAATGAGATTTTTCAAATTTGTTCAAATTTTGTTGAATTTGGGAAAAAATCATCGATGACTTTGGGGATTTTTTAAAATTTTTTGGGAACAGTTACAGTAAATTTGGTTCGTATTGCATAAAATAGATACTTTATCGTATTTCTATATAAAAAATCTTTTCAAAATTTTCATAAATAAGCTCAGTACGATTTTTCAAATCTGTTCAAGTTATATTGAATTCGAGCGAAAATCATCGATGACTTTGGGATTTTTTTTTCTGAGAACAGTTGCAATAAATTTGATTTATTTAACATAAAATAGATATGTTAATGTATTTCTATTTAAAAAATCTTTTCAAAATTTTCATAAATAAACTCAGTACGATTTTTTAAATTTGTTCAAGTTATGTTTAGTTTGGGCAAAAATCGTCGATGATTTTGGGTTTCTTTGGGAACATTTACAATTAATTTGATTTGTTTTATATAAAATAGATGCTTGAATATATTTCTATTTCAAAAATCTTTTAAAAATTTTCATAAATAAACTCTGAGCAATTTTTCAAAATTCTTCAATTTATACTAAATTCGGGCGAAAATTATCGATGACGGATTTTTTTTTTATTTTTTTGGAAAAGCTACAGTAAATTTGATTTGTTTAACATAAAATAGATACTTTAATGTATTCCTATTCCAAAAATCTTTTCAAAATTTTCATAAATAAGCTCAGTGCGATTTTTTAAAAATTTTCAGGTTATATTGAATTTGGCCAAAAATCATTGATGACTTTGGGAATTTTTTTAATTTTTTCGGGAAAAGCTACAGTAAATTTGATTTGTTTAACATAAAATAGATACTTTAATGTATTCCCATTCCAAAAATCTTTTCAAAATTTTCATAAATAAGCTCAGTGCGATTTTTTAAAAATTTTCAGGTTATAATGAATTTGGCCAAAAATCATTGATGACTTTGGGATTTTTTTTAATTTTTTCGGAAAAGCTACAGTAAATTTGATTTGTTTAACATAAAATAGATATGTTAATGTATTTCTATTTAAAAAAACTTTTCAAAATTTTCTTAAATAAGCTCAGTACGATTTTTCAAATTTCTTCAAATTTTTTTGGGTTCGGGCAAAAATCGTCGATGACTTTGGGAATTTTAAAAATTTTTTTTGGAAACAGCTACGATAAATTTGATTTGTTTAGCATAAAATAGATGGATTAATGTATTTCTATTTAAAATTTTTTTCTGAATTTACAGAAATAGCCTCAATACGATTTTTTAAATTTGTTCAAGTTATGTTGAGTATGAGCATATTATTTTTTTAAAAGTAGTTTCGATTTTTTACTGATTATTTGGTATAATTACTGAACATTTAAGATTTGTACTGAACATTTAGGATTTTTACTGAGCGTTTAGTATATTGAGTCTGCATTTAACATTTTTAATGGTCATTTAGTTTCCGTACTGAATATTTATATTAATACTGAGCAGCTAGTTTCTTACTGAGCAATTAAATAATATACCGTGTATGCCTACTTTACATTCAAGTGTAATACTGGGTATTTAATTTATACCCGATTAAATATATTAAATGATTTGAGATTTATAAAAAAGTAAATTCAGTTTACAGAATGAGTAATATGCTTTACACAGGAGTAAATTTAATTAAATAAATTTTTAAACATTACATACATCATGATAATGTCAGTATCTCCAAAACGTTTCCTGTCTGTAAAAAATACTTAAGAAGTGTGGAACGGAACGGATCGGAAACAGTATGGAAATTGAACGTAAAGTGTTTATACGTTCATTGAATTACAGTTAAGAATATTTGTATGGAAATAAAACATAGAGTGAGAATCAACCTTAATTTTTAAAAATTAAAATGAAATGGTCAAACTTTTACATTGTTAGATGTGGATTTCGAAGGGGTTTTCAAACCCTTTTGGAATTAAACTGTATAATTATTAAAACGTCTGCTCATTTATGAAAAAAATTCTGGGCAATATTTGCATACCTGTTGTATTACTTCTAACACCAGGGCAGTTGTGTTAAGGTACAAACTCTGTAAAACCTCAAAATGCTTAAACGTTTATTTTTGATTACTAAATGTATAAAGTGTAAAGTGAATAAATGACGATGTGACTAAGAGTTCTTAACGACTACTTGCAATTACTCTTTGTAAAGCAGTTTTGAAAGAAGGTGTTAAGAAGGAAGGTTTTAAATACAACAATTTACATTTTTTCAGTTAAGCATTTCCAAGTTAACAAACGCCACAATTTTCAATGTGACAGCTAGAGCCGGTTTTAAGATATTAAAAAAAAAAGTTGTAATATGTTATCTTCAAAAGACTTTAGCTCTGTTAGGAAATAATTTCGAATAAGGAGTTTTACGTTGAATCACTATGAAAGTATCTGTGGATTGTGTGATTAGCGTTTGGTAACTAAATTCTAGGAAACTTGTATAAACTTTTCGTCATAGTTCTTTTCTGTAAAATCACGTCTTGAAGTACAAGAACATTAGCTTTGTTTGTGGATGCGATTTCCAACGATTTCTATTTTTTTACAACAGATTTGGATTTTTTAGACGTTTAAGAGTTTTTGCATATGATCAGAATTAAACAATTTAATTGGGTGAAAAAATCCCAAATCGTTGGAAATTGCTTTTACGAATAAAACTATTATTTTTAGACATCTTACATAATAATGCTAAATCAGTTTCATTTCTGCAGTTCGAATTTTGAAACTTGTTCTAGCAGACAACGTCTTAACTGACAACAGCTTCGTTTGTTAGGGCTGCACTGTTTGCACTTAGCAGTTCAGTGCATTATTAAATTTTGGTTATACACCTAATTCTGTTTTTACGCGAATTTGATTTAACGCGATTTAAAAACTGTATTTCAGTCTGTTTTTACGCGATTTAATTTGATTTAACGCGATGCAAAAAATTTTAATCTAGAATAATTTTGGCATTAATCAAACATATTGGATTAGCAGTATCTGAACTGAGTCCATCAACTTTAAACGCATATTGGAGATTTCTTTAGCCAGAATGTGTAAAGAATAAAAATCATGTGTCTTCTAATATAGATCAATACCCTAACATCATTGCTTTAGCTCATGAAATAGGCGGAGAAGGATTTGATGATGTATCATCTGCAGATATCGATTAACTTTTAGAACTATGATGGAATCATTAGTTTAGCTCTTGAGAGTCCTGATGTTAAATATAGGGATAATGACGAAGAGGTTTCTTTTCTTACTTCAGATTTAATCAAAGAAGGACTACAGCTGGTTGTTAAATTAGGCAGTCATTTTCAGAAGCATGATCATATCGAGGAAAGATCTAGCAAATTTCAACGTGAAATTAAATTCTCAATGGGCAATTATCGTGAATTGTATAACAGCCTCATCAAACCAGGAACACAACAATAAATAACAGAATTTGTCACTAGAAGTGACTGAAGTGACAGTACAGGTTGAGAAGGAAAGCGCATCGAAAAGTGCTAGCAGTTAGAAATTCATTTTGGTTTCACTAAATAATGAGTTTTTGTTTACTTTTCTTTTTCCATTTTTTAAAGTTAAGAATTATTTCTTATTTTCTTTTTAATTGTTTAAATAAGTTTAATTTAAATAAAAGCACGTAAAAAAAGATAAATTCGTTTGCTTTAATCTTAACATTTTAACCGATTTTTGGAATGTTGGAACCTATCCCCTATTTTTACATAAGTACCATATCTTTTTTTACGCGAATTTATTGGGAACGTATCTGTCGCGTAAAAACAGAATTGAGTGTATATGCGTTCGTTGAATACTTGGACTAAAATGCACCAAATTACACTGAATTGCAGTCATTCCCCTTTAAATGCTGCACGAAACTGCATTTTTACAGTTTCGTGCAAGTTAGTACAGTGCAAGTTTTAACCAAACGAACAAAGCTAATGAGTCACAATGAGTTGCACTCCGATGATTAATCGTTCTCGATATTGAATGAAACTAGAGAAATAAAATTCAAAAATGCTTTCAAAATAAGTTAAATATTCTTCTGTACACTGAATTTCCTCTCCAAAACATTATAAAAATACCATTGCATAATCTTTCTATTTAACCCTCAAGTACACGTGTGAATTATAATTTGTAATCTATGAGTAATATTGAAAATAACTAAGTGCGTATTTTCCGCAGTTAATAATATGAAAACACAGTATTAACTATCTTGTAACACGTAGTATTTAGAAAACATCTTCGCAAAATCTCCTATTTACAATGGGTACTAAAATAATTAACATGTTAATGATTTTATAGTCGATTCGCGATGACCAATCTACACGTGCAACAACTTTTAATTAATTTACGTTCATGCCACTTTAATCTTTCATTCAAAACACTATTTTTCGTCTGTTCTACGTCGATCTTTTAAACGGTAAAAGGAACATTGGTTACCTTGGTCTGTTACATCTCCTCTTGTAATGTCACGACGTGGATTGTAATTACATGCTCGTAATAAGTTTATAATTGCCGTTTTTCCTTTTTATTTTTTTTATTCTCGAACAATATAATTGCTCTTAATTTCGATTCACAATAGTTCTAAACGTGGTAGTTCTTTTCACGTTACAACACAATGCGGAAACTGTTCTTATTGTTAGTAATAAAGTATCTGTACGATTGTAGGATAAACTATAATCTACCACGATTTTCCCTTTAGCGCTGTCGTTGACTTTCCATCTCTTTGGTTTATTTGCAAACGCGTTAATTAATATTCTTTTAACACTCGATGCAGTATTTTTCAACCTTGAATGGTTTTATGGTTTGGTATATTATGGGATTGTTTGCTGAAAGGAGGAGATTTAAAAATAAATGGTTTTATTAAAAACTAAAAATTTTATGAGGGATTGTGTTCATTAAATTTTTTTTCTTGAAATAGTAAGTTAAAAAAAATTAGTTGTGAATAGTAATTTTAATGTAATCCAATAAAATTTCCACTTTTAGTACGCAGACTAATTTTTCAAATCCTTAAAAATTTCAAGCAGACGTCAAGTTACATTTTCTCTTCTGAGGGCAAAACTAAAAATCGTAGAAAATCTATCTTTGGTAAAAATAAAGACTAAATGTTAGTCTAAATTCTGATAAAATTTCAAGTCTCAACAACAATCAGTTTTTTAGATATGAATTTTTCAAATCCTTAAAAATTTCAAGCAGACGTCAAGTTACATTTTCTCTTCTGAGGGGAAAACTAAAAATCGTAGAAAATCTATCTTTGGTAAAAATAAAGACTAAATATTAGTCTAAATTCTGATAAAATTTCAAGTCTCAACAACAATCAGTTTTTTAGATATGAATTTTTTAAATCCTTAAAAATTTTGAAATTCTTAAAAATTTCAAACAGACGTCAAGTTACATTTTCTCCTCTGAGGGGAAAACTAAAAATCGTAGAAAATCTATCTTTGGTAAAAGTAAAGACTAAATGTTAGTCTAAATTCTGATAAAATTTCAAGTCTCAACAACAATCAGTTTCTTAGATATGAATTTTTTAAATCCTTAAAAATTTTTCAAATTCTTAAAAATTTCAAACAGACGTCAAGTTACATTTTCTCCTCTGAGGGGAAAACTAAAAATCGTAGAAAATCTATCTTTTGTAAAAATAAAGACTAAATATTAGTCTAAATTCTGATAAAATTTCAAGTCTCAACAACAATCAGTTTTTTAGATATGAATTTTTTAAATCCTTAAAAATTTTTCAAATTCTTAAAAATTTCAAACAGACGTCAAGTTACATTTTCTCCTCTGAGGGGAAAACTAAAAATCGTAGAAAATCTATCTTTGGTAAAAATAAAGACTAAACATTAGTCTAAATTCTGATAAAATTTCAAACCTCAACAACAATCAGTTTTTTAGATATGAATTTTTCAAATCCTTAAAAATTTTTCAAATTCTTAAAAATTTCAAACAGACGTCAGGTTACATTTTCTCCTCTGAGGGGAAAACTAAAAATCGTAGAAAATCTATCATTGGCAAAAATAAAAACTAAATATTTGTCTAAATTCTGATAAAATTTCAAGTCTCAACAACAATCAGTTTTTTAGATATGAATTTTTTAAATTCTTAAAAATTTTTCAAATTCTTAAAAATTTCAAGCAGACGTCAAGTTACATTTTCTTCTCTGAGGGGAAAACTAAAAATCGTAGAAAATCTATCTTTGGTAAAAATAAAGACTAAATATTAGTCTAAATCCTGATAAAATTTCAAGTCTCAACAACAATCAGTTTTTTAGATATGAATTTTTTAAATCCGTAAAAATTTTTCAAATTCTTAAAAATTTCAAACAGACGTCAAGTTACATTTTTTCCTCTGAGAGGAATACTAAAAATCGTTGAAAATCTATCTTTGGTAAGAATAAAGACTAAATATTAGTCTAAATTCTGATAAAATTTCAAATCTCAACAACAATCAGTTTTTTAGATATGAATTTTTTAAATCCTTAAAAATTCTTCAAATTCTTAAAAATTTCAAATAGACGTCGAGTTACATTTTCTCCTCTGAGGGGAAAACTAAAAATCGTAGAAAATCTATCTTTGGTAAAAATAAAGACTAAATATTAGTCTAAATTCTGATAAAATTTCAAGTCTCAACAACAATCAGTTTTTTAGATATGAATTTTTTAAATCCTTAAAAATTTTTCAAATTCTTAAAAATTTCAAACAGACGTCAAGTTACATTTTCTCCTCTGAGGGGAAAACTAAAAATCGTAAAAAATCTATCTTTGGTAAAAATAAAGACTAAATATTAGTCTAAATTCTGATAAAATGTCAAGTCTCAACAACAATCAGTTTTTTAAATATGAATTTTTTAAATCCTTAAAAATCTTTCAAATTTTTAAAAATTTCAAACAGACGTCAAGTTACATTTTCTCCTCTGAGGGGAAAACCAAAAGTCGTAGAAAATTTATCTTTGGTAAAAATAAAGACTAAATATTAGTCTAAATTCTGATAGAATTTCAAGTCTCAACAACAATCAGTTTTTTAGATATGAATTTTTTAAATCCTTAAAAATTTTTCAAATTCTTAAAAATTTCTAGCAGACGTCAAGTTACATTTTCTTCTCTAAGGGGAAAACTAAAAATCGTAGAAAATCTATCTTTGGTAAAAATAAAGACTAAATATTAGTCTAAATTCTGATAAAATTTCAAGTCTCAACAACACTCAGTTTTTTAGATATGAATTTTTTAAATCCTTAAAAATTTTTCAAATTCTTAAAAATTTCAAACAGACGTCAAGTTACATTTTCTCCTCTGAGGGGGAAACTAAAAATCGTAGAAAATCTATCTTTGGTAAAAATAAAGACTAAATATTAGTCTAAATTCTGATAAAATTTCAAGTCTCAACTACAATCAGTTTTTTAGATATGAATTTTTCAAATACTTAAAAATTTTTCAAATTCTTAAAAATTTCAAACAGACGTCAAGTTACATTTTCTCCTCTGAGGGAAAAACTAAAAATCGTAGAAAATCTATCTTTGGTAAAAATAACGACTAAATATTAGTCTAAATTCTGATAAAATTTCAAATCTCAACAACAATCAGTTTCTTAGATATGAATTTTTTAAATCCTTAAAAATTTTTCAAATTCTTAAGAATTTCAAACAGACGTCAAGTTACATTTTCTCCTCTGAGGGGAAAACTAAAAATCGTAGAAAATCTATCTTTGGTAAAAATAAAGACTAAATATTAGTCCAAATTCTGATAAAATTTCAAGTCTCGACAACAATCAGTTTTTTAGATATGAATTTTTTAAATCCTTAAAGATTTTTCAAATTCTTAAAAATTTCAAACAAACGTCAAGTTACATTTTCTCCTCTGAGGAGAAAACTAAAAATCGTAGAAAATCTATCTTTGGTAAAGATAAAGACTAAATATTAGTCTAAATTCTGATAGAATTTCAAGTCTCAACAACAATCAGTTTTTTAGATATGAATTTTTTAAATCCTTAAAAATTTTTCAAATTCTTAATAATTTCAAGCAGACGTCAAGTTACATTTCCTCCTCTGAGGGGAAAACTAAAAATCGTAGAAAATCTATCTTTGGTAAAAATAAAGACTAAATATTAGTCTAAATTCTGATAAAATTTCAAGTCTCAACAACAATCAGTTTTTTAGATATGAATTTTTTAAATCCTTAAAAATTTTTCAAATTCTTAAAAATTTCAAGCAGGCGTCAAGTTACATTTTTTCCTCTGAGGGGAAAACTAAAAATCGTAGAAAATCTATCTTTGGTAAAAATAAAGACTAAATATTAGTCTAAATTCTGATAAAATTTCAAGTCTCAACAACAATCAGTTTTTTAGATATGAATTTTTTAAATCCTTAAAGATTTTTCAAATTCTTAAAAATTTCAAGCAGACGTCAAGTTACATTTTCTCCTCTGAGGGGAAAACTAAAAATCGTAGAAAATTTATCTTTGGTAAAAATAAAAACTAAATATTAGTTTAAATTCTGATAAAATTTCAAGTCTCAATAACAATTAGTTTTTGAGATATGAATTTTTTAAAATTAAATTTAAATAATGAGTCCAGTTAATAAAATTAATCTAAATTTTTTTTCTCTTAAATTATTCATGTTTTAAACAAGAAAAAAATCTTTTGTAACTTATAAAATATGACCACTAATACGTGATAAACACCTCAATTACAACAAAAAAAGAAAATTTCGAATAACTCCATTGTTATATTAACAATTAATTTGATTTATTTGATCGACTGAGATTGATAAACTCTGCACACGCGATTGGTTGAAATGGTAGGGCGTTGAAACGATTCTCGCGGTATATTTAAAGAGGATTGTCCTACAGATTTACCCATTTTGTTTGTTCGGGTTTGCATGTTCGATATGTACAATATGTACAACATATACAACATGTACAACATTTGTATTCTTCTCGTTTGTAGTTTTAGTTTAGTTTTAACAACGGGAGTTCAAAAAGACTATTGTGATTTGAAATGTTTAATTAATAATCAATACCATCCTCATACTGTGTGTCAAAGAGGTGAAGAAGTAAGTAAATTGGTGAATTAAATTTAAATAGGTACATAGAGTATAAATATTTGTGTTAACCGAAGTGTAAAAAGGTAAAAAATGATGTAACTTAATGACCAACCTTGTAGTTGTTGTAAACAATGTTATTATCATGTCAATTTTCTTTTATAATGTAGATATTAAATTTTTTTTAATTATTTTTTTTATTATTTTTTGTTAAAATTAAAATGATTGATTTTTTTACTAGAAAGATTTTTTTTTATTAGAAAAGTTGTTTTTTTTTTATTAGAAATGTGGTCCTCATCAACAATGCGGATCGGATTTTAAAATAATCAAAATCGATGATAACTTAAAACATTTCATAGTTGATGTTCATAATTACTTAAGGAATAAAGTTGCTTCCGGGAATGAAACTAGAGGTTTGCAACCACCAGCTATGAATATGAAAGTTATGGTACTTTTTTTATTTTATTTCCTTTCTTATAAATTAAAATTTTAATATTTACTTATTTTTTTAAGTCTTATGATTCTGAATTAGCATATATAGCTCAATGTTGGGCGAATGCTTGTAATGGTAATCCTTTAAAACACGATAAATGTCGAAGAACAAGTAAGTTACAACAAAATTTTTAAATCATTTAAAAATAAAATGATTTTTTTTTAGAACATTTTGTGCATGTTGGTCAAAATATAGCTATGGATGGAAATACAATTCCAAAAACAGGAGTAAAGAGTATTGTTAAAAGGATGATAATGCGTTGGTATAATGAGGTGACGAATTTTAGTAATAAATGGATTAGAGATCCGATGATTCTGTGAGTATACGAGGTTATAAATGTCTTTATGAGGTTTTAAAAATTTATTAATGAGATGGAAGAAAATAAAATAATAATATTTCGATTTTTGAAGATAATAGATCTATTTGAGACTTAATTTGATTGTTGGTTTCCAATTTATAAAAGATTATCTTTAAGTTGTCGTTGAGATGTAAAGAGATGGAAGAAAAATTTGT